>CM067478.1:8625975-8754717 GCA_034552555.1 Semaprochilodus insignis
ACTTAAGAATAGATAGATAGATAGATAGATAGATAGATAGATAGATAGATAGATAGATAGATAAAAATGTTTCGATTTTGAAGTTATGTTCTGAGGGCAGCAGTGCGCTCTTCAATAGTGCTAACAGCTTTAAGGGGTCAATACTGTCTGCTGCCAGTGGAGGGCAGCACTGTGCTGGAACATCTTGGTTGAACATCTTGTTCACTCTCCTGTCAGGCTGCTCTTCAATGTGGTAACAACGTTACAGGTAGTCATCACTAAACTCAGGTCAGCTTACCATGTGAGTTCATTAGTTACTAAACTCGTGTTGACTACTCGTTACTGGCCATTAGCAGCTAATGAAAGGCTTCTTAACTGCATACCTGAGCTGAATCAGGTGCAGTGGTGGAAATGTGCAGTGTATAAGTGCTGCAGCACCTGAAGAAACACTTGCTGAATTGCTAGTGGACATCCAGTAATCACATATCTGTTTCAGTTTCATTCAAGGACCATGTGAGGAGGAATAGACTATGTGAGCTCTGTTCCACCATCTCATGATCTGTGGTTGAAATGAGGACACAGCATGCACACTGATGTTCAGAATCCTCTGGTCAGAGGATGAAAAGATGCAGTTCATATAGAGAGAGGGCCTCTAAGAGGGGACACGGTACAGTACACCCACATTCACAGCTTTGTGTGACACATGAACCCAGTTTAGTTCACCATTATCCAGAATAATGATCCCCGCGTTCTATATATATAAAAAAGCTCAGGTATAATTACTCAAAGGTTTAAGCCTGTTATGACATGAGACATTTAAGTACTGCACCACAGCCACCTCATTCTGGGGCTTTTAGAGGTCTTTGTTGTGGTTATATGTTTTTTTAGACTACAGAGATACAGTCAAATCTCAAGCGACTGTTACACAAGATAAGAGTGTTTTGTAACCTTGTAACCTTGTATGATCTAGAACTTCACATTAAAACACTATGACATTAAATTCTGCTGTTAGAACAGAACCTCATCTCTCCATTTTTGTCATTTTTCATTTTTTTTGTCAAAATCCAAAAGGACCTGTTACCTTTTATATTGGGCATAAATTTCATGACGAATGAACCAAAAGAAACAGCCCAAAATGACTTGGAAGAATGTCTGGTTCCATTCAATTACATTAACAGCAAAGTATGTTTCTCCTTTTTCATTTAAAGGTATTTTGGAGATATGATGATGTGTTACATTTGTTTACATACATTGTAAATACAATGTTAAATACTTCCGAAGCATTTTCACTGTACAAATACTGTAAAATGTAATGGCCAAAACCCATTTTTAAAAACGGGTAAATAAATAAACCATGTATATATTGTATTTTAACTCTGTTGCTCATTTACAGAAACAGAATGTACATTCTTTTTAAAAAGATGATCATCTTTATTTCACAGAAATAATTAATAATTAAAATATTTAATAAAATAATTTGTTTGAATTGTTGTTACTGTTATAACAAGGCAAAATACTGTATTACAGAACTAGGTGAACTACTGAATTATAGTAAAAGGTAGTATTTAGAAATAAATAGTTTACTGTAATTTTACAGATTTTACCATCACCATAAAAACATCCTTTTACTGTTAATCTAAAATTATTTTCTGTTTTTTATTACATTTTGTCCCACTGTCTATAAGATGGAAATGTATGGTTTATTGTCATAAACAATGCCTCAAGCCATTTCTAAATAAAAAATGTATAATAATGTAACAAGTAAAAAATCACTAAGCTGCAAGTTATCACATAAATGATCAAATAATCACAATAATATTGCTTAGGGTAGACCCAAAAATAAATAAACTAAAGGAAATGCATAAACAAACTAGTAATTTATTTTCATTCCTACAGACTTATTAATCAGTAACTAATCTTTATAAGTATCATTCAGTAACTTCTACATACATTGTTATGTAACTACTCTAAAGCCAGTATGTAAGAGTTTATGTACTTATTCGAGTGAAGAACTGAAGTGTGGGTCCACATACATATACAAGGAAACTGCTAAACTGTTTTCCTGCTGAATCGCCAGCAGTTCAGGGCTGCTTTCCAAGACAACCAGGTCAGATGTCAGTGGTGGGCATGGTGGAGGAGTGATTGTAGCCTCCAGTCCTGAGGGCCAGACAGGTTAACACATTGGGTGAGAGGGATAAAGGTTAGTTCAGTGGACAATAGCGAGCTGGTGACCTTAATCCCTGCCTATCTGTTAGAGGTGCTGATGTTGAGCTGGGTGTTTGTTTGCAGTAAAGTGCTTTTTGCCCTATGGCGGAAACTTAGCATGCTTTTAGCTTCACTGCTTCCGAACGCCTCACTGCGTGGTCGGAGGTGTGAGTGGGAATAACACAATGCCACTCTCTCATCAGCCTGCTCACTAACGACACCCCCAAGCCCTGGAGAGTAGTCCCATGGGGCTATCAGTAGATCAGTAGCCCACCCCTCCTCCACTTGTCTAGAGATCCATGAACTCAGTAATGGGTCAGTAAAGGACGCAGTGAAACTCCTCCAATCCCTAAAAATTTGTTGGATTATAAAGACTGACAGCATGTAGTGGTAGATTAGTTGGGTTGACAGGCAAAGTGGTCATGACCTTACGGTATGGATACATTTTAGGTCAAACCCTTAGTGGTTATTGGCATCAGGCAGCACATTCACAACCATTCTGTGTTGGAACTTTCATTGGTGTAGCTTTTAGGCATTGAGCTCTTCAGATGTCTGATTCCTATCACCATCACTGTGAGAAGGCTTCTCTAGAATGGAACATTTCTAAATAACATCTTTACATTTGAATCAATTAATCATGCAGAACCGTTCCCTTTATGTTCTGAGACTATAAACCTACAAAGGTGTGTCCAAACTGCTGTGCATGCCGCAGTTACTGCTTTTTCAGTTTTGCAAGTTAATCAAAATAACTATAGTAGCTATACAATAGCTAATAATGACTGTTACTATAATATTAGTAATATTAGTGCTATTTTTTTTACTGTATGCCTTGCATCACACATTGATGCACACACAGTATTTTACACTTCAGAATTTGCAGAAAGAATGACCACAGAAATGTGCTGCTATGTCCTATAATTACTTGCATCCACAAGCTTCCTAAAACATCCACCTACTTCCTTCAAGCCATCATCACCTGATAGAGGCATGGGAGGTGTAGTAATGGATGGGAGGGGCAGCGGTGAGTGACAGCTCTACTTACACCTCACAAACAAGATCACTGGGAGGATGTATATACAGAAGAACAATCACTAAAATACAGGAAGAAGAACACAAATGCAATTACATGTATTTAGTATGCAGTTACAGAATACTGTTTAAATTGCAATATTTTAAATAAAGTTTATCTAAAGTGATTTTAGGCTATTTTTGTTGGTCCATTCAATTTGAAATTTACAAACAAACTACATAAATTATATTTGTAAAAAAAATAAAAATCAACAAAAATGGGGATATATATTTTTTCTTTTGACAGGAAAAAGATTTGAGACATATATACACTATTACGTGTATATAGCACATAGTATATAGTCTATATAATATTACATGGGTTTTTTTTTTGTATTTTCTGTATTTTGCATAACTTGCACTTTAGTCTACCTCTTGCTCTGTGTTCTGCTGTAATGATGCCATAATGATTTCCCCGTGTGGGATAGTAAAAAGCTGTCTTATACTATACTACATACCATATTCTATACCATATACTATATACTATACTGTATACTATTTTTAATATACTAAATTAAATATATATGGCTAGAAATTAAGAGACTGGAGGTGCTGAGCAGGAATCAGAGAGCATCTTCATTGTGTTGATGGAGTTAGTGCTCCTTCCTCCTCTTGGTTAGGAGATACTTCCTTCTGTCAATCACTCCCAAACAGCCCTGAACGGGGCACAATGACCTCTGGCCCCAATCAGAGACATTAGTTCCTTCCGACTTTCAGTTCTGTGAAAGAGGAAATGCGTCTCACTTTTCCTCCCTCTCCTTTCCTGTCCTGGAGCAACAGGTTTCTGATGAAAGGTCATTGGGATCTGTAATAACTGCTCCTAAATACTACATAGATTTGATACATTTGCAAAATGTCACAGTTTTGGTTTGGAATTAGACCTTATCTGATGAATAAACACACACACACACACACTTCTCTAGGAGCAAGGCATTCTACTGCCTCCTTGTGGTCAAATTGTCAAACTGGTGATTTCCCACCCTTGTAGCTCTGAACTGCTCATCCCTGTAATAATGTTTCTTGTGTGGAGTTCAAATGTTCAGTTGGAATGGAATAATACAGTAGCACAACATGACAATGCAGAACATGACTGTAGCTGTAAAATATCTCTTAAAGTATTCACTTTCTATTCAGCTGACCTTTCAGAAGGTTCCTGATTCCGCATCTGTCAAAAACTTCAGTGCAGACCTTCAATTTACCTGGTACCATAAAGATTAGTTATAAGACTTATTAAGACTTATAAGATTATTATAAGACTAATAGCACCAATTTAAAAACACAGAAATCTACCTGAACCAGGAACCTGAACCCGGCCGCTAATTATAAGCATCAGTGTTATCTGCTGAGAATGACATGTCTTGTACCATTACCATTATTATGTAATAATGATAGCAGAGGATGGCACACATGCAAATGCATTCAAATTTATCTTAACACAGATTTTGATCATCTTTTAACAAAATGTCAACAGCAAAAAATAAAAAACTCTAGCTTAGCCAGTGAGCAACTGGTGGCTAGCACTGATCAATAACAATGATCTTAACATCCTGTAACATTGTTTTTTATTTATGATTGGTAGATGTACTGGTTGGTAGATGTACTGATAGACATTATTCATTGTTAGACATAAAATGATTGTTAGCAAATCAAGCTTTGCAATAAGAAAACTGCAAAAAGTTCTGTCATTTGGGTTATTACTCTACTCACAAATGTGTTCTTTCACAGCTGTGAGGGCTGTAATGTCGGGTAAGCTTAATAGAACGTTAGTAAAAACCCCATTCAAGATAAAAAAGAAACTGTAGTGATCCTTGTTTAGTCGCTACACAGTGTTGAATTTCCAGTTAAAGCACTACACTGATGTGCAGAATTTAATCTAAAAGAGACAATGACATCAAATATTTGCCACCATGCTAATGTTAGCTTGAAAACATGTCAAACAACATCTACAAAATAAATGTGGCTTAATATTAGTAACACTCTCTACATTTAAAGATTTGTGCAAGAGCTTACACTGCCTGCTACAGTTTCTCCTCATCTTGAATTGGATATTTGCCAACGCTGAGTTTTCCAACTTTGCAGCTGTTGAAGTGAAATAACTATATGAAAGTTGCACAAAATGAAACTTGCAAAGTGAAGACAATGCATCATAATAACCAGTGAGGATCAGCCACTCACTATATGCTCCCTGATCGGAAATAGTGTCACGCCTTCAGCTCGACTACTGGAAAGTTTTAAAATGAAGGACGATGCTGAATGTTATCTCACTGCCTCTTCACCTGGAAAAGTAGCCTATAAAAAGTGTATTTGTCATTTGCACATAAAAACCCTACCAACAATAAAGGGCTTTAAACTAGCAAGATACTTTATGACAGTTTGTCATTTAATGTCAGTTTTCTACTAACTGAAATATTCCTGGCTACTTAGCTGGATAACCAGATGCATTTGCTCCTTATAATAATAATAAGCTTTATTAATATACCACATTTCATACACAGTGTGCATCCCAAAGTGCTGCACAATTTAAAAAAAGTCAGTTTTAATTGAATGAGAAGTTAAAATAAACAATAAAAAACAGTAAAATAACAAAATAGAAAATTAAATTTACCCAAGGATCAATACATACAACACAAACATTTTAAAACTGGTCAAGTAAAAACTAAATTGAAAAGGTGTGTCTTTCATTTTAGTTTAAATATTTGAACAGAATTGGACTGTCTAACTGCCAGGGGTAGTGCATTCCATTGTTTAGAAGCATAGTAGCTAAAGGATGCTTCTTCACTTTTCCCAGGGTGAACCTCAGTTGAACCTCAATGTTTGCAGACCTTTGGAGCATATGCAGATAGGCAGTCCTTAATATACTCCAGTGCTGAGCCATGTAGGGCTTTAAAACCTAATAATATATTAATTTTAAAACAAATTTTAAAGGAATTCCTAAACGATACAGGTAGCCAGAAAAAGCAGAAGTAACACGATCCCTCTATCTGGTCTTGGTTAGGATACGAGCAGCTGCATTTTGTACTATTGCAGTGGATGTACAGATTTTTTGAAAGTCCACTTCAAAGAGAGTTACGGTAATCAGTCCTGCTCATTACACATGCTTGGATAATTTTTTCAGCATCATTCTGTGATTAAAAAAGACAGAATTTTGCGATGTTCCTTAAATTATAGAATGTAACTAACACTGTTTATACAATTATACTAGTGTTTGCCAGTAACAACAAAATAATATCACACACTGTATTTAGCGTAACCACAATAGAACTTATCACTCAGAAGTATTCCACTTTATTTATTCATTTTATGAACAAACCATCTAACAGGCTAACAGGTTAACTAAGCTGTTTTGGAAAGACACCTGTTACATACTTTACGTTTCAATTTTCAGGATCAGAATTAAAGTGTATTTTGTCCTGGTTTGAATTGTTTTGGTGAACCACAGTTATCTTGGTGCTAGGAACACCAAGAGAATTCAACAAAACAACAACTTGCGGTCTTAATCAGTCAGTGTCCTGATGTTCCCACCTCCAGGGACCATTGCCAGGTCCTGAATTCATATTTACTGTGCACTGATTCACTACATACACAACTTGTGTGCGAATTGAGGCACAACCTAACACATATTTGTTACGTGAACCAGTTACTGGAACCTCTTCATTTGCTTCCAACACAAGGGATATCCAAAACCACCCACTACAGTAAATAACATGTCAACCCCTGTTATTAAATAGTGCAGCAGTTAGAACAGTTATTCATTGCTAGAGAATATACTATTGTATGTCCAGAATGTGGTTTTGGATGCAGCTCATAGATCAATTGAGCATTTCGTACTGCACACTGAATCTATCCAGTTCTGGCTACATGATCTACCAAGCAACTTTGATTAGCCAGCAAGCCCATGACTTCCTTTTAGGAAATTCAGTAACCACAGAGGTGTGATGGTTGGAGTGACTTTCTTTTTCCTCTTTGAAATTAAACAGATCGGCTGCCCATAGGTCATCAGGGAAACTGTATGGAATCAAGAGTCCTCTTTAGATTTCAAAGCTTGGACTTGTTAAGGCCACTGCAGTCACAACATGAGATTACAGGTTACACTTCTTTTTCAGTTAGTGTTCACTAATAGAAACAGCTGATTTAAGAGGATTTGATTATAAAAGCGTTCAGAAAACAAGCACTTTGTGGCAAAGATATGTCTCTATTAGACTTCTTTCCTCTCATGTATCTTTGACTTCAGGAGTGACTTTATTCTACAAGACTCCTCAAAATTTAACGAGCACATCCATTATGTAAGGCTTGCTCAGAGTTACACTATCAGTCAAAAGTTTAGTCACGACTACTAGAATGTTCTCCTTATTTTTAGCTTAATGCTTTACTATAGAGTCAAAATTGTCGCACCTTAAAACCCTACAAAATGGAATTTTACAGGAGGATAAAACAGCTGTCTTAACTTGCAGTGGAGGTTGATATGACAAGATTTGTTTCGGACCAGTTCTATTGGTTTGTCCCTCATGAATATTCACAACATTGAAAGAGTAACTAGAGCTTTAAATTGTAGCGAAATATGAAATACATTAGTGGTGGGTGATATGGCAGAAATACAGTATTGTGATACCTCAAGGATGCATGTGGAATATCAGGTATGGTTTCACACATCTCACCAGTGTAAGCCTGTAGAGTCTTTAAGATAACCAACAACATCCATTTAGTTGTCTAAACTATTTAACTGGTATTGTCTAAATTAAATTATGGACACTGTCTGCATGTTATATACAAGTTCTGCACCCCATTTCCAACAAAAGTTGGGACATTTTGTAAAATGCAATAAAATCAAGACTCTGTTAGTGGTTAACTCCCTTACACTTATTTAACTGACAAAAGTGCAATGAAGAGATTTCCAGTGTTTTCACAGACCTGCTTCAAACTGTAGAATTTGATGCCTGCAAAAAACAAAAATAATTGGGGCAGAGACATCCGTTCTGTTGTGTTATATCATCTTTCCTTTAAATATACATTTTAATTGTTTGGGAGCTGAGCATACTGATATTTTTTTTTATTTTACGAGTGGAATTTTTGCCCATGCCTTGATTGATACAAGACTTGCTCAATAGTTAGTGGTTGTTGTTGTTGTCTGATTCACCTCTTCAAATTTTCATACAATGCAGCTGCTTTGTTCAGATGATGCATAAAAATAAAAAGAAACAACAAAAGTGGAGATATGTGTTTTTCTTTGGATAGCAACAATATGCAAGTCAACCATGCAGTGGGCATTGATGCCCCTCATACTATGACAGACATTTGCTCCCTTTTGCAGATAAAGGTCCGGACGGTCCCTTTTGTCTTTGGCATGGAGAACCTACTTTTCACCTACTTCTTCTGAAATGTTTCTGAGTGCTCTATAAACCTTGCCTCTGTCCCAACTTTTGTTTGACTATGACAAATTTGTTTATATTTACAACAACATTAAAAATGAAGAAACCTGAAATGAAGGAAAGATTTTGTTCACCCAAGAAACGAAGTTCCACAACCTCATTGCTTGGCTGCAACACTTGTTTTGAATGGCCTGAATAAATTCTTTGAAAGCGATCTGAGGGAGGCATATGCAGCAAAGCCTCATTTTCTGGAAGATGTTTTTGTCCCCACCTGCTGGGCTAGTCTAGGTGCCAGCCTGCATTAGCAGAACACACTGCTTCTCGCAGCGCAGATGATCTAAACCTGAACGCACTGTACCCTGTAGTTTCCCAGATTGCAGCCCAGTCTCAGACAGGAAGTGAACCAAGTCATGGGATTTTCTAAAAGCTTGGAGGATGCAGGTAGGGGCATGCCGACTCTCTGAAGCCAAGAACTAACAATCACATGCTTATATTTGTATTGTCCTCTTTTTGCTAAACTGTCCATCATAGAAAATGAAAAGGAATAAATGAAATCATATCTTAGCATAATGTTGGAATTCTAGCTATGAAGTGAGTAGTTGTACAGTCAGTCTGATACAACAGCTTACCTCATCCACGCAAACAGATCCACTATTAAGAAGATTTTACAGTTCAAACATTCCAGAGTTTACGGGCTCATTACATTGGTTTATCAGTCTACTCATGCTTTAGCAGGAACTTGTTGAGCGTGTTGGCTGTATGCTGTGCACTGTTTTAGCACTTCTACATTAAACATAGACATCTGAAGCTCCTCAAAGGCATTCTATGTTTTGCCTGAAACTTGTAACCTAATATATTAGCAATGTATTTTACTTTGTATCCATTGCATAGTGACTCTTTGAATAGAGATTGAATAGAGATCTCACTGGTGTAGAGCTGCTTCTGCTGTTTTCCATTTCTAACAACACATTTATTAGCCTGCCTCTTGTATTCACTGTCAGTGGGCCTTTCAGAAGACCTAGAGTGACTTTTTTCATGTAAACTTGGTCCCACATATTCAAATCAAACTGTGATTGGTTGATTCCTCCGTCAGTTTGTAATTATGCTGCTAGTTAACCTAACTTGTTAGGCCTTCTCTTCAGTTCTAAGAAAGGTCTCTTAGCTGTATCAACTTAAGCAGAACAGAGAAAAACAATGCCTGATATTGGACTAATTTTCCACAGGTCATTTAAGAATGTAACCCCCTTTTGTTTCCATCCTAAACTTAAAGATGAACTCAACCGATTTCTCAACATTTCATGATCAAATGATTGTAATATCATTCCGAGTGGTTTGAGAGTGGTGAAATGCTTCATCCTAGAGAAATGTACCAAGTCAGAACTGTTCACAGTGGAGATGACGGGAACCAAACATCTGAAGAGCTGAATGCATCTTGAAGGCCTCTCACAGAAAGTTATTACGTGAAATAGCTATGAATATGTTGCCTGATGTCTAAGACATTGTTTTATGATAGTTGTGTGACAAAGTTGATCAATGTATTTCAATCCAATACAAGATTTAGGGATATGTGAAGGATGTTGTAAGGTAAGAAAGACCCCAAAGAATTTCTTTTACTCTTTTTTACTTTTGAGATTTTCCACTATTCTATCATCATATTCAGTTTATATCATATTCAGTATAAAAATCATTACAAAATATGGACATGTATATTTTCCAGTCCCCAGAAATCATGGTTTCTGAAGGCCTAGAAAGCCTTGAAGGTTCCCATCTGCTAAATACATATTTTGAATACTTGTTCCACTATACCCTAACACTACATACACAGCTCTGTTTATTCCAGGGTGTTCTATTTCTTTTTCTAAACACAACAGTATTTTATGGACAGAATTCAAAAGTCACTAGAAATGAACCTCATGAGAACTTGGATCTAGCAAAGGTGGTGATCATACGTAATTGATTTCCCATAACAGATCACTATTCCAGTCATCAGTTATTCATCTATTATTGAAGTAACTATACAAAATCTGAAGTAGTAAACATGCTCAAACCCACCCCCCAAAAAACTTGCTAATCCAGTTACCAAAGTCTTTCTGCACAGCTCCAACAAGAACATGTTGATACTGGCCCAAAAGTCTTCACAAGGCTGTTTGTTTATGTGTGTGTGCATGAGTGCATTATATAAGTCATTGGTTGAGGGGTTCTCATCGGTTCTGGGCTTTTATCATTATTAACAGCCCACTTCTTTCAACATTTGACTTTGGCATGATAATTGTTAAGAGTAGTGAAAACATCTGGATGAGAAAACTGTCTCTGACAGGAGAGATGGGGGAGTGGTAGGAGAAAGTTGATGGAGGGGGAGATAAGTGGCAAGTCCCTGCTTACCATCTACTGGATGTGGGAGGAGAAGAAAAGGAATGATTTCCAAGAAATAAGCGTTTTTCCAGTAAGTGCAAACGTCCGTATCCAGCCCCAGCTTATATAAAGCTAACATCTCGGGTCTCAATAGTAGGCAGAAAGCAGCTGTTCATTATGGGTTATCTACGAGTGATCTTTGCCTCAGCTCTTCTCTGTGCATCACTACTACCTGGTGAGTACTATATATGAATTACAAAAAATGTATAATTATTTTAGTTAGAATGCAATCAAATTGCATACTGTACATACATTCTCCTACATACTCATATGTCTTTCATTAGCTACAATACACACATTATACAATGTGTAGCATATATATTGTATATTTTCCTAGTATATATATAGTGCTTATATTCATACAGTCCAGGAGGAGCAGATTTAGAATGTTATTGTACAGTGCAACTGCATGTTTTTCTGTGCATATGACAATAAATCTTGAACACAAATCTGGCCATGAACATTTCTCAGGTTATTGTCTTATCGTACAATTCTAAGAACTGTGATGGACTAAAGTCAGCACATGCCTCCTACGCCAGAACTGCATGCATTACTACAAGTACCACAAGCCGTGCAACTTTTTGAGCACTTAATGATGTTAAAGGTGCAATTTGTCATGCAACATATAGGCATCCAATATCTAATCCAAAAACAAGAGAAAATGTGCCCTGCTCAGTATTACCGCAATGCAAATGGTACAGTTGGAACCTGAATTCTTGCAGAAACAAATAGCCTTTTTTCCTGAGATAATACCACATGAGATTGTATTTTCCCCTTAACTAGGTCCAAAATGCATACACCCAGTCCTCCATCTGAATCCCACTTTGTACTTTGCATTCCCGCTTATCTAATTTCTCTCTTAATGACAGTCAAATTAACATTCTTTTATTCCTCTGAGAAGGTGATTGCATAACAGGAGGTACAGAGGCTACGCCACACTCTCGCCCCTATATGGCCTCGCTGCAGCTGGATGGCAAACACCAGTGTGGTGGATTTCTGATCTCCAGTCAGTGGCTTATGAGTGCTGCGCATTGCTTCCAGGATAAGTAAGTGCAATAATCAAACTAGGACCAAAATGCTTTAGAGCTTATGGTGCAATAAGGTGCCTGAACCTTTTTACTGTCTGATACGCCTTGACAAGGGACAAAAATAAAATATTTAACCATCGCTACATTTGTAGACATGCTTATCCTCATATCCTACAGGGGTGCCTCGGTGAGATTTCAGAGACTAGGAAAACCAGGAATGTTTTTTAGACAGTGAATGAAGGAAGGATGCCAGATGTTACAGCAGATGTATACCTGTATTAACTGCCTTCAAATGATCACTACAATGTGGAGAATGCAGTGCTTAAATGACAATAATAAATTATCAGATGAAGAGAACAAGCTAAAAGCTTAGGTTGCCAGTTATTTGGCTCCTTTTCCCAGGCTAAAGGAGTAAAAACATGCACTCATTTTGTGTTGAATGACGACAGGAGCACTGTTTTCTTTGCAATTTTGTTTTATATATATATATATATATATATATATATATATATATATATATATATATATATATATATATACATATATATATAAATAAATGTATTATATTGCCAAACCAATGAGGGTTTATGAAGTTGGAGAATACTTCATAACAAAACAAAGAATATTTTATATTAAGAAATTATTTTACTGCATGAACCCTGTATATGTATTATGCTTTAGATAAGGGGTGTCCAATCCTGGTCCTGGAGATCTACTACCCTGTAGTGTTTAGGACTAACCCTAATTTAACGCACTGATCCAGGTAAATAAGGCCTTCCAGGTCATCTGAATATTAGAGCCAGATGTGTTAGATCTGAGCTCTCCAGACTGGTAGATCTCCAGGACCAGGTATAGGCACCTCTGCCTTAGACAATGTGGCAATATAGATAGCAAAGATAACATAACATAACATAATATATGTTTCCCTCAACAGGAATACTGCATAACACAACAAATACCATTAAATGCTTATATTGCATGTACACTGTATATCTTTTATTCCTGAGTCAATACAGCAATATAGATAATATACATAATATAATATACAGTAATTAAAGTGGTTTAGACTAGAATGTCCCTTCATTTGCTTTATCTATTTGGGCTTCATGTGGCCTTTAAAAAAGACCCTTTAAGTTGCAACAATGCAATGAATACATGCACACATGTGTATCTTCTCTGCCACTACAGCACAGGTTTTAAGGTGGTGTTAGGTGCACATTCACTATCTGAGCCAGAGGACACCAAACAAACCTTCGACATCACCGCTTTCTATAACCACCCTGACTTCAACCTCAACAACTATGACAATGATATTGTCTTGGTCAAGGTAACGTATGCTATGTGTGGGTGAGGGGAAGGCTATCTCTTACACTGTAAGTTGTACACTATGTAATATATAACCTAATTTGCAGCTAAGTCAACCAGTCACAGAGACTTCTGCAGTGAAACCAGTGAAGTTCCAGAGAGCAGGAGGGAATGAGCCTGAGACGAACGCTGCTGTGGACACTGCTGGTTGGGGCGCCAACCACTTGGGCGAGCGGCTAGACAAACTGCAGGAGCTGACTGTTCCTGTTATGCCCAGATGGCAGTGCGGCCGAAGTGACTACTATGGTGAAAAGTTCACGAAAAACATGCTCTGTGCTGCCAAACGACGCATGGACACCTGTGATGTAGGTTGCAATTTTAGTCTTAAAAAGGAATTCCACCAAAAGTATACCTTTTTTTATTTGCACATCAGTAGCATAATTAGAGCTGTGCAATAAGTTTAGCGTATCGCAAATCGAATTGCGTGACACATGTGACGATAAAGTGAGTGGCGTAATGTAGGATAAAAAGTACAGCTTACCTAAATAACCAGCTGCTAGTAGAATGCATGAAGCAGCAGTGGTTACTGTTACAACAAACCTGCATCATCATTAGGAGCTTTGTAAGGAATCAAATCACAAGCACAAATGTTCCCTAAATGCACAGCAGAATGCATGCCATCGTAAAAGTACTCACATGTGGCTCACTGGACAAACTCTTCCTGCCCATGGGTGTGCCATACTAGGACCAGAGAAACATGGCTGCAGTCTTTTCTCAGAAAGATTCAATCCAATAGGGCACAACTATAATTCTTATGGAATAAGGTTTATTTTAAGGTTTGAAAACATCAGAGACTTGGTGATGGAACTGAGGGAATGAATTTGTGTTGTCACAGAATGTATTAGAAGATCCAGTAAAATACATTTACATTGTTTTGGTAGAATTCCCTGTTCAATATTAATTTAGCACTTTAATGTGCCCGGGGTGTTCACTTATTGTTGTACATTTTTCACTCTTTCCCTCCCTGTCTCCCTCCTTTTACAGGGTGACTCTGGTGGTCCCTTGCTCTACAAGGGCACTGTCGTGGGGATAACATCGAATGGAGGAAAGAGTTGTGGTAACAGCAGAAGGCCTGGGCTCTACACGATCATATCTCACTACGACGCCTGGATCACCAGTACTATGACCCAGTAGTTATTGTGTTGTTAGCATTCTGCATGCAATTTGAGCATAAATGAACTTCCATAGAACTCATGTCTGTCTTAGACATGCTCTTCTTTAGATTTTCTGTTCCTTATTGTTTCCTCTCTTCCTCCTGCAGTTGTAACGAGAGATGTTCTCAGTGCTGAAATCTGTCAGATTTCTGTTATGCAATTATTATTGCATGTTTTCCTGATGCTTGGAGTTATGAAACACTACTCGGCTCCTATCAGAATAAAGATATACACAAGCCAACATCTTCTTAGTGCAATCTCTTCTCTCAGAGTGTTTCACTTTGAGTTGCAACATCCAGTTCATCCAGAACACAGGCCTTATGATTAGGTAATAGTCCAAATGATGGGGAAATGGAAAAAACACAAAATTGGGCACCTGCAAAAGAGGACATGTGGGGTGGGGGGGGTTCCATGGAATATCAAAGGTTCCTAGTCTCATATGGTTAGGTATACAGTTTGCATTCTACAAGACAAGTCACTTTCTCCGTCTTTCTGGTATACATGTCCTGTGGATTTTTGTGCATGCTGTGACATCACTTCCAACTGCCACTTTCAGTGTAGGGTTAATTTTCCTGGAATCTAATTCTTATGGAAATTTTTGACCCATGTACAGTGCATCGCAACCAACATGTGCCCCACATGACTCTACTGATATAAATAATTGATAAATTAAGTTACAGCATTTCAACAGTACAGTCGGCATTACTGCATGTTTCTCACTTAGCATCAGTCAGAATGGCTAGTGTTGCTTACATTCCATAATCAGTGCACGATACAAAGCGTCTGCGCATGGCTCTGGTTTCTGTCAGGCAGCAATGAGCTGACACCGGTGGTACAAAACCACTTACAGCACCACACTTCCCCCCATCTTGACTGCTTGCAGATGAGGACTCTTTTAAGAATGTTGCTCTACAAGTGAGTCTTGGTCAAACTATTTATGTGTATTTAATGGGAATTCTACAAAGAAACCTACCAGCTTTTTTTACCATGTTTTATATGAAATCTTGATGATGATAAATGTTTACTATAGTGGTGTGATAAAAACATCTGAAGGCAAAAGGACTTTTCTTTAGGGAGTATTTTGTCCTAATACACCCTGCATGCACCCCCTCCACCATGGCTGGAATAAAAAAAGATTTTAGTCCAAATTGTAAAAACAATGAGCCTCACCAATGTCTTTAAAAGTTTGATCTTAGATTTGTTCTCGAGAAAGGACCAAGGAAAAAGATTCTGCCACATTTAAGACGTGTTCTTAGATTACAGAACTGTTCACGCCTCTGTGGGTCAGTGTAGAGCAAGACACAAAGAAGGTCATGATTCTGCTGTGAGTGGTGCTCTTTTATTGAAACACCAGTAGAAGGGCACATACATAAAAAGCGCTGACCTCACAGGGAAGGTCACCACTGCAAAAATAATTCTAAACCAGTTTAGAGCATATAAACGTGTAGCCTATAAAAGCAGGTGATATCAACTGACTGTACAAGAAAGATGGGGAATTTGTACCATGCCCTACATCACATACTACAATAAAAAAGACCTGTGTTGTTAAAGGCATTATTGTCATACAGCTCTAGCAACGCATATTTACAATCAAATAACTGTGTGATGTAACTGTTTTTATCAGAGGGTTTTGCCTTGACTTATCTAGGTTACTCACAAAGCATCCTCATAGTGACAGTATCTGCAAGGTGAGTAGCCAGTCTGATCCTGGATCTGGTCTTGTTTTTGACATACTTTGTGAATATCACCCCTTAAGGGTTACACAGACGACATGTCAAATGTTGGGAAAGTCAACAAAGTTTCTATCAGTCAATCAATCAATCAATCAATTAGTCAATATTTATTTGTATAGCACTTTTTACAACTAATGTTGTCTCAAAGCAGCTTCACAGAAAAGCAGTTTATATAAAGGAAAAGAAAAGAGTCCATGTATAGACGTAGGAAAGGAAATCCGGGTCCAAGCCCCCCATGAGCAAGCCAAAGGCAACAGTGGCAAAGAAAAACCTCCTTTAGTGCATGTGTTTCTGATAGCAGTTTCAGGGACATTCGACAAGCAACTACACTGTTAAAAGTGAGAAGTCAGCTCAACTTAAAATTACATAGTTACTGATTACATGACCTTTCTTTAATTAACACAACTTTAGGAAACAGGGGTTCAAAACAAACTTCTTAGTTGAATGCAAACTTTTTAGTTCTGTTAGTTTTGTTTCTCAGATACGATTTTTCCATCACACAAGTCAGGACTCTTTCACGCAATCACACAATCCTACTAGATGTTTCCTTTTCTTGTTTACTCACTTATGGATGGCTATGGCGCTGCAGGAGTTCAAGCTCCTTCATCAATTTTCTATCAATTGCAATTTAAAAGAGTGCAATATTAAAATCACAAGAGCTACAGGTTTAATTCCAGACTATTTTATCAAATCCGTGTCTTATATGAGGGATGTTTACATAATATCAGAGCTTGTAAACTGCCTGTAGATGAGTTCGGCCAATCAGGGACAGCCAAACAGCTACATGCTGTGACAACACAACCACATCTAACTGAGAAAGGGGATGCTGAGCAGATCATGGCTTTATTCGAAATGGCATACCACATACTACTCGCATACTAAATCTGCCTAAAAGTAATGTGTAGTATGTGACCAAACTGAAGATCTGTAGTGCAGTGAAGACACCCGGATGGTGTACTACTCCAGTCAGAGTTTCTAGTATACAGGGAGAGTTATCCTCATGGTGTCCTGCATCCCATCATGCACTGCGGCCTCACCAGCTCTCAGCCTGCTTCAGCCAAAGGAAATGGCGGCAGGTAACACTGGGAAGAAAAACGCAGCCAACTCCGAGTATAAATGTGGGTGTAGTGATTGTAGTGGGGTACAAGATGAACTCGCTTTAGAGGATCAGTTTCAGAGCGAAATAATCAAGGGTATCTAACAACTAGGCTAAAAGTATTTCAAGTGAACTGAGCAGCGTTAGCAACAGCTAGCTCTAAACAGTGGATACAGTAATAACAGGTCTGAGGTAAATGTGAGGTAACTGGTCATGTGACTGTATTAGTATGATACATTATATATCAAAACTGTACCGCATACTACACACGGGGGGCGTATACAGTATGCAGTACATACTACTGTAGTAAGCAGTGTGCAGTATAGTAGTGTGCCATTTCGAATGCAGCCCATGAGTTTAAGCCCCAGGTGTTCATACCTGGAAGCCTGGAGGAGAAAATACCTGATGGACTGTGAGATGGACTAGTTCCAGCTAGTGAGAAAAAACATACAATTTTTATCTTGTTTGTGTCTAACTGAGATGCAGACCTAGAAACAGTAGCTGGGATAATCGTTGACTGAAAATAGAAATTAGGGGGAACTCTAGTGTCCTCAAGCTGAGTTAACCCACACAAAGCTATGTGTTCAGCTGCTTTATCATTTTAAGCTGAGCAGATTCCTCACTTTTTACAAACCCCACTTTTTAATGCCTGCAGCTCCACATTTAAGAAGCTACATTCAAACATTATTAGCCATTCCATAAAATAAACACCATGTTCCTTCTAATAATCCGCAGACACTGATCCATCTTTCATACCAGAGCTCCACAAAAGCCGAGCTCCTTCTTATTAAAGGCAGAAGTGTGTGTGTGTGTGTGTGTGGAAACAGCTCTTGCAACATGTTTAATCCGGCGAGTATCTGAAAGCCATCAGGCAGCTGTGGAACTTGGACAGATGCGGACGGGGGTGGGGGCTGGTGGGGGCAGTATAGGCTAGTTATGAATTTCAAAATCCTCTCAAATTTTAGCGCGAAGCCGTCATAGACATGTTGATCATACGTTGACCATCTGTAAAATCATACATAAAGACCTTTTCGACTGTGCTACAAGCAAATCTGCACGATATAGCGGAATGAGAACACCATTTTCTTCGGTTCCAGCTGAGAAGTAAGACATTGTTAGGGTATTGCATTAGACACTGTAGGAGGGTATGTGTGACTAATGCCTCAGTGGAGGGGGGAGCAATGACAGTCGTATGAGTTCGCTTTTGTCCATGGAATTCATTCACATTCAAAAACCTATTTTACAATAAGTAGGACCATCAGTAAAATGTTATTATCTTTTTCACAAGATAATATACACAAAAAAACACGAAATATTTCACTAGATAGTAACACGACCCCCCTGTGTGGTGACATGGTACGGGCGGTTACTATGCTGTCTTGGCTGCGTTTACGCTTCTCCAGCTGCGACTGTTGACTATGAGGACGTGCGCGGCTGAAAAATAACGGCATACAGTTTGTTCAAACCTCACTTTCTAATGCCTGCATCGTTAATATGGCTGGTATAAGTAGAACTAACGGAAGGTCCTCCTTTGTTGGCCCTGCAGTCAGGTGACTACAACATTAAGCCGTTTCTGTTCGTCTGAATTGCCTCTTGCTTACGCGACATGTTTTGTTTCGAGTGAGAAGGCGGTTGTTGGGGTAGCGAGACTGTAACGTTAGCCAGCCGCCGGCTAACTGGGCATTAATACGAACATTATTCAGATTAACCCTCGCTGTGTTTGTGAATACAGTCTGCACAGCTTTATCTAATGTACCGGCTAACTGTAATAACCTACATAAATCTCAGTATGCTCGATATGGGTGTGTTTGGCGTCGAGTGAAACGTTATTCTGCTGTAACGTCTCCGCGTATATGTCCATGTTGCGCTGCTGGACTGAAGTGCTGCTACCTGAATAATTCACCCCGCATCACCTGAGCCTCGAATTGCTTCTGAGGCAGCTAATTAGCTAGCTAGCTGCTAGCATGATGTAAACGTCCGTAAACGTTAACGAACTGTTGTTTTGACTTTGCTGAAATTGGCCGGTCTTGCCTCTGATAAATTATTTAATTAGCTAGGCCTTCTGTTATTTTAGCCATTTGTTTACTCATTGGTATTATCTTATTAATATTCAGTAATATTTTCTCTGCTGAGTGCCTGCTGAAAAAAGACCATTTAACCCATTAAGTTACAACCTGTTGGTTTTCTTTACTGGGAACTGGCTTAATGGTTAACGTTCCCATCAGAGATCAGAATCAGAATCAGAATCAGGCTTTATTTGCCAAGTATGTTCACACATACAAGGAATTTGTCTTTGGTTACGGTAGCTCACAGTGCACAGAGAGTAACAACATAACACACAGTACACACACATCCTAACACATACACAGACACACACACACAATACCTTACATACCTGTAAACCTTACACTATGTGTAGCTGTATATGTATATTAAAGTGCAGAGTGCAGCAGACTGGATGTAGAGGCAGATTAGGGCTTAAAAAGTGCAGTACTAGAAGAAACACCAGACTGAGACAGTCAGTACAGCGTATGGAGTGGTGTGTGATACTTTTTATAAACAGATAAATGAGATAAATAAAAGTGCAGTAAAGCAGAACAGGAAGTGAGAAGAGTGTCCCGAAAGTGGAGGGTAGTGTACAATGTAATGTTCAGCTGTTCATGAGAGTGATGGCATGTGGGAAGAAGCTTCTCTGTAGCCTGGTTGTCTTGATCCTCATCTGGCTAAAGTGCCGGCCTGAGGGAGGACGCTGGAACAGGTGATGGCCAGGGTGTGTTGGGTCAGTGATGACAGTGATGATCACTAGTTTCCTGTAGAACACCTTTATGTCACATTCGGAATCCATCAAATGCATCTGGACTCTGACCCAGATCCATTAAACCATTAGAATCCTGTACATTGTGATATCAACCCATCAGGAAAACATTACCATTAGTGACTACTGGACACCACCAGGAACCAACACAAACTTTGAATGGTTATATATATATTTTTAGGAAGGTCTTCAGTCATTTCTAGACAGGTAGAACAGAGGAATGATTGCATAACCCAAACACAAACATATCGCTGCTGTCAGAGCAAACCTCATATCTCCAAAATGTTAACTTCTTGCTTTACTTTTAAAGCCTGTGTAACCAAACCTTTTTTTGTCAGTTAATTTTGGACCACTTTCTTTAGTCCATTCATCATGAAATGTACACACAATGTAAAAGGTGTTTTCAAATTATGTATGGAGATATAATTATAAATATCAATATAATTGGAGATTATAAATGGAGATACAGATTTTTTTTTTCGACAGCAGCAGTATTTTTAATTCAGTCTTCCACCTGCAGGTTTCACATCCAGTTCTTACACACCTGATCCGTCTGATCCATCAAGTCAAGGACCTCTGAAGCTGACCGATTTGTGATTTTTCTGACGAATATTGTGATTACAATTTAAATTGTGATAGGTTTCTGTAGATTGAGATCCAGGCTTTTTTAGGCCAAGAAGATTTGTGTATCCACTTTTTCTGGCTTGAGCTTTGAACATAGAAGTTAATTATGGTTGTGTTCATATACACAGTACATGGGTTGTTTTTGAGGGTTTAACACGTCTACAGATGGCTCAGAAACTAATAGCATACAGGTATTATAAACTTCAGTTTTCCCCCTTCAAATGTGTTACACTAACATATTTTATAATGTAGGCTGTTATAAAAATTGCAGCTTTTGCAGACTGAAAATTACGTCCTTTCAAACTGCAACATTAACATAATTTTTTTTTTTTTACCCCTAATGTCAGCATTTATACATTAAGATGCCATTTTTGATGTTAAATTGCGATTTCAATATAAAATGATTAATCTTTCAGCCAAATCTGAAGAGGTTGGGGCTAAACTCATGGTGGTAGACCTCTTGGAGTTGTAAACCGCTACTCTAACAGGCATTTTTAAGTTTTTGTGATATGCTGTTACGGCTGTTTGGTCCAGTGATGAACTGATGAAACAAGCCTATATGATTACGGCATTTTCAGGCTAGTAAGGAATATATTAAAACTTTCGCAAGCCATATAGCCTTTACTGGTATAATAAACTGCTTGCCTTCAGATCGTGTTAGGGAACTTCTTACTTTTTATGTATGTTAAATAAATGTAATAAAAAATAATATGAAGAACTGACTACTGAAATCTCTTCTGGCCATTTACAACATGCAAATAAAATATGTTTTTTGAAGTGTTTTTTTGCAAAGATAGAACCATGAACTCTGGAAGAACATTTTGCATGCTTAAATGGCTCTTTGCATTGTGAAATGCTTCTTCAAAATGAAGAAAAATGTTTTGTTTATGGTTGATAGTGTATACATCATACTTTGTTAACCTTAGGGGCCACTTTACAACACAGAGAACTGTTTAAGCATGCAAATGGTTTGTTTTATATAGTTAGCTTTTTAAAAAACAGTTTGCTTTATTGAAGAATCTTTAAAGAATCATATTTTTGAGGTGTTTTCACTGCAAATGTACATGCAAGTTGTATCCTGACTCCACTTTTAGTGTCTTTTTCATTGATTGATGAAGTAATTTTGATTGCTGACAAGACTCTGAGGTGTATTGGCGTGTACTGTCTGGGTGTTGTGCAGTGTTAAAGAACAGATTTGAAAGAATTTGAAAGAATAATATGCTGTGCCTGCAGTTGCTCACGCCTTCGGCAGGTCCAGGCTTTGCTGAGGGATGATGGGAACACAGCTCCAGATGGCATCCTCTGCTCGCTAGGTGAGTTTGTCCTTTTACCTGATAACACCCATTCCCTTTCACTAATATCTCTAACTAGCCAGACGGAGAATGTTTATAGAACATATATTAGGTCTATATGACTAATGCCTACGTTTTGCCGTGCTAATAGTGCTAAAATGTGAAAAGCAGGTGTCTGTTTTGTACAGAAGGTTTTGTTGATAGAAACTAGTACAAGAAAAACAGTTGTTTATAAGTACCTGCGCTGGTTTTGCGCATGTTTCATGTTTGTTTCCTTTTGTGGTTTTCTCAGGCATCGACAGCCGATATAATGAGGGCTGCAGTGAGCTGGCCAGTTACCTCTTCTTTGATTTATATAAACATAACCAGGAGCAGATTCCAGAAGACTTCCCTGAGGAGGTGCTGGATGGTAAGTCCCAACTCAGAGAGCCACACTCCACTATTAGTTTAATACCAGGGTTGTGAACACTGGTTGCTTGTCTCCATTGAAATGTGAACATAATGCCTCCCAGCTCTGGTGTTCTTTTCCAATAGTTCTATTGTTTTCTGTAGAAAAAAAGAAAATATTCTTAAAGGAACACCAGTTAAGATTTTCCCAGGATTTTGAGTTTGTATAATTACACGTTCCAGTTTGGTTAGTAAACTTGTGCTGTTCTGGGTTTTCCCCAGGGTATTATAGGTCCTGTGGACCACTAGCCCAGTTTTGTCCTCGTGCATGAGAAAAAGACATAAACAGCTGAAGATCTGCAAGCGGAGTTTATTGTTTCATTCCCTGTGATAAATTGAGTGTGAAGCCCATTGTCTTTGCTTGTTGTATTAACTGTGCTGATGTTGAAGCTGCTTCTGGCACTGTAAAGAGAAGCCTATAAGACTGCTAAATATGAGTTTGACATATTGGGGAAAAATTAAACCATGTGGTATAAATGTGCCAACGATTTTGTATATTCCAATATGTTAAATTCAACATATTTCCAATATGTTACAATTCAGCAATTGAATAGTAATTTTGCATTGAAATGTGCAGAAATATTTTCTCTGTAGAGGGTGTGTTAATATAAGGGTAAAGATGTGTATATCTAAAAGTATCCAGATCCTTTATAATTAGTGAATTCAGCTACTTTGATGTGCATCCAGTGCTGGAACTGAAGTTTAGTTCTCAGTGCTCAAACCGCTCATATAGTCTCCATAGAAAAGCGTTGCCAAAAGAATGAGAAGCTCTAGAGCAGCTGCACATGGGTCTGAGGTCATCGTGTTTAATGCTACAGGGATATAAAGCTCAATGTACTAGTCGTCTCTAGAGTGATTGAGCACCACTGGATGCCTTTGGGACGACTTGGAATGAAGTTCAGAATTAATGATCTAACATCAGTAACTGACCTCACTAATGCTCTTGTGGCTGAATACAGTCAAATATTCACAGCAGTATTCCAGCATCTAGTGCAAAGCTTTCCCAGAAGACTAGGGGTGTTTACTGCAGCAAATGGAGGAACAAACTCACTATTAATAACCTTGAGTTTGGAAGAAATGTTGTACAAGCATTTGGACACTCAGTTTATCTGAACAAATTTGGCATTTGCAAAGCCTCTGTCTGATGATGACTCTGTAAGTCACTCCAAGAGTTTCTTTCAAAAAGTTCAAACTAATTCTTTAAACTTGTAGCTGATGTTTCTTTAAACAAAGGATGTGTAATTGTATGAAAAGCATGGGGATTATCTGGAGGTTCTTAGTGACGCTGTGGAGGAAGTTATTCCTCTGACTCCGGAAAGCTGCTGTGCTGTGGCTTTAATACTCTGCTATTATGATGTGAACCTCTCTTTGTTTGTCCGCAGATGTGATCATTCTGAT
Organism: Semaprochilodus insignis; assembly: GCA_034552555.1. Taxonomy (NCBI): domain Eukaryota; kingdom Metazoa; phylum Chordata; class Actinopteri; order Characiformes; family Prochilodontidae; genus Semaprochilodus; species Semaprochilodus insignis. The sequence continues at coordinate 8,649,958 of CM067478.1, forward strand.
AAAGGCAGAGAGTGTACACCTGTACTGTAACCCAGTGAATTACAGCTACCTGCTGCCCTATGTTTCCCACTGGAGGAATCTGCACCTGCACTGCATGACTGAGGCAGAGGTGATAATCTGCTACATTGCTTTTTACAAACTCTGGAGGATTTAGAATGTCCCAGAACATGTTGCTAATTTATCATGTAGTGCATTTGTTTTCAGCAACCATATGTCCATATTCATTTTGTAGTAAACGGAACATCATTCTGAGTGCTGTTATTTGCTCCAAATAATTAGGGCAAATTTACAATGAAAGTTTAACTACACAGCCACTTGAAACTTACTTGTGCAATGGCTTGTTTGTTCGGTTGCTAAGCTACTGAGGCACCATTACAGTGCCTTAAAACCTGGCACTGTTTCATTCATTTGGTTTTTCTTTCAGTGTAGAAATTTGACTATAAGGCGCAGTGAGTGAGAAAACGAGTGAGCAATTTCACACACAGCTTGATATCTTTCAATATCTGACCAATTCTTTTATGGTGTATATGAATGTATATGTATAAGAATATTTTTTTCAAGACATGAGTTGAAACAAATGACCATTTTTATTTTTCTCTCTCTTTATAACACATAGTATGAGGATGAGGAAGCAGCAGAAGAGTTCAAAATCTCCAGCTTTGTGTCCATGGTCGAGGATTGTACTTGTATTGGAATACCCTACAGCTCTCATAGTAAGGCCAAACACTTGCGCAAGTAAATGAGTGGATTATTTTTGCTCATGCTGCGACTGATATTGTTTTGAATATTGTCTTTAGGCCACGCTCAGAAGTTTGATGTGTTCATGTTGGAGAAGTGGCCTATTGTTCAAGCATTTGCTCTGGAGGGAATTGGAGCTGGAGGATTTTTCACCATGAAATATAAGGTACATACCTACAGGAGACATTGCTATCTGTACAGAAATGCATAGGCAACCTCCCTGCAGTCTTTATTAATCAAAGTGCAATCTCTTTTTAGCTGATTGATGTGAGTGAGCATCTTTGGCAGATTTATGCAAGGCTGGATCCAGTGTCTTTGGACTGTCTGCTTAATGAGGTAAAACAGACATCCTTGCTTAATTACCCAATGCACAGAAATACCGACACACAAGAGTTAATCCGACAGTGATGTTCTCCTATAGGATTTGCTTTCGTTTGAGAAGCAGTGGAGTTGCTTGTTCTCCAGTATGGGCTTAGAGAGCGCACTGTCCATGCAGGAGTTATCAGAGGCTCAGACTGCAGAGGTACACAGTTGCACTTATTCTGATATACGCAACTATTGTCTCTAAACTGATGAAGGGATAGTTCTAACATCTTCCTCTTTTCTGTAGCCTTTCAGAACGTATTACTCCTATGGTCTCATTTCCGGTAATATCACAGATAACAGGTAATAATTACCATACTGCCTGATCTAGGCCTCATATTTTTAGCATTTTTGTGTCAGTCTACATGAAGACCATAGAAAGACCATAAATGTTGCCTGTGTATGTGTCTGTCAGTAAAAGCCGACAGCCGTTTGTGTTGTTTGGGAGTCACTCTTCTAAAGAGGATCTGGACAACTACTGCTTTACCTTCCCCTCTGAGGGCCACCAGGTCCGTAACACAGGGCCTCATGGGGGCGCTGCCAAACATATGGTAAGAGGGCAACGGTCAAGCACAGTACCTCACCTGGTGCTAAAAAGTACTGCTTCTCTTACTGCTGTTCTTTCTTTTCAGCTTCTTCAGTGTGTAGCTCCTAAGGGCCCCCTGGCCTGTGCAAGGACATATTTCTTTGGCAGTACTCATGTCCCATACCTTGGTGAGTTTGTGGTTCATTGTGGTACATTTGAAATCATTTAAATGAAAATAATAAATAATAATAAATCAAGTGCACATCATGAACTGTCCATGTATTTAAATATTATATTATATATATTATAAATAAATACTTTATGATGACCACACGTTATTTCAGTTAAGCTTGAATAAAAACCAAAAGAAATAAATGTGATTTATGCAGCAGTGCAAATAATAATAATAATTGAGTCTCACAGGTCCTCACACTCCTCGGGTGTGTGATCAGGAAAATCCACCACTGCAGTAAGATATAGGCCGAGTTAACACATACTGCCTCTGTGTGTCATGAGTGACACTGAACATCTTTCTTTTCATGTGAAGGAGTCAGGGCTGTTTAATGAAAGCATCTTGGCGCAAACATTATTCTTAAATGATAGCTTGAGCATCAGACTAAGAGGCTTTTAGGAAGATGGGCCCATAACTTCAACACAGACTGTGCAAGCAGCATGGCAGTGCATCCTAAATGCATCCCAGAGGCAGCATACAATATACATGGAGCCAATGTTTTTCGCAGACTGTATGCGCCACACAGCAAAATACAGTGGGAGAATCTATAAAACCAGTGAAGATGACATAGAAAACCATATAAAAATGTCAAAACACAGAAAGTTCCAGACGATAAACAAATTTATTGTGCTGTTTTACCTTTTTTTTTTCGAGTTCTGACTGTTTATATATTTAGACAAACAATATATGTAAACCTTGCTTGCTGCATAATTTTGCTGTATGTTTACATGCTTCTTAGTCCTGTTTTACTAAGAGACATACTGTGGACAGAGCTGACTCTTTCTCGCTCTCTCTTTCCTCAGCACATGATAACACTCAGCAGAAGAAGACTGAACTCCTGTAAGCACTCAGACAATGTTAGCATGTGTAGTTTGGCTATAGTAGTAGTATGCGTATATAATTACATTGATTTCATCGGAGGTAAGGCTGAGTTATGTATTCATTTTTTCATTTATTTATTCATTTGCAGGCTGCTGTCACAGATCTACTCAGCTGCAGTTCAGGCTGTGCTGGCAGGAATAAAATGCTTCTCCATTAATTCCAGTGCTACGAAGGTACGCTTTTAATTCTGTGCGCATGAGCTGAATTTACTGATTAAATACTAAAGTGGTTAAATTACTAAATATACATGGGCAAGATGTTTGCACTGTACAGGGGTGACACAGTACTATATTTTGTCTTTGTCAGTGTAGTGATTTTCTTTCTTAGAGTAATGTTCTGTAGCTGTAATCTGTTGAACTTTGATGCTCATGAAAAATCTGCTTCAAACAAAAACTGATTTAAAGGTGCTGAGCATGTCTTACTTTTCTTAGGCGAAAGATGTCGCAGAGCAAACATTTCAGCTGGCTTTGGACACGTTTGGTTTGCATCAGTACAGGAGTGCTCTCAGGTCTCTCACATACATTTAAATTACATTTAAATTACTCGTTTCTTCAGATACTTTATGTGTTTTATGTGAATAACTACATGTGATATTTACTCACTGACAAGACTTTCTATTCTGTCTTTTGTTTTGCGTTGTGATTTAGGTCCAAAGCTGTATTCACCATTCAGGCTGTGAACAATGAGGGCAGGTGGGTTTACGCACTCCTCCGCAGCATAAAATATTCTTGTTTGGCTTCTTTGACAGGGGTATTCACATATTAGTTTTGTGGTTCCTTCTTTGATATTTCAGAATTATACCTCTCAGCGATGAGCACAGTCGATTTCTGGTGAAAACAGTGAGTAGTGCTGAAGATCTCTGTTACATCTTGAGGTTTTTGTTTTCCATTTTTGTGTCATTTAGACTGTTCTCGGTTGTGCCTGTGTTGCTTTTCTGTAATAGTGTGTTGTGTGACCTTGCTTAGGCGTCCATTGTGGTATATGATATTCCAAATCTCCAGTGGGGTGGGAGCAACCTTGGATCTGTAGTCTTCTCTGAGTCCTTCCTTGAGTCCAGTATCTACATTCAAGATAGGGGTAAGATTTATCTGTTCAGAATCATTGAAGTACACCCACCTTACCAAGCTTTATTAACCATTGCATTCAACATCGTTGAAATTCACAAAAGCAGTGCACTGCACTTGAAAAAGTCACAGAGGTACAACCACAGATAAAAAACCTGTCAGTAGGTACTAACTATTTATAGTGTACTTTCATTTGTCAGAATTGTAGTTGGTTTTTAAGACCTGGCAAGCTTAGACACACAGTCATTGATGAAACTTTTTTGCATTGAATTGGCTCGATGCATAAATTGTTAGTCTTAAAAAGTCTCACAACGTATGTCATAGTTCAGTTTTCAACAGTGGCAGCCAGTGGTGAATTAATGTGATCACGGGCCTCTAGGCTACACTTCGAATAGCCCCTCCAAGCCAATACCACACACCCCAACACAAACACGGTGCCTCCTGCCCCCACCCCCAAACACACAAACATCATATCCATTCACTATCAGACGAAGTAAAATAGAAAGGTGAAACGGAAAACCGGAATGATGAGAGTCACATGTGAATGCGTGCACGCACTCAAACACACTACAGCATAAAAAGCAGCCAAGCTCAGTAAAGCAGCAGATAAACAGTAGACAGCAAATCTGTGAGTTGTTTAATCAAGAAGCCGAAAGAGCAACCATACACTAGATAAAGGCGCAGCTGAAATCCACCTCCTTGGGTCAGGACATTATTTAAGAGTAACTCGGGCAGTCAAACTGGAGCCACTTATGACAGATACACAAACACCTTTTAATACATGAGAAGAAACAAGCTTCCTTCCAGAATGTTTGCTTTCGTGTATTAATCACAGAGATGTTATTTATTAGGCTTTTAAAATCAAACTTGTAAACAACGTTACTCCTTCAGCATCTGGGCCACAGCCAATTCAGCCTGCTCTAAATTTGGTGTTGAACAGATCATTTTTTACCAGCTTAAGTTTTGAGCGAAGCCGAACACTGCCCTTGTACAGTGAAACGATCAGTCATTATCTTTGTATGCACTCACCATTTGCCAGGTTCCTTTAGATAAGCGTTTTAGAGACGTACATTTTCGGGTGTTTATGTTGATGTTTCAGGTGTTTATGTTCGCCGCGTATATATATATATATGTATGTATGTATGTATGTATGTGTGTGTGTGTGTGTGTGTGTGTGTGTGTGTGTGTGTGTGTGTGTGTGTGTATATATTTTCTTGCATTAGCAAACAAACAGTGCCAATAGTTTGCAAACTACTTATCATGTTAATGGGCTGATAGGATTCGGTACATGAATATATCAGTTTGCCCACTAAGACATGTTGATGATCTTATGCTGGAACAGAGTGAGCTTGCGGAGTGAAAGTATTCGTAAGATAGTGTGAAAATGTACTGCATAGCATGATCTCATGTGTGTAATATTTGTTTTGCTCTGCAGATGGAGCTCTTTCCACAGACAGCTGCTTCACTGTACTCACCTCTTCAGTCCCACGCCATATGTGTTGGCTGGTATGGGGTTTTCTCTCTCCCACGTTGCTTATGTGTGACATGGCCAGACTGTTTTCATATTTTATTCTTGATTATACATATTTACATATGTTTTTATGTTACTCCTACTGGCCTCCCATATTTAAACCCTAGTTAAGTGAAGTCCAAGCTCAAGTAATTATTTTACCATTAGTAAGTTTTAAAAATACCTACATTATAATTAAAATGTGGGGATCAGATAGCATGGATTGGAGCATGTCCAAGTAAGCACAGTGGTCAATGATAAAGTTCATGTCTAGACATCAGCATAATGTATTCAGGACATTAAAATTCTTAAATAGTTAGCATATACTTAACCCAGTGGACAGACCCTGTCAGTCTAATAGTAGGGAGATAATGACTTGATACGTACAATTTTGCATGCAAGTGCATTATAACTTTGTAAATGTCCTCTATGAAAAAAGTATCTCCAGGCCTGTCCCAGTTATAACAGAATTTCCTAATAACAATTACTTGGCCTAAATTATTTAAACTGATCATAATTGTTTTCTGTGGTCTTGCAATCAAAGGTTTATGTCACAATAGACAACAGATGAATAGGGTGCGTGTTCTTCACTTGGACTGCAGGAAATACAAGTAAATAAAAGAAGGCAGAAAAGGCATTTAGTCATGGTAGAAAACCAATTTGATCACTTGTATTATTAGATGTGTACAATTCACTTCAGTTGTCACTGTCACTGTTATTCATATGGCAGTTAATCATCAGCTAAAATCATGATGAAGACAGGCCATTGCATTACTTTGATAAAGTTCATTTTGCCAAATTGAAATAAAAAATTTACAACCATTGCTGTTTTCATGTTAAGTAAACACATTCACACGATCAGAGGAAATCTCACCCTCTGAAGTAGGAGTGTTTAACTACTGAAGTTTCCAGCAGAGTTTGGTAGTTCCCATACTCTGATAGACCCAGTAACCCTGGCATTTAACAACTGACTTGAATCAGATGTTTTTGGGCAGCCACGAATAGAGTGCTGGACAGTGGCCCTTTAGGACTGAAGTTGTGTACCCCGGCTCTAAAGTCTAACACAGCTAACATTTTGTATTGGTTGTTTTTTTTAAATAAAGTTTTTAATGAAGCTTTCAATATTCAGGTGAAAACTGTGAATATTGCAAATGTTTGTCATATCCTCAGAAGATTTTTTTCAAACATTCTGCATATCTGCCAGTATTTCAAGGCTGTGTTGAGCTTGTTGTACTGTTGAGGGAGGGTTGTGTGGTGTTCGTGAAGCTTCCGTGGGAGTGGGAGCTCGCTCCCATAATTAATTATCAGCAGTGGTAAAAGCATATATATGTGTGTGTGTGTATATATGTATGTATACTGCTTGGCACTGATTGATTTATTTGTTTGGTTGACTGCTTATTCTCTGTTGGTTGTAGGTGGAGGAGTCTGATGTCAGACTGTCTGAGCAGGCTCTGCACTTGCTGAAGGTGAAATATGCTGTACTACATACTTCAACACTGAATATATATTTGCATTATTAATAGATTTAAAATGCTCAGTTGTGTTCTCTATTATTACTTTATTATGACTATTATTTACTTATGTGAGAAAATAGGAGGAGAATGATACATGTTTGGGCATCCCTCTAACGACAAAAGACTCAACCCAGGTGTTCTCCAGCAGTCTACTTTCCACACCTGAAGAAGGTATACATCTTTCATATGTTTACATTGGTACATTTGCTTTTCTTAAGGTTTTTTCTTATCCTTTGGCATTTTGTTTTCTAGGGAAGTTGGTGTTTTTCTCAGAGGGATTACTATTCATCAATTCACATTATGGCACCATCACCCTCTCCAAGAACCATATCAAGACCATCAGAATCTATGATGGGGTCCGTTCCAATTACCATTATGGAACTATTATGTTAATCAAACTGAGTATGAGAGTGCCTAAGTGATTTTACAAAGCTACAATAACCTAAAAAGCGTAGGAGACATTAAAAGTGTACGTTGTCCATTGGATATGGAAGTATGCATTCCTGCTGAGGTACTTAATGTATTTGAAAATGTTGTGTGAATGTGAATGTTTTGCAGGACTCGCTCTCTGCTACAGCAGTGCTGTTCATAGATTATGAGAGCTCTCTGCTGCCACACCTTCCTTTTCATCTGCACAGCCCTGATCGCTGCTTGGCCATCACTTTGATGCCCAAAACAAAGGGATATAAAGGCTTCTACTCACAGGTATATACACACAGACATGATCACCCTGATTTGTTTTTTCCTGCTGTGGCTTTGGCTTAATCATTTGGGGTTGTGCTTTGGTTTTTAAATTAAATGTGTTTGGATCGTAGGTCCTGCCGGTCTGGAATAAGCCTGATTCTGGGCTTCGGATGCAGCATGTGGCCCAGGACCAACTGACTCTGGACCAGAAAAACATGTGAGATTGCCATCCGCATAGAGCAATACCATATTACAGCACAGCATTATATCCTCATTTCATTTTTTGATTGCTTTGACAGAGTTTTCTATATGTGTGTACGTGTGTGTGCTTTTGATCCTGCTGATCCTGGCAGGTATGCTAGATTACTGAAGCTCCATGAGCCACATGGTTCATCCACATCAAGCCCCAGAGCAGTTCAGAAGACCGCTTATCCAGAGCTGCCAGAGTTGGACAGGTAGCGCACGTTTACTCAGTGGCCAATTGCAGGGTACAGTGATTCACTGTTGAGATGGTTTCTATCTCAGCAGTATTAATAATGGTTCATGTTGTGATCTCTAGGTTCCTGAAGCATTTTGCCGTTAGCAGTAGTGTTTGTGAGGAGTCTGTATGCAGTGACCACCTAGCAGCTCTTTTTCCAAACGCCCACCATAAAGCAGCTCCTTTTGAGTCAGAGCAAAAGGTCAGCCAGTTAAATAACATGAACTGATATGCATACTCTTACAGGCATATAAAAGGTCATGTTAGCATTGTGCTTGTGATTAATGTTTGTGTTTGTGTGCGTAGGTGGTTCTTTCCATCATTTCAGGCTTACCAGGCAGTTATAAAGAGAGTCTGTGTGATTTCTTAGTGGAGGTGAATCAAGAATGTGGCAGGTTAGTACAAATGCTCATTAGCATCATTTGCCAACATATACAGTAAATGATTCATAAGGAATGTATGCGTCTACCTTTTTAACTGAATGTTGATTTATTGACAGATGGGAAGTATACTCCCCTGCCCTGGACTCGGAAGATCTCTGTGTGCCACATCTCCAGCAGTTCCTGAGCAACCTAGTAGCCACACAGAGTGACACACATTTCAAGACACCAAGAGTGTTACTACTCACACCAGGGTAAGATGTGGTATGATGTAGCTTCCATTTCCTCACAATTAATCCAACAGCATTTTTCAGCACAAAATATAAAAGTGCCATTTTTAATCCAGGCAAATCTGACTTTCAAGGAGGTTGGATGCTTTTGCCAGACACTATATGTCTGTATGTATGTATGTTTTGTAGGTACACCGATGTGTTGGATGTGGTCCAAGCTATCGTATCCCATCCAGACCCACAGGTTCAGAGCAAAGTAAGTGTGGGTGCTGTCACGGCCTGTGTTAACCCCCTAGCTTCCTTCATGGAACACAGGTAAGAAGACCATTTGGTAGTGCACTATTGTCTTCTTCTTGCAAGATTCATACAGTAAGGGATGTCTGATTGAGTTTCACCCTCATCCTTCCCCCCCCCCAGGCTTCTTTTCCCCAAACTCTTGGAGCAGTGCAGTCATGGTAGGAATATTATTTTTTATGTAGTGCATGCATGTATATATGTAGATTTTTGTGCAGCGTTTGTATTGAATTCTCTGTGTGGTATAGGAGCAGTGAATAATGTGGTTTTCACGGGTCTGACCACGGAGCAGAAGCACCCTCTGCTGAAACACATGCAGCAGTTGATCCGTTCAGCCAATCCCAGTGCAGCATTTATCCTAGCTGACAGAGGAGCTGTGACCAGGTCAGCAAGCTCATTTGTACACAACCTTTCTGTTTTACCAATACTGATGCTTCTACCTCTATATATCTTTAAAATTGAAAAATGAGTTATTTTTTATTGTAGAACTTTACTTAAGATGAGCAACCAAAAATAGGCCAACTTGCCTAAACTACTCAAACGCCTACCAAAACCTGGTAATGCTAATATACCATCTCTTGACACCTGGGACCGTATTACAGAAACATTCTAACTCTGAAATCTTAATCACCGTGAATTAATCTTAATCACCTTTAAAGTCAGTTTACAGTCTTATCCTAAATCTAGAAAACAGTATTACAGAAGCACCCTCACTAGAAAACATAAAATTCATAAATACCTTCCTAACTTTAGGATGTCCTAAGTGGTATCCTTCTGTCCATCTCTACTGTTAAAAAAACAGAATGTTATGTTTGTGGGACACTGTGACAGGCAGGAAAACAGGAAAGACATGCAGGTTAAATATAATTATTTATTTCTATTGAAAAATGTCAGTTTCAGAGTGGTCTTGTTTCTAATTCTAATTAAAATCCAAAACTTCCAACGCTGCATTTAGTCTCATAACCCACATGTGCTAATGCCAATGATAGGAGACAGGAGGAGATACCTTCATGCTGGCGGAAGCTTTGAGAAAGGGATTAGCATTATATATACATCAGCTATTCCTCTCCCTCAAATTGACAAAGTTTCTGCTCTATTATGAATTTGTTTTGATCTTGTTGAATCTTAATTTACAATTATATGTAAAGAAGTTTCTGTAACACAGCCCCAGGGTCAGAAACAGTGGCTTGAGAGATGTGTAGAGATCCATGCTTTGGTTTGTTGATTCATGGTGTTTCTATTACAGAACTGAAGATATGCAGCTGATTCTGAGTGATAGCAGTTTCTCCCAGCCTCAGATGATCAGAACACGATACCTGCTCTACCCTGGCTGGTGAGCTTGTGTGTGTGTGTGAGAGAGAGAGAGAGAGAGAGAGAGAGAGAGAGAGACTGTAAGTTAATATATAAATATATGAGATTCCTTAATGTTATAATGCATGTTTGTGTTAGGTGGGAGGGCAGGTTTGCGTCTGGCTGCGGATCCGTCTCCGTGTCTCAACACTATTTGCAGTTTTGCCGTCCGCTAGAGAGAACCTTATTCCTACAATGCTGTAAAGGTGGGTCTTTGTGTGTGTGTGTGTGTGTGTGTGTGTGTGTGTATGTGTGTGTGTGTGTGTGTGTGTCAAAGAGAGAAAGCGAGAAAGAGAGAGAAATTCTTTCATCCAGGTTGGTAGTAGAAAATAAAGATGGTGTAATCTGAATTGAAGGTGTTAGCAGTGTGTCAGAGTACCGTGCGAACATGCTGCTCAGAGATCTGCTGAAGATAACAAGTAGAGTGATGAAAGCTGATCCTGCTATGTGGTGTAACTTTCTTTTCCCCCCTTCTCTCCCTTTCCTCCTCTTCATCCTCAGGACTAAAGTCTTCTCTCAGAGGCAGCCCTTTTACAGGAAACATCTATCACATTGGTGGGAAAGTGCTGTTTTCTGGTAAGGTTCTACAGTTCCATCTCTCTCTCTCTCTTCCTAAGTTCTCTTCTGTGTTCTGTGCCTAACATAAGATATAAATAATATCTTTGATTCAGACTGTCCGACATTTCTTAATGTATATCACTGAACTGAAGGATTCCTCCTGCAATGGCTTTGTCTGTTTTAAATCTGTGTGATAAATATGTGATTTGCCTTTGGGAAGTGGTAGGCAGGAGCCCTCTGGGCTACTTCTGGACGGTAGGACTTTTACCTCTAAATCCTCAGTGGTGTGGCCTGCTCCTCTCATCTCAGTTCTTTGCTGTTTTCACTCATTTTTTTTCTCAGTTGTTTTAGAAAGGGTCTTCAAGCCTGTCCTTTATTTGTCCTTGTGACATTGTGGTTGTAGTTGCATGGAGAGAGTGAGTAGAATGCAAAGGTTGGAACGGCTGTTTTGAGTGGTGGGGATGAGTTGATTTACTATAAGTTGATTTTAATGGTTTGGTTATGAGTTTCCAGTGCCATAAAAAGCTCTCTGGACAGTGCAGTTCATTTATTTATTTATTTTTTCTCCTGGCAGGAGCTCATAAGGTCCTAACGCCATCCGTGATGCTCAGCTATAACCATAAATCATCTGTGTTTTGTATTAAGCACTAATAATATTTGGTATCTCTTTGATTTAGTGTAGTTTCAGATCCCTGTGATGATTTCATTTATATGGCATTGCATTATTTTGGTTATTTTGACTCTAGTTTTAATTCCTACTTGTGTGTACAGTGCTGTTGGGAGTTTGTTGTGTAACGAGAGGAGTAGTGAGAGTGGGATGTGTGGTTGTAAGCACACTGTGCTAGATATGGCTGAGTGCAGCACGCCCCTGTTTTAAGATTCTTTGTAGAGCATGTTACTGTATTGCATACAAATTCAGTGCATATAAGTGATGTTTGTGTGTGTGTGTGTGTGTGTGTGTGTGTGTGTGTGTGTGTGTGTGTGTGTGTGTGCATACATGTGTCTGTGTGTACAAACATGATTGCAAGCAGACAGTAACAGGTTGATGGAAGTGAGCTGTAACTCTGTCAGTGGGAGTGTGACTCTGGCCCCTGATCATGGGTCCACTTATAGCTCCAAGACCACGCACAGCTGCTACCTGCTGTTCTATGGAGTGGGACTCACCCAGGAAGGCCTGAAGGACTGGCTCAGGCAGAGTGCTAAACAGGTATTTCCATCTGCCCAGGCATAAGTGGAGAGCGTCAGTTTTAGTTGTTTTGACTTTATACCTTACTGCACTGGATTTAAACTGAAACAGTTATTAGAACATTAACTATGTAGGAATTACACTCAATGCATAGAAAGTTCACCCATTTCAGGAAACTATAAGTTATTGGTCACTAAATGTTGTTCTTCTTGGCCAGCTGCATGTTCTCACATCTTCGGTACAAGTATAGGAGAGATAGCAAAAGGTTGCTGAAATCATGTTTCCCTTCAAAGAGACATTATAGCTGTTTGAAACTATGCCCTATTCACTATGTAGTGCACAATTTTGGGTTTCCACTGTTTTGTAGTGGTGTCCAAAAACATCCAGTGCACCCAAACAATCCCATAATGGATCACATTGTCATTGTTGGTTTGAAGATTTAATGCGCAGTTTCTTTGAGTAGGATTATAGAACCCAGCTATAATGCCACAGACCTATCCTGATACTAATGTAAGTAAGTTTTTCTCATGTGTGCAGTTAAAATACAGCAGTTATAGTGGGCTGCTGGAACAATGTTTATAGTGTTTATGTGACAGAATCTGTTGTTAAATTAAAACCCCAAATCATTTCCTATCATCATGAATTCTGTTCTATGCAATAGTGTTCTATAAAGTAATCCAGATTTTTGAACATACTGTACACACAGAAAAAAACACTCAACTACTCAAACACGGCTTAGCTGCCTTACAAGTTTGTCTCTCTAAAATGTTAAAGGTCTCTTTAAAATGGATAAAGGAGATGTTACTGAAAAGAATCTGTTACCGTCAGATGAACAATAGCCAACGTTTTCATCTGTGAGTGGGAAGAGAAAATCAAGAATTAATGAATGAAATAAATACAAAGCGTGGTCCAAATCACAAAGACAGATAAACACTAACTTGCACCAGAGTGATGAAAAGAGTGGAGAAAAAAGGAACCTATAATGATCACAGTATACCATGACATCATGGTGATATGGGCAAGCATGGTTACCAGCAAAACTGGCTCACTGGTCTTTTACTGATCATATGATGAATGCCAAGCTGTAAAAAATGAACTGCTCGGGTCCAGAACTCTTTAGACAGTAGGTCACTTTGTAGCAGAGCTTGGCAGAGCACCAAACTTTCTAGTGATGTGTGGGTCACAGAGTTCAGGAAGCCATTGAGTGCAAATCATTTGCAGCCAGGCACTACCTGAAAATGAATTCTTTATGGTTCACCCCCTCACATTGTGCTCTTTAATGTCATATTCATCTTTTAATTTAAAATCCGGTGTGCTGTAATGCAGAGCCAAAACAGTGAAAAATGCCTCTGCCACATTACTTACGAGACGGTGCTGTTCATTCAGATACTCTTATCACTGAGACACATGCCAATGTCTGGATTTGCCTATTCACACTGTCTAACAGAAAGTGCAGAAGAAAATTAAGAAGACCAAAAGGACTCTTACACCACAGGAGATCAGAAATGTTCATGTGAGTAGCAGACACACACACACACACACACACACACACACACACACACACACACACACACACACACAGAAAACAGAAATGCTCAAAGGGCTCATAGAACTATGCCCTAATTTGTTTATAGGTGAAGAGGCACCTGGAACCGCTCCCTCCTGGTTACTTCTATAATGGCCATCAATTTGTCAGTTTCTTTGGAGAGAAACAGAATTTCCACCCATGTATCCTTCACCATGAGTATTACTCTTTGTCCTGTTTTCACTTAGCGTATTGTATCTGTGGATTTGAAAGGTATGTATGTATGTGTTATTTCCTTACATGTATATATTCAGTGATGGACCAGTTCATAGAGGAGTATCTTCAGGAGGCCAATAAGGAGATAGATCGATTTAACAAAGAGGTGGACCTGTATGCACACACTGATCTCTTTGAATAAAGCTCTTCCAACTGTCCAGTACGGGAGGGGAGGGGGTTTGCTCCAGGACCATAAACACCTGCCGTCCAATCAGCTTTTCACTTTATTGTCCATGTGAAAAACAAAACAAAAAAACAAAGCACTAAAGGAGGGAAGGGTTGGCCATTTTGCCATAAAATCAGGGAAAACCACTGCAGTCTAGATGATGAGGCCATGACCCAGCTCATTAGCACTGTCTCTCCATAGATGTCTCCTGAGAAACAATCCGCCTGTAAATAGTGCATCTGGGACATAATATTAACCTTGTCCTGGCATCTGAAAAGCAAGCTTGTTTAACCATCTTGTAGGTTCAGATTGCCTGCAGGTAGTTTCTCTCCGTACTGGGTATATAGTGTTAATAAAACCTTGAGGTGTTACTGCAGCACGGTATATGGTATTTTTGACAGCAGTCATTCCACTCTAGTTCCAGTACCATGTACCCAAGAATTCGTGCTAGGATCATAGCTGGATGCTAATAGAATTTGTCAACAGGGCCGAACCTGCTTTAACAGGAGAAGGCTCTGAAGTCTGCAGCCAAAGGAGTGCAGATGGGGGGACAGATGTGATGCTCTATCAGTCTGTAGGCTCCAGCTGTGGAGCTGAGGTGATCATCTCTCATCTACTGCAGGACTGAGTCATCCAGTGACATCAAGTCACTCTGAAGTGGTCATTAAGCAGGTGATTTGACCACAAGCACAGAATTCATTCCATGCAGAGTGGGAAATAGCAGGGTTAGGGAATAAAATGATGGTCTTAACAGTGTAAAAGGCATCCGGGTTTGAATTTGAGGCTGGGTTTGTAGATGGGACAGAATGAATTTGGTGTTTTTCCCCTTGTTATTGCTTAAACCAGTTCTTTGAGACTATAGGGGTGACTTGTAAGAATAGGAATGGATTGGGTTATCTTCTAACTTGCGTAAACGTGGCTTGAAACGTGCCTCGTTAAAGCCTCTTGTTACCTGAGGCTACGACTTGGGTTAGCTGAGGCTTTGATGGGTTGGGGCGGGTCATATAATAACCAGCTCTTGCTGAAGTGGGATTAATATGTGTTTATTAGAGCCTGTAGGAGTGGATCTAATCTGTGTCATGCTGTTTGCAGGCAGATTTAGTTCTTTACCTGGGGTCTCTGTTCTCTATGCATGTTTACTCTAACTAAATACAGACAGCAGGGGAGCAGCAGTGTCACTCTCACATCCACTCTTGTATTTGACCTTGCATCTGTAAGACGAGTATTAAGAAGCTAAAAATGTAACGCTGCTAAAGTGATTACTGCACTTCTAAAGTGTCTGATATGAAAAGGAGGGAGGGATGCGCTTCCAAAGAAACTCAGACACTGCTGCTCCGCTCTGTGCTGCAAGTATAGTAGTGGAATTCTATACACGTGCAAGCGCGATGTGTGGGCTAGCATCTCTCTCACCGAGCCATATGCAGTATAGCAGTATGTCACAGTTGCTGTGGTCATTGATATGCTAGAGAGATGTGTTGCTGTCGCTGTCCACACTTGTCACTGTTGCTATGGAGATTCACAGTATGGTAAACTTGCCGCCATCACCATGGAGACTTGTGACTTTGTACCTTTTTAGCAAGCAAATGCAGTTTGCCCCAAGATAGCACAGGCCCTGCTATGGTGAACTCTGAAAGGACAACGCACTGTGAGGATGTGTGTCTGCTCGCGCGCCATTGACTGACAGAGCCCTTATGCCGAGCAGTTGCTCAGAGTGGAGTTACACAATCCCTTCTGCACCTCAGACACACATTATCAGAGTGGTATCATTGTCAAAGCCAGGCTCAACACAGCAGTTGTCCTTAAAGGGTATAGGGCTACGTAACACTTATATAATCCGTAGTTGAAAGTAGCAGTAATTTTTAGCACATACTATCTGCATGTGTTAAGATGTTTTACTAAGGTCTATTTCTACCAACACAAATGCCTTTCACCAAACTGGTACTACAAAGAGAACATTTTAGTCTATTTTGCATATCTGAAGAGAATTGAATTACCTTGAGAGTGGAAAAATGTATTTTTATAAGGCTGTGAATTTAAAGCAAGCAAACAAAAAAAAACCAGATTAAATTGGGGGAGTGTGCCTCTCCTCTACAACAAACAGAAGTTGTGTCAGAGGCTTCAGGGGAAAGCTGCCACAGCAGTGCCTTGGCCGAGAGGAACAGGCGTTTCGCCAGGCAGAGCCGAGGGCCAGTGTTGGTGAAAGGATAAGCAGAGTCTTTGTCTTATATGTGAAGGGTCAGGGGGGATGCTGGCGTGCAGGAGGGCGCTGGAGGGCAGCAGAGCAAAACCTTAAACACAGACAACCAAGTGTCAAGGCTTGGATTAAGTGGCCATAGTAGGCGTTCTTTAGACAACCCCATGTCAAAGTTATTTAATACTTAGATTTGGCCATGGGGTCCTTCTTGTTCTCCTTATTGCAAAGAGGATCTCAGTGAGGCCCTCCAGGCTGTCCCCATTCCTGCCCGCTGGATACTCCCCTGGCTGTCGTACCTATGGAGCTAAGGTTAGAGGACTAAAACAGAGTTTGGTGTCCAAGAGACTGAATTTGCCTTTTATATGTGAAAAATAATCTTAGATTAGAGGTTGCGTTGTTGGTTGGATTAGAGGGATATTTTGAAGTTGCTTTTATTTTATTTTATTTTGTTTGATGAAGATTGGCAGCGGAGCTGGAAGGCCATTCCTTCAAACCGAAGCACTTTTGAGACTGTAATCAAAAACGTCTCCACTTTGGCCTCTAAGTGAAAAATAATCATAATAATAATAACATACAGCAAATATCTCAGACGTGCTGTAGATATTGAAGACTTGTTCCCAACCAAAGCGTCTTAACCCTGTCTGTTAACCACCCCTCAAAGTCTGTTGCCTGAAGGCTACTCCAACTTCTTAAGCCTCATCAGATATTGATCGCCCTTCTTAGGCTAATCAAGTTACAGTAGCTGCTGAGAGGGTCCCATTAAGAAAACAGAAGCTAAAGGGCTAATAAATTTTAATTGCTGCTGATGTTTGGTAGGGAACAAGACTGAGGTAGAGAATTCCGAGCCTAAAATAGAAATAACCGTCATGGTATTGTTTGCACAAAGCTGAACACGTGCCCATGCCATCCTGGCTCTGGACAGAGTGGGATATCACTGAAACTTTTAAGATCCAGAGAGCAATGATGCGGTAGAAGTACGGAATTCCAGAGACTTTACCTCAAAATCAGAATACCTATTGTTTGGAGTTCTGGTATTTTTTAAGCTGAAAATGATTTCCGAAAGTTCTACTTGAAAAGTGCCAAAAAGTTTTTCTTATTTTAAGGGGCTCACTAAAGAGGTTGAAAATTGAGTAATTGATTGTATTTGCACAAAACTACTGTAACTCTTGTTTTCTCCTGTGGCTGATGCTTTTTTCTAATCTATATGTTGTATTTATGAGACGGAATAATCCATTAAACTATTTATAAGCATTCTCTGCTAATACGCCTCTTTGATTGCTGTTGTTGGTTGATGAAGTCTCACCGTTAGGAGCACCCCTGTGAGTGGTGTTTGTTGGTGTGGGTGATGTTTGTGTTTATACACTCAGCAGTGGATTTGTCACATGGTGATAACATCTTTGAAAATGCCAAACCCTGCATCAACGCGAACCTCAAGAGCTTGCCATTACTGGGGCTATTTATTACTCCCTGTGTATGTGTGTGTGTGTGTGTGTGTGTGTGTGTAGGCTGTAATAGAGCTGTGTGTTTATCTGATATTCACTCGGCCCTGCTGTACACATCCTTTTCCTGGCCCGCACTTTTGGTCTCCATCCAAACGCGCACACACCAAGCATTTCTGTTTTTTATGTAAAGGCAAGCAGACCCAACATCCCATCATGTACATCCAAGCACACGTGCCAAACAATTCCCTAGACATTATTACACAGTATCAGCACCTCACACACAAATCCAAAACACTTCTCCACTCACAGATACAACACCCAGCATTACTGTCACCTTATATCAGCAGCACTTCACCTCTCCCCAGAGGCAGCACCCAACATACACACACATAGCAGGCATTGTTTCCTCCTCGCTGGGCAGGGAGCTGCAGTCCAAGCTCATTCCGAGGCCCTATTTGTTTTGACTGCTGCATGTGAGCATACCCTGTTCTGTGTGTTCCCTCTGGCTTTCTACAGTAGAGCTCAGTGCCAGTCGGATACCAGGCAGGATTCCAGTTTGAGGAAATAATAATAATAATAAGGCTTGCTTGCTTTCCTCCAGCTCCGTCCACTTGGAAAGAATCACATCAAGTGTTAACCATTTTAGGGGAAGCGTCAATACTCATTTTTATTGGAAGTTCAGTTGGACCAGGTTGTCACTAGTCGTTAACATAAACTTGGACACTCAGATTAGTAGATTGTGTTCTGTTTGTCTTCTGTATATTTTCATTTTGAAAGTCATGTAATTCAAATGTACTCATCTGTGTTTTGGTTTTGCTGCTGCCTTCATCCTCCCTTTACAAACATGCACACTTTATACATCTAAATATGACTCAAGGAACGTGGTACACAATAGAGATACCAAGTCATGTACTTATGTTAAAGGTTGCTGTATTATTGTTGTCATTATTTCACAATATACATCCAGTGCAAGACAAACAAGGCAGCACTTAGCAAGTGTACATTCAGTGCATAACAAGAGCATTTTTTAACAAACCTCAGCAACAATGACATGCAACTTCATTTATGTGGTTTTGTCCATAGTCCATTCCAGCTCTATGCAAGCTGTCTTGATGCTGTGCACCCTCTGTCTGACTGAATCCCACATGGTGTCTTGCTCCCTACATGGTGCACTACACAGTTCATTAAATAATGGCTCTATGCACCACTAAACAATCTAATGCACTATGACCCCATTTATACCTGGTCATTTTATACATCTTGAGAATCTGAATCTGTACAGAGACTATCCACAGGATGCAGATTTAAATCTGATTGCTCAAACTGCTTGTCTGGGACCCGTTTTAGCCAGAGGTTATACTAGTCTAAATGCATTTGTCTCTAAGCCACATTCAGCGCCCAACACATGCGCCGAGTATTGACATGGGAATGGATCTCCACATCTCTCACATTTGATTCAGAAACATTCAAGATAGGGGGGAAAAAAGCTAATTAGGTTAATCTTCACTTTCCCCCATCATTATCTGCATGTTGTACATCCACAATGACTTGTAAAGGAGGCTAATTATTGCTAGCCGTCTTATTGCCTTCATTAATGTAAAGCCTTTTCAAGGAAATCCATGTCTTGCAAACTTGTGATTTTAGGGCAACAACCGTCTTTTGAACATGAAGAGCCAGGAACAACACTGGCGATTGGTTGTTGGGTATGAGCTGATTTGCAAATTATGCATCATACAGCAATTAATGTTTCTCAGTCTGACTAACTGAGACACATTTGTATACCAAGTCTAAATACAGATGCAAATCACATGACATGACCAGGTGTGAACAGGGTCTAAATGTCCAAGAGTGACATCCAGCTTCTCTTCCTTGTCATGGCTCATTTTTCAGGTCAAGGACATCGAAAGTCACGAGGACAGCCATGTCGCTAGCTTCAGAGATGGCAGCGATCAGTTTCACTTGTGTGGCACCTCCTGTGAAGGCCTCGCCCTCCCACACCCGGCTTTTATTCATCTTCAGCTCCGCTCGCTCCTCTGCCAGCACGCTCACTTTCCGTGCTGCTGGCACCCGCACACGAAAACTCACCCAGCTCCGTGGGGCCAGAAGGCCTGACCGTGGCTCTAGCAGCACACACCCTTTCCCCCACGCCGAGTATACACATGGGAATGGATCTCCACATCTCTCACATGTGCTCCGCAGCACGTAGTCACACAGTGGGGTGTACTCTTGCTGAGGTGGCGTGCGTCCATAGATGCCTAGGCGATACACTCCCGGCCTGGGTGCGGAAACGCTCACAGTCACCTTGCTGTCTGTGGATGTGAGCAGGACATACCGTGAGAGTGGGAAGAGATCCTCTACATGCGGCTTTGTGCTGAAGCCCTTTGTAAAATTCTCCTGATTCTTTTGACTCAGCTCTGAGCTGGGGCCCTGCTTAGATTCGACTTTATTATTCTGATGCTGCTCAGTGCTGAGGGCTTGCTTTGAATTGGCTTGGTTCTTCTCTGCACTAAGGACGGCATGTATTTGGAGCTCTGTTGAGGTGCGGTGAAAGGTAATATTGCAGCGTCCCTGAGGTGCGTTTACTAATGCCCCCGTGTGGCTGAAGTGGGACAGTCCAGCTGCTTGGGTGCGCATGCCCGGGCCACACCATGGGCCAAGGTCAGGGGGGTACAACTGATTTGGATTGGCTCCTTGACCCCTATAGTGCAGCAAGAAGTTGCCTGCATTCTGAAAGGACCCACTTCGGTCACTGTAATCACGCACGAACATGGAGAGACGGTAGAAGCCTTTGTAAGGGCACAGCACGTGGCATACTAACCGCTCTGCTGCTATTTGCAATGCCAGACAGCGCTTGGCCAGAGCAGGGTCAAGCGCAGAGTGTATGAGCTCACAGACCATCATCAGTGGTCGAGTGGTGTGCAGGATCACCTCGCAGTCTCCTCCCTCGCCCACCTCAACAGGCTCTTCATTTAGCACGCTGCATTCAGCACCCTTCACCCCCAGCTCCTCTGCCCTGGTCCCTAACCCCCAGCTCAGGTAGGGGTTAGCAGGCAACGGCTGGCTCTGCCGGATGGCTGGACACTCCAGCTCAAGAGAGCAAACCCATCGTAGCGCCCCAGAGTGGCCCTCTGGCCGGGCAAACAGCTTTAGCTCATAGTCTCCTGGGTCCGGAGGCAGCAGGCGCAAACTCATCCCCTGACGGGTCACTGACAGCAGGCCACAGGAGCTGTCAACCTCCCTCTGGCCTGGAACTCCTGTCTGGACATCCCGCTGCCTCAGCTCGTAGGCAAAGGTCAGTGGTCTTGATGAGGTCATGGCCACTGTTGACTCCCCATCCTCTATGGAACACATTAAGAATAGACAAAACGTTACAGGACATTTACAGCTTTGTGTTCACATTGAGCACCAAGACTGTATTACGTGTAGTATTGTTAAGGAACTGGCTGTTTTCACTTTTAATGTTTCCATTTCCATGTTTGTATGTTTATATCATTTTGCTGCAGTGCCGTTTGCAGAGGGCATTCCCTTGCTTCATTTCAGGAAATCTCAGTAACAATAACACACTGGCCTTCTTTCCCCTGAGACACTCTAATCTCTCAAGCACACAATAACTTCATAAACAGTGAATAAGAATAAGATATTTTGGGCCTCTCTGATCTGTTGTCCCAGAGCCATGGAGCATGAGCTAACGGCAGGAGCCAAATATTACCTCACTCAGTGTGTGTGTGTGTGTGTGTGTCTCTGTGTTTTTCTTGCCTGTGCATGTGCAGCTGGGCATTTCTTCTGTGTTTTCACTTCATGTATATGTGTTCAGAACTGTGCACAGTCTAATTACATGGTTTGTTGATATGTTAAGTAAAATAACTTAACGCATCCTCTTCAGGGAACAAAAAATTGTGCACAACTTATATTTGTTTGATGAGTTTTTATCCTTGGAACCCTAAGCCTGTGCTTTATATGCGATTTGTATGATTTTCCTGACTTATGACGCATGGGATAAAGCCATGCAAACTGCCTACACAACACAGGCTTAGGGTTCTAAGGGTTAAAGCAACATTCTGTAACGATTTTACCGTAAAATAACCGCTTAAACATAATTCTGACGATATATTGACTTACACTCATCATCAAAAAACGTAGTTGCAGAAGGAAGTGTTGTATTGCAATGATATTGGGAAGGAAGATAAAGGTTACCAGGACCTATAAATGATAATACATTTAGACTGATATGGGCAATATTTATTGAGCTACACATACAGAAGTAGTGTCTCTCAGTATGGCATCAGGCAGCTATGTTTGTCAATGCAACATGCCAGACATCTCAGCATGGAGTTGTAGAGGTTCCTAATGGTGTCCTGCGATAATCCATCCCATGCAGCTTGAATATTCTCACATGGTTCCTGCAGATCTTGTGGTAGGGGTGGAGGTGGAGTGACACCAGGCCTTCTGAACATGTGATGCGTGACAACAAACCGTTTATCTTGACGCTGACCACGTCAAGATCTTGACGCTGTTTATCTTGACGCTGCCTCCACACACGGATTTGTTGGTCGTCTCCACCAAAACAAATGTGGGACCTGTCACTGAAGTTGACCCGGTGCCCAGTGCTGGTGCTCCATGACAGTCTGGCATGACACCGTTGCAGTCTTGGGCAACGTTGACGTGTTGTTAAGGGGAGTTGTTGTAACGGTGCATGTAACGGTCTGCCAATGGTGCTGGCACTAACATGATGACTCATGGAGGGCATCACTGCTTGCTGATGTCCGGAGTCATGACTGTTGGGTCAGTCAAGTTCAACGCTAAGGCCCGTCCTTGCTTACATCACTCGCACGGCCCGAGCGTGAAATTTGAACCATTCGCAAGTCTCACAATGTCAAAGCTACCCACCAAGTTTCATTACTTTTGCGTGATTCCTTCTGGGTACAACTATTTGTGCAACTATTCTTTTGATGATGTCTGAATGGTGGGAGAAATGTGTCTTTGTCTGTGAAACTCCAGGCCTGGAAAGGCCTGCTATAGTGCTATGTAATTTTGGAGGAACATGCACAAGACCTCTTGCAAGATGCTTTACGGCACCACATCACAGACCAACAACCATAAGTCTTCAGCTTGGTATTGCCTGCATGGACGTCACGGCAGAGACTGTGAAGAGACTGATGAAGGCATTGTTGCAGAAAGCAAAGAAGAGAAAGAGAGAGTGACAGAGCAAGAGACCAAAGTTGCTAAATCTTGAACAGGCTTTTACTTGTTGTCGAGGGCTAAAAGAGATGAACGACAGCAGAGTGTTCATTCCTGTCAGTGGTATTTCTGAAAGATTGCACCATCAGCTGTTTCAGGCCAGCATGCAAAGAAATAAATGAATGCCACACCAAAATGTTTGGTCAGTCTTTGTCAGTTTTACTAAATAAGCCTTGAAAATTTGCAGCCTCCTGTGATAAAATCCTGTGATATCAATTTACCTTGTAAGTCCACATGGTTCTTTCTCTACTGATGTTGTCTTTGTTGGTGTTGTGCTGAATTTGAGTGCAGAATTTGACTTTCCTTTGCATGCATGCACATCATACGATATCATATGATATCAAATCAAATTTATTTATTTACGTTGTCTCAAAGCAGCTTTACAGAAATTCAGTAATAATAATTCATTAAGGAGAGAAAAGAAAGAAGTCCCCGGTGAGCAAGCCGAAGGCGACAGTGGCAAGGAAAAAGTCCCACAAGTTGGAGGAAGAAACCTTGGGAGGAACCAGACTCACACGGGGGGACCCATCCTCCTCTGGTCAAAACTACATTTTGAATTTGTTCAAAGTAACATCAATTGAGTATATGAAGTTAATCAAGAAATCATGATACCAGTTAAACTTGTGATCTCCCCTTTTATTTGCATATAGAGTGTAATCTGTAGTGCCCATATACCTGCGTGAGGCATATACATGCAAAGGAGAGTGGGGTTCTTTGTCCTTCAGCTTGTAAACAAATGCAGGTGTACAGCTCAGCTGTTCATGCGGGGGGCTCAAAGTGTGATTTGTGAATTACACTTTGCAACTGGACCCCAAGAGCAAAAAATACCAATTCTCACATAAGGCTGCTTTAACAAGTTGGTATACCTGATCCACATGGAGCAGGACGTTTCAGAGTGGAGCGTTATTACTTTTCTAGCTCTCTGTGTGTTGCGAGAGGGCACACCTAGCTTGCTGGTAGGTGGGCACTAAAGATTGTGTTACGAGATGATGTCACTGTGGAACAGAGAAAAGGGCTGGACTTCCAGCAAGGCATTTTAGGCAGATAAGAAAGAGTTTGTCCCTCTGGCGTGTACTTTGAGCTTTATAGATGTGCAGAGCGTTTCCATGGACTAAAAGCTACATAACACGGAAAGGGAAAATCAGAAAAACATAATAGGTCCTCTTTACTGAGGTCTTCTCTGAAGCTAGCTTGACTGAAGGCCTAGACACCACTGACCGCAGCCTGTAATTGTAAGTATATTATATAAATATATTTATACTTTCTCTGAATTGCTGTCTTGTGTGTGGATGTTTTACCTGTAGTTATTTTGTATTGGGTTGGTTGTAGAAGGGTTAACCCCAGAGTGTAGAAAGCTGAGGTCTTTAGGGGCCTCAACTCAAACTCCTCCTTGGAGATTGGCGTGTCCAGCAGTTGCCAGTGCTGGTCATCAGGGAAGTGGGAGTTTATGAATTCACTTGGATCAGTCAGAAAGTAGAAATCATCAAACCTAAGACAAGAATACGAAGTTACACCACTTTATGCTGGCCTGCACTAAACAGATCTTGAACATTTGAAGAACTGTAGCTTATAAATCTGAGACTGTAAATAGAAGGTGATTATAAAACAGCTATGGTTGTGCTCTTATTTACTTTTGCACTGATACTGTATACATGTTGGTGTGATTATTTCTAAAGCTTCCAGGATTCTAACCTTTTGATGAACGTTTTGGTTTCCATGTTGACAGGGCCAGCCCCCCAACAGGCATCCATGAGCTCCCACTGCTCCCTCACCCACACAGCGTTCCACATGTGGTCGGAGGGCTTTTGTGCCAGCCTGCGTCCAGGACAGTGCCCAATGCCCTTACTATAGCCGCTCACCTCCTCACACTGAATACCAACCTCCCTGTGGAGTACAGACAGGAAGCAAGACCATATGAAACCATACTGCATCCAACCCATTAAAATAATGTTCACACATAAGCAGCTTTAGAGTTACAAATATCAAAGCAAGTGATTTAATACTGGATGACGAGACCTCCCATCCACGGGGCACAGGAGGTCCTAGAATGATTCACAGAGTATGAAACGGCTGTAAAGTATATTTTATTACTCTCTCAGTGGAGCTAAAGCTGAAGCTTGTGTTTTTACAAAACACCAAATGAGAGTCCTCAGCAGCAGTGGTGTCGTGAAAAGTGATGTCCAGTCGCTCCCATTATTGCTAGAAGCTCTGTATGTGTGTGTAAATACTATATGTATTGCTTTTTTGTTTGCTATTGTTTTTGTCGATTTGGGTTTGTCACCTGCACATCTCTAGACAGATGCTGGAAAAGCCACTGCATACTCCTCGTCCCTCCTTGATGACTTCTTCAGGCGTGCAGAGCTTTGGAGAAAGACCCAGGTATCCCTCCACATCATACTCTACATATATACAAACACATTTTGTTAGTTTTATGTTTATATAGATGTTATTGATCCAATATCAACCATATTAAATCATATAGTTGTGTGTATTTCTTCTTGTGAGGTGGGACAGCGTTTGAGTCGTTTGAGCATGATAGGCTACTTTTAAAATCTCCTCTTTAGTAAAGTGGTCAATTAGAAATAGCTCATTTTTAAGCTTAGTGTTTTTTTTAAAGCAGAAATATTGGATCAGGTATTTGTTGATGTTCAAGGCTTCAATATCAATATCAGTATTGATGGATTTGTACTTTTGTGAGTATTATTAAATAGTAATACTTTTTACTTCAAGTATATTAGTGAGTAATAGAATCTTAATATTTACTTACTGATTCCTTTTGTGTTTTTAATTTTATTGTTTAGTTGTTGACAAGATCTGTACTGCTATGTGATTAGTCACATCTCAAACTTCAGAGCTTTAGTAGTTTATTTTAGACCAAAATAATTTTAAAAATTGAAAAATAGAGCCATACAAACTTTAGTACCTGTGCTGGTAGAGGCTAGATTTACTAAGACCTTCCACTGCAGTTCTATAAGCTATTCAGTGTTTAAGTAGTAGTTTTTTTGGCCTGGTACTTTTGTACTTTTACTTACATTGCAGGGCACTTAAACTTTTACTTCAGTCAGTATTTCATCCAAATATCAGTACTTTTACTTGGGTATTGATTGAAGCTGCTCTATCCACCTTGTTCTCCAAAGAAAAACATCCACAGTGTTCAAATATTTAGAATAACAAAAAAAGGAGATACTTGTTTTAATTCGGATAGTGATGAAATACAGCACTTTGCAAATGGTTGAGGCACCTGAGTAAACAATTACAGGATTCACAAGTCAAGTTCCTGACTTTTCCAGGACCTATAATGATGAAAAACAGGTTGTCTTTGTGCTGAGCAGGCTAAAACAACAGCCTTAGTATTTTAAACCCGTCAGTTTTTGAGCTTATTTACTAGTTTTCAGTACAAAACTTAAAAGTGCTCACTGTTATATAACACCTATTATATTACAGGCTTGCCTTCATTAGCAAATGCATGAGACTGCATACCTTGACTGAACTAATTGCCAGTTATTGATGTCCGGAAGGGGGATAAATGAGCATGGAAAAATCAAATAAATAAAGGGAAACAAATAAATTTATGGAGAAATAAATCCACCATGTCCCTTGATGACTTGGCCCCCCAAAAATATAATCTCCAGACTTTCTCTTTAAAAAAAAAAAAAAAAAATCCATGATATTCCAGAAATTGCACAACCCATAGGAACTCTGCAATTAAAAAGCTATTTGTGTGGGAATTTATTAAGTGTATTTGCTCAGAAAAAACCTTTCCAGGGAAACCTTTGTTGTGCCTGCTCTTTTGGAATACAGTTGGTTTGCTCAACCAAAGTTAGCTGTTAGCCATTAGCCAATGTTACCAATACCAGTTAATAACTATGCATTATGTAGACTTGTGCAAACTCAAAAACAGTAGTGACATGTCCGCACATAGAAGTTGGACAGTACTGTGTGTACGACATCATTTGTCACAAGCAGTGCGAATAAACACTGTAATACTACAGATTGGATTTTGAAGTTGGGTTGGTGCGGCTGTCCTGAGTTTACTTTGTACTGTATTTCTATTTATTTGCATGTATTCTAATGAGGTAGTCAAGCAAAAGCATGTTTGTTATCAACATAAATGGCTTCATTCAATGTGCTTACGTACATGAGACATTAGCATGATGCAGTATACATACATACAGTATAAGCAGAAGATCAAATAACATGTTTAGTTGATTTTCAAAATGGAAAACAGCCTAATAAAGAGGCCGTATTTTATGCTTTTATTTTCCCTAATATGTTAAATTCATCAAATAAACAGTAATTGGGCCTCATTCAACTCATCAGCTAATTGGCATGGGCTTGGGGAATTCAATTCAAAGCATTAGATAAAGGAAAACGCTAATCTCCACAGAGCTGTGGCCTGGAATGGACCCAGTTTGATATGCCTACTATAACTGGAACTGTATCAACTGCCTTAAAAGAACACATCTATGTATATTTCACAGTGGGTATGATGCTGCAGTCATATTTTTGTAAACACTGTAAGCAGTCCTAATTTTTACATATGATACGTGAGGTTTAACCTTTAAGGAGTTAGACTGTCCCGTCGGTGCAGACTCACATATGTAACCGTGTGTGTATGCTTACCGATATTATGGCACAGCCAAACCCATATGGCCCTGAGTTTCTCCAGCTCATTTCTGGCCCCCTGAGTGATTGCGTGAGCAATGCTTTGAGCTGAGAACACTCCCTGTTCCTTCAGCTGAAACGTACACATATGGGCAATGAGCAGTAAACAGCAATGCACTATACTGGACTGAAAATGTGCCTAGACTTGAACATTAAGACAGACAGAAGGGAAATGTAATGTGATGCAATGTGAATTAAACCAGGTGTTTGTTGTGGTTATATGAATTAGCTTTTGATGTGTTAAAGGTCATGATGAGGTCACAGTTTAAAAGGGAGCCCTCAATATGGGGTACATGTCCAGTACTGTTGGAATATGTTGTATAAACTATACAAAATACTTGATTTATTGTTAAAAACAGACTAAATGTATCTACTAATAGGTTGTCTCCTTTGCTGTGACATCAAATAATTGCTCTCTCTCTCTCTCTCTCTCTCATCCACTGGGTAAGATACAGCTAAAGATCAAATTTAACTCCAATACACCATTCAGAGAAAAATGTATTTTTTAACTGAACAGTTGAGTCTTAACCGAACGGCATGTTCCATGAAACTCCATTAAAGTGGAATTCCACCCTTAAAAAATACACTCATCATCAAAAAAATGGTTCCACAAATAGTTGCACCCAGAATTAATCAACCAACAAGAATGAAACTTGACAGAAACCATTGGCAGATGGCTGCACGACGCAGGACTACATGCATGCAGACCAGTACAATGACTGCCCTTAACACCATATCAACGTCACCAAAGACTGCAATGGTGTCGTGCCAGACTGTCATGGAGTGACTCAGAATGGCAGCGGGTCATCTTCAGTGACGAGTCCCGCTTTTGTCTTGGTGGAGACGACCAGCAAATCCGTGTGTGGAGGCACCGTGGTCAGCACCAAGATGAACGGTTTGTTGTCACGCGTCACATGTTCAGAAGGCCTGGTGTCACTCCGCCTCCACCCCTACCGCACAATCTGCAGGAGCTGTGTGAAAATATTCAAGCTGCATGGGATGGATTATCACAGGACACCATTAGGAACTTCTACAACTCCACGCCGAGACGTCTGGCATGTTGCATTTATCTTCCTTGTGAATAGCACCACAATTCAACACTTCCTTCTGGGTCCAATTATTCTTTTGATGATGAGTATAGGATAGAAGGAAAGTCATTCAGAGTATAAAATCTGGTATTCAAGGGGGTCCCGTGTTGGCTAGCTAATCCAGCTTTAGCTGGCTTCTAACTCACTCACCATAGCAGTGCGAAAGGTACTTCAATGGCAACAAAGTATTTAGTTTAACAATTCTGCTTCTGGAGATGCTCTCTTCTAAATCGGTAATTCACTCTTCCACACGTTAACTCAGATCTTGCTCCTCTCCTCTTTTTAGCTTTGTCTTAAAATGAGTAATAATTCATTCTTTCCACCAAGTTCTTGAGATATTGGGCAGGTTTTCGGATTTGCATACATGCTACAGCATATTGTAAAGTTTTTCAGAGGTATCCTGGGCAGACCAGTGTTTATCCAGTCAGTTAAGAACACCAAAGACAGGAGCTCGCTGATTGTGGGTGAAGCAGCTAAACAATGACCTTTCCCTGAATCTGTATTTCAGCCTAGTTTTTTTTTCACCCTAACAAACAACACAACATCATAATACGTTTATTTTCAGGGACCCCCCCAAATTTAGATTTTGAGATATTCAGTGGGTTCACAAGGTCATTTAGGGGGTTCCAGTACCCCCCAGTACCCCCTGTATTGAACATCTTGCTGTTAAATCTATATCTCAGACTTCTATTACACGAAAAGGTTATAAAACTGCTGCCTGATGCCACTATTTACCATAATCAACATATAACAACTCAGTAGACTCAAGTAGGTCGACTTGTGATTTTGGATAGATAATGTAACGGCTATATTTGTGGTACAGACATTGCAACCCCTGGTCCCATTCACCACTACTGTAAAGAAATCAAGGTCGAACCACGTCAAACCACTCTGAGTGGCCTTGTTTACGGCTCAATGATTGAATTATGCAGGAATTCTGAAAGATCAGTGGAATTCCCCTTCAATAGTCAAGGTTTCCCTTTAATACACAGGCACTGTTACATTTATACATTCATACTGCAGTCTTGCCAAAGGCAGTTTGCTGGTAGATTCATTTGGGGGGGAATTCTTCTGCATCTCTGTGTATGTGCATGTTACCTCTCTCCCTGCACTTATTGCGTGTGTGTCCACTTTGTGGAAGACCCCAGTGCTGCTGAACAGCTGTCTTCTTGGCTTCCTCTGAGAGGAGGAGCTTACGGGCAGACAGGCTTTCCTGGGCTGTGTGCCAGGATCAGTGCGGGTGAGAGGCTTCGCCGGTTCTCCTCTGCTGCCCGTCACTGTGCTCCTCTTCCTCACACTCACACATTTTGCTGCACTCTCTGCAGAGAGCTGGCGCTTGGTGCTTGGCCGCTGCTCTTCACATTGCAGGCTCGCCCATTTCTCAAACACAGTCTTGTGTGAAAATGCAGTTTGTGGTGTTGAATCGGCAGGGTGGGGCTTAGAACGACACCGCCCCATCACCTGGAAAAGATTCCCTTCCTGTTTGTCAGTGGTCAGGCAGGCTTTAATGGGGCCCTGGTACTCTTCTTTGTCCTTGAGTGCAGACTTGGTGTCCATCACTGAGTTCACTTGCTTTGGCTTTTCATTCGGCTCTTTCGTTCCTGGCGCCTGTACTTGGTTACCATGGTGATGCTTCTCCTCCTCTGCGATTGGTTGTTGATCCGGCTGGGCGTGACAGGGCGAGCAGGTGAGAGGGAAGGAGAACTTCTGAACCAGGACATCCGTCATCTTGCTGATTCCATGCACAAACACAAGATTGCTGAGATCAGTTAAGCTAGACACTCAAGTGCTCATCCAGATAAAGACTGACTTCAGTGATGCAAAGCTGTTCGGAAACATGCACATAAACACAAACACTGGATGATTTGCCTAGAAATTCATCTTACTTTGAAAGGTGCTGTCCCTGGGATAGTCTGCAGGTCCGTTAGGCCTCAATTTCCGAACATTTTAGAAGAACTGTATGGGGGAATATAGATGAAGAGAGCGTAGGAAAGAGACGCTTGTTCTTAGTTGAGGGGGTCTGTGTATATATCTATTCTCTGACTCGCCGTATCCGCCTCTCAGAGGGGATAACAGCCTAAAAATATATTTGGACTCAACTGGACAACCAATCAGCTAAAAGGGGGGGTTGGGAGTAGATGCTGGAACAGAGGGTGACAACAGTGGTGGGAGGTTACAGATAAGACCATAAAGAATCTCCACACAAACAGATGGATAGAGTATGTATTTGTTTTGCACATGTATATTATATATATATATATATATATATATATATATATATATATATATATATATATATATATACGCACATTATACTATATTATATCTGCACATAGTAGAAAAAGAAAGGTATAAATTAGGCCTGGGTTCAGAAACAGGCAAGCACATGCAAATATACATGCCTGACACACACGCACACACAGGGCCACATTGTTGCCACATTGACTTGCCCTGAACTTGTTTTGTCCGCTCCTCAGATTATTGTCCTTTGTACATATAATCGCAAACATGGTCCTGACCTTGGTGGATACTGTCTGTGTGTGCAGGAAAACACGGCAGCTCTTATTTCCATACATAGAGCCCCTGCTCCCAAAAATCATCCTCATTGGCCCGGGCACTGTGTCAGATAGCCTGCCTGAGGTTCTCAAGGGTCTTCTCACATACTGTGCTGGAGAAGCCCAAATTACCACTGACCAATTACCCACCGGCTGCCTGCCAACATAAGGCCAGCCACAGAGAGGTATTTATTTATTTAGCTTTACCCTCCCACTCTCGCCGCAGCGCTCGCCCACCTCTGGCCTGCATTAAACACACATGCTGGGCTCTCCTGCTGTTTCATATGAACCACCTTATGCACTTGTGTGCTTTGTGGTGCTCCTTTTGGCAGTTGGACAGCTCTCTGTGAGGATCTGCATATTTATGAACGTGGCCTTAATGATGAATGTTGCTTATGAACCTGCATGGTTATATATGCATGTTTCATGTGAATGTATCCATCCAGCTTTTTGCTAACTGGATTATAAATATGCTCATTAAAGGTGCAAGAACATGCAGTTTACAATTTAACATTCGCAACCCACATATAATGATCTTTTAGCAGCTTAAGACCTTTAGATCTCTTTCTTATAATGAGCTTTCTCTGGTGATGGGCCTACGTAATCACCTCTCTGAAAGCTCAGCAGCTTCGGCAGATCCCTTCATTGGAATGCAGTTACTGTGAAAACGCAGAAACTGCCCTGCAAAGTGACTAAATGCCTTTTGAGCTTCTACTGAGCCTGACTGCCTCACAGCAGTGTTTCATGCAGTAGTTCAGCAAATCAAAGTAATGGAAGCAATTACCATCATGCAAACTCCGTGACCAAACCAATTGTGTTGCTGCTGGTTTCTAAGTGCATGATAGTAGCAGAAGCCACCTTGATGCCTGGATTTTGTTCTTATGGCGTTTGCGCAGATAACAGTATGTCATCAGCACGTGAGCTAATGTATTTAAGCTTACCTAACAGCTCGAGCCAGTGTGTGATTACATGTGCATTTTACACAATGTTATTTAGTGTACTTAAGCTTCAATTGCTTCAGGGCAAAACTGCAGAAACAAGCTTCAGACTCCACCAAGCTTGACTGATTTAGAATAAGAGGAAGTTTTGTTTGCATTATGTTATGTACAACCCCCTGTTGTATAATGCTGAAAATGCTAACTGACAACAGGTCAGTAACATGACTGGGTATGAAAATAGCATATGCAGAGTCTTTTAAGATTTAATCCCTTATTGATCCCACAGTGGGGAAATTTGTCTTCCGCATTTAACCCATCCGTGAAGTGAAACACCCACATACACACTAGTGAATACACACACTAGGGGGCCGTGAGCACACTTGCCCGGAGCGGTGGGCAGTCCTATCCACGGCGCCCGGGGAGCAGTTGGGGGTTAGGTGCCTTGCTCAAGGGCACCTCAGTCGTTACTGACGGTTCAGGGAATCGAACCGGCAACCCTCCGGTCACAAGGCTGGCTCCCTAACCTCCAGCCCACAACTGCCCCCAAAAGACAGGGAGGGGTCCATCACTCTGCGAAAGACTGTGCAGGCAAATAGTGCAACAATTCAAGAATAACATGTCTTGATGTAAAGTAACACAAAACTTAAGGATTATCATCCACCATCTGTGGTACATAATATAATTGAAAAATTCATAGAAACTGGAGAAATCTGTGCAAGGAACAAGGCTAGACTGGACGTGATCTTCGGACCTTCAGGCAGCAGGAAATCACTGCATGGGCTTAGGAACACTTCCCAAAACCACTGTCTGTCAACTCAGTTTGTTGCTGCTTCCACAAGCAGAAAAAAAACCAGATATAAACAGACCAGAAATGTTGTCACCTTCTTTGGACCTGGGCTCATTTAAGATGCACTGAGGTGAAGTGGAAAAGTGTCCTGTGGTCCGACTTTTCAAGATTTATAATTCTTTTTGGAAAGCGTTGATGCTGCGTCCTCCGGGCTAAAGAGGGGAGGGGCCATCCGGCTCGTTATTAGCACACAGTTTAAAAGCCAGCATTCGTGATTGTATATGGTGCATTAATGCACATGTCATGGGTGACTTGCACATGTGGAAAATCATCATTAATGCTGAACAGTACATACAGGTTTTGGATGGATCACTCGTTGAAAACATTTAAAGCATTATGAAAGGAAAAATATGACACCACAGCCCAGGAATTGTTGAGCAGCTAAAATCCTATATTAAGCAATAATGAAGAAACATTTAACGTTCAAACCTCCAGCAGTTGGACTCAACAATAAATGTTCTGTTTCAACATTTGATATGTTGTGCTATTTTAAATGGACTATAAGTTTTAAATGATTTGTGCATCATTGCATTCTGTTTTGATTTTGCACAGTGTCCCAGTTTTTTTGGAAATGGGGTTGTAATGCAGCATTGCATCCCTTTGACAAAATTCCACCATCAAAGTTCAACAATACCTGGGATGCATCACACAAGTATACCATACAACTACTGGGAAGCAGCTCCCCACTGTGACAAAGATATCCTGACTCCTAGCGTAGAGGCCAGTAAATACAGAGAGATGTTCAGCTTTCTTGTAGCAACAGTAGCTATATGGCTACCTTACATCCACTGGAGAGTAGAAGAACAGCTAGCACTCAGGTATCCACCCCAAAGTACTCCTAGTTCCTCCCACCTTCAAGATGCATCATCAGAGGGGGTTCTCTCTCTCTCTCTCTCTCTCTGTCTTTCTCTCTCCCTGTCTTTCTCTCTGTCTGTCTGTCTCTCTCTCCTGCTAATAGAGTCTCTTTAAATCTCACACACTGTTCCTTTAAAATAAGTGTGTTAGCTCTAGAAGTCCATATACCATAAATACAGTCCTGTATACAATAAATACATGCTATACTTAGAAATGTACTGCTAATACTGACATGATGTAAACCAGTGTAAACCACTCTCCCTGTCTCTCTCTCTCTCTCTCTCTCTCTCTCTCTCTCTGTCTTCCTCCCTCTCTTTCTTTCTTTCTCTCTCTCTCTCTCTCTCTCTCTCTCTCTCACACACACACTCTCTCTCCCTGTCTGAGCTGAGGAAAGAGGGATTGGCTGGATCTGAGAGCTGTCATGCGCACCTGCGGAACACCCGCGCGCTCCTTCAGCTCACGCGACGCGTCAAAGCTGGGTGACTGTTTGTTTCTTGTCCTCAACTTTTCGCGCTTGCTCTCTGGTTTCGGCTGAGGAGGATGGTGTGAGGAGAGCTCCGAGGAAACGTGTCCCTAAATGTGAATATTCTAAACAGTTCCAAACTCGATAAAGACATGAAGACGGACAGGGACGGAGGAGACATGAGGGGAGTGACTGTAAACAGCTTCGCTGAAGGTAAGAACATCTTTAGCCTGAGGAGCTGGAGAGAGTTAAACCGGCTCGCTGGTGTGACTTGTAAAAGTGGCCAGCTCGGGTGAAGTAAGATAGGTAACTTAGAAAGTTGGGTTTTTTGCTGTGTGAGGGTTCGTGAACATTATCATACAGGCTGAACCGTGGAACCGACTGGTTACTAAACTTTAACTGGCCATGTAAAGGCCAAAGCTGCAGCCACAGTCGTACACATAAGATGAGCTGCTGTCCGTTAGCATGACCTGATTTAGTCAGTACTGGGCGGTATCGATACAGTTCAGTATCACGAAACATTGTAAGTAAACCGCGGTATCACGATAATGTTTACATTAGTAATGTTAATGAACCCTTGTTTTCTGATTACTAGTGCTATGTGCTTTAATTAGACTGTTTTCTTCTTTTTCTGTCTGATCAAGTTGCACATTTAAGGTGGAGCCAGTAAATTCGAACAAGAAGCTGGTAAATAAGAAGTTGATTTCTTCCCTTTATTTTTAATAAGGATATATAGTGATAAAGAGTAATAATCCTACCTGGATAATATTAGACTGTTTTGTTCTTTTTTCCATCTACTGTAGTTGCACATTTAAGGTGGAACAGAAACACTCGAACAAGAAGCTGGTAAATAAGAAGTTGATCCCAACCTTATAGTTTTAGTAAGGATAAGTAATGATAAAGAATAGTAATCCTACCTAGATAATATTAGACTGCTTTGTTCTTTTTTCTACCTGTTGAAGTTGCACATTTAAGGTGGAATGGGTAAATCCAAACAAGAAGCTGGTAAGTAAGAAGTAGACCTAAACTGTTTAGTTTAATAAGGATAAGTAATGATAAAGAGCAATAATCCTACCTGGATAATATTAAAATGTATGAAATCACACATTTAAGGTGGATCAGGAAACTGACGAATAAGACGTTGACTTGGATAATATCATACCTGGATATTACGTTTTGTAATTTTTTCTATCAATTAAATTTGCACCTATGGGACCTGGGACAGTGTAATAAACATTAACCAGGCAGAAAAAATGTACCTGTATGTAAGTTTTAAATAAAAAAAAAGAAAATAAAAACTGGAAGCTGGCCTGGATTTAAATTCATCTTAATAACCTTAAGAAGACAAGACCCCTAGATGGTTAAACAAGTTTAACATGAAAATTCTGTAATATTAAATGTTTGAGATGTGAACAAAGTCATTCAGAGCCGTCTATTATGAAATGCTCTAAAGAAGCTTCACAGATCACAGATGATTCATATTGTTCGCAGTGGTGATGACCGGAATCAGACGTCTGACGCCTCTGAAAACTACCTCAAGGGAACCTATTACATGGAATGGTTATGAATACGCCGCCTGATGTCTGCGATAGATTTGTGATAAAGTTTTGTCCTAAAATGCATTTTAATCCACTTATTTTAATCCATTCATGGCGGAGGGATACACGCAGGGCGTTGTAAGGCAAAACCCTTTTTTTTACCATTATCTGAAGATCAAGATTACATTTCGGGTCTAATCAAATCTCAGTAGACGTCTATGGGTTCACTGTAAATAAAATGGCTATATTTGTGCTGTAGGCATGAGGACCCCTGATTCCCGTCACCACCACTGTAAGTTAATCAGAGTCTGTAATTAACCACTGGACATCAAACCTCCCTGAATGGGTCGGTTCACATCTCAAAGACTGAATTATTCCCCTTTAAACACACTCTCACCAGTTGATGTTGATATTAGAAATCTTTTAGGCATAATTTGATTATAAGATGCTAAAACAGATCGTATCACATTAGGATACCAGTAGCAGTACACTGTGTACAGACGATATATCACCCAGCAGTAGATTGAATGTTACCTTGACTTGGATTTTAAATAAATACACCCCACTTTGCCACAGCCGGGAATTCCTATTTGTATTACCCACCTAGAGTGAATAGGGAAGGGATGAGCATCCTTCTCACCTCACAGGGCTATACAAAAGAGATGAGCTTAAGCTGCCCAGGCTCATGTTTTAAGGGGAATGAAAGAGAGACCAGAGGATGACTATCCTATCTTTCAGTTGATCCGTCTCTCAGCTGTCAGGGTGCTGAAGCATCTGAAGTCTAATCCCCGAGTTTGAGTCACATCTCACACACACACATTAAAGTCAACATTCTGTCCTTGTTCAATTAGGAATCCTTCATGGCGCTTACCAAGAGGTAATTATACATCTATAAATGCTGCAGTGGACCTGTGCAAATCTTAAAAACTATTCCTGCACCCAGTGGAAAATTCCCTGAAGATGCACATAGACACAACATGAAAGCTCTATAAAAGGAGTGGTGCTGTTTGCTCCCACGCACTGTCCTGGCCTTGATGGAGTTTGGAGGTTTAGAGATTTGTTGTGGCGTGCAGTTTTAGATAAAGGGTTTTAGATGATCTCTGTGTGATGTAACACAGTAAACAGGGCTGAAGTTTGGCCTGCTGACTGCAGTATGTTTATGTATTCAGTCAAAATTCTGCTTCGATATTTGACAGTCTGTAAATGTAGTGGATTGCCATGCACCACGGTTCTTTTATGAAACGTTCTCCTTCATCAGTCTGATTTTCAGGCATGTCAGAGTTTCAATTATTTAGATATCAAAGCAAGCTCCCTGCTCTGTTGCTCAGCCTCTCTTTCCCATTTCTCTCTCTCTCACACACACATACAGACACACAGATATATTACTTGGAGGTGAGCGTCCAGGGGAAGGAAGGTCCACCCTCTGTTGTTCAGTAACTCTGACTCTTGGCTCTTCCTGCAGCTGTAGTACAACACTGTGTGTGTGTGTGTGTGTGTGTGTGAGAGAGAGAGAGACAGAGAGAGAGAGTAAGTGAAAGAAATAGAGTGGAAAAAAGGAAAGAGACAGATGACAAATCTTTCGTGTTTTATGACTTTTGAGTAGGAAATGGAGCAAAAGAAAAAGTGGATGAGAGACTGGATCTTATGGTTGTTTCTGAATTGGCTCAAAGTGCCACAGTCAGCATCCATTAGCCATAAATCCACTGAGCGAATAGAAAGACAACAAACATTTCCTCTTAAACTTGTGATTGGACTGTCACTGTCTAACACCGGCAGGAAGTGAGGTCAGAGGACGCACAAGCGTCAGACATCAGTGTGTGTGGTAGTGGTGTGTTTTTTTTTTATCTGAGAGGTAATAAACAATAATAAATAGGTGTGTCAAAACCCTTGAGCGATATTGCTTTTTGCACTTGGGCTTGCAGGGTATTGAAAATATCACTAGGGGGCAGTGCATCATCCTAGCCCCTCTCAGAGTGAGGGGATTTTTTAACACACAGTGCTTCTCATGTAGCCCAAACATTTGTGTGAGTGTGTGTGTTGCCTTTGTGAAATGTCTGTGTTTTTGACATCTCTGGGCAATTGTGTCCGACTGAAGGACAATGGGGAGGTCAGAGTTGAGGGTGAGCTTTCACTCTTTGTGCCCACTGCATCCTGTGCCCACGCCACAGGTTAACCATTTGTGTGCTCTAAATCAGCATTTCCTGTATTTTAATGCAGTTTGAATGTGTATGAGTTTGAATTGATCGGTGATGTGATCCATAGCCATACTGTAACAAACCTCCTCAAGCAACTAATTTGTAGTTATGCATATTTTGGTACCCATGCATATGCTGTCATCTCAAAACCAGCTATGATGCAGCCTGGACTGGTCACTTGAGTTACAGTGTATTGCAGCTATGAGGCTGCATGGAGCAAGTGCCTATTCAACGCTACATTGCAGCTATGTGACTGCCTGGGCCGTCTACTTGGATGATGCTGCACTGCAGCTGTGGTGCTGCCTGGACCGATGGTGTTTGGCTGCATGCTTAAGCAGCAGTACGCCACAGCTACAAGGCCTTTTGGGCTGGCTGCCTAAGTGATGCTACATCACAGCTTTGTGGCTACCTGGGGCGGCTGCTTGTGTGATGCTGCATTGCAGCTATGAGGCAACCTGAACTGATGGTGTTCATCTGCATATAAACGCTACGCCTTCACAGCTAAGGACATTTGTGGCCTTCAAGACTTCCTGGGCTGGGTGCCTGGGTGGCGCACTATAGTCGCAGAGTGAGATCTTTCTCCTCAACCAAGGATGCTTTCTGCACTAGCTACGTGGCTATATAGTGGACTAGGGAATACTCCTAGAATAAGGGTATTGTGTGTGGGTCATAAGCTATTTTATCTATTGTTTCAAGCATCTGATTGTAAAGCGTTCTCAGACATGGGAAATGCGTTTGGTAAATAAATTGATGATGTTGATGATGATGCTGTATTAATATCTAAAACCTAAAATGACCAGATCTTGCTTCTTACTAGCTTATGACAGAAACAAATCAACCTTAAATAAACAAACATTAGACACCACTGCCATCCCTGCCACTGCATCTTCAGAAGCCTGGCTAATTTACCATTTCGTGTTCATTGTACATCTAAAATTAAGTTAATAGAACAATAAATACACATTTTAAACACATGTTGACTTATTATTTAAAACTCAGAATTTTGAATCACACATGACATGCCTGAAACGTCTTTCTTTTATTTACTTGGTTTTGCCTTAACCCAACTGATGAAAAGCACCTAATTCACATTCTATTTTTGTGATGTAAACGTATTATTTTGAAAGTTCACTACTGTAAAAAAAAAAACAGTTGCGCTAAGCTTAAACAATTGTGGTCACCTCAAATAATTGTGATGATTATGTAATAACTGTGACAGGCCTACTTGAGAATGAGAACGTTTCCTTCTATAAAGCTGTCATTTTGCAGCTGGTAGGTTGTCTTATATCTGAAACAACATGAGAATTGCCTGAGTAGGTTGCTACAGTGTTGGGGATATTTTCATTGGGAATTTACAGGCATAACGCTAAGGTCAAGTGATGGACATTAGGACATAGTTATGTCAGATTTTTTGTACTGGAGGAGTTTCCTTGTAACCAGACGGTTTCCGCTCGTGTTGCGTTCCAGAGAGATTTGTGATGCTTCCAGACATCATTGTAGTTCACCTGTGATCACTGAAATTGAGACTAATAGGTTATTGTTGTGGGCGGGAAGGTAGGCAGATTATATAACATTATATATCTGCTAATACAGAACTGACTGGATGGTGCAGTGTAGACGTCACAGCGGATGTGTTGCTGTGCTGGTGGCTGAGTTAGAGATTCTTCTTCTTGCCTGTTGGTGATTTAATATACCCTCCGTTAATAACAGGAATCACAGCTTGAGTGATTTTGCTAATAAAACATTATGGTGTTGCTGTACTGGCCTTTTTACACATAGCAACATGTGGATTGTAGCGTATAGGAAACACCTTCCCCATAAAGAAATGCTAATCCAAAACTGATTCTTACACATAACACTCTCACAACCATGTGTAAAACAATCAAGATTGAACACACACATCATGCTCGTTCATCCATGTGCATGCTTCTAAAATCTCTTTTACATGCTGCCAACAGGTGTGTGTTATGGAAAGATCCTTTGATGCCAACTAAAAGGGGAGAGCAGAGAAGTGTTCTACTCTTTTATAAGGCTCGTAGTGTGGACAAAAATAAAAACCAGACCCTCCATATCCACCCCTTTTCCTGCACACACAAACAAGCTTGAAATTATTAATGCTTCTGCCTTTGAAGAAATTGTACAAGAAGCACTACCGTCAGCCAATTAACTGCCAGTTAATAACCCAGTGTCCAGTAATCAAATTACCCAGTGCTTGAGCTCCTAAAGCCGATGTGAAATATCAGTCTAACAGATCATTAGCTGTTCACTTCTATGTCAATATGAAATTAGCTGATACGTAATAGCTGAACAGCAGATTTTGGCCATATAATATAGATATCTGTCTACTTTAGCATCCAAAGCCTGGCAATATTCAACAGAGCTTCAAAGGTGTCATAAAATGCATTTAACATAGAAGGTATATGACTTTGTTTGAGGAATAAAATGCCCAGATGCAGTTTAAACATGCTCATTTACAACCGTATGATTTGGCTCATGAATAATAATGGTTCTGCTATGGCTGGCTTACAGTGAGACACCACAATTATCTCACAGAAGCAACATGTCAAATATAAAGTAAAATAAAGTAAACAGGCAGGAAAATAATGTTAATTATGAAACGTTTCGTTTAAAATGAGCAAAAAGTGGATACAGTGACACAACATAGCTGCTACTTACAGGTTGGGTAAAAGTTCAGGATTTTGGAATCATCTGTTTGTTTGACCTGCAAATGCAGGATTTGTATTTGAAACAGGAACAACAGTGTTTAAGGTTCGCAGTATGTCAGTTCTATGTAGTAAACTGTCCCTTTTGTACTATGACAATGTAAATACAGTTTTCCATTCTGGGGACACTTCAAGAAAAGCATCATATCTATAACTGCAGCACTCTACATCTAATATGGCAATAATAATGCAATCTAATGACTCTATGATGAGTCTGTCCTCACAAACAATAATTACATATTTGCCGTTAGCAATTATTGGAGCTAATTTTGCAGTTATTAGTTTTTTACAATTGTTTGTTTATGTTGCAGCAAAAAAACATTTTCGTCCTTTGGGTGGAGGCAAATGCATGCACATAAAAGGAAGCAGAAAACACGTGTACTGAGATGCGTCGTGGGTCTTACCAAAACCACAAGTTCTAACTTCTGACATGTGTTGTAAGACGTTTAGAAGGCTGAGCTGTTTCTGTCATCAGTGGGGAGCTACAGAGTGTCGGTGGCCAGAAAGCATGATCCGTCGTTCTGGCCACTTTAGGTTTATATTTAAAAAAGACAAATTAAATTTTTTCTGGCATTTAATTGTCAGCTAAAATTTCATGACAGTGACAGACCTAAAAATAATGTACGTTTTTGTCTATGTTCTTGTAATTCTCAGTTGTTTTATTCGTTTAGTTATTTTTTAGGTAAATGCTGTACTTCCCCTAAGCATGAGACCTGCCCCAATCCACCACTTCAACCACACTAGACTAATATACGTAACATGACTACTATCAAAGCGGGCATGCCTCAATCCCCCCACCTACTCATCCACACACACATACTAAAATCTAGCATTGTTTTCTATGCCCCTTACACACACACACACACACACAAACACACACTAATGTGCAGTATTGTTGTTGAGGCTAGTTCTGAAATATGACTGCAGGCAGGCAGGTAGCGACAAGGACGGAGAGGCAGGCTTTAGGACCCAGAGTCAGAGCTTCGGGGAGGCAGGGCAAGGCTGACTCACTGAATCTGTCTGTGAGGGAGCACGAGAGAGAGAGAGAGAGAGAAAGAGAGGGGGGAATAGAGAGAGAGAGAGAGGGAGAGGTAGAAGGGGAGAAAGGAGGAGAGAGAGCGAGAGCGAGAGGAGGAGAGCAGAGCAGAGGTGATCTCGCCCTCATTAGTCTCTGGACTACAGGAAAATGATGGGTTGAGGAGGGAATCATGGAACCAAACAAAGTTCTTCATTTCGTGCCGTCCGGTAAGGAACCCCCACCCTCCCAATACACTCAACACATTTGCTATCACACACATGCTCTCAGACACACATACACGCACACACTCATTCACTGTCACGACAACGTAACCAAAGGGGTTCCTGGAACCCCACGTTGTGTGTGCCCGAACATGTGCCGCAGACAAGACGTGCATGAGCACAGCGTGTGTTGCTTTAAGTTTTCTCCTGGCTGAATCCTGCAGGTCTGCGGAGTGTTTTTCACCAAAGCTGGTGCTGTTTTTTAGGGGGGTGCGTGTGTTATGCTGGAATGCAGACAGGCTTTTCAGGGCTGGTCTTCTGGAATGTGTCGTAAACGCTTCGTACGCCGTTAATCTTTGTCAAGTAAACAGTGGAAAAAAAGGGGAAACAGCATCGTACCTTTTCACATAAACACACAGGCATAAGTGTATGCGCCTGCAAGCGCACACATACACATGCAGGAGCACAAAGACAGGAGTGAAGGGTAAGAAGAGAGTGAGAGCACACATTAAATACCTGTAGAGCAGAGCAGGGGGGGTGCTCTGGGACAGTAGATGTTATTTGTAGGTGTGATGCTGCTGTTCACTTTCATTTCATTGCGAGGAGTACCTCTTGTGCACCCTGCAACACACACACACACACACGTACCCCTTCTCTCCTTCTAAGAAATGCACACACAGTCTCTACTGTCACCTTTCCTTGTCTCAGAAATGTGCCCATATCTACCTGCTGTCTTTACAATCTCTTAAGGAATAATAGAAAAGGCCACACAGAGTGCACCCTCAGTTTCAGAACACACTCATAGTCTCTCTTTCTCTCTCTCTCTCTCTCTCTTATGCAAATTGGCCCAGGTGTACTTTGCATGTATTCACCCTCAGGTTAAATCGAAAGAACAGCTGATGTCTCCTTCGCTTTTCTCCCCATGTTTATGACCAAGAGAACAAAGTTCTGCGTTTGATTGAGGGACAGTTTGATGCATTGCTGAAACGAGGCAAATTACTGCTGTGGTTTTGCTTTGACAACTTAAACAACTAAATGGTTCGCTGGTCTGGCAGTCCAGCCATTTGAGCCTGATCCATCTCTGCTCTGTAACACACCGTAGGCATATGTCGCATGCTGTGCTCACGCTCACTGTCTTGATTTCCAGGCCCAGCTATAGAAAATCAAGTTTCATTTTGTCCTTGGCTGCCTGTAGATGAATGGGTTAGGGAACGGGCGGACGGATGCCTGATGGAAGTGAGTTTTTTGGAGCAGGACTGTGGCCGAGGAGAATGGGATTAATGAGATTAATGCTTTAGTGTGCATGAAGGCTCATGTAATGAGGAATGTCCTCTGTCTTTATGACTGTCTTTCTTTAACGAGCGATGTGATTGCCTGACCGGCGCTTATTACATACGTATGAAAGGTCGGCATTCTGTCTTGCGGATTCCTTTATTTACCATTTCCCGTCTAAACTTATATATCGCGTTTACAGCCGCAGATGGTGCAGTATAAATAGCTGTCGTCTTTCTGGAGGGCTTAATCACTTTGTGTGTGTGTGTGCGTGTGTGCTCGCGTGTGTGTGTGTGTGTGTGCGTGTGTGTGCGTGTGTGTGTGTGTGTGTGTGTGTGTGTGTGTTTGAGTGTGTGTGAGAGAGAGAGTGTGTGTGTGCATGTGTGATTACAGAATTGTCAATGAAGTCAAGTAGTTAACTGCATTACCAAAATCCGTGACCCTGAAGTCATGACATTAGAGGCAATCACAGAGTGTCCAGTGGTGTAGATGATACACTAAAGGGGTAAATTAGAAACATGCCCTCTGCTTTGTATGCTCTGTTTTTATGGTGGGCTATAAATCGTTCATACAAGCGTCTGCTTATATGGAAACGAGGGTCCGCAAGCAAACGTTCGGATCATGCAAAGCTTCATCTTCCTCACTGCGGTTTATTGAAACTCTCTGCAGCTCTAAGTGTGTGTGTGAGAGAGAGAGAGAAAGGAAGCTTGTTGGATGTGTTTCCTTCAGCAGAGGAAGGTGAGACATTTTTAAGCTTGAATTATAGGAGAA
This sequence comes from Semaprochilodus insignis, assembly GCA_034552555.1. Classification (NCBI taxonomy): domain Eukaryota; kingdom Metazoa; phylum Chordata; class Actinopteri; order Characiformes; family Prochilodontidae; genus Semaprochilodus; species Semaprochilodus insignis. The sequence goes on from CM067478.1 coordinate 8,693,937, forward strand.
ACAGAGAGAAAAAGCATGATCAGATGTGTGGTGTGTTGAAGAGTGATAGATGAAGCATTTGAATGCCAAAAGCACGAGAAGGCATTGATGTGTCTGTAAATTGTCCAAGAGTGGCAATTGTGTGAGAGAATTGTGAGAGATAAGCATAGAAATAAGATGATCACCTGTGTAGTTTATATACGATGAAACCAAAATCATATTAGTATTAGGAGATAATCATCTTAAAATGTCGCATCAGACAGACAAGTTTAGACTTGACTGATATTTTATTTGTGATGACGTATTTAATGCAGAGCATTTAGGTGATGCTGGGCTAAAACTGACTGCTGTTTATTTACTTTGCTATATTTGTAACACAACAGAAAAAAAAAACATTATATTCCTCTGCACTGCTAATCCAGGTGGATCTAGTCCCAGTTTATAAATGTTTACGTATTGGCATTGGCACATATGTACCTGAAAAAGATCTGAAATCGGCATCGGCCCTCAATTTCCATATTGGTGCATCCCTAGTACTTTGGTGAGAGGGTGCGTGTGTGTGTTAGAGGGGGTGTTGTTTATGCTGGAGTAAGACACACTGTGGAATGTACCAGCATCTCAGCCGTCATAGAAGATAAAGCAGATAAACATGCCACTGCCTCATTGTAATGGAACAAATATAGCACACAGTCCAAGTAGAGGTACCAGCATTTTCTTCTCATTGACTGATATTATGTCAGTACACACACACACACACACAAACATGCACACATGCACAAACCCTAAAATATACATGCAAACACACTCTTAGGCGTATATCCCCCCAGCAAAGTTGAGATTGCTTCAAGATGTCGAGGGATGCCAGTGTTTTTGAATTCCGACCTCTCGATTGCGAGACTGCCCGTACGCTTGAAGAGAAACCTCACACTGGCCACACACCCTGCATGCACATATGTATACATGTACATACACTTGCTTAATCAAACTCACGCATTCAGCAGTGTTTGACAAGCCCTATCATGCTGACAGAGCTCACCCCCTTTACAGTAAACTGATTGTCCCTATTCATTTAAAACCAGCATGCTCGCTCCCTGACTGTGAGTGGATAGTACATGCACACGTACGTGGATGTGCACATCTGCGCTTTACTGGGATGCGTATGCGTACACCAATATCCACTACTCAGATTGAATACAGTGACTAGAGATATGTCTCCCTCTCTCTGTCTCCCTTCTCCGCTTTCTCTACGTATCTCTCTCTCTCTCTTTCTTTCGGATTTTCTCTCTCGGTGTGTCTCTTGTGGCAGTACTGTAGATGGTGAGGGAGAATGGTGGCCTGGCTTTAATATAGGGAGATGGGAATGTGCAAGCAATTAGCAGGAATCCCCCAGCAGAGCGCTCACAAAACCAGAGCAGCCAACACGAGCCGACAGCGAGAGAGGGAGAGAGAGAGAGGGAGAGATTAAAAGACGGAGTGTGAGAGGAAAGGAAAATCTGTATTCCCTTGATATGCAGGACGGCGGTGCGTCCACACAGGCACAGTGGAGCACACTAGATCTGTCCATGCTCCCTGGTGTTATTTGATTAAAGACGGCTGTCGTGTTGAAACACGTTAGGGATGCAGTCATTGGACTGAACCCTCCGCTATGACTCTGTCTTAACTCTCTCACGCGCTCTCTCTCTCTCTCTCTCTCTCTCTTTCTTTCTGTTGTTGTGCTCGAGAGGACACGGTGCAGCTGAAGAAGGCTAAGTGCATTCTTCCCTTTACTGAGGGAAAAGCTATTTAATGTAATTATCAGATTGTTTCTAGCAGCTCATTTTTTGTGCTGCTCTGCTTTCTAATTACCATTTCAAGTATTCAGAGAGACAGATAGCAGGAGCGATGGTTCTAAAGGGACAGGATCACATATGTCTGTGTAACACCAGCGAGTGGTTCAGGTATGTGTAGATCACGCTCAAGGTCGTTCAGTGACAGTGTTACTGCTGGACCAAGGGAGCACACTGAAACAGTGTGAGCTGAGAAATGCAACAGAACGATCAAAGCAGTTTCAGGATGAGCCAATCGATTTGCATAAAGCCAATCGCAGAATTTGTCCATTTTGTTAAATCACATTCCACTTTATTAATAGGTCTAGACCTTGGATTCTGGATTCTGCTGATAATTAGAATCTTTTTGTGAGAAGGCGGGTTTGCCATTCCTGTGGAACGTCTGTCCACTTCTCCCGCGTGTACTTGGCCATTCTCGTGATACACACAGAAATAGGGCCTGTTTTGAATTGAGCGCAGAGCTTTGTGAAACTTGGGGACTATGTAAACCACATTTGCAACCTTTTGAGCAAGCTGCCGCGGGCTGCATTAGAGACTACGCAAGTGTGCAGTTTTGTACCCAAGACGGAGCTGTCATGCAGCTGTGGCATGAATTTTAGTTTTTACATGCATTATATGTCAGGCTTACTGAGGTGCATGATTTGGAATCCCTTTTTGCCATGCCTGCTCACTATCATATCAAAACCTCATTTTTTCATTTTGAGTTTCTTTTTATTTCATGACTTTAAAAAAACAAAAAAACTGGTCCTTATATCGTGTGAACACCTCATGTTGAATGGACCAGCAGAAATAACAATAAAAATTACTTGGAACAAAATCTGGTTGCAATGAAATAGATTAAGTTGAGGACGTTTTGTTCCATATTAAGTTATCATTTCGCATATGAGGTTCTGTTATGACAGTCACGTCGGCCTGTCACAGTAATTAAATAATAGCTGATGATTATTTGCAATGTAAATAATGGCGATTTAATTGTCTTTTTGTTCTTTTTGTGTGAAACTATTAAAGGTGCCATAGAGTGGAAAACAGTATTTACATAGAACCGTCATACAGTGAACCTCAATGTTGTCTCCTTCTTCAAATACAAATAAAATATTTGTGAAAGATATCGATAAAACATGCCGATTCCAAAATCCTAAACTGTGACATTACTATTTTGACTGACTAACATTTATACCTCCAAAATTTACATGCACGAGCTCACATTGTAGCCCAGCAAACAACAACAATGGAGCAACAACAACAAAAATGGCAGAATATGTAAAGAAATCTATAATTCCAGGCTGTGAAGGAGATGTCCACACTTTTCATACCCTTCCCAAGGAGTTGTCAACAGGCATGATTTGTGTTCATCTTTAAACAAGGCTGAAGTTGGCTCACCAGCATGTTCTGTCTGAATGTAACTGTGGCACCAAGTAAGCTGGAACGGAACATTTGTTAAACAAGTTGGCGAATAGGAAGCCACCTTCAGCGCATACATCTTCAACAAAATCCTGGACAACTCTAAATTAAAGTCGATAATTTGCTCTGCACATATGACACCGGACCATTTCTCAAACCTTGAATAGTATCGATAAGCTTTACTTGCGTTTAACACTGAGGAGATTGAATAGAAGAGAAGTTCCATCTTTATCAACATCACAACTCCAACGACAACCTGTAAGTAGCAGCCATGCTGTGCCATTGTACGACTGTTTGCTGGTTGAAGCAGATCGTCTTAAACTAAAAGTTTCATAGTGAATAACAACTGTAATTTACTTTGCACTGACGTTGAGATCGAAAGCAAGCAGCTAGTATAGGTAACGTTACCTACTAGGAAGCTCCAGATAACTAGCATAGCTAACTAAATAGTCTAACAGCCTAGCTTATTTACCAGAGGTTCATTCTTTTTCCCGTCTGTGTCTGTTTTGACATGTTGCTTCTGTGTGATCATCGCTGTGCCTCACTGTAAACCAGCAAATCAGGGCAGAGCTCATCAAATTATTCATAAACTCACCAAAAAAGGGAAAACAGCTTGTTTCATTCTAGGGCATGTTTCATGAGAGAGCAACTAAAACGCTGAATAAATGCACTCTATTATCACCTTATAAGTACAAGTCCAACTGATGACAGGCATGGCTTGAGTATAAGTAAACAAACATTACTGCCTGTCCTCTGTTGTTGTCAGAGGTACATTATTGGCTTTCATTTATTTGCCTGTGTTGTATGAGTGGTATTCTAAAAGTAAAGAATTCAGTATATCATGGCCGTTGGGACAGAGCCTTGTGTAAAGTGTAAAGGGGCAGCTGACATCTTCAATTTCTGTAAAAGATATTGAAGGCTTTGTTCCAAAAACAGTGATATACTAGATTTATTACTAGCATTACAGACCATTGTACGCTTCAGTATGTATTGTTTTTGCTTTTCTTTATTGTGCTGCTCTTTGCAATGCCTTTCTTTTTTATGCAGTGACTATGTAGTACAGGGGCTGCGGTTCATCTAATTTGATGAAAAAAAGAATGTAAATTGACATGCAATTCGGCATTGTGCTGCTGACAGTGTTGAAATCTAGCTTAAAATGTGATGGATTACCGAAGAATTCTCTCTGTTGAAATTCGGAGTAAACCTTTTACACACCAAGGCTCAACATATCACTCCCTTAGTTCCTCATCAAAGTCTATGCTTATTGCCATAAGAAGCTGGTCTCTACACACGTGTTAGTGTGTGTCGTTACTGGTCGTCAGAAGGAATTCCCTCTCTCTTTAAGAATTCACACACTCCGGGAGAACAAGTGCCAAAAAACCTCTGGGCAGATTTAGTCAACAACTCATTCTCTTTCTCTCTCTTGCTCTCTCTCTCTCGGCTGCTGTAAGTGACATTAGAACGCAGTAGGAAGCACCTTTCATCTGCCTGATGTGTCTCTTTGTTGCTTTCTGTTGTGCAGTAGAGGTGTGTGTGTTTATGTGTGTTTGTCCTAAAAGGCTATCGCCACAGGCTGTTAGACAAGAACTGAAACGTCACGCCCTGCAAAGGACAGTGTTTCCTCCACTCAAGCACTCTCGTTTCTTACCCTGCTCTCTGCTGTACACAGTTATAGAAGCTGAGGCTTTTCCACAGTGCTCTGCTGTAAGGACCACTCTGAAAGGCCTGAAAAGCTCTAACAGAACAACAGCTACGTTGCCTTGGACAGCGGAAAGCAGCATCTCTCTCGGCTACATCATATCCATATGTTTCACTGTCCATATGGACCTGTGACATCACATCTACAAATAGCTTGTATAAAAGGTACTTCTAATCAAAGCCATGCACATGTTTGCTCCATGCACGTTTACTACTAAGGGCCATATGCGGCACGTTGCTTTTGCCTCTCGTACTCTAGTGGACAATGTCCATTTGTCAGAAAGAGGATTAATATTTTGTTTAGTCAGAGCTTAATGCCTTATGGACAGATAAAAACAGCTCCACAGATACCACTTATTTGATTTGTTCAAAGCTGTTACGCAATCTGCTTGTGTCATGCTGCAGTAAAGCAACTTCCAATCTTGATGAAGTAATCTATAAAGAAATTCAGTCAAGAATATGTTGACCAGTTTTTGGCTGTTTATTTGTTTAGAAGGTCCGTTTACCCAGCTTGACTTACCAAAACGCATGACTAAATGCATAGGGGGGACCGGAAAGGACTGATATTAATCTCTTATCGTAGTGTGATGAAGTGCAAGAGTAACAACCTAGTCTCACTTACATTTGCCGAAGAAGAATTTCAAAATAGATTACTGCTCAAATATGTAGGCCATTTGCATTACCAAAATCATTACATTACTGTCTAAGTTTCATAGATCAAGATTGGCCTTACATTCCTTCATTCCATATGAGAAAACCACAGAACCTCATATGTAACGTCTGACATTGTATTTTTTTGTGATTTAATAAAGGACTTATTTGTTGTGATCATTATTGGAAAGGAAGGATTTTTTCACTACTTAGGGATGCAGATATTATGCAATGCAACTCTGTTTAGATCATACAGGGATTTGGAACTCTGGATTTGAGTAGAGTTCGAGGCCTTCACCTAAAGTCTTTGGTTTGAAGAAGACATGTTCAAATAATCACATCATTAGCAAGTTAATTTAAGTCTGAGCAAAATGTAGTTTGCAGATCGCTTCATGATCACAGTAACACTTTGTGGAGAATGTGGAGTTTACAGACCAGTTTACTCTGCAAATATTTAGCTCCTTGGCATTATGAATTCTATACTGGGTTATTGTTCACATTAGGCGGCTAGTCCAGATGGTAATATTAGTTGTCATTGTATGACTGCAGTCTGGTACATGATGCAATTATAATTCTGTCCCTGACTAGTCCAATAACAGCTCTGCAAGAGATAGGAGGGTGAGTGTGCCGTGTGGTCTAGCATGTCTTTATTCTCAGAGCAGCAGAGCTACTTCAGCTGCACAGAACCTGTGCAAACAACTCTAATATGAGAAAGAGAGAGAGAGAGAGAGAACTGATAACCTTATGCTGACAACTGTTAAGTGCACACATGCTTTTACATAACTCCAGCTGTGTATTCTGCCTTTATCACAGTCATTCTCTCATTCTTTCTCTCTTTCTCCTCTCTAGATTCTCACTCGTGGATGATAAGCCTAAAGCTGTAAATTTGCATTATTTGCCAGAGTGTGTGTGTGTGCTGGCCCTGCTGTGTTCTTCTAGCATGTTCGGTCCTGTCAGAGATACAGATAGAGAGAAAGAGAAAGAGGCACGTCTTACATTTAGTGCTTCTTATTTCAGCTTGTCATGCAGAAGGAAACAGAGCACCAAAAGATATGCAAATGGACCCAGCTTGTGGTTTGGTAGCACACTTGCTTCATACCTCGCTATTTCTTAATGATAGAACCACTGTAGTCCTCCATTTCTGATACTTTTATCTCCATCTCTGCTTTATCTCTGTCTCTGTTTCTCACTTTCATAATTTAAGCTGGTTTGTGTATGTTTTATCATTCATATACTATGATATTGCTAATTTAGTTAACATTATTGGCCCTAGCCCTAACCCTAGAACTGGTGAGAAAACAAAATCAAAGATTAGAGACCTACATTGTTGTGTAAATATTTAAGACTTTACAAACACTGTAAATGTAAGGAAATAAAAAATAGTGAATAGTGAATCAAAAACTCCCTTGTTTCTTCCACTCCTCTCTTCCACTCCTCTCTCAATGCAGATGGACATGTTTAAACAGTCTGAGCTGCAGCAAATTAACAGTACAAATGTCATCTATGCTGAATTATTTCATTGTATCAGGGATGTTACCAAGAGGCGGTGCAATGCACAAGGTCTTTTGCGCTACAGGCTTCTCCCCTACATTCTATTTGTTATGCAGAATACAGCAAAACAACACAAGCAGAAATGAAAGTACCTGTGAGAACGCCGACACCATCTGTAGCCTCAGTTTTTGGACTGATGAAAAAATGTGCCAATGTGCAGAGCATAACCAAAAAATAATGGAATTCATGGCCTCGGATGACCAACCGTTCTCTGATGTCAAGGACACTGGATTTTGTACTAACATTCTGTGTTATATATTATTATTACATTAATACACTACTGCAACCTCCTGAATTGGAAAAAATGAACATTAGGATGGCTGTTGTAACCCCTACTAATGGACCACTGTTGGACTACCCTCAGTGGAATACTTCTAAACTTGTATGTGATTTCAGCCTCCAGCAGACGTTCTGAGTGCATAAGGCTACAGAGGTTAGTAATTGCTTTAATTTTGGTAGTCTTGTGTTTATATACAGAGCGTGTGCATGTACTGTGTGGTTTACAGGGCTTACGTTAAAAGGCTGAACAATTAGCAAAGCAATGCTCACTTTCAGCTCTTATAGACAGTCGGTATACTATAAAAAGATGTGTTCATTGTAATGGGTTTTAAGAAAATATTGATGCAATTGAGAATCACAGTATTATATTTTGTGTTGATTTTTAAGTAATATTAAGTAAGATCTAAAGATTTGTGGCACACAGTTATTCATTTTGTGTTGTGTTTAAATCCTAAATATATCTTCAGTCATTCAGCTCTTCCGCTGTTTTTTACAATATTACAGGTTTCCTAAAATTAGCTTTGAAAAGCTGTAATATATCACCATGCTTATGGTATTGCAGTATATCACAATATATTGATATGTATCACCATATCATGATACGTATTGTATCTCCAGGTTCTTCGAAGCTCACAGCCCTAGAGTGTGTAGACCTGGATTGCGTAAAAACTCTACAGTAGCATTTGTAATGGGTATTTTATGCTGCTTGCTAATGCAAAAAAGTATTTATAGTGTGTGTGTGTTTCTGTGTGTGGGCAGAGCCTAGTCTGTTTCCTTCGACACCCACAAGAATCAGCTCATCACTGTTTTTGAAAAGAAACTGATGAATTCTAAACGTGGAGTGTTATTGATATGAATCACACATAGAAGCACATACACATGCAGACATGCGGACAAATTCTGACTTCCTGTTTGTGAAAAGAGCACGTCCTGTGTTAGAAATGCAGTAGTGATCAAGGCGGGTATGAAAGGTGATCTTAACATCTGTGCCCTCAGCCCTAGAGAGAACACAAACAGGCAGTTTGGTCTAGAATGGCTCAAGCATCCTTTTTGGTTTCTGTTGTTGTTGTGACATTACTGTTATGTTTACATCAGTATTACTATCCATACAATAATAAAGACATACACATCCATTTATGGTGAATGAAATACTGTAGCACTGGTTTTGACTTCCCAATTTACAATGCAATCAAAAAACAGGGAATCTACCTCTCTCTCTCTCTCTCTCTCTCTGTCTGTGTCTCTCTCTTTCCTCTGATCTGTCTTTGATCATGGTGTGTCTGCTGCAGGAAGAGAGGTTTTCTGTGTGCGGTATACTGAGCTTGGAAGAAAAGAAAGAAAAATCTAGAATAGGAAGGAAGGAGAGGGAGAGTTGGGGGGGTGGCGCTTCTCTGACTCTGATTGCATTGTAAGTATCCTCGCAGTGAAATAAAGAAATGATGAAGGTGAATTAGTTATGAGATCTCTAGCCGCCCTCTTCTCCAAACATACAACATCCTGGTTAACAAGCCTCAAATACACACGCCGTTTGTGTGTGCATATTGGTGTGTGTGTGGCTGTATCAGTGTTCCTCATGTGTGTATTTGACTATGAGCTTAGCCTTTGTCTTGTGTGATCTCAGTAATACCAGTCTGTGCTCTGTCACTTGCATTGTGCTTGTGTGGTACAGTGAGGGTTGAGCCCCAGCAGCCTGTTTGCTGTACAGTAATCCCTGAAGGGGAAGTGTGTGGTGGCTGCAGTCACGCTCGTCCCCGCTGGCTGATTTAATGCTAGAGGAGCCACAGCGCCACTTCCTCCATCAGTTATTAGTTAGGCCCACTTCCTGCAGCTTGTGTGTGTATATCACCTTTCCTTCACATCAGGATCTGGGACAGCGTGGTGAGCATGAATGATAGAAACATACTTTATTAATACACCACTCTGTATCTTAAGTATTTGGGGTAGAGGAGTTATGAAATGCATATTACTGTTTGTTTGAAGTTGCAAGTGAATACACTTTGTGAATTGAATACAGTTATACTAAACACAAATGTGAAAATATTCTACATTTCCGGCTGGAGGTTAGGGAACCAGCCTTGTGGTTCGATTCTCTGAACCAACAGGCCATAACTGAAGTGCCCTTGAGCAAGGCACCTAACTCCCAGCTGCTCCCTGGGTGCAGTGGATAGGGCTGCCCACTGCTCCGGCAAGTGTGCTCACTGCCCCCTGCTCTGTGTGTGTTCATTTTACGGATGGGTTTAATGTGGTAAACACATTTCTCTGTGTGCAAACAGAATCGGCATAATTCTAATTTTAATTCTAAACATTCTAAAAAGTAAACAATTCCTAGAAATGTGTCACAGGCAAATTCATACAAATAGATACAGATAAAAATGTAGGAATACTGTTTCACTATACACTTCTTTATTGTGGGTATTGAGTGTTGTGTTTATGTCTTGTTCCTTATAGATTTAATGCTATAAAAATATTTGCAATGGTGCTGAACGATTTGGGGAGAAAAATCAGGACTGATTCATATTGCAATTGACCAACTACTTTTAATGGCTTGAGCCTGACCCTGCCAGACTGCATGTTGTGGTTGGCTGTGCATGCGCTTTTTCAGTTGTTTCTGATCGGTCTAACTTACCTATAGGCAATTCAAATGCTCTGATATTCCTCCCTCACTACAACATTGTTGATAAAATAGGCTCTAACTAAAATTGCACCTCTGATTTGAACATTGCACTCTTTTATATTGAGATTTTGGTAAAAAAAAAAAAAAAAAAGGTTAATCTTTCCAGACTGCAGGCCTGATCAATTGCCGTGTCCCAGGCCACACATTTCTATGCTTCACCCACTACACTAATGAGTGCACTTTTAATGGGATATACACCATTTTTACAATAATATTTATTGTGGTACCGACTGTTGGCACCAAACATTACTCTTCACTAGCACATATACAGTAGATGTGTCGTACCATGTGGCAAAAAACACAATTCATGTTGTATTGTGACATTTGTGTATCATTATACCCCAAATTTGGATTTAGTTTCTACAAGATGATTACAAGGTACAGGTAGCCTTAGGCAGCAGCACGGTTCACAGTGAAAGGTCATTCTGGGGGAAAGAGCAGAGCGGCTGCCGAGGCCTGAGGGAAAGCTCCCAGGCACTGCTGGAGAGTCAAGCAAGCAGCACATAAGGTCTTAGCCTGTGCCGAGCACGCACAGAACTGCTGCCACTCCATCCAAAGGGAGATGCAGCTGGTGTGCTAAAGGACCGAAAGGTAGACTGGGTGGAGAGCTGCTTATGCTGTTGAAAAAGAGTGATTTGTAACAATTCTCTTATTTGACAAGCAAACTGAGTGTGCATGTTAAACTGAGTGTGCATGTGTGTTCATGCAGGTGTGTATGTGTGCAGGAGAGTTTGCATGTGTGTGTGGTGAAATTTTGCACACCATCCGATTTCCAGATCAACAATGGGCTAGCCCACTTGTTGTCCGGTGAGAAAGTGACCTTGCAGTCTGATCCGCAACGTTCCTCATGCATTGGCTTTAACCACATCTGTCACTCAAAGTCAGGCCATCTCAGGAAATTGTATTTACACTTCCCGTAGCCTTTCGGGTGATGAAGGTCATAAAACCTCGAAACTGATATTCTGAATACGTGTCAAATATTCTTATAGTTATAAGCACTAGAGGACACAAGGGAACATGAGAGAGTATGAGCATGGCCTCTTACCTGTAGTGTTAATTAAAAGATTATTATTCAATTAGTAATCATAGAACATATTATTTAGTAGCTACTATTTTATAACTACTGTGGGACTTAAATGCTGTGTATTTATTAGAGTGGGCCTAAATTTGGACCCTTACAGTTTAAGGGGGTTAGTGGACTTACTTAGAGTTGTAATTGTCTAATGTCTAGTAAAACCAGGGGCCAGTAGTGTAAACGACCATAGGATAATGTTTTTTTACTCATAGGTGTAAATTTACGCAAGCTACATGTATTACAGATTTCTTTCCAAAGAATGCATAAGGCATGTTAGATTGGATTTAGTTCAGTGCAGTTTGTGAAATATTCAGTAATCATGTAGTTTAGATTTTTTGTTGTAGTATTATGTGGTGCTACAAATGCTACTTTTTTCTGTTTCAACATATTAAATCATTTTCAGGTATTGTGAAAATGTCTTAAATATATAAAGTATATAATATATATATACACACACACACTCATTGCACAAATAGTTGCACCCAGAAGGACTCTGATGGGTAGGTTTGACATCGTGAGACATGTGAATGATTCAAGTTTCACGCTTGATCATGCATGTGATGTAAGCAAGGACGGGCCTTATAACTATCACGACTGCCCTTAACACCATGTCACCGTCACCAAAGACCGTGATGGTGTCGTGCCAGACTGTCATGAAGAATGGCAGTGACATTCAGTGACAAGTCCTGCTTTTGTCTTGGTGGAGACAACCAGTGAATTGTGTGTGGAGGCATCATGGTCAGTGCCAAGATGAGAACAGTTTGTTGTCACGCATCACACGTCCAGAAGGCCTGGTGTCACTTCACTTCCACCCCTACTGCAATCTGCAGGAACTGTGTGAGTATATTCAAGCTGTATGGGATGGATTATTGCAGGACACCATTAGGAACCTCTACAACTCCATGTCGAGACATCTGGGATGTTGCATTAGCTTACATCAGGATGGATCATTAGGATGTTTCTGTAATACTGAATACAACAGGATACTAAGCTGTTGATCTGTAACAGCTTTTGTCCTAGTTCAGTCCCAACTATAATTGTCATGGTGGTAAGCCCTTTATTCTAGAGTAAGCAAAAAGCATTATGAATATCATGACATCCGATCATTGACTTAATCCTAAATTGATGGAAGAGCATTACATTAATACAGTGTTGAAATGGTGAATCAGCTGGTGTATTAAACTTTCCAGTTTCCCTCCAAAATCATTTTAGAACAGTGCAGTCATGGCTTTTGTGTTTGAAAAAAGTCTTTAGAATAAAAAGTCAGCAGTTTCAGCATTTATTGAAAATTATTTTCATTTTCTTTGCAGATGAAAAAAAATCAACCCAATAATTTTAGAATGATTAATGATTATGTCCGAATAAAGCTATTCAAGGCATCTGGTGAAAATTCCTGTATTTTTATACTGCAACACACAACCAATAAACTATAACTTTAAAACCATCTAATTGTTTCTACACTCACTGTCCATTTTATGAGTTACCATATGGGATAACTTTGTAGTTTCTTTGTTTCCCTGTATACTTTGTTACCTTTCACCCTATTCTTGGTCAGAAACCCCACAGGACCACCACAGAGTGTTATTTGGGTGGTGGATCATTCTCAGCACTGCAGTGACACTGATGTGGTGGTGACATATTAGTGGTGTTGTGCTGGTATGAGTAGTTTAGACACTCACATAGATATAGTGTCTATATATTTATTTGTATGTACCCTCATCATCAAAAGAATAGTTGCACCCAGAAGGAAGTGTCGGATTGTAATGCTATTGGGAAGGAAGATAAAGGTTACCAGGAACAATAAATGATGATAAATTTAGATTGTTATGGGTGATATCTATTGAGCTACACATACAGAAGAAGTGTCTCTCAGTGTGGCGTCGGACCGCCATGTTTGCTAACACATCGTGCCAGGTGTTGGAGTTGTAGAGGTTCTCCTGCGATGATCTAATCCATCCCATGCAGCTTAAATGTTCTCACACAGTTCCTGCAGATTGTGCGGTAGGGATGGAGGTGCAATGACACCAAGTCTTCTGGACATGTGACTTGTGACAACAAACTGTGACTAAACTGATGCGTGACAAAAGTGTGACTCATCACTGAGGATGACCCGCTGCCGTTCGGATTCACTCCATGACAGTCTGGTACGACACCATTGCAGTCTTTGGCGACATTGACGTGGTGTTCAGGGCAGTCGTCGTAGTGGTCTGTGTGCATGTAGTCTTGCGTCGTGCAGCTGTCTGCCAATGGTGCTGGCACTAACAGGATGACTCAAGGAAGGCATCATTACTTGCTGAGTGTCCGCAATCTTGGGTTACTTCACGTATGTCGGACAGTTTGTTGGTTCTCTCTCTCCATGGTTCGTGTAGGTCTCCCAGATTCTTCATGTTGCTGGTGTGCTCCTTCTTCTATTCACTGCCAGCAACAGCGTGCTATGGTTTTATCCGCATGGGCAGTACGGCGCACAATACATCGATAAGACCACCCCGCTTCCCGGAGCCCTACAATGCAACCCCTCTCAAACTTTTCCAACTGTTTGAATTACTTTCTAAAACTTCTCTGCATACTTCGCTTGCAAAGGATTCTACCAACACAACAGCACAAGTCTGAATGGAAAGCATGCGCAACAGTAATGCGAGCCGAGCGTGAAACTTGAATCATTCTCATGTCTCATGTGTCAAACCTACCCACCAAGTTTCATTCCTGTCTGTTGATTCCTTCTGGGTGCAACTTTTTTTTCCCCAATGCTGAGTGTATATATTAGGGTACATTCTCTCAGTTCCCCACCCTGAGATTATATAGTTACAGTTCAACATCAAAATAAAGGTTTAGAACTGCGAATATATTGATTTGAAAAGCTGTGACTCTGGCTCATGAGCCGCCTCGCAGATTGATCTTTGACTCATTTTACCTGGTATTGGTCGCTCTTCATGTTTTAGGTCTTTCTTGAGTTGAGGTATTTGAGAAGTTTTTAAAAATGAAGGGCAAAAATTGACTGTAATGCCAAGACAAATGTTAATGGAAATGCTGATAGATACTCGAGCACTGGATCCAAACTTTTAGCACAATTTTAGTTGTAACCACAACCAATTTTCAACATGCTGGTTAAAACGTCAACGACAGTCAGATTTCAACGTTATAGCGATGTCATATTCTCAACCAAAATCACAGATACATTTTAATGTTGAAAAGTGGTCCTGTTTAGGTCATGTGACGTTGCAACCAGAATCCAGCCAAAAAAAGATATAAAAGCACCGAGAAGGCAGCTTTCTTAGCTCAAGCCTCCTCTTTGTTAGACACCCTACATGCATATTGTCAATTCTCAAACATCTGTCTCCAGTTAACATCCTGTACATCCAGGTTATGTGAGAATAATAAAATGTTTTCAGACGTAATCCTCTGTGTGCTTCAAAATTTTCCTCTGAGCTACTGAGATCTGTGGTCTCTTAGCACAGTTTCTCTGGTTGACACCAGGTGGCCTGAGCAACAGTAACTAATGGAGGTGAGAATTTTGTAAATGGTTAGTTGTGTCAATCGGTCTTGTGTTTGATGCTCCACAAAGCGACTGGATTTGAATAACAGTTTGCTATACAAATAAAAAATGCTGTTGGCTGTTGCAGTGATTTTTCATCAGCTTAAATGAATTCATTGTGACTCATTCTGAGTGAAGAGTTTATTTTTAAGGTGACAGTATATGATATCGTAACAATAAGTAAATCACAATATGATATTACTGCAATTTGAAACATATTGTGGTATCCTGCGTATTGCTTTATATTGTATTAACTTATATTGACTTATATTGTGATTTATTACCTTTTTTCAACTGCAAATACAACCACCAGGTTTTTGGTTTTGGTTCTGACAGTCCCTAATACTACATATTACCTCACACTAAGGGGCTCTGCAGTATTTGCCCCAGTGTGATTTTGGTGTGCTGCTGTAGTTTGGAGAGTGTGAGAAAGCAGTGACCAGGTCCCTGTGAGCAAATGTGCTGTTGGAGTCACATATGAATCCACTGTCCTTGGCGTCCACACATCGCAAGTTAAGGCAACTCTCTCTGCTCAACTTTCAGCTTCACTTCTTTATTTAGCCTAGGTCACTATAGCTGTGTCGGTGAAAAAACTTTTCAGTCATATACCTGCATTCTACGGTCTTGAGCACATAAGAAAAGAGTTTGTTTTCTGCAGCGGTAAGTGGACTGCCATTGACCTCTGGTGCCTGTACTATTTAAAGTTTAATGGGGAAATTCAAACATTAAGCTGGCAAATAGGAAGCGGACTTGTTCCCCTCATGTTCACCTTCTCACCGATAAAATCTTGGTCACAGGCACGCACATTCAGTATTGCCATGCAAAATGTTATGATAATAAGCTGGACCGATTTATTACCCCACCCCTGGTTTATTTGCACCCTAAACTCAGTGATCTGCTAAAAATATTTCCGTCTTCTTAAAAAATGTGCCTGCTAGTTATGATGCATGACTTCAGGTTTTGTAGAATCGACTCCTGCCACTGGAGTCAATGGAATCGACTCTTCGACCCTACTTTAACAAAGACAGCCCCTGAGCCGATGAGAAAGGGACACAGCATAGATCTTATTTCACATACCGAGGGGCGAGGAGAAAATCATTACTGTAGTCAGAACTCTTTGAAAAAGAACAATTCTTAGATTCTTTTCAGTTCTTTGAAAAAAGTTGGATGTAAACTTGTTTCTCTCAAATTTACTGTCAAACATGTGTACATTGGAACTGGCTAAGCTAGTGATGTAGTTACTGTCCAAAAAGCAGGTAGCGCTAGGTTAGCATACCAGCTAACTTGCTCCACATACCAGATTTGATTCTGGTTTGATTCTGACAAATTGCTGAACTAACACAAGTTTAGATTACAAACTTCAAATCTCAAGGAGCAAACCGGCACATTTGTGTTGGGATATGTTAGCTAGTGTATGTACTCTTGGCCTATTGTACTGTAGTTTTTAGATTACTAAACTACTGTCTTCATTAGCTTAGTGAGCAGAGTAAAACAGCTTCACACCCTACAATGCAGGTTTAATTCTAGCCAAAGGCTATAGCCACAAGAGAGTAAGCGAATGTAACAGAGTGACTGGAGCTGGAGTTAAAAAAGGTCAGAATCTAACCTGGTCTGTGCTGTACCAAGCAAAGTTGTCACGATTGTTCGTCTCCAGTGTGTGTCCTTTTACTGTAACTGTCTTGAGAGATATTCTGTTGGAGACAATTGTGAAACAGGAGAGAGTCTGAGTTTGAGTAGTGAGAGTTTAATTCCCAGCTTTAGACAATGCCAGCGCTGCCTACCAGACGCTGCAAGCACAAAAACGTTTTCCATACATTCTGCACAGCAGCTCATCATTTGCTTCCTGTTTGGGTCGCAACAAACAATTATTAGAAACAGTACAAAGTACAAAAAATGAAAACAAACAATGTTTTTTTACAGAATGTTGCATAAAAGAGAATGAAGCAGAGATTTGCTATTAAGAGGAACAAAATAACATCCAAATTTTTCCCCAAAAATCTAAAAACAAAAAAATTTTCAAAGAATTCTGACTACAGTAATAATTTTCTCTGTATATCACTGCGAGTTGTCTAAACTATGTTTAAGATTGTTTAATCTCTGCTGTATGCCTTTATCACCAGCTCTAACACTGTAATGGTTAAAATTACGAAAAGTCTGTTTCTTTGAATCCAGCGGCAGGAGTCGGGAGTTGGAGTTCAGAAAACTTGCAGTCTTGTATCACTAGCGCTAGCATAATCTCCTCCACTGTACTCTCCTTAGCAACACTTGAATTATGGTTTAGCACTTATTGCCTGATACCACTTATTGAACATTCACTGTCCCGCAATGTTTTTAGTACTGCTTATAGCAGCTCTGGCTAAACACAGACGATTGGTTATAACAGACATTCTTATAATGTATTCTTTACTTTGTGTGATTTACAGTTAATCCTTTTTATTGCATATATTTAAGCAATAACTGAATATAGCTGAATATGTTGCGCAAATCTCTTTTTCCTCCTTCAGTTAAGTTTTAAAAGTGTCCCTTTTCGTAGAATCTCCAGCCTCCTAAGTTAGTTATGTCCAAAAACCACATGCATGAATGGCATATCAGGAATTCAGTTTGACCCAGTAAATTGCTTTGTTTTCATTCCTTATTTCAATATTTTTTCACATGTGGAACATTTTGATTATAAATTTCATTGTACATTTCATATTTAAAAACTTCTCTAATATACATATCACTCATGTTGCTTAAAGCTCCGAACCAAGACACACTAACCTTGCATCAGTTCTGTTCCTCACAGAATCAGTGTATTATTGTTGCGTAATTAGTATTATATTATATATTAATATTTATATATTAAATTATTGAAATGAGAAGGAAAATGTTTCCTGGGGTCATATTTAAAAAAATTTTGTGCTGTTCAAAGTTAATTCAAACAAAATTCATTAATGCTTTTCATGCTTTGTACACTTCCTCCAATTGTATAGACATTTACTTTAGATTAATCCTCAGATCCAGATTATTATTATTTTTTTTCAATTTAGGTGTTATTATGACCAGTTAATTGCATGATTTAAAGATTATCAGGTTGCATGTAAATGTAGCCCTTGTTTTCAGATGAGTCTTGATCAGCCTTTCCAACCTCTACCCCATGTGTGTGGTCAATTGTGCCAGAGGTTTTCCTGTTTAGTGTTCTTTGTGAGTCCTCGTGTGTACTGCTCTGCAAAGCGGCCTTGGATTTGAATGAGGTTCTTTACAAATAAAACATATTATTGATGCACAAAGCAGCTGACCCACCTAATAGGCTAGACTAACCGGTTTCCAGTTTCATGCTGCCCCATGTACTAATCACATTGCCTATACAATGTCATGGCAGATTTCACGTGATGTTGATGAGGACACATTTATTCCAGGACTCCATGTTTGTTGCTGTTGCTGTTTGTTTTTCAGTGTTTAGTTTTCGTGAGAAGGATATGTTTTATGAGCGATTATAGCAGAGTTTGCAGTTTAGTGATGTGTGCCGTTTAATGTGTGAGTGTACATCTGTTCAAATTTGGTTGTGAGGTTTTATTTTGTAATCACATGAAAGAGGCAAGGGTTGATGCAATATCAACATGTGTTTGTGTATTTGTTCGTGTTTTTTGTGTGAGTGTTAATGAGCATAATCTGTGACAGGAGCTGCCAGAACTAGGCTTACCCGCTGTCACATTTTCAACATTTAAGTATCTTCTGCCAGAAATAACATGACGTGTGATAATATTGCCTTTGCAGAGAGTTGTAATATTGCTCCATCAAAACAGAACCACTGTGGATATGTTGCGTATGGGGTTACAAACCAGACAGCATAACTGAGGCTAGCATCCATATTTCTTTACTTAAGAGCCTGTGGTTGTGTAGAGTTGTTGTATAAAGGCCTTTGTGGTGACGCTACCAGCAGCTGCTGATCCTGACTGAGGCCTTAGAGTCATAATGCTGGTAACGAGACTTGGTGGTTCGAAACCAAGCTGGAACGCGAGGGGATTGGACCTAGTGCATAGAGGGTTGCCGATTTCACCCTCTTTGCTCTTCCACTTGACACTTCCATTGTGCCCTTGAGAGAGGCACTTAACCCCGGGGTGACGCAGCAGAGCCAGGGTCCTGCAGAGAGCAGGGAATGGCTGTAATACGCCAGAGAGAAGCATTTGAGAAATGGCGAAGTTTTTCATGTGTACACATAAACGTTTTCCTTACGTAGTTTTACAGCAGGGTGTGTGTTGAGGCTCAGTGAGCATGTTTTAGAGAGTGCGCTCCTCTTTAGAGGGAGAGAGGCGGAAGGAGCTGGAAAAAGACATGCCTGACAATTAGGGAGTCAGAAACTGGAGAGAGAGAAACCTCAGTCACGGCTGACTTCACCTAATAAATATCCCCTTAAACAGCACCAAATGAATGTAGGGCACAGGTGTGGAAGCGTGTGTGGTATTTGTCTGTGTGTGTTTGTGTATGTAAGTCTCTATGTGTTGGTGTGTGTATGTGTGTGAACTTTACGCATGTGTGTTTGCACTGGAGTCTCTGCTAGGTGAACAAAACCATGTGTGCCCACACTTATTAATTTGCTATTCAGCGAACACCTAAAGGCAGGGGTATCAAAATTGGCACTGGCCATTCCGGCCACCAAGCTGGCTGAGAATTTGTGGCCAGAATTATAGAAACATGTTTATCATGTGAAGAGTTTAATTCCAAAATGCCTTTTATCCTTTTCCAACAATTTTGGATATAATGAGTTTTTGAAAAAAGGAGTAGTAACAGCTTACGCAAAATGGAAAATGTGGCTGTGCAATATTGACATAACATAACAATCCCAACACAGAGAAGCACTTATTAGGCTCCTCACAGTTTGTGCTGGTAATGTAATGACGTTTTTCTGGCGCAGCGTCTATGAGGTAATTTGTCTGTCTGTGCCATTTTAACTATCACTCGTAACACGATAATGATAAAAATATGATTAATCATGCCACCTTAATGAAAAACAAAAAGAAAATAAATGATTGAAATTGATGAATACTGAGGGAATATCTTTTAAAATTTACATAGGCCTGTGTCGCCTGTATTTATTGTCTTTATACCAGTTAAACCAGGGAATGACATGAAGGAATCCTCAGTTTTAGTCAGTACAGTCAACCAGATTTTTATAATTTTAGCCTGCTGCTCCAACTCCATTGTCATAAGGCTTTGATCAATCAGTCCTGTGGGTTTGTTAGCGTAATCGCTGAGGATCATTGTGCTAAGCAGCGCTTGTGTTGAAAGCTGCGGCCATGCTTTTGAATATTGTGTTGTCTAAACAAGGTACTTCTGGCAAAGAATAGAAACTGACATGCTCAACAAAACATCACATTCTTCTCCAAATCATACTCCAGCCACACAAATACTTTCCTCCACTCAACTTGTAACTTTCTATTCATGATTCTTTTTTTATTGTCAGCAGTGCGTCTGGCAGTAAAGCTGTATTTTAGCATCCCAGCGTTCGCAGCAAGCTACACTCATCATCAATAATAAAGTTGCACCCAGAAGGAATCAGCTGGCAGGAATGAAACGAGGTTTGACATCATGAGACATGTGAATATTCAAGTGTCACGTTCAGCCGCACCTGCGATGTAAGCAAGGACGGGCCTTATTGCTGTACCTGACAATATAAGGTCGTCCTGTTAGTGCCAGCACTGTTGGCAGACGGCTTGCACACAGACTGCAGGACTGCTTGCACACAGACCGTTAAGATGACAGCCATTAACACCACATCAACGTCATCAAAGACTGCAATGGTGTCGTGCCAGACAGTCATGGAGTGACTCAGAATGGCAGCAGGTCATCTTCAGTGAGTAGTCCCACTTTGGTCTTGGTGGAGACGACCAACTAATCTGTGCGTGGAGGCACCGTGATTAGTGCCAAGAATTTGTTGTCACATATTCAGAAGGCCTGGTGTTACTCTACCTCCACCTGCAGAATTATTGCAGGACACGAGTAGGCACCTCCACAACTCAATGCCGAGACTTCTGGCATGTTGTGTTAGTCTAAATTTATGATCATTTATTGTTCCTGGTAACCTTAATCTTCCTTCCGAATAGCACTGCAATCAGACACTTCCTTCTGGGTGCAACTATTCTTTTGATGATGAGTGTATAAACATAATGAGAATTCATAATCAGAATTCTAGGTTATGATTTACTCTCACTTTAGCTGAAATGGTAATAAATGAAAACTGTTGATCAATTCTGACAGAATCTGCTTTATTGCAGTTAGTTCTGGGGTTGATGCAGGAGAGTGAAAAGGTAGTGTTTTTATTAATAATGGTGGCTGTTTTTAAAAGCGTGAAAATTTAGCTCATGTGGTGGAGAAAAAATGCAAACGTAAATCTCCAAGGTAGGTGGCCACCTGGGCCACAGGCACTTTTAGTCACCACGTAATGCAATGTGTAACATTGTGGCCTGGGGCACAGAGCGATAGGCGATGTTGAGCCATGCTGAAAGGCCACATGTAATGTTTGCTATCCTGAAAATAAGTGTGAGATAAACAAGCAACTATGAAAATAAGACGACTCATAAAAATAGGTGTTATTTTACGGCTTGTCTGTGATTATGTTTTTGGTTTGTTTTTCAATTACAGAGGCTCCTTCCTCGGGCATGGCCAAGAATGGATACTTCTATCAGGAGATGGGTGAGTGTGTTTTTGTATACGTGTGTGTGTCTGTGTGTTTGTTGTTGTGTGTGGAAGAAGAGCGGACGAAGTGGCTGTTGTCAGTGAAGGAGACTACTTGCTTCTATAATACAATAAAGTCCTTTTTTGTCATCTCTTGAGGGCATTTCCAGCATGGCATGGAATTTTAAGTCTATGTTATGCCTTGTTAACTGGTGTAAAGTTGTCCAGCAGCATCTCTCAGAGCTTATCAGTGTGGTGCATTTACAGCCAGAGAGCATAACAGAGGATAAGATATTTGTTTGCTTTGTTGCTTGTGGTCTAGCAGAACTGTTTAAAGGGGCAGTTTGCTCTGACTGAACTAGAGACCTTTGAAATCTTCTTGTTTGTAGTTACTGCCAGGCTGATTACCTGTGCATTTTGCAATGTTATCAAATATTGTACAGAGATTATGTTATTACATCATCCACACAATCTAATAGTGCTTGAACAGAGGCTCTTTAGTGAATGCTTTTCCACATATGAGAAGCAGGTGTGCCTGTCAGGTGGGGCAGAGCTCATAGAAGGGCTGCATAATGCATTCAAAAATACCATTATTCTGGGCTTACGCAAAAAAAAAAAAAAAATACAGACTAACAATTCAGGCAAAGGCAATCATAACCCTTTTTAGGTTAACACCGTTGCATGGGGTCTTATTGAAATGTCTGTGACATGCTTTGGTCAGAATAGCACAAACATCTAGCACGTTTCTCACCTTTTCTAAACAGCCCTGTTAAGAACGATCTTTGATTGCCCGTTCCTCTTTCACGTGGTGTGCCAACGGTTATCGTCTGCTGATAAGATGAAGTTCATCTTACAGACATTTAACTAACAAATAGTGTTACTGTTACTGTGGATCCTGCAGTAACACCTATACAGGTAGACTGAAGTGCTAGAATGTAACTGCTGCACCGTTTAAGGTGGAATTGGAAAGTTTCAGGTGAATAAGAAACTTTAGCTCCAGGTCAGACACAAAGTGGTTAGCACATGCACGTACAGGTTTTTGGCATAGACATTGCCATTGAAAACAAACTTTATCCACTCAGGTGCAGCCAACATCAGGACATTTGGTCTTAAATTCCACATAAAGTTAGTGACTCTGGTGCTTGTGAGAAAAAATAGTGCATAGTGCACCATCGCAAAGTTCTGAGGCTGAGTTATGAGTGCATTGTATTCAAGTGCATTTATAAATCTAGTCTGCTTAGACTCACTGTCACTTCATTTTATGATGGAGCATATAAAATTAATGGCCTACAAATGAACAGTGAATTAAATAAAGCAAAACGTGCAGAAAGAAAGAAAGTAAGAAAGGCCAGTAGTGCTCTGTCTGTGTCCTTGATGGAACTTGATGGAATACCATCACTAATAAATGTTCAGAACTGCATATACTTGGTAGTAAATAAAAATATACTGCATAGTAAATTGAATTCTACCATGAAGTGCTACCATATTTCAGTCTGGTGAAAGACATGCTTACATTACTTTCTGAATACCTGCCATTTTTTATTATCTTCAGTCTCATAGGGAAATATGTTCCTTGAAAAAGTGTAATCTTATCATCGCCTTTATTCTGAAATCGCAATGAAAGGCTGTTGCTTATTTATTCAATTTTAAATTTGTTATGTATTCCATTCTGCTACCCTCTATAAATGTCCCACAGGTTAAAATTCCAGTGTGATTGTTATTACCAAACATGTTGCAGCTGGAAATCTTGAATATCTTGTTCACTATTGCACAACAATATTCACAGCTCTTCCATCTGAGTGGGAAGTGATGAATGTTTGCGTATATCCTTTATTCCTGCCTCTCAGGCCTTTTTTCAACTGCACACAAATTAAGTGCTCAAGCCTGCTCTCGAGGTCCATTTACACATTCAGATCAGATCTCAAAGCAGTATTTGTGTCATCTGTTTGATTTGTTCACATCCTTTAATTTAGAAGAAGCTTATTCATAACAAATTGTGAAGAGACCTTTTTCATATAAATATGTTAATTTCTTCATGAATACAGTAAATCTATAAACCTTGAATGTGAGCATTCAGAAATACGGCATTACATTGAGCTGGAGGAAGAGTGAAAGAGTGACAGGGAGGAAGAAAGCAATTGCAAAATATGGGAAGAAAGACCCTGTCGTGCCCAGCATGTCTAGGGACAGGGAAGTGGGAAGCACAGTGACTTTCTGCATGTGAGGATTAACACCCCCTCTACTCCTCTACAGCTTTCCTTAGAGAATAATAGAGGGGATGGATTAGTGAATATATGAATAGATGAATGGACAGATATGAAGCTGATAGCCACAGCCACAGCAGAGCCAAAGCCAAAGCAGAGAGCAGTGGAACCCAGCCATGTGTGAATAAATGAAGACTTTTAGTGACGCCGTATTTAGAGACACATATTTAGAATATTAAGTCATGACAGCGCTTTTCATTTGATACATCTAGCAACTTAACGTGATGTACAGGATTTACTCCGTTCAGTGTTTGTATTCAATTTAGTGCAGAGTGAGCACACTTGCCCAGAGCAGTTCATATATATACTCGTGCTCAAAAAAATAGTTGCATCCAGAAGGAAGTGTCAGAAGGAATGCTATTGGGAAGGAAGATAAAGGTTACCAGAAACAGTAAATGATGATAAATTTAGACCGATATGGCCAATGTTTATTGAGCTACATGTACATAAATAGTGTCTCTCAGGCTTTGACGTGGTGTTAAGTGCTGTTGTGATAACGGTCTACGTGCATGTAGTCCTGCATAGTGCTGCCACCTGCCAATGATGCTGGCAATAGGATGAGATCATTTATATATATATATATATATATATATATATGTAAACCGGCCTTTGGAGAAATGTGAGTTCAGTTCTAATCTTTGTAGTATATTGCTTCAGTTTGGCCACTGTAACTGTAATCAGTCTATAATCAATTTAAATGGCCTGAGGCAATTTAGAAAGACTGATTTTGCCTGATAAACAAAAGCTGAGACATTATTTCATTCTAAGTCTTTTCTCTGTCTGAGATGTCCTAACATGTACACTGTGCCAAAGAAGCTTTTTGGAAAGCATCTTATCTGCCTGCAGCATTTTTTAACCAGCATAGCTGCCTTTCTGGGACAATCTTATCGATGTCTCGTACAATAAATGTGGTATTAATGTAGGACATCACGTCACCCAATGTTTAAAAGGTTTTAAGCTCATGTAGGATAGAGACTGCTGCCTTGCTATGATTGGATAAAATAAATCAATAAATATCTTTTCTTTAAACTGGTGGTAAATGAGTTTGTACCATCACTGAGGATCAGTATCACAATTAACTCAGTTAAATGTCTTGTTGCAAAAGCATTCCAGGTAGCTTCTCATGAAACAATTTAAGAGTAGATGTGTCCAAACTTTTGACTGATACTTTAATTATAATCGGAGTTATGTTGAAGAGTCTACTGTGCATTACGTCAGTACACAGCCTTCTGAGTTTTTATCATTTGGAGATGGGTTAGCAATCCGAATAGGTCAGTGAGCACAGAATGTTTTCACTGCAAGAATTATATGTACAGACATTTTTATGTCAGCCGGTTATGAGTAAATGCATGAATAATACATTACATAATTCAGTATTTCGGAAACTGTCAACAAATGGGATGTCCAGGTATAAAAACAAACCTAGACATTCATCCAATGCATGAACACACAATTCACTCCAGGAGGCTGTTGAACCTGTTGTTAAAAGTTGTTTTACTCTACCATTATGTTTTATAAATGTGTAACACCACTGATTACACATCAGTGTCAAGATTACAAATGTATATTTGGAAAACTACATGATATATTGTGTGATTACTCTGTGTTAGAGCTTCAATTTATAATAATTTGTAATCATAATTAATAAACACTGACACATTGAAAAAATAAAGCGTGTAAAATAAGTGAGTGATGAGTATAGAGTTCACTCATCAGTCAATCTGTGATACGTTTTTATATATATGGTGCCTCTAGTAAATGATGACACTAATTGAGGTGCACTGAGGAAGGTCATGCGCTGACTGTGTCAGTGCTGTTGATAGACCATTAAAGAAACATTTATTAAATTATGCGAGTGCTGTCCAATTTTTCCTTCATATTTCACTCAGCTATATAATGTGCTCTTCTAAAAGACCAAATTGTTTTGCTTTTGTCCCAGTATTTTCCCTTGGAATAAAAACAATGTTTGGAAAAGTAATCTGCATATACTTTAAATATATAATTATACAGTATTATACATTTTGCAGAGAATCTGTTTTGTCTCAAGAATGCATTGTTGACCTTAATTTGCAGAAACATCTTAATTAAGAAAAACACTGAACAAGTCCAAATCGTGAGAGATAATTGTGCCTCTTCTTTGTGGTACACTCATTGCTCTGTTTCAGGTTTTGTGCTCAGCTGTGAATATGCGTATGTAGGGCTGGAATTATTTAAGTAAACATGAATTACAAAATGATATTGCATTTTCCTGTTGAACTCTGACATGTCTCTGAGGGACAAAAGTGAAAGTAGAGTTTGAACTTGATATTAGTGGTTAATGCTATTTATTTACACCTGTTGATGATGTAATAAAAAACAGAAGGTGTTTCATAGGAGGAAAAGTCACGACACTTTGATTAAAGATTACAGGAAAACAAGAATTGTGTGAAAAATCAAATGTGATGATGAAACATGCTTGATATGACCAGGAGCATGAGGAAAAAAGTTTTGAGTCCAGTATTATGTCTATTCTAAATCAGAAATTCTATGTAAATCTGACTAATTTCATGATCTTCTCCATTACCTGTGTGAAGGCTGATGTGTTTACTGCCAGTAATAGACATGTAGCTTCTCAGTGTGTGTGTATTTATGGGAGTGCCTGTTTGCTGGGTGATCTTCAGTGTAGACCTACTGGCTTGTGTGTTCGCGTTGCATTAGAGTTTGTTTTCAGTGTATTTGAGCGTATGTGGTGTGTATGTGTGTGTGTGTGTGTTCTCAGAGCAGAGGGAGCGAGACGAGCAGGAGGAGGGGAGTGAAGACCGTGAGGAGGGTCAGGACTCTCCTATCCCATCAGGAGATGACATTCATCTCTACGGCAACCAGACACACCAAGGAGGGACAGGTCAGTGTGTGTGTGTGCGTGTGTGTCTAGCCGAGCCGGACCCAGAGCTGTTGATTAGCTCGAGAGATGCTCAGGTTAGCAGGTCAGTTGTTGCCAAGGCAACATTCTCAGGTGCATTGTGATTAGGTGGTGACACCCCAAAACCCACACATGGTGACGGGTCAGCCGCTGTCACTCAAACCCACCTGAACAAAAAGAAAAACAAAAAACAACAACAGTGTGATAGTAAGTGACACTGCAGAATCAGAATTGGAGAAATAGCCGGGACCTTTTACGGCCATCATAATACTTTAGTCTTCAGTGTCAAGGGTAAATTCAAAAGGGCAAACTTTCATGTCTCATAAAGATGTTTTAAAGGCTTTAAAGAACTCTCTTTTTTGTAGTTCTGTACCGTTATCTGGGATCTTCTCTTGTTTTCTAAGCCAATTAAGTAGGGAGTTAAGCTGCTGGGCAAACTTCCCATTGAAGCTGCTGCTGTGTGTATGAATAAATACGACTCACCCAGAAGGAAGTGTTGTATTGCAGTGCTATTAGGAAGGTAGATAAAGGTTACCAGCCACAATAAATGATGATAAATTTAAACTGATATGGGCAATATTTATTGAGCTACACATACAGAAGTAGTGTCTCTCAGTATGGTGTCAGGCCGCCATGTTTGCTAACAAAAAGTGCATTTGTCTTGGCATGGAGTAGAGGTTCCCAACAGTGTCCTGTGATAATCCATCGCATGCAGCTTGAATATTCTCACACAGTTCCTGCAGATGTTGTGAAAGGGGTGGAGGTGGCGTGACACCAGGCCTTCTGGTGACAAAAGTGTGACTCGTCACTGAAGATGACCCGCTGCCATTCTGAGTCTCTAGATGACGGTCTGACACGACACCATTGCAGTCTTTGGCGATGTTGACGTGGTGTTAAGGGCAGTCGTCGTAACGATGCATGTAGTCCTGCGCCGTGTAGCCATCTGCCAGTGGTGCTGGCACTAACAAGTTCACTCATGGAGGGCATCACTGCTCACTGAATGTTCGCATTCATGGCTGTTGGGTCAGTCAGGTACAGCGAAAAAGGCCCGTCCTTGCTTACGTCACATGCATGGTCAAGCGTGAAATTTAATTCCTGTCGGTTGATTCCTTCAGGGTGCTATAAATTTGGGTGCTATAAGTTCTGCGATAATTTCTATAAATATATAGACCATCCATAACACTCAGTTATTATGCTGTGGGTAAGTTTTCCTGGAAAAAATAATGATTTATAGTAGTTGTTTACTTTGTCAGCATTTACATCTACATTGTTTCCCTTCCTAACTTTAACTCAGGTAAAGTGAAACAGTTTCATTAATATCAGTGGACAGGGCATGTTCCTGTCTGACTGCACTAACCACCTCTTTTCACACAAATATGCTCTGTCCAATTTTAATATTCACTTTTCTGCTTCAACGAGTCCTGCGCAGCATTAGATATGCTCATATCAGTGCGAGCGGGGTTTGTTCACACGTTGTCTCATCGGAGTCAACGCTTCGTCAGCCCCAGCACATACCTGTCAGCACTCGTCTGGATTAAAAACACACTCCACTCCTCTGACACACTGCAGCCCAACCGGGTGAAGAGAGAGTGTGTGTGTGTGTGTGTGTGTGTGTGTGTGTGTGTGAAAGACCTTAATAGGGGTCAACTTTTAGAGACACGTTTTATGATGACAAGATGATGGTTATCTACAGCCAAAGGTGCGATCACCCGTGGTGGACTAGAGAACTGTTGTTCTTATACCTTGAGTAACTGACGATTATGGATTAGATTAGATTAGATTAGATTAGATTAGATTAGATTTGATTTTTTTGGGTAATCATGAGTTAGGCAGATTGTGTTTGGTTAGCTTTGTATTTGATTTGATTTGATTTGATTGTTAACAATGAAATTGATGATTAGATTATTTAATATTACATTGATCTAAATATGAATTAGATTATATTTTGTTTGATTAACCTTAAGTAGGACTGGTGAGATCAGATTGTATTTGGTTAACTATGGATTAGACCGTTTGATTTTATTTTAATACATTATATTACACTTTGGTTAATTATGAATTACATGGTTAGATTATGTTGGATTGTATTGGTTTTTATGAATTTATGAATTTGGTTAATTATGAATTAGATGATTGAAATACATTAGTCATATTTGTTTAGATTATGTGGTCTTGGGATGACCATTGTAAATGATATGGTTAGAATGGATTAAAATGGCTTCTTTTTGGTTAACCATAAATCCAGCGATTAGATAAGATGGTGATTAGACATTCTTTTACAGCAGTAAATCTGTCTGAAATATATTTGTGCATTCACCTCCGAAAGGGAAGAGGAATGCAGGGAGATATCGAAATGAGCAGTTTCAAACGCCAGCGATAAGCCATTAGAAAGGGCTCAGAGGTTATGTAACCCTATTAATTTAACACATAGTCTTACTCCTCATTAAAACCCAAAGTTCTGCTTTTAAACCAGGGCTTTTATTCTCAAAGTTCCCCTTTTAATCCTAAACCCATTCCAGCAGTTCTCTAATCTGAGAGCAGAGGCAGAGGAGGAGTCAGTGGCAGGCCGTGGTAATCCATTCTGAAAATCTCTCTACAGGCAGGACTTCCTGCTCCACGCGCATGCAGTTGTGGGGGATCTCTGTGTGATAAAGGCCCTCCGCTTTATATAATCTCTATATGGACGAGCACTAAGTATGCAGCCATTCTGTGAGAGTTTTAAGCTGAACTCTGGATAAACCTGAGAACAGTACAGAACAGGGCGCAAACAAGGGCAAGCAAGGACACGTGAACACATGCGTGTGTGCACCCCATACACACGCGCACACGGATGCACATGCTCTGACAGTGTGTGTATTTTATTGAGCTCATG
Organism: Semaprochilodus insignis; assembly: GCA_034552555.1. Lineage (NCBI taxonomy): Eukaryota > Metazoa > Chordata > Actinopteri > Characiformes > Prochilodontidae > Semaprochilodus > Semaprochilodus insignis. Next base: position 8,723,292 of record CM067478.1, read on the forward strand.
CTGTGCTGAGTGATAAACTGAAGTGGACGAGATCAGTAGTTTTGTAGTCAGTGCCTGTACTTGTGTTTTCAAGATTAGGTATTTGAGGGAGTGCGCTGTGTTCAGGGGGAACCAGTTGAGCCTCTCTGATGTCGGTACCTTTTGTACTGAGTGTACTTGCTGTTATGTTTTTTTTCCCCGCTATCAAACCTTACTGAGACTCCTCAGTGAGAAACAAGAGCATGTGTCTTTCACCATCACATTGTTTTAGTGTTCTGTCTCTGTTTCCATATTTGTTATTCTTGCTCTATTTTGTCTGCTCTCACATTTCCTCTCTGCTTTCCTAGATTCTGATGTCCATGGCTGTGTCTTGCTCAACACATCAAGAAGAGTAAGATTCTTTTGTTACCTCTACACATATACAACATTTTACACAAGTTTCTAGTTTATACAGGGTTATAAGAATATAGTCCTTGCCATAACCAAACCTCCACAGTGGTTACTTCACGTGTTTCATTTTGAGTAGTTTAGGACCATTGCTGTTGCATCTTTTATGCTGAAATGTTTACCCAGTGTTATTTGAGATTTTGATATGGGAAAGACAGTATGTTATGTTTTTTTCATTTGAAACTCTCAACCTGCTGGCTGATTATTCAGTTATAAATCTTAGGACTTATTATTTAGCATCTACCGGTGCGCCTTGCACACTTAAAACACAGCACTGGTTACGTGAACAATATAACGTTTGATGTGGTTTTACAGGGTAAGTATAATATATTATTTGTACACTTTTTGTAATTGCTTTAGCTCAGCAGTAATATCTTATTGAAAATCTCCTATTGCTGGCATATACTGCCCAACCTGAAGGCCTAGCTCTAAAAGTCTCGGGTTCCCATCGATAACTAAAATAAGTGTTTTGTGGCTTGCTGTGAAACTAATATGTTATGTAATATGTTATGAGAGTGAGGAATTAAAATGTGCACCCTAATATAGACCCTCAGGATTAAGGGATCATCTTTGTCCTTCTTGTTAAAGGTTCCCTAATAACCTTCAACTTCATGTGTGTACGTGTCTTCATGTGCATGTGGGTGCGTGTCTGTTTTATTAGTATGTAAAACTGATGAACTTTGAGGAGGAGGTAAGGGCCCACAGGGACCTGGATGGCTTTCTGGAGAGGGCGAGTATTCTTCTGCATGAAGACGAGGCGTCGCTGGACGACGTGCTGAAGACCATGCTCCGGCACATTTCCCAGGACCCACACACAGCTGAGCCCGGCTGCAACTTCGAGGAGATCATGAGCTCACTCTTCACTGATGCTGGCTCACAGGAGGTCAACGGTGAGTGTGCACGAGTGCATGTGTGTTTGTCTGAGAGAGGAGAAGGAGAAAGAGAGATTGTGTGTTTGCATTTCAGGATAAAGCAAATAAAAGGTTAGTTCACCAGGGCATTAGTAAAGAGTGCAGGGTTGATTGACACTCAGAGAACCACAGCCTCTGACAGCTATCAGTCAGACCGCTCCTTTTAGCGACCAAAAGCGGCTTCCTCATTTCACAATTCTTAAATAATCTTGACTTAACATTTGAAAGAGGAGCTGCACAAAGAGAGACAGAAATAGAGATGTAAGGACAAACAGGAGGAGTCAGGAGGAGCATGAAAAGAAAAGACACATTTTGAAAATGGTGACAAAATTAATAGGAAATAGATTTTAGCATTTCAACAGCGATGAAGTCCGCCGTCCCCTCCCGTCAGCTTCCCACAAACCCCAATCTGGAATGTGTCGGGGAAGGGTCAGGGGTCAGGCATGATTCTGTGCGACCTGAGACAGAGCAGTCAGGTGATAATAGCTCACCAGTGTCCGCACATTTACACATCATCACTCACTGTAACTGTCATACCCTCCCAGAGGACACCAGCCTACATGCCAGGACACGAGCTTCAGTTGGTGTTGCACCCTCCTGCTCTCGCTTTGCTTGTTTTTAAGTACTCTGTGAATAAAGACCGGTTCATGCTTATTCTCAGGAATAGGAAGAAGATAACAACAACTACTCACTTAAAAAGAAGCTCCAGATGGAGCCATTTTACATTTTGTCAGTTTCTAAGTGTAGTAGTTTTCTTTATGAGGCAGAACCGTTTTTCAGAAGACTCACTTATGTAATTGTTAATTATTATAGTTTATTGAACACAGCTAATTGCCAAATCTACCTGGCACATCCTTACCTAAAAGGTGAGCCATTATGTCACAAGCATTGTATAACTTAAAACTGTAATTTTGCACATGACGAGACAGATTCTATTAAGATTCAGAGTCTATATGTATGTATTTTTTTAACTAAATGGTTTTTGATATGCCATCAAGCACTGGCAACCAGCATTTCGTTGCTGTCCAATGAAAAACATGTATCTCCATTTTTGTCTGTTTTTACTTTTATGCATCGTTTGAACACAGCAGCTGCCATTTACATTGTATGAAAATTTCAGAATGAATGGACCAAAAGAAAGTATTGACTTACATTAAAATTAAATTAGGTTTGCGCCATCTCCTGTAAAGTTGCCATTTTGGAGATTTTTTTCTTTGGGCAGCGATGATTTACAACCTTGTGTTAATGATTCAAAGCACCAGCATGCCAGCCCAAATTTTTTCTCAAGGTCGCTGGCTTGTTTTGGATATTGTGTGCTGTTCTGTATGACCTTGATATGGTATACAGTACTGTGCAAAAACCATAAACATTCAAGAACATTGTCTAAAAAATTTGATCTCAGCTGCAAGTGTGATTTGCTTGTAAAAGCCATTCATAACAATAAATAAACAAATATAAAAATAAATACAGGAAAAAAACAGGAATTATTTAAAATGTTACTGGTTAGAAGAATACAGTCAGAAGAACACTGGGTAGGATTTCAACGCTTGGAACAAACCCTTATATCTCCAAAATGATAACTTTACGTGAGAATGAAAAACATACTTTACTTTTAATCTGAATCAGTGGAACCACATGGAACCATGGACTTCCAAGTAATTATGTCAGTCAGGATACATACCATGTAAAGGCCATCAGGTATTTTTAAATGATGTCAAAACATTGAAAAATTTGAAAGTGCAAATAAATGCTTACATACATGCCCAAGACTTTTACACAATGTTGTATTTGATTGGAATTCTAAAGAACTGTTTAACCAAAAGGATTCCTTTGCCCGACACTTACAGCCAGAAGAACCATGTAGACTCATGCAGAGTGCAGACTGAGAGTGTGCCGCTTGTGGCATAATGGAGGACTATCAACACAAAAGTTGGTTTGAAGTAGCAATTATCGTAGTTGTTTTTACAGTGGATTAAAGGTAGTCTATTTTCAGATTTGGGAAACAGCAAATGAGACTGCTTCTTTTCACATGAGGAATTTGAGCTGACCAGCAGAATGTACCCAATTAACACATTTTGATATGATTTGGAACAGTTTTTTTTGCATTTCTTCATTAAGGAGACAGAGAGAGAGAGAGAGAGAGTACTTAGTGGATAGTCTTTTTCAGAGAAACAGAGGTTTTCCCTCAGCACTGTACATGACCTCCTTCTCTCAGAAATTTGTACCACCAGAAGTCGGACGGTTTTGACAGCTGTGTGTGTGCAAGTGTGTGTCTATGTGTATGTGTGGGTTACCATGTCTCCTGGTATTTTTCCAGACTCTGCCCATTATTTCCTACTTTGATGGATCTCTTTGGGATTGTTCTTCATTAATTTGCCTAATCCCTCCTAAATGTTCCTTAAACCAGAGTGAAATTCATTAAGTATTCATGAGTTTGCATTATGTAAATGCAGCTTCTACAGTCTCTCAGGCTGCCAGTTAGATGTCATTTTTCACTGATCTTTTGGTAGAGTGTCATAACCGCTTCTAGGATTTTATCTAGCGTGTCGCTAGTCATTAGCTCCTTTATTCTTAGAGCTATGAACAGATTGGCACTGTATGCGTTTACATTAGGTGGAAAATTCAAGCTTGAAAAATATTAAGACGTTCAAACACAGATGATGATTGGTTGATTGACTTGTTTCAGAATCACGGGGATGATCCGTTTCCCCTCTCCCCTGTTGCTAGGATACACAGCTCACATGTGAGAGGGAATCTTATTAATGACACGGGCCTGAGAGCATGCAAATTAGCCGGAGTGTGATTGGGTTGTGGAATGTGAACATCATGAATATGATAATGTTTGATGATATTCTGTGGCGAAGCAATGAATGGAGGCTAATTGTAAGGCGATTTTTGTTGAATGTGATTTTGTTTGTGTGGGAGAAATGTCTCCACTACACACATGTACACACACACACACACACACACACACACACACACACATGCACATACACACAAGCCTTATCAGTGAGCAGCAGATCAAATTATAGTGAGACGAGAATGAAGTTGAAATCGTGAGTTCCATCAGATCGTATTCAACTAAGACACAAGCACAATGACAGATTATGGAGAAATATCATATTTTATGTGGGTTAGGAGACAGTTATCAGAGGCCTCAGCATCTGCCTGACAGCCCAGTCCCAATTAGAGAGAGAGAAAGTGTGTGTGTGTGTGTGAGTGTGTGTGGGAGGCTCATCTAAATTTGTGTGTAAGCAGGATGTTTCACTACTTACTAAATGCTCATGTTTAGGGCTCACCATGTCTGCGTTTCTGTGCTTTGTGCCTAACCTTTAACCCTTTCCTCTCCTGTGTGACCTCTGAACGCTGAGTGTGTCTGTGTCTCTGATTCTCTCACACAGACAGGTCGCCAAGTTTCCTTTTCTATGATAATGGTAAGGGCACGTGACCTGGCTCCATCATCACTTTGAGACATTCCTCGCTCCATCTGTTTTTTTCCCCTCTGTGTTGATGTTTCTACAGATTTGACTGAATGTGGTCAATAGAAACATGCTGTCGAGTTTGTCTCAGATTTGTGTGTTGAATAGGCTGTGTCAGCTTTTACAAAGTATAAACAGAAATAAATACGTTTTTTTTCTAATCAGTCATTTGAAGTGATGTGGTGTCTTATCAGACACCAATTCTGCTGTAATTCTGCCGTAACAATTCCTCTTCATCTGTGTCCTGCTCTGCTGCACGAAATTTCGGTCTCTATATTCAGCCATTTAGACTGAGAAAGCGTATTCTCTCATATCTGATGTCTCTGACACACACGCACACATTTACACACTTTTGTTATATCGTATCTCTATCTATAGTGTATGCGCATATGTCTGTGTGTGTGTGTGTGCATATGTGTATGTGTATGTGTGTGTAAAAAGCATGTAATTCCTTCCAGCAGTTCAAAGCTGCGATTATTAGACTGGTAGGGTGGTGACAGATCTGAAGCATGCAAGTTTATATTAAGTAGTGTCTGATGAATGGTCTGAATGGCAATGACAATGCCTCTGCAAATGTGTGTGTGTGTGTGTGTGTTCACAGTGTGAATATGCATATGTGCATGATCAGAATACTCTCTTTGGATCAGAAAACTCTCTCTCTCTTTTCATTCCATCCATGTCTCCATCTGTTTACAGATTTTATTTCTATGCTTAAGCACAATGGATAGTGAAGACCATAAGGTTTAGAAGCACCAAATTTGCTGGAAAGGTTGCAGTATCCACTCCACTGCTCAGGCAAATGAAGTGACCCCATTCACCCTTATGGTGGCACTATAGATCAGTGTCTCGAGTCATGCATTGAGAATTCTTTTTCCTTGGATTGTTTGGCCTATGCAGAACAAAAACACCATGTACTTCCACAATACCAGAATATGAGGTAATTTGGATGTTTTAGAAATTTATCATATATTTTTTCTATATTTCTATATCTTTGCAAAATGGGTATAAAATATACTGAGAAAAAATAATTCTTGTAAACCTATTATAAGCTACTAGAGGTGGAGCTTAGATGGCCAAGATCACAAAATTTGACACAGTGATACAGTCTTCCATTTTGTCAGTGGGAGGAGCTTTTTGTAAATGTGTAGTGATCTCAGCAACAGTATGTCCGATGAAAGTACTGTGTCTTTGTGCTGGTCAGCAACCAGACAAACTTGAAAAACCTGGCAGTCATCAACAGCAGTGGTTTACCAATAGATTAAGCCCATTATATTTCAAACATAAATTTGAATGAAGGAAAATTATAATATATAATCATGTTGTTGCACAACTTTCTAATTATTCTGGAGCTGTGAGGCAGGAGATTTGCTGGAGCAAGGTGTTGATTGGTGCTGATCGTTTACAGTGTTGGTGTGTACTCAGTGAGGTTGCATTAGATAGCATCATTAATAGAACGTCTATTCTCCCTGATGCATTGTCACACCTCCATGATGCACTCACTCTTTTTCATTGCAGTTTCATAATTTCATGATTTTCATTGCCATACCTCTCATGGTCAGTCATCACAAAACTGCAGTGCATTGCTGGACAAGACTGATATATCCATTGCTGCAACCACTTGAAGCCTGAATAATTTATAAGCAGTCCATCGCTTTAGTACACTGTTTTCTCTTGTCTTGAAATACCTCTGAGGTGTGAAAGTAAATAGTAAATAGTCATTTTAAAAATCCTTACCCAGCATGACCTTCAGTCAGTCAAGCATCATAAGATTTATTTTTCTAACTCAAACAAATGAATCATTTGATGATTCATGATCATGTAATGTCATTCTAAAGATGCTTGATCTAAATTTGCCTTCAGGTCTACTGTGCAGATTTGAAATAATAAAAAGTTGAAACTGTGTTTTAGTGTAACATTTAAAATGTCATAACTTCAGTTTTAAAAAAAAATTTTTTTTATGTATTATCCCATCAAAGAATCAACAATTCTTAACTATGTTTCTTTGATTCGGTTATTTTATGTTATTAATAAAAGCTCCTTCTTGGCACACAGTGCATGGACACTGATCATTGTTGCTTGTGCCTGTATTTTGTTCTTCCGTGACACCTTTTCAGTTACCTTTATCAAACTATACCTGCATAATTATAAATCATCTACAGTTCACAATTCACAGACCTATTTAAAATAATCTTATCTAATCTAATCCTACTTTTCAAGGTTTCAGAACATAGAACTTTGCTATTAGTAGTTTAGCCGTGGTTCTAATGTAGTTTCATTCTTTTAAAATGCATGCCAAGTATAATAATATACACTCATCATCAAAAGAATAGTTGCACAAATAGTTGCACCCAGAAGGAATCATCCGACAGAAATTAAACCTGCTGGGTTTCACGCTCGGCCGCACATGTGACGTAAGCAAGGACAGGCCTTATCACTGTACCTGACCCACCCGACAGCCACGACTGTGGACACTCAGTGAGCAGTGATGCCCTCCATGAGTCCTGTTAGTGCCAGGCCCATTGACAGATGGCTGTATGATGAGGGACTGCATGCACACAGACCGTTATGATGACTGCAAGTGTATAATAAATAGTATTTGAGTTACAGGATTTTATGTTGTTTTTATGTAGAGCTGGTGCGGCAGGATTGTGAAGTGTGGCTGCAGATGTATTTGTGATTCACTGTCCTGTTCTGGACCAGCAAGTTTGAAGTGTTTGAAATAAACTCTGTTAGAAATTTTAAAGGAGCCTCTTTTTCAGCCATGCAAGTGAAATCAGAAAGGGTTTTTTCTGCTCCTAGATCTAAAGCTCCCAATGTTTCAGTCATTTTTTTCCTGGTTCCAGGTTTGCATGAATTTCATTCATCTTTCATGGTTGCAGCAATTGCTGAATGACAAAATACCAAGCAGGTCGGTCTTATGATTGTATTGAATGATAAACTGAACTGCACTTGATGAGCCAGTGCACACCGGTGCTTAACATAAAGAACGTTACACATTCATTTGTAAAAAAACAAAAAACAAAAAGGACATTAGACCTATAATAAACCATGGACAGCTGAAACAGTCCATCCTATTTTGGCCAGATATCATGACCAGGATGGATACAATATGGTGTAGCTTAATCACAACTTAGCCCGTATGTTTGGCAAATAACCAAAACCATCTGACCTTTTTAAGCAGCTACTGCCTTATGTCTATATTTGTTTGTGTTAATTGTTAGTTATTTATGTATCACCAGATGCAGTTCTCACATGCATCCGATATCATGTCCTGTATCATTCTCCCTCTTCCATTCTTACTTTCTCCTGCTCTTTTTCTTTCTCCCTCTTTTCCTCTTTCTCGATGGTACTGAGTGTGTTGTCATGGTGATACCCATCAGTCCTGGATGTGAGTGTGTGATGTCTTATTGATGAGACAGTGTGACTGTGTGCCAGAGACATCCATCCTGCTCGCTAAACAGTCCGCACACATACACACAGGCGCAGGCACACGCACACACGCTCACGCTGTTCCTGCCGGCCATGCTGAACAGCTCACACCTGTCACCTCTGCCAGAGGACACACACACGCACACATGCTCTCATAGCCTTCTCGCTTAGTATGCTAGGCAGCCCATACCTCCGTACGACAGAGGACAGGGCACACACTTGCACACTCTCATAGATTGATTAATTTGAATTAAACATTTGCCGCTGTCCTCGGAAAGGTCTTCATTGTCACTCACTTGGGCTGCAGTGTTGCGCGCTGGCCTCTGATGTCTTGCTGCGTCTTCTTTCATGCCATGGTCTGCGTTGACCTTTTCATCAAGTGTAATGTGATAAATGACTAATGGTTTTTTATTACTGCATGTGATTTTATTTTTGACGTGTTTCTGTCCATCGGCTGGCTTTCCTGGAGGATAGGAGATCCAGCTGAATTACCATGACTCATTTTTGTTCTGTAAATCTTTTCCTCATCTGACCCTGCATATTCCTAAGCCTTTGCCCCAGTCACCTGTCTCAAACCTCAATCAGCCCCCTCTCCTGGTTTAACCCCAACCCTCTCCCACCACACAGTGCACCTGTTGTCAGAGACGCTGCAGTGTGTGACAGCTACGGCCACGGGCATCCAGTACCAGCAATCCTGGCTTTGCATCCTGTGAGTGCACTACAAACCTTTACCTGAAACTGTGTGGCTATTCTTTGAATCAAGAAGCATATTCATGCACTAGTGTTTGATATATTATCACTGCCATTGTAAGACAGTTTGGAAGCATCAGCTGTCCTTTACATGTGAACATTTCATGATGAATGTATCACTAGAAATGGTGCAAAACTAGACATTAAGCATTAATGTAAACTTTTCTTTCTTCTGTAAAGTTGCCATTACATAGATACCAGGTTTTGGTGGGACAGCAGTGATACAAAAAAAGCGTATTTTTGTATTTATTGATTAGGTTTATAAATACAGTTGTTTTGCAATATCAATAGTAATGTATAATTTCTATTGAAGTAACGTTTAATTTGTGGTGTTTATTATTGCCTTTATTATTACATATCCCGAATTCTATTACACCCAATGGCAGTGCTTTAATGCAGGGAGCACACCTGATTCCACTTCTTTAAACAGTTGGTCTCAATCTTCAAACAACTGATCATGTGTACTCCTGCTTTTGCAGAGAAGATTGGGCATGGTCTACTGCATTGGGGAGAGTTTGATCTCCTCATTTTTCAAAAGTCTTTCATATTGTATTTATAAACACAAAAGTCTGTTTTCTCCGTCTGACATTGTGTGGCCTCCGACAGCTGCAACGTGAAGAACCTGCAGAGGCGGCATGTTTGTATCTCACGGCTGGACCGGCCTCAGAACTGGGGAGAGAACTGTGCAGAAGTCCGTTATGTCATCCTCATATTGGCACCTCTTAAAATGGTAATACAGTCGCTCCACCCCAACCACTACACAAGCTCTTGACCTAACAAACCAACTATTACCTCCAAGCTCAAACATGCAGATGCACTCACATGCAGATGTATCACCAGTGCACCGCATCCTCATAAAGCCTGCTGGATTTTCTCAATCACTGTTCTCTATATTCTCTCCCAGTAACTATATTTATACTATAAATCTGGGTGTTTGTGTGCATGTGTTTAGATCTTACTGTAATCACTTCAGCCTCTCTCTCCTCCATATATGCCAGTCTGCACTGCAAATGCCACAAACGCACATACACACAGGCACGTCTGTGCACTCACTTACTCATCTCAGTAAAAGCAGGATTGCTTGCTTTTACGGACTCGTCTCCCTGCACGTTGTCTGTATTAATGCGAAGCAAAACAAACATTATGTAACTTCAAAACTAAATGGACTTATGCTTACATGTAATCCAGAGGAATTAAATTGCACATTTCTGCTACTCATATGCTCTCAGAGGAACTGAAAAGCTCACTGAACCTAATGTTTAATTACAGGAATTATTAAAGCACTGCCAAACAATTGCCTTGGCATATTTTGAATTGTCCTTAGTTCATTTGGTTATGTAACATGTAACCGATAATTTGAATGCAGTAGAAGGAGTGGAAAATGAGTTTTTTGTTGATGGTAATCGGGAGTATATAACACTTCCAGCTTATTCATCCGTGTTATTCACGTCAACATATCCTGTCCATCATACCTCTTTTCAGCTATTAAGTTTCTGTCTCTCGTCTTCTCATCTCTTCTTCTCCAGAAAAGCACTAAGACGGCGATGGAGCTGGGTCGGACATTTGCAAGTATGTTTTCAGACATCTCCTTCAGGCAGAAGCTGCTAGAGAGTAAGACTCAGGAGGAGTTTAAAGAGGCGCTAGTCATTCAGAGGTATCACCTGACTGCGGCCAAACGCAAAACTACCACTGTGGAGGAAGAGGAGACCGACCCACATAGCCACAAACCACTCAAGGTGTGTGTGTGTCTGTCTGTTTGTGTTTTTACGTGCATTCATTTGTTTTTAAGTTTATTTTGAGATTTTTCTCTTTTTTATTCTCGTAACGTATGTGTCCATAGTACTGTGTGAAAGTCACAGACCTTCCTTCTTTTATTTAATTTTCAGTATAAACAGACATCATGTTCAGCTTATGCATGTGAGTCAAAAAAACAAGGCAAACATATATTTATAGAAGAGTCTTATTACAGCTTTAGTAACACCTTGCAGCATCCATAAGGCTATACAACACTGACATGAGAACTGAGATAAACCTACATTTACTTTTCTAAAGGATTATTACAACATGTCAATTATCATAAAGGCTGCTGTTTTTTTAGAATTTAACCTCAGAATGTGTTATGACATACTATATTATAAGTCTTTATAAATGTCTGTATAACTTTATGCTATTTGTCGTGAAGTGTTGCCACAGCTTCCATTCTTTTTAGGTGACTGGCTTTTAGTTTTTCAGACTAATGCGCAGGGATATTTTTCCACACCTCTGAAGTTCAGTCTTAGAAGTTGGTTGCATTTTCTGCTTCTCATGATCAAAGTAATCCCAAGCACTTTCAAGGATGTGGATTTCCCTTTTTCAGTAGTGATATCTTGACAGCTACACATCCTTTCAGACCCCTATAGATTTTTTCAGATCTAAAGCAGAGGTGGAGCTTGATCCTATCCTCTCTTTTAAAACCTAAAGCTTTGAATTAGCAATATGTAAGATGACATAATTAGTATGTAAGATTTTTACAATATTAACTAAAATTATCAACAAAATGTGAAGAACTAATGGTTTTGCTTGTATGTTACAGAGAAATCTGCTGAAGTTAGCACGCTAACAAACTAGCCCGTCTTGTCAGGTAATACCACTTAGTACTGTAGTGTCAAGTTTGCCTTCAGTATCTTCAGTAACTTGTAATCAATGACTCTGAAAATGAAGTAATTAAAAGGTGGTCTCTGACATTCGCACAGTATGGTATATTTTTGTCTTCCTTGCCTGCTTTCCATTGCTTTCTCTTTTTCCCTCACTCTCTCACTCACTCTCTCTCACATACACTTGCACTGTCGCTTGAGTCTTCGAGTGACACACCAGTGATTGTCTGCTGCGGAGCATGTATCAGCTAATGAGAATTTATCTTGTTTGTTGCTCTTAACACACACACGCACACACATGCACACACACACACTCACACTCACACATACTCTCACTTACACCCACACCCCCACCGTTAGACCACCGTGGCTGAGGTTTCCCGCTCGTAAAAGCTCTCTCTCTGTTTCTCCATAAAAAAGGGAGCAGGGGGCCAAATAGTTCTGTTTTTGTTTTATCTTTTTTCACTCCATCACACATCTGAAGAATGGTAAACAGGTGGAGGATCATTACTTTGTGTGTGTGTGTGTGTGTATGTGTGTACATGTGTACCATGGGCGATTTATCACAGACAAACAGACACAAGAAAGATCTTTCTCCATTCCCTTTCCTTCTCCCTCCCTCCCTCTCTCTTTCTCCTGCACACATATAAAGGCACATATTGTTATGATAAATGAGTTCATTATGTATAGGTTGTAATGAAGTCTAAAACCTGTTTGGCTTTACTTAAGTGTTGCTCTCTGTGTTAATGGAATTCCACACTGAAGAGTGTCCCTCTGCCAAAAAGAGGTCGATACAGGTCACTAATATAACACAGGCAAACTGCCTTCCTGCCAAAAAATAACCTGTAAAAGCACTTAATACGGGATTAATTCTGCATGATCTCTTTTGTTTCATTTGCAAGCAGTTTATAACTGTACTTACAGTCTTTTCTAGAAAGGTCTTTGATTTTCATTATGTGCCAACTGAGGAATATACACTATATGTCCAAAAGTTTGTAGACACCTTTCTTATTAAGGGTATTAATAGTGTTTGTCCCTCTTTAGCTGCAGTAACAACCTCTGCTTCACTAGGAAGGCTACAGATTAGATGTTAGAATGATGCTGTGTGGATTTGATTGCACTCAGGGCACCTGGAACACTCCATGCAAAACACAGCTGTGCATGGCGCCTGTAAAAATACAGTTTGCACAACCCCTCTCTCTCTCTATCTCACTGAAAACAATGGAAAAAAAAGGCTAACAAGATTAGTTCTGGATCACAAGTGCCACTCGAACCTGTCACAAAGGCATTGGATGGAGCTCAGTCACCCCAGAGCTTGCGGTTCCACCGCTACACTGCCCAGTACTGACAGGCTTTATACTCCTCTAGCTGACACATGACATAAGGCATAGTGACCTTAGGCTTATGGCAGCTCCAGAATGTCCCATTCTACTGGCAGACCTTTTCTACGGAGATTATGCAAGCTATGTCTGCAAGGGGTAACTACAAAGAAGCTACCAGAAAGGGTGTCTGGCTACTTTTGGGTATACAGTGTTTGTTGAGCATCTCTTAGATCTGGGCTTGATAGTAATGCTCTTCTTGTGATGCACAAGTGACTTTTGATTTCGATGCAGCATTGATTAACATCTATGTTCTGACAAGAGATCGGATAAGTGTTGATCAACATTGCATTGTAGTGTTTCTGCTAATCCTGTTCTGTTGCTCTAACCTTGTAGTGACATTGTAGTGGGGTTTTTCTAACGCTGGGCTGTCTCTCTCTCCAGTCTGCAGTCTCTGCTCACCTTGTGTCTCTCTCTCTGCTGTGCAGGGGGCTCTGTGTGAGTGAGATTCAACTGCGCTTCTGTATGTGTGTGCGTGTGTGACAGTCTGAATGTGTGTGTACGTGTGTGTATGTGTGTGAATGAGTGCGTCTGGTTGATATGACTGTGCGTGTGTATGTGCATTAGCGTGCATTTGCTCGCTTTAACTCTGTATTTCTCCTTCTGCAGTCTGTTAGCATGTGTGCAGCTTTGTTTGTATTTTGCTTGTGATTCTGCAGGTGTCTGTTGTGTATGCGTGTGTGTGTGTGTAATAATTGATCTGTGTGCTTGTGTGTTTTAATCCTGTGCCTCTCCCACTACAGTATATGTGTGTGTGTTTGTGTGTGTGTGTGTAGCTCTCAGTGTGTATGTGCATATTTAATTGTGCTCTCTTTCTCTCTGTCTGTGCAGTGTAGAGATTTTTTCAGAGTGGGCAGAGGCATCTATGAGGATCTATGTCGCCGACTCCCCTTCTATCCATCCGACTTTACTGATGGTAAGCAGATCTACAAATACAGATACAGTACACTCATCGTCAACACAGTAGTTGCATAAATAGTTGCACCCAGAAGGAATAGGCCGACAGGAATGAAATTTAGTGGGTAGGTTTGACATTGTGAGACATGCAAATGAAGATGACTAACGAGTCCGTGTGCGGAGGCACTATGGTCAGCGCCAAGATGAACGGTTTGTTGTCACATGTCACCTGTCTAGAAGGCCTGGTGTCACTCCACCTCCACCTCTACTGCACATGCTGCAGGAACTACATGAGAATATTCGTTTACATTTACATTTACATTTAAAGCATTTAGCAGACGCTCTTATCCAGAGCGACTTACAACCGTGCTTAGTGTTCCATTGGATAATATTCCAGCTAGTACAGGATTCAAGCTGCATGGGATGGATTATCACAGGACACATTAGGAATGTCTACAACTTAATGGCGAGACGTCTGGTATGTTGTGTTAGCAACACCATACTGAGAGACCCTACTTTTGAATGTGTAGCTCCATAAGTATTGCCCATATCAGTCTTTTCATCATTTATTGTTCCTCATAACCTTTATCTTCCCTCCGAATAGCATTGCAATCCCACACTTCCATCTGGGTGCAATTTTTTTGACGATGAGTGTATAATGGATAATGTGTATGGATAAAAAGATGATTTATAGATATGCTTGTTAGAGGTCTGCATAGTATGACATTTAAGCCTGAAATCAACCCCTACTCCTAACATGATTTGTCACTTGTCCTAAGTGAAGTTGATCAGCGAAGACATATTTCATATCTGACATGTGCTTTCTAAGTTTACCATGCGAGATGCCAGGCTACTGTGAGATGCTAACAAACACTAAACTATCATATAAATGCTAAAAATGTCTCTCAACCTGCTCAAAGCGCATCCAGATTTCCATTTGTTTCATTGTTGATGTGGTGCAGAACACGGTATGACTTTCATGAGTTCATGAAAACAAAAGTAAACATCTCCGCATAGTTGAACGGTGGTGCAGCCATTGTGAGTAACCAGAACCACTATGTGCTATTATTTTGTTGCAAGATCGCCAAAGAATTCTTACCCACCATACAATAACTTGGCAGTGATGATAAGCTAGTGTATCTGGAAAATCAAAACCAGTTTTCCAATGTTTGATTATGATTTTGACAACATTTTCAGCACAAATGACCCTCAGTTGTATATGTTTGAATATTGGTGTACATGTGAAGAACTATGTCAGCTGGTAACTCCTCATATGCCAGGAAATTGGCGTACAAATACAAAGTGATATTGATGCCAGGGCTTAAACAAATTGCATTGCAGATGGTAAAAAGATGTTTATTTCTACAGTCAAACTGTGTAAAGCACCATTTTTGAGGCATATTAACTGCGAATGGCATGACAGTAGCAATGTGAGCACAGATCGGATAGCGATGACAGATAAAAATAAACAAAGCATACCTCAAACTGCTCATTTTTTCCGAAAAAAATTTGGAATGTCTGTAGATTTTGGAATATCCCACATGTGATCTTCCTTGTAACCATCAAGAGGAAAATGCTTAAATGTTTAAAAAGGTATATCCATGCTGTTTTACTACCTTGCTTAAAAAAGTATTTAATACATAAATTGAAATTTTGGCATGTATTTACTGAGACAGCGGCAGTCTAAGTCCAGTGTTTGTCAGCCTAGCATCTCCTGCTGTAAGTTAAAGATGCACATGTCAGCAAATATGATAAATAATCACCTGAATCTGGGCAAGTCCTAAATTATGTTGATAGTCTATATAAGTAGATTTTTTTGCCATTCCTTTAAGACCATGCCAGATTAGTATTGCCAACTGAACCCTGAACCTCCTCGTATGCGTTGGATTATCATAGACACATACAGTATTTGTCTCATTTCACAATGATGTATATCCATTTGTAACAATTCTGGATATAACAAGGTAGCAGGGTAACCTGGTAGCAGATCACTGATGTATGTACGTGTGTGTGTGTTTTTTCCAGGTATAGTGGGTAACAATAAAGCACTAGTGAAATACATGACAACGTCCATCTTCCTCTATATCGCTGTTCTGCTTCCTGCCATCGCATTCGGCTCACTCAATGATGAGAGTACAAGAGGAGAAATAGGTGACAACACACAAACACTTGCATGGCATTCTCACACAGAAACACTTGCACACGCACACATACACACACACACTTTTGTGTCGCACTTCATTAACAGATAGGTTACTGACTGAGTCATTGGGGCCAGTGCCCAGGAGCCTCTGACTGCCTTGGGGGGGGCCTCAGAACCCAAGGCTCGAGGTGCCAAACAAAGTAAAGATGCAAATACATGGGAAAATACACTGCAAATGTAATTAGATTAATGAGTATGAATATGTACAAAGTTATAATACTGTGAATAAGTATTCTTTTTATTCACAGTATTCATTTTTGGGTCAGTAATATTTTAGTAGTATTCAGAGGTTCAGGTTCAGAGAGCAACATTATGAACTGGTTTCACATGACGGTTGATTATGATAAGTAGGTCTGTCACTCATTTTCCACCATATGCGTTATACCACAAGCTCCACAAATATTTTATTCTACTTTTATTTAGTTTTAGTTTTTAAGATGTTGTTATTTTGATATTGATGGTATATATCAAATTATTCATTTGTGTATGTCTATTAGATGTTCAGAAGACGATCATTGGACAGAGTATAGGTGGAGTCATCTATTCTCTGTGTGCCGGATCCCCTCTGGTCATCCCCCTAACTACAGCACCCATTGCCATCTTCATCAGCGGTATGTATTTATTGTTCTTTATTCATCTTAATATATAGGTCCACAATTTAAAATTAAACCTGCCAGATCTCATCATATGAGATTGCAATAGTTACACAACAGTACAGCACAGGATGAAGACATTTACGGATACATAAAGCTACTTTTTATCCAAATGTGCAGCCTTCCAATTATTCCACACACAAATACACAGTTCAACAACACTGCTCCACACATTCAAACACATATGAAGGCTGCAACAAGCACATACACTCACACATGTTCGCACTTATCACATTTGTAGGAGAGCTGTTTATTTAGCTCTCTGAGTGACTAATGAGGCTGAGTGTGGAATTAGAGCTCTGTTGGCCACAGCATGCCATTGAAAGGCAGTCTGACAGGCCAGCATGGCTGCCGTTTGTTTGGGCGAGTTTTGATGTTTGCCCTGGCTAAGAGCTGATTCTCCCTAAAGCTAATTCCTGTGGCTGCAATCACATGTTGTCATCTGGAGGAGGTTTGTCATGAAAAATCGTTTTACTGTGGTGAGGCAAGATCTTATTTGGAAAATATATACTAACTGGGACAAAAATACAAACCAGGATGTGAATCCATCTGTAACGACGGCCTCTCCCAATCAAAGAGCTATGCTTGTGGGTTCCTCCTGATGAATGTAACGGAAATATCTGAGAGAATTCTCTGTCTTTTTTGGGGAAAATATTTGGAATGAGGTTTTTGTGATTAGATTTTTAAAACCCACAAACATTCACATTAAAAATAGCAAAACAACAAATTATACAATACAGTATACAGTACTGTGTGAAAGGCAGAAACCACTCTTTTGTTTATTTAATTCTCAGTCAAAGGGGCCATTAAGCACCAGTTATTTATTTTTCAGGAAATATATCTGAGGAGGTTATCTAGTCTACTTGCAAAAGGAAGGGTAAAGTCAAAAGGAAAATAGGTGAATAAAACAGGAGATTACAAACCTGGAGCTCAAAAAAGAATAAAAACACAGAGAAAATGCGGCTCCTAACAACCTTACACAATCTGGTACACCATCAACACTGTCCCAGATGGATAGAATACTTAAATATTTCATCCTGAAAGAATGTGCAGCTATTTACTGAGAAAAAGAAATAGACAAAAAAGAAGAATAGTCTATACTATACTATGGACCGTTTTCTTAAATTGAGGATTGTAAGTACAAGATAGTAAGTACTGTACTGTATTTGGGATAATACTGTAATTCTGTAATTGGGATTATACTTTATAATTGGGATTACATGGACTGTGAGAAGCGGAAAATACAACTTTTAATACTGAACTTGAAGATCCCCACAGATCTTTGTGAAAAACTGAAAGCAAGTCCCCCAAAAAGATGTTAAGACTTCTTTGTCATTATTGGATAAATAAATGAGTTTCATTGCACAATGCTGAATATCCATTTTTGAAAATTTAGGATTTAACATATTCTTAATAGACTAACATTTGGCATATTAATTAAAACTCATTTTATTTCTTTAATGAAGGTGATATTAATCATAATATAGCACTGATGCTTATTGTATGTGTAAAGCTGACTCCCAACAATATATATCATGAAAAAAGAAAATTCTTGAAAGTGAAATATAACACACATTGCAATAAAGTCCATCATATGATTTATGCTCATAGGATTTTGCGCAGTTTTGCAAAGTTTAGTTTTTGTGGTTTTGTTGCTTTTGTGCTGCACAGTGTTAGGTTTGAAATTAAACAATGACTTTGATGTTAAAGTGTAAACAGTTGACAATATTTTGAAGTAAAAATTTGATGTATAGTCCTCACTAGAAAGATTATTAGTAATCTGACAATTGAACATAAAATTGTCATGCGCATTAGACTACTAATATCAAATCAATAATCAATAAATCAGTAAACACCACCAAATAGGAAAAATCTTCACCAGGCCTGTTATGCAGTCGTTTTCAGTTCCTGCTTGTCTTCAATGTCTAAATACTTAATAGACCGAATGGACTGAAATATATATGAACTCACATATAACATGCAGACAGCACATACACTGAAGAAAAGATTGTTGGTGTACTGCAGACAAGTCTTTCATCTTTCTGCTTATTAATGTGTTTCTTAAAAATGATATATTCATGTTTGTGTGTTTACAGTAATCAGGGGGATCTGCGATGATTATGAACTGGACTTTGCAGCATTCTATGCCTGCATTGGTCTATGGAACAGCTTATTCCTTATTATTGGAGGTGTCTTCAACCTCAGCTTACTCGTCAAGCTCTTCAAGAGGTCAGGCTCACACGCGTTCAAGGAGGGATACACCACATACTTTCACACCCCTGGATGACTGATACATGTTTTTTGTTTGTACCTGCAGGTCGATAGAAGAGGTGATAGCTTTGTTCATTTCAATTGCTTTTGTAGCTGATGCTGTCAAAGGCACTGTCAAGAGTAAGTCCTTCTCTTTGTCTTTCATTTGTTTTGTTTTTTTTGTTTTTTTGGATATACAGGCGCATGCACATAAACCGATGAGCCATAATATTAAAACCATCTCCTTGTTTCTACACTTATTATCCATTTTATGAGATCCCGCTGTGTCTGATCCACTCATACCAGCGCAACACACACTAACACACCACCACCACATCAGTGTCACTGCAGTGCTGAGAATGATCCACCACCCACATAATACCTACTCATTGGTAGGGGCTGGTTATGACATTATGGCTCATCAGTGTACATTGCCAGTTAAACACTAAAAAGCACCAGTTCTATACATTTGCCTTAAGATCTAAACATTCTAAATTGACTATGACTGATTATGATGAATGATAAACTGGCCTTTGTTTTGGCTGGTTCTTGTGATCTTTTTTAGTTGAACATTATTTGTTCTTTAAAGTGACAAACTGGGATCAATTCTACCTATTTAAATAATAATAACTAAAATAGAATGTTGAAAATAAGAGGCAACTGACTTTAGTACAATAAGTCATGTATGCTACGACGTATTGGTGTAGGTAAAGGAGCAGCATTTGAATAAATACCCTGCAAGTGCACTTAATATGGCTTAACATGGTGTTTTTGCACGTTTGAAGCAGAATCGATTGTGGCTGATTCTGTTCATGCAGTGATAGTTAAAAAGTTCTGTCACTCCTGTCTTCTTAAAATGGTTTTAATAAATTAGTATATTTTCGGTTTGCAGTAGCTTAAACAGACAGCTTGCCTTTGGCAAAAAGTGTCAAACTTTAATCTTGTTTTGTACAGTATTGGTTATAATACAGTACTTTAGTACCTTGTGATGCCACTCATCAGCACTCATATTTTTACAGATGCTTTTTTACAGAAAGCACCTTGACACCAAAAGATTTTAAATATGCGTTTATAACATTACTTTGTAGAAGAAGGTATTTTGTATTAGCAAGGCTTTTTTCCTGTTTAATTAAAAAATTACATATACAACATTTTAAAAGAGGGAAACTTGCAACTAGTATACGTTTCAAATACACTGCCACATGCGCAACTTTCATAACTATTACAATAACTTTCTTCCAGTCTTCCATAAATACTACCATGCTCCAACACTGGCCAATGGCAGCGTAGAAGAGTTGAATCGAATAAGCAGAGGCATATCCGTAGGGGACATGAACCTGACCGGGACCCTCCCAGAATCCTTCATTCTGTGCACACGAGCACGGCCACTGCTTTGCTTGCTCCTCATGCTGGGAACCCTATGGGTAGGATACACGCTCTATCAGTTTAAGAGGAGGTAAAGAACGTACACACATAAAGGCACACACATACTGTTGGGCCTGATAGCAAGATGTATTTTGATGCACTAATTGATGTGTGCAGTCCCTTCCTGCATGCCAAGATGAGGGAGATTCTGTCAGACTGTGCTCTGCCCATCTCCGTGCTCGTCTTCTCCTATGTAGGCTCCTACGTCTTCAATGACATTGGCTGTAAGTAATGCCTCTCAATGGGCCGCATTGACACACAGAAACACACACTTACACACACTTACATACATAAATGTTATTGATTTTTAGCCCTTTATGGTCGAGAGTTATTGCTGTTGTGTTTCCGTACTGCGGGTTTCTAAAATGCAATTATGTAATTATGTATTCATTTAATTTACAGTGAGTTGCATAATGAATTACATTTATATTCAATTTGTTATATACGTTTTGAGCCTGCACTTTCCACTCTTTTCTGTTTGTTTCATGTCAATAAATGACATAAATATTCTTTATATGTACAGCAACACTCACTTTATATGTACAGCAACACTCACTTTATATGTACAGTAACAATCAGTTTTTGTCAGATCTCAATAATAACAAAATATCTATTCTATTCCGGAAGAATCCGTACGTCTCCACTCGTTTCAGTGAGCAGCGAGGGAGAAATAATTCATATCAAACTACATCATGTGATGACTGTGAACAGGATCGTGTTTGGTACAGTGAGTCTGTGTGATATTTGTGTTACAGTGCCAGTGTTTGATTACCATGAGGGTCCGGTGTTCCGAGTGGCCCCTTTAGAAAAGCTCACAGGAGCCAGTGTGCTGAGTGCTATGGGCCTCGGCTTCCTCCTCGCTCTTCTCATCTTCATCGATCAGAACATTGTAGTCTCACTTACCAATGCTCCAGAGAACAGGTACAACTGCCGGTGAAGTCACCTCAGCAGAGGCAATAGCTTATGTCAGTAGTGTCCTGGAGTTCCACTGACCTGCATGACCCGTTTTGCTTTCAAGTGCTGGCCAGTGGTACTCCAGGACCAGGACTAGTATAATGGGAAGAGTGATTCATATTGTGTATGAATTTACAGTTTTTACAATCACTAACAAGCATTTTTCAGTACAAAGTTCACCTTTTCAAAAAGCATCTCTCTGCAGAAACATGCAGATCAGCATGACAGTTCACTGTAAGCCCAAAACGCTCTACAGCTTCCAAAAACACAAAAAAACTCATAATGTCAGAACAGCAGTAGTGTTCTCACAAAAAGAATACAGTCCAGCACAATCACCTAACTAACCTAACAGTAACCTTTGGTTTTAAGGTAGACCCCCCCCCCCAATGGTATAATAGCCCCTTCTAGGTTTGTGTCCTTAGAATGCATTCTGGAACCCAAAGCTCAATAAACTACGATCATGAACATGTACATTTAGAATGGGGTCCCTGTAGAGGATGTGTTAACTTGTTGAAACTAAGAAAATCAACAAAACATGTATTATATTTAAGCAAATAAAAAATGCTCATGGCTTAGTTCAAATAGTGTTGTGCTGGAGTTGTGAGGAGTTTTGAAATAGAGAACTCGGTGCTGAAGAAGTTTGTTAGCAATTGTGAAACTTGTAACTAATCGTGTTGCTTCAGCCAGTGAAAAGTTCAGGTGTGACTGTATGTGTACATGCGTTCTGGAGTGTGTGTTTTCGTGTTGTGTGAGGTCAGTGAAGGGTATAACATGCTGAACAATGCTTCAGTGAATAACATATAAATGCATATGGTCTTTGCTATATTGAATGGTATCTGCTTCTGTGCATAACTATTTTGTGTGTGTGTGTGTGTGTGTGTGTGTATGTGTATGTGTGTTGGCGTGTTGTGTCCTGTTGTTTGATAAGGAGTACACTGTATCTCTGGGAACTGACCGTGTTTATATCTGTGTTTTGTGTGTGTGTGTGTGTGTGTGTGTGTGTAAACCATTGTGTATTTTTTATATGTGTTTGCGTGGGGTGTCCTGCTGCTGTAGGTTACTGAAGGGTACGGCGTATCACTGGGACTTGACTCTGTCTGGCCTGATTAATATTTTGATGTCGGTGCTGGGCCTGCCGTGGATGCACGCTGCTTTCCCTCACTCCACGCTGCACGTCCGGCAGCTGGCCATCGTGGAGGAGCGAGTGGAGGGAGGACATCTCTATGAGACGTGAGCACACGCACTTACTTCTCCAGCAAAGGCAACACTCTTACACACAATTAATTGGCACTCAGACCACCCTTCTCTTGTTTAATTTCCAGTGAAAACAGCCAATAAGTACGTGAGTTATTCATTATTTGACATCGGAAACAAACATAGAAAACTTACACATAGGCCTTTTTCAGTATTTTTATTAGAACTTCTGTTCCTTTCGCAAGACTTTCTTTCAGGTTTTCAAAGAAATCTGCAGATGTTTTTTCTACACATCTAAAGTTCAGTCTTAGTCCAAGTAACACTAAACACATTCACTGGTGTTAGGGTCTAGGCTCTGGGGTAGCCAGTCCTTTTGTCTTGAGGGATACATTTCAGTGCTTCTCATGACACAAGCAACACCAATTATTGATTTAGACTCGAGATTTCATATAACCTTAGCCCACTTATTACCATCTGCACATCCTTTCAGACTCTAATGTTGAATTGTACTCTCACAGTGGAAAGGGGGACACAAACAAAAGTGAAGATGAAAGCTTTAAGTGCTTTTTTGATGGTGACCGTGTTGGTGGTCTACCAGGTTTTGCATGGTCTTGCATTTTCTTGCAATAATTCCGTTCAGAACTTTTTTGGAAACTCTTGTTTTTTGTCATTTATTTTTAGTGAACTATGTTATGTCTAGTCTCCTCCCAAATATCTCCTGGCCATTTTGACTGGAAATGAATTAATTAAACGGTGGTCTTTTTCTTTTAAATGGTTTAAATGGCGATTTTACTTTTGTACACAGTACTAATAATGGTAACACTTTACATTAGGTGCTGACTAAGTAACATGAAGTAATGCATTACTTAACCTAAAGTAATACATTAACAATGGTACAATACTTAACTAGTCTTAAGTAAACATATAACAACTACATGTTTACAAGGTAATAGAACATGTCATAGTTGTTACATGTTTACTTAACATTAGTTAACCATTGTTAATGTATAACTTTCATGTTAACTGCATTACTTCATGTTAGTTAGTCAATACTGAATGTAAAGTGTTACCCTAATAATAATAATTCCAAAAACGCACTTTGATAAAAATAGGCCTCATTCATAAATATATTCATTAGTTGTTCTTAAATTTGTCCTTGGTAAAGGTCCTGGGAAAAGGTCTCTGTCAGATTCTCAATGTGTTCTTAAACCGCAGAATAGTTTGCACCTTTTACCTCTTTAGTGTGTGTAGATTCTGTTTTTACCTAAGAACAAATCACAAAAAGGAAACATTAATGTCAGAGTCTTTGTGAAAACTGAGTAACTGGGTTTTAAGAAGGAATTTCTTCTTAAGAACAGTTGGAGAAGGAGACCCAATATATTTTACATTACTTCATTTGTGGTAGCAGTTGCCTTTTTGCATCGCCATACATAGTTTTTGGTGTTCTATCTATTTAATATATATTCATTCTTTTTATTTTTCCTTTTTTCTCATCCTTTTTTTGTATTTTATTGTTTGTTTTTAGTAATGTAAAGAGCTTGGAGCTCTTCACCTATAACAATGTGATAATAATAATAGATAATAGTAATAATAATAGTAATAATAATAATAATAATAATAATATTGTTATTATTATTATTATTGTTGTTGTTGTTAATGAGGCCTGCTTTGAATCGGATTTGTGTGCATGTATGTGTGTAGTATAGTGAGTGTGAAGGAGACACGGGTGACGTCGCTGGTGGCTAATATCCTGATCGGTGTGAGTGTGTTCCTGCTGCCTGTGCCGCTGCAGTGGATTCCCAAACCCGTGCTCTACGGCCTCTTCCTCTACATCGCCCTTACTTCCATCGACGGGAACCAGATGTGTGACCGCATGGCACTATTACTAAAGGAACAGGTACTGACGAGTGTGTGCTGGAGCATTTGTATGTGGATGTTACAGTTGTGTGCTGGACAGTAATGAGCACTTTTGTGTTGATGGAGCGTTCAGAGCAGCTGTCTCTTGTGTTGTGACTAAGAAGAGGGCAAATAAAAGTCACAGAAGGCATTTTATGGATGTGCTTAAAGGAGCAATCGCTACGTCTTGCACACAAAAGCAAGGCACAAGATTGCCCTCTACTGGCTGTCAGTGGGAATTTCATGGATTCTAGTAAGCATCTTGGCTGAAAAAGTAGATTCTGTCATTGTCCAGTTTCAAAACTGTTTCAGTCAGGAGTATTTCTCTTATTATTTTCTTTGACGTGAACTTAAATTATAAACTAACACTCAAAAGCCAACTGTCATTAATAATGTTTTTTAATATGATGTATGATTTAAGTATCTTGAAATCTTTAATTTCTTCTTTAAATTACAGTGCTTTTGAAAGTTATTTGTTTTTAAATAATATACTTTAATCACCTCCACCATTCGAGGCATTCGTGGATGTTAATTGTATTATAACTTTCATCCACCTGGGATGCTATAAAAGGCATGAAAGGCCAGTTCAGTGTTGCACTCTTAAGGGGTTGTTAGACTGTTAGAAAAACACATGGCCTCAGGTGGCTTATTTCTTCTATAAACTGCTGGTAAAGCAATATGTTTTTATGATGTAATACACTATTCATTCATTCATTCATTTTTCATCTTCTATGCCACTTATCCTTGTGGGTCATGGTGGTAAAATATACAAGAATTAAATAAATAAATTTAATTGAATTTAATACAAAAAAAAAAAGTTTTGGCGAAGTTGGCCATTTTGAATACTGAATGTGCCATTCATATGAAACGTGTAGATCTGAGTTTTAACTTTTATCCTTCCTCACACCAACACAGCAGTCCCTAGGCATTATAACAGATATAGCATTTCATTTTTACTGGCCTATCAGAATTAAGAGAACAAAACCGAACATGAAAAGAGCCAGGTTTTGTGAACGGTGAAACTGTTCACATTTCTTTCTACTATAGCTTTCAAAGTGTGGACAATGAAAAAAAGGTTAAATTATAATTGTGAGCATGTCGACTTCAATGTAGTTTGTGTCTGAAGCTGATGTAGAGCATCTTGATTCCTGTGGACAGCTATGTCATAACAGCTATGAGATCTAAATGACCTCCTCCAAATTACATTGCAAGTGAGTCACTGTGTTTCAAGCACCGGGGGCCTTGTGGAGCATGTAGAAAGCAAATGATGGGCAGCTTTTTCAGAATGGTCTCTGTTTATCATAGTTGTGGGTCTCAAAAGATGTCAGCCCAGTTTCATACACATTGACCCTTTGACCTTCGTATTAGAAGTAACAGATTAACAAATAAATCAAAATACCTAGAAAACACATATACGTGACTTTGGATGTGACCTGGTAGTTGCAAAATCATTAGAGTCTGCTGAACAAATAATTCCACAGCAGGTACCTCTGTACGTTAGTCACAGAGTGCATCAGAGTCAACCAAAATTTTCATGTTTAAATCATTCATATGTTCAATTTAGGACTTACTGACAGAACTAGCTACAGTGAATGTTTTCAGCTCATGAGTGTTCATGTTTGTTTTAATAACTTGGCATATACACACAAGTACAAAAACTGTGTACAGTATGTATATTATGAATTGCTTCAAACATGGTTCAGCCAATCGGATTTTAGAACCAGTCATTTTATTATTACCATTTAATAGCTTATGAAGAGTTGATGAAGAGACCTATCAAAACATCAGGTGTCACATGAGATTTGTTACAAAGAAACAGTGGTTTAGTCTTTTTTGGCCTATGTGGATGTTTAGGGTCTGTATATGGTATATATATACTCTTAGTTAATGTACCACAGGAGTGTTCAGTTGGAATCAAACCTCTTCAGGGTGTCTCAGTTGGCTAGTTCTGTTTAATTATTTGAAGCCTATGAAGTTGCACGAGTAGCATATTAGAATTATCTCGTACATGTATCTGCAGTCAGAACTGGTTTTATATTTATTGAGTCAAATAGTTTGAACCGTAGTGTATGTTTATCTCTTTGCCTTTGTTCATAATCCGTCTCTTCTCTTTCTTGCCTTTTCTCTCTTTGT
Source organism: Semaprochilodus insignis (assembly GCA_034552555.1). NCBI lineage: Eukaryota > Metazoa > Chordata > Actinopteri > Characiformes > Prochilodontidae > Semaprochilodus > Semaprochilodus insignis. Next base: position 8,749,904 of record CM067478.1, read on the forward strand.
CTATCTCTTGTACTCTCGCTCTATTTATCTCTCTCTCAGACATCCTATCCTCCCACTCACTACATCCGGAAGGTGCCGCAGAGGAAAATCCATTACTTCACTTTCCTTCAGATGGTGCAGCTGCTGTTCCTCTGCGCGTTTGGGATGTACCCTCTCCCATATATGAAAATGATCTTCCCTCTGTTAATGTTTATCCTCATACCTATCAGGTTTGTCACATTAAATACCTTAGTGTGTTTTACACATGCATGCACATATTCACATACACTGTGGCCCCAAAAGGTATTTGGACACTTAAACCATTATAGCACTGGTAAATTCCAATGAAGCTTTTTAGGTTACGTGTTTAAAATAATATTTGTTTCAGGGAAAACACTTTATAACATCAAACTGATAGTAGAGTTTTTTATGTTTTGAAAATCTGAAATTGCAGAGTTTCATTTCAAAATCCTGGATATCAATCGTTAACAATTTGGGATATATAAGAAAGAAATATATAAAACATATTTCTTTTTATTAAAAACTGCTGGCATATAAAGGAAAACACATATTTCTATTATAAAGGTGGTTTTAATCATAATATAGCAATTATATTTCTCATATGTATAAGAGTAGTCTGTTAAGTGGTCTGTAACATGTTCTGGAACAAAACCCTTCAACTCCAACTTGACAGTAGGTACAATTCTTAGGCTGTTTTTCTTATAATGATATTGGTGAGCTAAGACATTTTTGATTTAAGGTAGAATGGGAAAATTCTAGCAAGAAGCTTTAAAAATATCTTACCTACAATTTTATGTAGAGCGCTGCCTGTAATATATACTAGGGTTGGACATTTCGACAAGATAGCACAATTCATCATAGCACAGTTCGCTATATAGTTGTGGGTGGTGGTCACACAGAAGACACATAAGATTTTAAATGTTGCCCCCTTTCGCAGTAATTTCTTTTTGCATGACCATCTTTAATCAAGATTCCCTCTGCACTCTCATTAAAACCAAAATATGACCACCCTTCAGACTTCTCTCAGACGGCTGAAAAATCTCCAGAGGGCTGTCATTGGCTTCTGTCATGTTTACCCTGACAGACAACAAACCCACATTATATGCTAGGCCTGCGTTCCTGCTTCTGGGTGACTGTTGCTAATTTTGGCCTTGGTCAGTATTTAATGTGAGTTTTGTGATTTGATAAAACACAGTGAACTAAAATACATCATGAAGTGTCTCACAAATGTCCAGATATCTTTTGGGGCTACTGTATATAGAGTCATAGGCTGATAGCTGCTGCAGTGTGTCTGTTGATTCTTATGGGATGGTGAAACTGACTGCATTGTAATTGCCTCAGGAATTGTCTGCTGCCCAGGATCATTGATGCGAAATACCTGGACATCATGGACGCACAGCACATGTAAATGCACGCACACTGCACCTCCAAGAAAAGGACTCTGGGAATTGTATTTCTGAAATGCAAAACTCTGGGAGGAAAAACAGACTGATGCTAGTGTTGAACAGCAGGCATTCTGGTGAAGCACTGAAACTGAGAGAGAGAGAGAGAGTGAGAGAGAGAGAGAAAGACTGAGTGACAAAGAGAGATATTAATATAGATAATACTGAAGACAGACTGTACTCTTGTCTGACTGTTTGACCTTTGACTTTGGTCAGTCATCGCTTCTCATGTTTTTCCCATGCCAAAGCTTTTCTTTGGTTTATTCTGATGTACCTGATGTACCTGTGACATGGACCAATCACTTGATTTATGAAACCATCACACAAACACACATACGTACACACACGCAGTCGAGCTGAGCTGTTGAGTCACACTGACGTGTGCGCTGACCGCTCGGCTCTTTTTGCTGCGTTTCTGATGCAGCATGACGGGTCACTGAACAAGTGAATGAAGTGGATCTATCTGTAGCAATACCTCTTCAATGCTGACCACACACACACACACGCAAAACAAACCCGCTGACCCTCTGTGTATCCCCCTCCTCTCATCAGTTCATACGTCAAGTGAACGCCAACCGTGTATCATATACATTCCAGCACACAGTGGTGCGCATCATTGCTATTGAGTACTGATGAAGTCAGCACAGACCAAAAGAACATGTGCACCCTGCTTGGATACTGTGTCTCATAGCAATACAGTGTTATAGAATATGAATATTTTAGATATTTCTACGAGAGACGTTTCTTTTGAGGTTGCTATATTTCTAGTTTGGATACATGGTGACATATTCAGAATGTAACGTTAGCGACGATGTTTCAGGGATATGGGTTGCCGCGTCCAGATTAAAGTCAAGGAAGAGCTACTTCCCACAGACCTTACTCAACTGCAGAATGACATATTACCATTTAAGCTTTGCACATTACAGAACATCACGACTGTCTCCAATCTCGAGTGTAACCAAACAAGCACACGCACACAAACAAACAAACATATAGACAGAAATACGTATAGGCATGTGCTTCTAAACAGACTAGCATGCTGGCTCACATGCACTCAATTCTGGCCCTACTTCGCACCGTATATGGTGGAAATGAATAAAGCATGGCTTTTATAGACACCAAAACTTTTTTTACAGTTAAACACAGAAAAGGCATTTAAAAGTGCTAAATCAAGAGGGATCAATGAACGAATGTCTGATCAATAAAGAAATGCCAGTTTTTGTACACAAACCTTTTCAAAACGTCTGTGTCTACTCTACACAGCTAACAGGCTCTAAGCTGACAGCTTTGGTGATCTCTCTTGATTTGTTATAGCAATATAACCATTTTTAAGTGCTTAAAAACATATTTTAAAAATCAGTGACTGTTTTAAACATCATTACATCCCCTCTTCCAGCCCTGCTGAGTCATAGTCAAATCCTAAACTACCCAAACAAACAAACCTCTCAGAACTACCTAATACTGAGAGAGAGAGAGANCTGAGAGAGAGAGAGAGAGAGAGAGAAGGAGAGAGAGAGAGAGAGAGAGAGAGAGAGAGAGAGAGAGAGAGAGAGAAAGAGAGAGAAAGAGAAGAGAGAGAGGAGAGAGAGAAAAGAGAGAGAGATCCAGTCAGACTGAAAGAGAGTGAAAATGAGAGACAGAGAGACAGGCCTCAGATGAAAGTCAGAGAGTGAGAAAGAGAGTGAGTGTATGGTCACACTGAGGTTCTATACCCTTGCAGCACTTCATGGTTTTGTATTGTTCCTGCCTGCTGTAACACACTGAACCCTTCAGTTAATTACAAAGCTAATTCAGGGTTAAATCACAGGAGGCCAAGCACTAAACCAATCAGTGCTGCAAGCACACAGAAATTCAGTGTGACAGCTGTAGAGGTAAGATGTATGACCGAAACAGGGTGTTTGCTCCACTTTGCCACTCTTCTGGTCAGACTTTGCACTAAATGTTTGAAAATTACTGGGAGGATTTGATTGCATTCAGACACAATTTAGTCCCAGTTTATTTGGATAGGCCACAGTAGATTAGATAAATTATCTGTTGATTCTCAACAGCTTTAGGGTTGGGGTAAGTATTAGTACCAGGGTGAGGAATAGGGTTAGGTTTTGCTTGGGGTTAAGGTAAGGGCCAGGATTAGGACCAGGGTTATATTTTGGGAAGCTTCAGGTGAATTGAATAAATCTTTAGTTGAATGTAACTTAAACACAGTAATATATAAGTAACAAATAAGCATCTATTAATAAGTATTTGCAGTGGGCTATTCAAATACAGTGATACCCGTATCACCTCAGAGAATGCAGTTCCACTGTAGTCCAGCACTAAGGGGGTTTATGTCCCCCCTAGCTGACTCTTGCCATTGGACATGGTGTCCTTGGTGGTTGCTCCAAATTGCCCCGTTCTATTGCTTTTCTGTTGAGATTACATAACCAGTAGGTGCACCTTAAAATAACTGTATTCACTAATTAAAAGGGGTGTCTGAATATTTTAGGACATGCAGAGTAAGTTAAAAAGGAGGAAAGTGAAAGGGAATGTTAGATGATGGTTAAACAAATGTAGTGGATAAGGGTTGCAGTAAGTGCAGGTTTCATGGCATGACAACAAAAAGGACAGAGCAAAAAAGAAGACTAGAATTTGATTCATCTCTGCATAAGCTTTAAGACAACACAAGAGAAAGAGAGAGAGTGGTATCCAAATGTTGTTTTTTTATTGTTGTCAATGTTTTAGTCAGTTAGTTTCTCAAAGCCGCACTACTCAGTGAGTATCATTCCCACCTCTCTCTTTCCTCTCTCTTTATCTCCTTTGAGACTGTGACAGTTACCATAGTAGTTCTGGAGCTGTGCCCTCTGGTGAAAAAAGAAAAACAAAACAAAAAAAAAAAACGACAGCCTCCTCCCTGTACATCATTGGACTTCTCTCTCAGTATTTGACTGTAATATTGAAGTATTCAACTTTATTTTGTTATTCTTCTTACCTGGATTGGATATGTTGACAGTTACGTTCTGTGCTGGTTTAATATTGTTTCAAAAAAAGAAAAAAAAAAAACAAAAAGAGAAAAAAAAACTTTTCTTCTTCTAATAATGAATGTATAATGTGTAGATTTTTATATAACACATACAAATTCATTGTCCAAATAATTTTGTCAAGCAGATAAGCTAAATTTGTAAACTGCAATATGTAAAAAATAAGATAAATGTTTATCGGAAGGACTGTGTGATTTTGAAAAGAGTACTGCTATACACTGAAACCTAGATCATTTCAAGCTGGTTGCCAAATAAAGAGTTATATTGATACTTGTCTATTTTTTTATCAGTTGTGTTATTTGATTTGTAAGTGATATGGGTGTTACTAGGCCAGTTTTAGGGGGGCTTTAACCACAGG
>CM067478.1:8779103-8789103 GCA_034552555.1 Semaprochilodus insignis
TATATATATATATATATATATATACACACCCATGCGCGCACACACACACGCACGCACGCACGCACGCACACACACACGCATAGTTTATTAACTTGACAAGAGTTTTATTTTTGGATAGATACTCCAGAACATCTTTCAGAGTGATGAGTTGAATTGCAAAGCTTTGCTTTCTGTTCCTTTTTATTGTCACAGACTGTTATTTGAGGAGTTGTGTGAAGATTAAATGGAACTTACTCCAGAGATATTGGCAACATTTGTCACCGTCAGAACTAAAGCCTTAGGTTTCCAAAGTGGGCTCTTTTTAAAGGGAGAAAGGGAAATAGTCCCTAATGTTTAAGGCATTTTATGGCACTTTGAGTCATTTCTATTGGTCCACCAAAAAAATGTTTACAGGATGGCATTTTTAAATAGTGCAAAATCTGTGCTGAAAGTTTTGATGACTGTGATACAGAAGTGAATGGGGGACTTGGCAACTTGCAGTATGCTAATCAGCCGTTCACTCGCTGCTTCAGGAGTTTGTTTTTAATTGCTAGGAATCATTACAGATTTGCATTCGGCCACATTGGGGCAGCTCACAGTTCTTGGCTTGAAGTGAGAGGTTCTTGTCGCCTCTTGCTGTTAGTTTGTTTAAGTTGCTTTATTTGTTTATTGATTCTTTCAGCTCGGCTGTTAGTTCAGTCATTGCGGAGGACCCACCCTGCTGCAGTGCAGCAGTCGGTGGAGCAGGAGAAAGGTGGGGAGAAAGGAAAGAAAACGAGGGTGAGAGAGTGTCAAGCCGAGCCGTTGAGTAAGTGAGGGAGAGGGAGAGGGGGAGACGTTGGTTGGTGAAAGCCAGGGCACTAGGACCCAGTGCTGCACATGGGCTTGTAGTTTGGTTCCTCACTGCTTAGCAACAACAAATCAGCCACCCAGATCAAGGCCAGGGCTTGACCAATAAGAGGAGCGGAGCACCATGCCACGGAGTTTTGATTTCGCCGCCTGTGAGCTGTGCGCGCTGGAGACAGCGAGCGAGCGAGAGGGGAGGGATGACATGTTTATAGTGATGCTTATGGGGTTAGATGGGGATACGATTGAACATACTTTGGTTCAACTCTTTTCATGCATTTGTATGTGACAGAGCTGTAACTTCTTGTGACACTGCACGCTATAATGGTGGAGGAGTAACTTTCTGCCACCGTGTCGATGCTGTGGTATTGGGATGGAAAGTCTGACAGCTGCCTGATCAGAGTGTAGGAGGCAGAGTAGTAACCTGGTATGTTTGTGTCTGTGTGAGTGAGTGAGTGAGTGAGTGAAAGAGGACTGCAAGGTCAGTTTAATGGAAGAGAGGGATTTTGTGTGCTGCGTATGGTGATGGCTCCTGGTTTGGGTGTGGCTGTAGCCTACGTGACATGAACTCCTGGGAGAGAATTCATGTGCATGCACACTTCTATGCATCGGCTGTGTTCCTTAATCAATACATGAGGGAGGGGAAAGTCTCGACGAGCACAAGAACTTAACATTCCACTCCGAAAGAGGCAAAAATCTAATTTGGCTTCACAGCTGCTCAAACTGGTCTAACAACATCGAGCAGTGCACAGTTTATTTTAGTATTGGTGGATGTTTGCTAAAATGGTCAGCATCGGACAGATTTTAGATTGGACCGATAATTCATATCATTGTTTGGCTCAGTTGTATTTAATGTACTCAGGAATACCAGAATGCTTGTACAATCCTGGGCTGCTGTCAGTTGTCTTGAAACAAATGCTGTATATCTCTGCCACACATTCAGGTAGATGTAGTTTCAGTTCCTACGTTAAAAATGTTTGTATCAGCATCGGTGGATTTGTATATGAAAATATTGGAATGTAAACATTGGCCCACAATTCCTACATCTGTCTGTCCCTAAATACAACAGCAACGTTATGCAGTGTTACGTATTAGTGATGCGCCATTTGGGAATTCTGATATCCGTTTATTTATTTATTTATTTATTTAAGTGTTCATGTCTGCCAGTGCCAGCATTATATGTAGAAATCTAAATTACATCTACCAGGATTATCATTACAATGAAATATATATATTTTTTTCTTCTTTTTTTTTTTTTTTGTAGGAGATGCAGACAGTATAGTATAGTATATCAGCCCAGTGTTGTCTAAATGTTCTGTTTTTCCAGAGTACAATAAATACATAATTGTATATCATTGATGGAGGTTGGCAATGTGGCAAAAAAATAAAAAAATCACGATACTTCAAGAAATTTTCATGATATACAATATGACACAATATTACTGTTTTCATTACTGACATTTGATCAGTTGGAACAGAGGACAAAGAACCGGTAGTGCTGCATGTGAAAAGCATTTACTGTCTCGCACTAAATCCAGCTAAACTAATTTTGCTCTCTTTATGGTGAAATCTGTAGTCTGTCAGTGTTCTTTCTAGTATCTACAAGTACTGATTATATACACTGTGTTTAGTGCCAGTGTTATTTTTCCTGCCTGCTAATTCCGTTATGATTCCGATATCATTGTGTATCCGTAGTGTTAATGGGTTTTCCTTTTTTCTTTCTTAGTCATGCACAGGCAAATGCATGTTACTGTTTTGCTCCTCACTCTGCACAACATGTCAGCACCAACGGTACACCTTTTACCCCAGAGAGTGTGTGTGTGTGTGTTAGTGTGTCTATGTGTCTGTGTATGCGTGGACATGTTTCTTCACTGAACGGAAGACAAAGCCTACAGTTAAATACAAAAGTTTGAGTGCCCCTAGGCAAATTATGTACGCATTTTAATTAACGTTTATGTACTGAATTTAACATATTGGAAAAAGGAAACAAAAAATGTGTCCTGTGCAAAAATATGCCACATTTTATTTTATCCCTCCCTCAATATTTTAAACTGTGCACTAAAATTAGCAGAGAAATGCTATGTTGTGTGACCTCTGTAGAACATGTGTTAAGTTAATTTCACTGAGAAAATCTATGAAGCACGTAATTCGTTCAGACTACTGTATTTGAGTTTTCATTAGCTGATGCATATTTTTGTACTGCACCCACCCACATCCTTTTTATTTTTATATCTTGTTGGTAGTTTAAACATAATTACTGTCTTCATGTCTGCAAAATGAAAAGAATGGGGGGCGGGGGAATATATAGTGTATTTTTAGGTTGGAACGTTTCCTTTGATGAATTAATCACAAAGTATTTGCACACTGTTTTGTGTTTCATGTATGTGTTGGGGTTTGTGTGTGTTTGTGTATGTGTGTGCTTTGTGTGTCATGTATGGTTTCCATGCTGTAAAACTCTGTAGCTCTCTTCGTCTCTCCCAACTGTTTTGAACTCTTGAGCTTTTCTGCAGGGGTGTGGCTTTACATCTACAACTTCCCCACGTGTTCCAGCATCCCCCTGTATTTTCATTCTGTGCTGTGTGAGGGTGTTGCAGTGGTACTCGAGGCTTCACTGTGGGATGACGAGCTGCTTGCTGTTGCATGGTTACAGCGAGCTCTCTTTGCCCATTGGCTGAGCTTTTTCATGCCAGTACCTTCTGATTGGGGGCTCTGCAACACATCTTCATGGAGATTGGCTGTGAGCTAGAGAAAACTCCTGTGATTGGTCTAAACACCTCAGATACTGTGTGAACTTATGTGTGTGTATTTTTGCTATAGTAACATCTATTTACGTCAGTTTTGGGGTGAGTTTCTTTTGAGGGGGCGAAAGAGATGGTGAGTGGGAGAGAGAGAGAGAGAGAGAGAGAGAGAGAGAGACAGGGAGAGAGATGGGCTGGCTGCTTGAGGTGTGCATACTCGAGGATTTGTTTATTTTGCATTTTTTTTTCTTTATGCGCTGCTGAGAAAGCGTGAAGACCACTCAAGAGTCTGAGGCTTTAATAGTGTTGACTGAGACAGACAGCAAATAGCACATCTTGTTGGAGTCGAGGCAGATGTTTAAAAAGCTGACTGATGTACTTTCAGTGACGCCTCGCTCAAGCACTCTCTAGTGCATGTCAAACACTCTTAGCCTCTTTTTATTTAAGTAGTGTCATGCGGAAGAGCCTCATCATTACTAATTAGTTTAATTGATTCCTGGCTTTAATGGATGTACATGACTATTTGCGATGACGGTGATATATGCATGACTGTTTCTGCTGATTCAGATATTTTAGATTTTCATCTTTTTAATCACAAAATGGGCTGTAATAGTATTGATTTTTATTGAGTAGGTTCAGCACATTTACTATAGGGGTGGGTAGTATGATAATATTTCACTTATGAATCACATCACATTACTTTTCAGAGCTGTGCATAATATCAGTACTTGTATAACACAGGCAAGTTGCATGTTTGATTACAAAGAGAGCATGATTAGACCGGTTTAGCTGGATTTAGTGCACCAAAGTGTTTTGATTTGAGTTGCTCTGCAAAAACAAGAAAAAAATAAAATACCATGATGCATATTGTGAAAATACAGGTATCATGATTTAGAGCTGGGCAATACGGCAAAAATATGTCACTGTTACTTCAAGAATCTACAATATTCAGACATGTGGTATAATGGGGGGAATAACCAGGAGTGCTTCATTTTCAAAGTACTATCCTGTACTAAACTGTGAATACAGTGATTTTATTCAGTATTTTTACATCCTGTGTGTCCAGTTAAACAGGGCTAACTTTTCTCTCTTCATAATGGTGAGTGTTCATTTACTGACGATATACACAATATCTTCAGAAAAGCACTTTGTGCTGCATTGTGACATAGTTTATCACAATGATATAGATTGTCATATTGCCCAGCCCTGTCAAGAGCATATTTTTGGCACCTACACTATCCTCAATAAATGTCTGTTAGTCAGAATAATGAATTAATCATGCATTTTGGCAATAAATAACACCCAAAGTACAGACCTGATAGTTTTAACAGATGAAAATAAAAGCATTCTTAAAGTAAACTGCCTGAGCTTTGTTTTCATTGATTGAAATCTGAATGCCTTCTTCTTTGTTCCAAGCTGTAGTAGAAACTAACTAGTGGGATTTGTTTGGGGGACCTGACAGCCTTTCCATGCATATTTGATTTGATTGCTTGTTTGTTTTTGTCTTGAGTGACAGCTTTTTTTCTGTTCTTTTCTTTCCTGATCTGAACACACATGGCAGTGAACTTGAAATTGAATGCAGCATATTTTTTTCCAAATGGAAGTAAAGCTGATATTGAACAGCAGTGGTTAATTTCATTTGAAACAGGTGAAAAACCTGTACACATTTAATCTGCTCTCTGCCCGTTTCAACCTCCCTTTTTATTTTCCCGAGAGAAGTGATCTGATGAAGAGCCCTCTTTGATCTTATCCAGAAAATGAGATTCCTCTCTCTCTCTCTCTCTCTCTCTCTCTCTCTCTCTCTGTCTCTCTCTCTCTCTCTCTCTGTCTCTCTCTCTTTTCCTCTCCCCCCCCTCTCTCCTCAATCGCCCAGTGAGGGGTGTGGCCAGCGCAGCTTCCTCATTCATCCTCACAATACCCACTCCTTAGCAACAACCAATCAGTCCAAATATTTTTGGAGGGGGCTCTCAGCCAATCAGGAGTGATGTGTTGTAGCGTTTTACCTTCTCCAATCCCATTGGAGGAGGAGGTGGTAAAGCAAACGGTGTTAGCCTGGAGCACTGGAGTGATTCCATAGGAACTGAGGTGCCCTTAAAATCAGGCTCCCTAAGTGGAGATGACTGCTGTGATGTGTTAACTCTTTTAGACTGGACATCAAAGCTCACCTCCTTCACCTCCCTGTCAGGAGGTGCCCTCTTGCCTCCACTTCACTCGGTGTCTTACTGAACACTTATATCAAGCATACTTTTACAAGTGCTGCAACTACAAGAACTGAGAAAAAAAATCTCATGATCTTAACAAACCTCAAAATCGATGAATCAGGTATTCAAGTTGTGTTTTGTATTCTAGGCTTTACTGTAAGACATGTTAACATGAGGTCTGATATTACACCAGTGATGACCCACCAGACCACACACACTGCCTGATTTGCTTTGTTGGAACAGCATAATTTCACCATAATTTTTGTGGCTGTTTATTGGGTTTTACTGTAACTGAAACTTTTTCATAAAGTTGGATTTACATCATCAGAGTGAAAATGAAATGAACTTGATGACATTGCTTTGGACTCAAATAGCCACTGAGTCATGGATTTGAATCACTCTGATGAAAGGCTTTCAGTAAGTTCACATAAAATGTCTTGGAAGCTCTTTGACTTGCACTTATGCTTTAGCCTAGGCTCAGGCCATGTGTGTGTTATTATTTTAAGATATCCACCTATGCTTTTTGTGGAAGTTTATAAAAATGAAAATTGTATACGCACCCATTTTCCAACATGCATCCCGGGCTAATTTTTTCAGTGTGTCTTTAGGAGCTCTGTTTGATAGGCTGCACTGCATTGTGCCTTATTCAAAAAGCACTGGATAAGAGACTGACTTGGGAACAGTACATTTAGAAACTTTAAACACTGTGTACATGTGATTTAAACCTCCTTTCAATTAAATAAAAAACACAGGTGGGGGATTATATGGGCTCTTTATGTATTCAAATAACAATTTCATTGCCCCCCCCCCCACATGTTGTTTTATTACTAGTAGGATATTGCAGGAAGGGTCAAGGGTCTTCTTGGAATCTTGGAGTTACTAGGGAAGATAGATGGCACTGTCTGCTTATAGTAGGTCATAGAAATCCAATTGCTGAAATTGCTGTAGCTCTGTGTTATGTGTGGTAAATTCCTTTCTTTTGTTTTTACCAGGAGCCTGGTGATCATCAGCACTCTGGATGGACGGATTGCAGCTCTGGACCCTCTGAATCAGGGTCGTAAGCAGTGGGACCTAGATGTGGGCTCTGGCTGCCTGGTATCATCCAGCCTCAGCAAACCAGAGGTACAAACAAACTAATTTAATACCCATTAAGAAGAGATCATGTAAATGGGTGGACAATAACAGTATTTATCATTGCTATGATAAACTGTCACATTATGGTTCATTTTATTTATTCATTTTATTTGTATTGTGTGAAAAGTGTAAATGAGTGAATGGGGGGGGGGGTCCCTGATATATTTTTCTTTAATTCCTCCAAATGGGCTTATTATTAAATTATTTATTTATTTATTTAAAGTACTTGACTTAAGATGAGAATCTAACAGTGAGCGATCATGCTCATGCTATTTAACCGTCAGCTGACAGTGTCACATCACACAGTGTCTATATTTCACCCTACATTTGTTACAGGACCCGATCAGATTCATTCTCTTCCAACACCCCCACCCCCCAATCCTGCTGACGTTGTCCCGATGCTGATACCCACCCATATTTTTAGCTGTATCTCCCACTTCATCAACTACAGTTGTACAATATCAGATGTAGTGTCCGCATATTGAAATATATAGAACACCACACGGAAAATGGCCAGGCCCTGTCTCTGCATTTGTGTATGTTTGTGTGTGTGTGGGACGTGTTTTGTGAGGACGTCTTTAACCCTTCAGAGTCGAGCACTGGCCCAAAGTGATTCGGCTTTTGAAACAGATAATGGTGTATGTTCACATACACACACTTGGAAGGCACAGCATAGTATTCACCAGAGACTGATGGGAGCAGCCTGAGGGGAGATCTTTTTTGGCAGCTTCACACCACAATAAATGTGTACACATAACAAACACACACTTACACATGCTGAAAACAGCCCAAACAGTGCAAGACCATAGCAGAGCTTCTCTGCTCTCCTAACAGCTTGTTGTGTTTTGTGTACGTAGTGTGGTGTAAATGTTTAAAAAGATGGGTATTTGCAGATATGCAGTATTGTGTGTAATTTTTTTAGGAGATATATCTGAGGAGATGAGACAAGAAAGGGAAAAAGTCAAAGGAAAATAAGTGAAATAAACTTCAGTTTACATAATTGGAGATTAGAAAACAGGGCTAATAACCAAGGAGGAGCTGGTAGACCACCAAAACTGGCACCATTAGACAGTACTTAAAGAGTTCGTCTTTGAGGGGGAGGTGAAAAGCAAGGCTTGCTCTTGCTTCGTATCTGCAAAATTCTCAAATGTGTCTGTCCATATTTCTGGTACGCAAAGATAACTCAGCACTATGGGTCTGAAAGGATGTGTAGCTGTCAAGAAGGCCCTACTGAGAAAAGAAAGCAGGCGACGAAACAAGAAAATTGGTAAATATAACAAAGAAGCTACTGGTGTTCTCCGAACAGTAAACTGACCTCCCCAGTGTCCAGTGTTTGGAATTGTGTATGTATTGTGAGAAGCAGAAAATTCAACCAACTTCTAGGACGGGACTGAAAATACTGGAAGCTATAGAAATGGGTGTACATGAAGAACAGATTTAACACAAAAGTATATATTTAATTGTGGAGGGGTTTGTGTTTTCTGCTGTTCTTGGGCGTTTTGCCTGGATGTTAATTCAGTGAAAGCCTTTGTACAGTACTGTACAGACATGTATTTGGATATATGAGTGTAGGTATCAAATATGAAGTTGGTAAATGTGTTTGCCTATAGTTTTCTAACCCTGGAGTTCATACACATTCTCTTTCCCTCTCTCTCGCACTCGCTCACCCCTCTGTCTGGATTGGCGGTAACCTCAAATGCCTGGCTGCTGCGGAGAAATCACCGCTATTGGTTGTAAACCCCCCCCCACCTCTTTTAGCCCCCGGGTATGTAGCAAGGGGCTGCTCTGATTGGTTGGTGCTGTCCCTCAGACAGCAGTCTGCTCAGTGATTAGAGCGTGCTGCCCCCATCTGATTGGCCCTCGCCGTGGTGCAGGCAGGGAGCACTCACCTATAGCAGGCTGCGGCACCAGCACAGAGGCCAGCAGTAAACAGCATTGTCTGCACAATCACGCTGTCACAACAGAGCGAGGGGGAGGAATGATGGAGAGAGAGAATAAGTAGAGGGGAAGAAAGGAAAAAGAGAGAGAGGGATGGAGAATGAGGTGTGGAGAGGAATGCCACTGAAAGTGTTGTGGTATGAGTCATGCTGTGCGGATTTAGGGATGAGATAATGCCTTATGTGTGGGATGATGTCATCCACCCAACACGCGCATGCACACACACCCACACACGTGTACACACTCCCTCTGGCCTTTTATCTTTTGAGTGACTGTTTTCGTTTGGGAAGAGATTAATTATGAGGACCAGCATCCACACGTTTGCTGTGCTATCCTGTCAGTGGGTAAACAGTAATTAGATTTATAATATTTATCACATTTGAGTGTCTCAAATGTCTACACACATCTCTTCTTGTGTTTGTGCATAAACATTTGTTTTTGACAGCTGTGAAAATACAGATTTATTCAATGTTAATATGACGAGTTCAACGTTTCAATGTGAGAAATATTGCTCTTGCTGTTATCGTACTAAGTGGGAATTCCACTTTATTTTCCTCCAAAAAAAAAACCATTTCTGTGGTGGTGAAGAATTTTAAGAATGGTGGGTGAAATGGTCTGTTTCTGTTTATTTAATCTGTTAATTTTATTATTTTTCAGTGTTTTTTTTTTTATTTATTTAATTTGCCATGAATGAATCTAAATATCTACTTTTTAACTCAAAACCTTATCTGCGAACTGTTGTAAAACAGCAAAACATCAAGCATCAGGAAGCGTATTTATAATTGTCAAAGCTCTATTTTTTATCTAGAATCATGTTTCACATCAAACCACTCTTTGCTTACATCTTAATGGTTGAATTATGTGAGAATTTAGAAATAGAAAAAAAAGATTCTGCTTTAAAAGAGTAATATGCAAAAAGATTCAATTAATATATGTAGGATTTTTAGTTTTAAAACATTCCAAAATTAACTAAAATTTTCAACACAATGTGAAGATATAAATGTTTTAGATATGCCATCAAATCTGTTATATGTTGCAGAGATATCTACTAAAGTTGACGTTCCTACCAGTTAGCCCATCCTGTCTCATAATACCACTTTGTACATGAAGAGGCGATAGTGAGTCACTGTAGCATTAAGGCTGCCTTTAGTCCCCACATGAGTG
>CM067478.1:8794103-8800543 GCA_034552555.1 Semaprochilodus insignis
CGTGATGGGCCGCGTGTAATCTTAGAAGAGTCAGAAGCTTGTGCACAAAACCACGCTAACGCACACGTTCAAGCAGATGGCATGAATCTGGTGATTAAAGTGTCCGTCCCAGACTGGAAGGTTATGGCCTTCAGCAGTGAGTCAGGAGGACAGCTTATCTGGGAGCATCAGGTGAGTTCTTCAGTTTTCAACATAAGTGCCCTTTCATTTTATATATAAATATATCTTTTTTTATTTGTTTGTTTGGAGAGGTAGATGTAATTATATTTTTATATAACTGCTCCTACTTTTCTGATCTTCGCTTCTCTTCGCTTCTCTAGTTCTGCACACCCATCGCCTCAGCCTGGTTGGTTGGAGGGGGAAAGGTTACACCCATCAGTCTGTTTGATGACACCTCCTACACCGCCCATCCAGAGCGCGAGCCTCAGGAAGAGGATGATGACATAATGGAGGAGGCACGTGGAGCCACAGAGTCCAGTGTATACCTGGGTAATAAAGCCTGTGCAGATGAATAAGAAAGAAAGGGAACAATGCATTTATTCCAGATCTAACTATTTGTCTGGTTTCTTGGTTGCAGGTATGTTTCAGGGACAGCTATATCTGCAGGCCTCAGTCAGGATGACTGAGAAGTTTCCGTCTAAAGCCAAAGCCCTGGATGGCCATGGCTCCAGCAGGGACATCATCCCTCCACCTATTGTCAGATGGAAGCCACTAATCCGTGAGTCTTCACCAGCAAACACATTGTAATCAATAAAACTGCATACTTGTTGTTCCTTATGCTTAGAATTATTATACAGCAGTGTGCTGCATTGGAAGTAATATAGAACTGGAAATGAGTGAAAATGAGTCATGCATATTTATATTGTGATACTTTGGTAGAGGTGGAGCAGCAGAGTTTAGGTATACAATTGCATCAAAGCTGCAACACATCTCTCAAAATAAAAACGAATTGGTTCCGATTCTACATCCCTAATAAAGACTCCAGTTACTACAATAAAGTATACTGACAACTTCTGTTAAACTAATATGTACGTTTTCAGAGTGGAAGTGAAGTGTAGGCCCACATACAGTCTTGGATTGCAGTTGTTACATATGCAGGGATGATTGCATTCATTGGTTTTAGACTAACCCTGAATTAATGGGGTTATGTCGTGAGTTTAAAAAGCTGCGCTAACCTATTACGTGTGATTTCTTTTCTGTTTTCTTCCAGACTCACCTTCTCGTACTCCAGTTTTAGTGGGTTCGGAAGAATTTGATAAGTGTTTGAACAATGATAAATTTTCCTACGAGGAGTACAGCAATGGTGCGCTGTCTGTCCTACAGTACCCTCATGGTAAGAACTGGTTTAGTTTGAAAGTTAAGTCACTTTTATGTGAGATATTCTAGTTAATGTTTTTTGCTGTTTATATGTAATCCCTCCCTCCTTTGTATTTGTAGATAACGGATACTACTTCCCATACAATTCTCGTTACCGTGGTCGGCGGGAGGTGACCGCGGTGAGCGTGTTGCAAACAGACGGGACTGGAGATACTAGATCGAGGAGGAAGGACCCTGTGCTTCTGTTGCCATGGTGGAAGGAGATTTTGGGCACCATCATATTTTGCATCGCTGCGACCACATACATTGTCCGGAAGTTCTTTCACCCCCATACAGCTCACATACGGGTAAGAAGAAGAAAAATGGAAGGATGTCACTTTTGCTTCTTGGTTTGGCAGATGTCAGGAAAATGCTACTTGCTGAAATGCAACATTAAAGTTGGATCAGGGTAATGATAATCCGTTAGTCTTTTTCAGGGTTGGGGTCGTTTTAGTTCCAGTATAATATACATGATGCATAATATTACAGCATAAATATTTTGGATAGTTAATAAGGGGAACAGCTCTAAGATAATGCCCGTGATTTTGGAATGGGATGAACACACTTGTTGTGGTGGTGGTCAGGTGTCCACATGCTTTTGGCTGGATTGTATACAAGCTAATGAGTAGTGTAGAAGAGTAGGATGTCAGCCAATTATATTATGTTTTTTAATTTTTATTTTTTTTTATTACTAGTTTGTGAGTGTGCACTGATGATCCATCAATGGCCGTTCATATTCTGATATCAGTACAATGTTGTTGGGATTTTTTGTGAAAGTTGACACAGTTTGGGTTAAATGAAGACATGAAACACGACATATTGCCAGGACTTTCTAGTAGTTACAAAGTAAATAACTTTATATACTCTTTACTGGACTAGTTGTGGAACTGGTGAGAGGCAAGTGACTATGTAGCACATTGAGACGTTTCTAATTATACCTCATTTTGGTATAGGTCTAACCAACATTGCAGGTGTACTTTCAGTGTGAATACATGTTATTTATGTTAAAATAAAATAAATCAACCAAATTGCTTTAGAGTTGTTTGGAACCAAAATCTGACAGTTCCGGTCTTTGCAGATTCCAGTCTTAAGTGGTTCTGGTTGTCTATAGCTTTTCATAGCCTTTCAAAAATATGGCACTAGTTGTGTATAGGTAAGACGGCTTCAGGTATCATGATGTGTATATCTTTTTGCTATATTGCCCATCCTTAGCTGAGATGCACCGAAATTGCTTTGATTAATGAGTGTTTGTGTTTCAATGTGTACTTCTTTGTTTAACTTCAGCAGCGGAAAGAGTCAGAGACTCAGTGTCAGACAGACAACAAGTTTGAGCTGGAAGTCCCTGAACCCAGAGAGACTATCACAGACACCCGCCCCAGCGAATATGTGTCCAGGTGAAAGAGCTTTTATTCAAAAAACATTTCAGCGAATGTGTCTGGCACATGCGCACACACACAGATGGTAGATTAGATGGTAGGTTAACATGGAAGGTTTGGTTTACTGAATATGCTTCAGTAGACAGGGACAGCTGCAGCAGCCACATGAGACGGTGCACACTTACACTCCAGAAACAGCTGAACATGCCCCTCCACAGTTTGCCTCCCAAGTCCGGGGTGAAGAGCATATGTTTTTGGGGAGTGGTAAGAATGTAGGCTTATGAACAGCTGGTCTCTCCATTCCCAGAGCTGTAGCTACAGCACCCATCCCGCTGCCTGATAGCACCTCATTACGTGAGCACTGACTTCAAATGAATCCTCCACACAAAAGCAGACAAGGAACATTCATGTTATGAATGATTCAACATATGTGATATCTGTACTTACTGAATGAAAAATTAATGATACACGTATTCCCGTTTCATGCACAGATGACATCTGTGATCTAACAGCTTTGGAATGTTGAATTAGAATGTGGCACTGCAGAAAGCTTTTCAATTGGAAAGTAACACAGTCGTGGTCCTGCTCTTGTTCCGTCTGACAGGTACCTGACAGACTTTGAGCCAGTGCAGTGTTTGGGCCGTGGCGGCTTTGGGGTTGTTTTTGAGGCGCGGAACAAAGTGGATGACTGCAACTATGCCATCAAGAGAATCCGACTACCCAACAGGTAACTCGGCCACAACATCTGCCTGAGTTTATTCTCACGTACATTGTCTGTATTCACCTGCATTATTAAAATTTGCGTTTTTGTGTTTACAGGGAGGTGGCCCGTGAGAAGGTGATGCGGGAGGTGAAGGCCTTAGCCAAACTGGAGCACCCAGGCATCATTCGTTACTTCAATGCCTGGCAGGAGAGCCCACCTCAGGGCTGGCAGGAGGAAATGGACCAACGTTGGCTTAAAGATGCAAGGTATAGTAACAGACATATTAACAAAAGGGTTAGCAATGGTTAGCAGCAACATCACCCCCCCCTAATTTTGGTGTATCAAATCTTGACCTGTGTACTGTGATGAGTATGATATTGTGATGAAACCCAACCCTAATAGTTATGTTTGTTTGTTTGTTTGCATCAGTGCTACTGACTGGCCACTCAGCTCTCCTGATCACATGGAGGCATTCTCTGTGAAGGTCCCCGTGTCCACCCCATCTCCACTGGACTCGCCATGTGTGTGTGCTGTTGGTGGTGACGAGAGTCTACTCAGTCAGGATCATGTGTGTGTGGACGGTCTGGGGCCAGACAGTATGATGTCCGATCGGGACAGTCCTGCTGACCCTGACCTGGAACTCTCTGAATCCCCACACTCCTTTGAGCTCTGCCCTCCGCGAGCTGTTGCCCATGGTGAATGTACCTCCTCCTCTTTCGACATTGTGTTTGAGGACTCAGGCTGTGATCAACGCGACAATGACACGGACAGCCGAACCACACCCATTCAGACCATATACCCCTCCCACTCTAGCTCTAGATCCCACCCACCTGTTTCCTCAGGTCCTTCCTCTTCCTCTCCTCCTCGCCCCACATCTCTGATACTGCCACCCTGCCCATCCACCCCCACTGTTCGGCCACCCCTCACACCCAAAGTCTACCTGTACATCCAGATGCAGCTATGCAGGAAAGAGAACCTGAAGGACTGGATGGCCCAGCGCTCTCAGCCCGAGCTCAGGGAGCACTCTCAGTGTCTCGCCATCTTCCTGCAGATCGCAGAGGCTGTGGATTTCATCCATAGCAAGGGACTCATGCACCGTGACTTGAAGGTAGGGCACACTTTTTCTTACATTTTTTTTAACTTAAATATTCAAATTTACTGCACAATTTCTGTCCAGTTGCTGTGTTTAACTTAATGGGAGGGAAAGATAAATAAAATGAAACGTAAAATATGAAAGGTGCAATAATACTTACACGTCACATTTTATTTTTTCGTGTGTGTTATATTTAGCTAATGAACAGAAATATGATTGCTTGAACACTCCTGGTCAAATTCTGTGTTTTGTTAATTTTTTTTATGTACAGCTTTTTCTATGTTGCCAGTTCACTTCAAATAATATACTGGCAGAAAATTGTGTCCCCACATCCTCTAATGATAAAACTTACTATTACACAGCAGTACAGTATTTAGTTTAGTTTATTTAGTTTATTCCACACAGATGAACACCCACTAAAGCAGAAAAAAACTGAGATGAAGTCAGGTGTCTATATTTTCTAACAGCCACCATCCCTGCACAGATACTTTGCATACATCATACAAATTGAATATTGTGAATCTAGAATTAACAAATTTTCTTTTCCTTGTCTTCATATTTCCCCTCTTTCGCTCTCTTCTCTCTCGCGCACGCTCTTTCTCTCAGCCCTCTAATATCTTCTTCACACTGGATGATGTGGTCAAAGTAGGGGACTTTGGGCTGGTCACAGCTATGGACCAGGAAGAAGAGGATGATGAGGAGCTGAGTACCCTCACGCCAATGCCACTCTATGCTCGCCACACCGGTCAAGTGGGCACCAAACTCTACATGAGCCCAGAACAGGTGGGGTCCATGAGATTTGACTGCTATTTCAAACCCATATTTGATTATGTATTTATTGTACTGTAGAAGAACAGAATGTTTAGGTGAAGTTGTACTTTTCTGGTATTCTAAATCATCTCATGACTTCATTTTCTAAATGTTTACATATTGGCATTGTTAAACTTGCCCATGAACAATATCAGCCCAGAATTCTCACATTGGTGCATACTTGGCCCAAACGTATTGATTTCAGGCATGTTATTTGTTATTAATGTATTAATTGTCTCTGCATTTATTTGTCTGCAGTTGAATCAGTTACATCTCTTTCTCTCTTCTTTCTGTAGTTGTCAGGAAACTCGTATTCTCATAAAGTGGATATTTACTCTCTTGGGCTGATTCTGTTTGAGCTGCTGTACCCATTTCGCACACAGATGGAGAGAGTCAGAGTAAGTACATGTACTTATATACTCTTTCAGCCACTAGTAAGACATACTGCTTTACTAACACAGAGATCCTTGTTTTTTAATCATCACTCACTGCTTTTCATTCCTAGACTCTAACTGAAGTCCGGGCCCTGCAGTTCCCCGCGGCTTTTTACAAAACCAATGTTCAAGAGGTGAGCATGTGTTTGGGTGCAAAGGGTTGGGGTTTTTAAGACTGACAGGGAAAGTATTAGCAGATCGAGGGACATGAGAGTTAGGATGGCAAAAGCTATCTGCTGCTCCCTGCTGGGGCAGAATTAGTATTACAAACCATCTGGGATCTGTGATTTTTTTTTCTTGTCTTTATAATGACCACCTACCTGGTTTAAATATATTTTGTAGACATACAGCTTGGAGTTGGTGGTAATTTATTAGTATGTCATGTCAGAGGTCTTGTTTGGAAAACTGAGAGGGTTATTTTTTACTATTTCAATAGTTGAACTTAACCTTTAAGGGTTACTCCATTAAGAAATGGACACTGCCCTCTTCTGGTTCAAACAGGTTTGACCAGCTTGATACCTTTCAACTTAACCTTTTGTAAGAGAAGTATTTTATTATATTAGTACTATTGGTTGTGTATATTATCATCAAATTCAGAACTGTTATGTATTGGTTGGATGTGTCAAAGCATCTACAAACATCCACAGCTGCAGATGCCCCCCCCCCCC
>CM067478.1:8860339-8873346 GCA_034552555.1 Semaprochilodus insignis
TCTCTCTCTCTCTCTCTCTCTCTCTCTCTCTCTCTCTCTCTCTCTCTCTCTCTCTGACTCTGTCAGTCTCCTGGATGTTAGTCTCGGCTCTGTGAAATGTTTCGTGCGCGGCAGCACGTCTGAGCTGCTGGGAGGAGAGAGTGCATGTTACTGTGTGTTTAGAGGCGAGGGGGAGGAATCTGTTCACCAGGGGGCAGTGTTGCTCTGGTGTTGAACAATGTAGGAAGTTCACACAAGCATGAACATACAGCATGAAGCCAATCATCCCCACCACTTTTTAACATGGAACTCTCTCTCTTCCTCTCTTTCAGATTGCGTTCTCTCAGCACAGTAACTTCATGGATCTGGTACAGTTCTTTGTCACGTTTTTCAGGTAAGAACCGGCTCTCCCCTGGTGAGCATCTAATGAAGACTGAATTAAAAGGCAGCATTGGAATGTGTGTGCATCCCTGCGGGCTTTACCTCAGTTATCAGAGCGTGTTTGGTTTGTGTGAAATCTAATAAACAATTCCCACCTTATTAGTAAGCACAATAATCTTGCTGATGTAGAAATCGCCTCAGACCAACATAGTGAAAAGGACACACAGATTCTCTTTCTTCTTAAACACACTTTGTCGCTTCTTTGTGTTGAAAACTGGAGTTTTAGTCCTTAATGATTCAGCTTTAGGAAAAGTAGGACATTCATTTAAATCACACTACATATCCCATACAATAAACACAAACACACACACACACACCCACACACACCCACACACACGCGGTGCTGTGGTTGGCCATGGTTCCCCATCATTAGTTCTGTCAGCTCAGGCACTATGATGAATTACACTGACTCTGCACTCTCTCAGCCTTGGTAGGTGTGTGTGGGGGGGTTAGGAGAGAGTGAATCCGTTTATTCAGCAGGCAGACTTGACTATTTCTGTCTTTTGAATCTACACTTTTACAGTGACGTTTTCAGTGTTGGAAATGCTGCTGTAGAACTTGTATATAATTATGAAATGATGTTCCGACAAGGCGAAGAGTCCTGATTTATTTCTGGGAAGATTCAGGCTGGATGCTTCAGGTGTAT
Source organism: Semaprochilodus insignis (assembly GCA_034552555.1). Lineage (NCBI taxonomy): Eukaryota > Metazoa > Chordata > Actinopteri > Characiformes > Prochilodontidae > Semaprochilodus > Semaprochilodus insignis. Next base: position 8,861,406 of record CM067478.1, read on the forward strand.
TTGATTGCTTCTGCTGCTACATATGAGAGCACATTGGGCGAGCTCATGTCTCATCATGCAAACTTGTCGCCTTTTGGCAAAATTTGCCGTTTTGAATGATGAATATGCCATTTGAGTGAAACGTGTAGACTTGATGAGTTTTTAATTTTGGGAAGGGGCTGTGCTGCCAGTGGAGAATTCTGAGGGAGAGTCCCTCATCTTCCCCCAAACAGAGCACAGCAGCAGTTCATGGTCATTATTCGGATAACCCGCAGATATGTCATTCAGTATTTCCATTCTCTTTATCAGAAGATGACAAGAGACCAGTTTTGTGAGAGATAAGGGTACTTTCATTTTCACATATTCAGATTCTTTCTTCAGTAAATGCGATGAGCACAGCGGTCTCCATTTCTAATAGATTTGGGGGCCCCAGAATAACATCTCTGCAGTAGTGAAGCGTCTGAATACATTCAGTAGATTATCAAGATACTTTTTAAATAACTGTGTAAACAAAAGTTGTGTTCATAATCTGCTGAATTCAGTTGTTTATTGATTTATTTTGGGTGGTACTAATCTGTACATGTTAAGGTTAGGGTTGATGTTAAGGTTGGGATTAGGTTTTGGATTGGGTTTGGGGTTAGGGTTATGGACAGGATTAGGGTTACTTGAGTTGGTTAGTTGGTTAGAGTCAGTTGTGTAAGGTTAGCTTTGGCTTAGACTTAAAGTCTACTTCATGTAACACAGTCAGTACATCTACTGAGGTGGTGTTGATGTGTTACTGATACTCTGTTAAGAGTTTATTAATCATCTACAAAGGATCACTCCAAATTAAGTGTTACCTGTATTTATATAGCTGGACCAATAATTCCACAGTAGTTATCCATGTGATGTTGCCTCAGGGTCCAGCACACACAAGGATCTGAATCACTGAATCACTAAAATGTTCTCCTAGGGCTGCTGTAAGCCACTACAGAGGATTTATTTGTTTGTTTGTTTGTTTGTTTGTTTGTTTTTGTTTGTTTGTTTGCTTACTTACGCTGTTCATGCATTTATGTCTGATGTCTGCACTAAACAATTTGTGTGAACATGCTGTTGCAGGCATGTTATGTGTTTTAACACTTGTATTGTTCTAGATAACGCTGCTTTTACATATACGCGTGTTACATATACATATCACCATTTATTTGTAAGACTGGAAATAGATTGTATAAAGTGTTTAAGACTATAAAGATAAATAGAATATGAGGTAGAAAATATGGACAAACAAGAATAGCAGTAGACCATTCCCAGCACAACACTGGCACTGACAAGTTGCATTAGAGGGTGTTTTCCACGAGAAAAATGAGTGACACACTGAACATTTACTGAACACTGTTTATAAATCTTATTGGCATGTTTTTCCATGCGTAGCTTGTGTTAGTCATCCTTTGGTCCTTCATCTGTGGGCAGTTTCTGACTACAGAACCTCTGTGGCCTGGATGTTTTTGGCTGGTGAACTGTTATCAACCCAGCAGCGACACTGAAGTGTGTAAAAACCCCTGCAACACTGCTGTGCCTGATATGCTCATACCAGCAGCACAGACGCCAGCATGACACCGCAGTGCCGAGTGTCAGTGTTGTGAGGAATGATCCACTGCCTAAGTAATATCTGCTCAGCAGTGGTCCTAATGTGGTCCCTTTCCATTGATGGACTGGGTAGAAGGGAGCTGACAGCCGTTACAGTGCATCTGTATGACCGCAGTATCTGATAGAATTAGCAGTGGGTGTAGATGTAAAGCCGCAACAAATGTTGGATTAAATTTGGTGATTAAATAAATCCTAAAGGAATTTAAATAGCTGGGTGAAAATATGTCGCTTCTGTGTGTCAGTTTCCATTAGTCACATGGTAAACAAAGTTTAATTTATGAAGGAAAAAGCACTATATGGTTATAGTGCTATATAGCAGTAGTCAGGAGTAGGGCTGTTCCGACTCTGCTTATTATAGCCTGTGTAAGAGCTCTAAATTATGGTAGTGAGGTCAGGTTTAATTGCTTGGTGCAGCCCAAATGTTTTGTTCTGGATAGCTAGCTTAACAGTGTGCTGGATAGCGAGCCGTTCGTCCATAGAAGAAAGACTGATGATGATGATCGTTATTATTATTTAAGACAAACACAGTAGTAGTAATGGTGAACTGAATAAAACATCAAGTACACCGTGAGCTTTCCTTATTCTTGTATAATATTTGAATGTTTGAGAGTGTTTAAAACAACAACAGTATGCAGCCCTAGTTTCTAACGAACTCGTATACAACCAGCCCAATTCATATTTATTTACCTGAGATAAGTGAATGTCACCCAGACACTTGGGTAAAGGTTAGGTGTTTCCTAAGGGCTGGAGAAAGTTGGAGAGAGTGTGGTAAGGTTTGTGTGGAAAGGTTTGTATTCGAGATTCATCCTGAAGGAGTATATCCAGTCCCTGGAGTAGAGCTCAGCTTATTGGTTTATTGATATCTCAGCTTGATATTATCCCTTGGCTGATAATGTTGGGTTTTAATGATTTTGATATTGGAATTTATCTAGAGTGGAGGAAAGCTGGCGCAGAGAGCTGCCTCAGCTATCTGAGCTGTGCAAAAACAAAGCAGATCAGCTTTTACAGCAGCTATTGAACTTTGTGACTTTATATCCAATTATTAAGTCACTCCACATTAATAATGTGTTTTCCTCTGTGGTAACATGTCATTTAGCAGTATTAACCTGTTTTTATTATCCTTATCAGTTCGCTTTCTGTAACAACTGGTATATTACTCAGTCCATTGGTATGAAATTAAATATTAGTGTTGTGGTACTGTGGACGCAACAGTTATTCTTGAGACCAGCCAAGTGCAGTCAACTGAACTCTAAGTGTCTTTTTTTAAAACTATTATTAAAAATCATATTCAAACAGAATAAAACATTTGATTTAAAATAGAAGACTAGGGAATCCAAGTTTTACTCAACCTTTATCTGCTGCATGGTATTTGTCACACAGTGTAGCATTAATCACATTGACCTCAATATCACAACACTTATTATTATTATTATTATTATTATTATTATTATTAATATTTTTTTTTTTTTTACTTTTACATGTGTTTACTATTATAATAACCTTGAATAACCAAGCCAGATTAAGCTAGCTCTTCAACTAGGGGTATAAAATACTATAACAGACTTCTGACTGTTAATATTGTTTAACGCCCCCTGATGCTCATCTCGGGTGGCACTTCTGCATGCATGTTTTAGTAATGGACATCACTCCCTCGGTCAGTCAGTGATTCACTAAAAGACACTGACGCTCTCGCAGGCTGGCCAGCTGGGCAGTCCAGCAAAAATCTGCTCTCAGAATTTGAGGTATGAGAGGTAAAAACAGGTCACTGATATTTTCATTTAGTGTTCAGTCAGATGTATTTTTTTATTTTATTTATTTTAACTTTAAATTGGAGTAGAAGGGACAGTCTCTATCATCATTTGCCTCTAGAACTCAACATGTAGAGGTTGACTAGGACTGCTTCCTAATGATATTAATAAAATCATAGGGGTATATTCTGAACATAATGTCAGTCTCGTGATGGTCTTAATTCTGTCTCACCTGTAATGGTTTTGATGGCAGTGCTACCAGGTAATGGTGAATAGTCTGGTACAGTTAGGACAGGAAAGTTCAGTTTGTTATTCATTTCATCTTAAGGTTAAAGGGTAACACTTTACATTAAGAGTTGACTAACTAACAATAAATGCTGCATTAGTTAACATGAAGTAATAGATTAACGATGCTTACAATGCTTAACTAATGTTAAGTAAATGTGTAACAGTTGTGTAACATTAGTTAACCATTGTTAATGTATTCCTTCATGTTAACTAATAAATTGCTTAATCTTAATTAGTCAGCACTTATAAAGTGTTACCACTTAAAATTAGTAATGTGTGTATATAGTATTTTCTCTTATATCTTTTGTATTGTGATCTCTCCTGCAGATAGAAGTTTCCCTTTGGTTTTCTTTGACCTCATGTTCTGTGTTTTTACAGTTGTTTCCTGTCTCTGCTGCTGGTGGCAGCGGTCGTGTGGAAGATCAAGCAGAGCTGTTGGGCATCACGGCGGCGAGAGGTAGGGGCCATGGCAGTGGCTGAGCTGCACTGTGACATTTGGTTTCACTGGTGTACGAGTGCTTTCACCTTTTTATTTATAAGATTATGTTTGACTCTCAGAGCCATTAAGGTTCAGTTATTTTGTTTGTGGGTGCGGCGTAAAAGTGAAACCCACCTAACGTGACGCTTGACTGGAGTGCTTTTAAAAAATTGACATCCTGTCCTAAAATTGTGAACAAGTGGAGTGTTAGAGAGGGTTAGAGAGTTAATGTGGGGTCTGTGTGCAGGCAGACCAGAAAGCTCTGAAAGGCTTTTTGAGGGGCTTATTTTAGCATCACAAAGACATTTATGAGGGGCAGTAAGAGTGTTCTCCTAAAGGTTAGAAGTGTGTTGCTTGTATGTAAAACCCACCTTCTGGCCTACTCAAGTGCTCTTATCCCGTAAAGAGTCATACAGGCAGTGTGGTTTCTTCTCAAATGCCAACACACGCAGTGTGTGGAAGATCTGCTGACCTTAAACCTTTGCTAATGGGGTTCATGGAAGCCATGCAGGGGAGGCTAATTTAAGATGGAATGGGTTTAACCGTTATGCGTGCATCTACACACAGACGATTAAGAGAAAACATAACATCACGTGACACAGAACATAACCCAGTTTGTAGGGCATGTACAGTGTCTGGAACTGGAGACATGAGCTGGATTCAGGATGTAATGATGGAAAACTTGGGTTTTTGATGGCCGGTCTTCTGGGCGAAGAACTGAACATCACAAAGTGAACACTGATGTCTTTTTCCCAACAATTGTGTGTGAGGGAGAGAGCAAGGGAGAGAGCAAGGGAGAGAGCAAGGGAGAGAGCAAGGGAGAGAGCAAGGGAGAGAGAGAGGCTCTCTACTGGTAATGGTAAAATGCAGTGGGAGTGGGAGGTGACAGATATTAATTATAATTATATGGATTTTTGCTGGTGGTGTTGGAGGTGACGGATTAAACTGTTCTCAGAGTATCAGGGTACCCTTGGGCGAACAGTGTGACCTGACCCAGAAAAAAATGTTTTTTTTTTTTAAGAGGAGGTCTTGGCACAGATAATCTGAGCCTTTCCTTAATTTTGATCCTATTATTTTCTTTTTAATGTACACCATCTCATTAACAACAGCAAGAAATGAGGTCTCTCTAGTCTACTTTAGTAGAAACGTCAGTCTGGCAGCAATATAACATCACTATACTTGGAGACGTTTTCTGTACATTGTCTTTTACACAGTACGTAGAATATCACAGTATTTTAGTGCCACATAAGAAAACAGGGTACAGTGATTTTTGTTAGGTGTTTCTCATATCAAGCTACACTAAATCCAGATGCCAAGTTATGCTCTTTGTAATGTACTGCATGTCTGCGTTCTTCAAGTATTAATGATCTCAGAAAAACATGCTGTGACTCAATTTATCATGATAATGATAAATATCATATTGCACACCCCTGCTGTTCAGCGATGTACTCAAACTGATTAATCTGATTGAGCTCAGGAGTAGAGTAGCCTGAAATTTTGGTCTGAAACTGAAGAACATGCTCACAGTTTAAAATTGAACACTGATTTGGATATGCTAAACTGGTAAAACTCTGTCTACAGTCAGTAGAGGCTGAAGAAAAGAAAAAAAAAAAACTTGATTGTTATATTGACTAGTAACATTGACAGCAATTATCGGGTCACTGATAAAGACAGAAAAGCAAATTGCCCAAAACTGCCCGGGTGCCCAAAACTGTGTTTATGTTCCATTTTAATGCATATTCCATATTAATCAGTCCACAACTTTAAACAATAAAAGCTTTTGGTCTGGATAAATTTAACCCTACACACTGTCTTTGTGCTGGCTTCATGGTTCTCATGACCAACCCAAGGTAATAAAGGGAGGAGAGGACGAATAGTGAGATAAATGCAGGCCAATATTAGTTAAAGGTGGGAGACGAGCTATCATAAACCCAAATAAGAATTGGCGAAGCTCTATCCTATATGTTGTACTTATTCAAACAAATCAATCTTTAGTTTTCTGATTTATTTCTGAAGTGTGGCTTTCTCACACTGCTTCCTGACTTAGTCAGTTGCATTAGACAACTATGACCTTGTGTGGAAAACAAACTGTGGAAATATTTATAAAAAAAGGAAAAATATCTTTACTGTATTTATAACAAAACTGTGAAAAATGTATTTTTGGCCATGCTTCTGCTGCTCTCACTCATTTATTCGATGTAGTTTAAGTCTTTGTGGATGGGCTTCCTATGAGCTTGTGTGTCTTTGCCTATACACAGCATCATGTCTAAGCATGTGCTCTGTAGTTAAACGCTCTTTTCTCTCTTCTTCTATCCTCTTTTCTTCTGTGAAGCTGAGCCACCCTGCTGGGTCTTTTTAACCTGACTTCTTTAGAGACTGCAGTCATTTGGTAGACCTATTTTCCTTTGCTGTCATGCACTGCTGAACTACCATTAAACAAACTTAACGAACTACTCCTCTGTGTGTGTGTGTTAATGCCGCAAAATCGAAATGTTTGTTATGGCCCTCTGCAGTGTGATATAAAAAGGCGGCGATATGATGGACTGTGTTTCAGAGCGTGTCTGGTACATCAGAGTAAAACGTTTCTTGTCGTAAGAGTAGCTCTCCTGGGATGCTCCAACAGATTGCAGACATTTCTGTCGTGAGTCGTGTGGCGGCTGACCAATCGCAGATGTTCCTAGTGAGCGTTCTATGAGCTTTCTGAATCACGTTGACGTGGCCTGCCAGAAGTACAGCCGTTTTTGTCACAATGAGACACCCCGGTTTTAACCTTGTTTCTTGGAGACGTCGAGTGCTCGGCAGCACGTTTTTCTTGTTTGAAGTCATATTGCACTCACAGCATGAAGTGATACAAACATGAAAATAATCCTGAGCAGTTTGCGCGTGGGTAGGTGGGCTGGTGGGTGAATGTGTACGTGTCCGCACGCATGGGTTTAATTTTGTTCATCACCCTGCTCTGCAGAGACTCGTCACTCATGACTGGGTGGAGAGACAGCCAGAAGACAACTCAAGGTGACCTTAGATAGTGTTTGTTTGGCCTCATCCGTAATGTGAACGTTTTTACCAGGTCAGCACAGCCTCCTCCTTTAGCCCCCCGCCTACCCCCCCTGCAGGGGATTACGCACATGAACCTTGTAATGAAATGATGCATGCAGCACTGTGTGTTTGTGTAGGCAAAGGTTCATCTATGATACTCTGAATATGTTTCTGGTCGAGGTCAGCTTTCCTCCGCGGAAGCATGCTCCTCAGAGCTGAAAGTAATGTAAAAGGGAAATTTAACCACTACTACTGTAAACGTCAAAAAGAATTGTTCAGTCTGTGCATCACACTAATGTAAAGCAATTGCTTTTAATATGTTCGTCCTGTCTTTTCACTTGAAGGAGGAAAACAAGACAGTACACAATGCCGCACTGTTCATTAAGTGAAATTCAGGCACCATTTAAAATCCATTAGGATCTTGAGGGCTACATTGGGAAATGACTAGATGAACTACAAAATGGTAATAAACACTACACCGCCTAAAAGAAGTACTCAAAGGCTGGTTTTTTTTTTGGTTTGTTTTTTGTGTGTGTGTGTGTGTGTGTGTGTGTGTGTGTGTGTGTGTGTGTGTGTGTGTGTGTGTGTGTATGTATATATATGGGGTGGGGGTATGTTACTGTGCTGTTCTGAAGCACAGTAACATATTTTCCACAAACACATCTTCCCACATGGTTGTAAGCCATGAGTTTTTTTGGTTTGGCAGTGTACAGTACTAAGTTGGACACCACCCTTCATTTATTTAATTGCCAGTCAAAATTGCCATTAATTACAAGTTTATTATTTTTCAGTGCTACACAGGAGGAGCAGAAAGCATGTATTTAACATTTAGACTTTCTTTTTATTATACCTTCCATTCTTTTCAGTGGACTTGTTTCAGTTGTGTTGACTATTTTTTTTTTTTTTTTTTTTTAACCCCAGTTATGGAATCTCCTGTTTTCTCACTTATTTCTTTTGACTTTCCCCTTCATTATGCAACCTATTATATTTGATGTCCTCAGAAATATCTTCTGACAAATGCATAACTTGTACTTAATGGCTGCTTTGACTGGAAAATGCAAAGGGTGGACTCTGACTCGCAACTGTACTGCATTTCCATTATTATGTCTAATGATTTCCATTAATATCTTTGGTGTTACAAGGTTAGGGACTCTCCTGTCGCAGTCTCTCTCCTCTCATTTTTTTTTCCTCTCTCTCTCTCTCTCTCTCTCTCTCTCTCTCTCTCTCTCTCTCTCTCTCTCTGTGCTGTAAGGCAGTGATATTAATTCCTCTAATCTGTACTCTTTGGGGCTGGGTGTGAATAATTAAGGAGCTGGATTAAGCCTCATTAGAGGGATTATATTGCTGCATTAATCTGAGCCAATACCAAACCTATCTGTCAGCTTCCATTCTGCCTATGACCTGTCTCTGTTACACGCACCTGGGAACGTCTGGTTATCTAGTGTCTTCTCGGTAGATGGAGTGAGGCACGATTTGGTATGTTTTAGTGCATAATGTGGCTGAAGCTGTTCTCTGTCTATAGGCGAAAAGAAGTGTATGTTATGCCTGGCAGCCCTGCCTACCCGAGCATGTAATATACAGAGACAGCCTCCTTTTAGCAACAATGCAACTCCTTAAAATCTGCAATAACACACTGGTGAGTGCTCTTTGTAAACAGCCTAAGAGCTCATCATATTACCTGAAGCCCCCCCCCCCTAGTTTGTTAGGGCCCAAACTAATGATGTGTCTCTGAACATGACTCACCACAGGTCTGTACCACAGTCAGACTGTGGTATAGAAACGTCAGGCAAATGTCTGAGCTTTAGCTTCAGAGTTCATGGTATTTTTTTTCAGATGATAATTGCTTAATCACTGTGAAATTCTGTTAAACTCACAGAACTGAAAAAACCTCTTAAAAATGTACATACCAGTGTAACTGCTTCGTATCCGAGAAATATTTTGGAAATATGGTGGTAGTCAGTACAGCAGAAAGATGAATCATTTTAATATTGAAATCGCAATTTAAAAGAGTGCAATTTTCAAAATGCAAAAGCTGCAGCTTTTACAATAGACTACATAATCAGCTATGTTTCTTTAACACATTTCAAAGGATAAAATTTAAGTTAATAGCATAGAGCTTGTGAATAACCTGTAGATGAGTTAGACCAGTCAGAAAGAACCCATTTGCGGTGTACATGAGCACAGCCATAATTAATTGGCAGTGAAGCATGTTAACTGCCTACTCTGAAACCTGAAACCAGAGGAAGAGGATACACTAGACTTAATAGCCTAAAAGACGTCCTGGATTTCAACTTACAGAAAATTATCGCATTTCAAACCTCATTTGCAGTATTGGTTGGGAAAATCACAATTGGATACTTTGCCCAAATTGTTCATCCCTACTAATCATACTAATTGGATGAATTTAATTAAATGAAATAAACGTTAGCTCAACTTTTGTACATTCTATACCACATGTAAGTGATTTGTGAGATAGCCAGTATTGTGATATGTACAGTCAGATCTGAACAGCTGTAATACTGTTGAGTTTAGTTGTTGGCCTGGATCTCCTACAGGTGAAAGGACTTGAATACCTTGAATGTGGTATACAAGTCAAATGGAAATTAGATTTGGGGTGGAATCAAAATGTGTGCATAATTAAACGGTTAAGTTGCCAACAAAGTCATGCAGATTACAGATGAAACGCGGTTTGAATTATTCACAGTGTTGAGAACCAAACATAATGTTGCTAAAAGCCCCTCCATAGAAAGTCCATCTAAAATCTTGCTTACTACGACAACTACAGTTAGGATTGAGTTAAGACAAAAGCTATTACAGAATAACAGTCTTTAATTCATAATCATATCCTAACAAGAAAACATTATTACACAAAAATCCTAACTAGACAGTTTTTTTCTGAATACTGGCCTAAACCCCAGCGGTGTCCTAACCTCTGTTTTAACTCTCAGTTTCTAACCTTTCATGCAGTAACTGGCAGCATAGTTTATTGTCACTGGCATAATGATGTTACATTTATCTGCATTGTATAACAGAGCTTTCTTTTCCGAGGCTTTTTACCTAACAGTGTCTTAAATTACACTGCAGACATTATCTCCAGTGTTTCCCTTGTATTACCTTCCTGTGTTAATGTTAATAAAAACTCATTAGACATAATGTTACTGTGATGGTGGTTAATGATGAGGAGACAGAGTTTAACACGTGTCTGTTTATTGGGAGAAATAACATGATATAATTGCCTAAAGCATTTGGGAAATGGAAACTGAAACTGGGGAGCCGTGATGTTCTTATAATCAGCACATGAAGTTGTTACAGTATTCCTGACTTTGACTTTACCACACTTTAGTTTTGTTTTGACCTTTAATGGTCAATCGATAATGCCAGCTGTAACATACATTTTTAACATTTATTTTGATTCCCTGATTGTTTTCACTGTGTGCATATGGTCTGTTACTGGGCGACGGACATAACAGTTGGATTGAGTAGTAGGAAAACTGTAGGCTCTTTTTTTTCGATCATTGATCACAGTCAATGGCTCTGTTAATGATCTGATTCATGCGTTCTCTCTCCATTCAGTCAAGAAAAATACAACTCAGATATTTCGAGGACTCAGATTAACATATTGCCACCATCTTCTTGGGAATGAGGTGTCAGCTTGCAGATAGAGATCTTGCTGTGATTCATGTGCTGTGAAGCGCTAGCTGTTGAAATGAATAGGAAGGCTAATCCACACCCGCGCCTGGTTATATTTTAGTCTCGACAGTCTCATACTATTGGCTCATCACAGGTCACATGCCTGGGCGCATGGCTTGTCAAAATGTCAGAATAAGATGTAACCTGCACTTCATAAACACGGCAGAAATTGAAAACTGTTTCCATTTGACAGAACATTCTAGACCTACTACCATTACCGAAGTTATCATTTTAAGGCTGCTGTAGACAGTTCCACTCACTGCTGTTTCAGCCCTGCTGAATATAAGAAATGATGGTGAACATTCCGAATGTCTGTACTTATGGCAGAATCTGCTTCTTGAATTTACAGTGCCAAAATCCTACCTAGATGCCAGCAGTTTCACTTGATGGCTGCGGAAGTTATCTATCCGTCTGTAGTCTTGGAGTTATTTATAAAAGTTTATTGCAGCAGTTTGTGGTGAGTCAGGGAGAAAGTAATCTCTCTGTATGAAACCATTTAGAACAACTTGGAACTTGGAGGACGTTCTCATAGCCCTGTAGAGACTAAACAAAGATTGTAATTAATAATGATTGGTGTGTTTCAGCACTGTTTGACAAAAAAAAAACAATTAAATAGGAATATCTCAAATTGGAGCAATTCCTGAGGTTCTTTAATGGATTTATTTCACGCTGTTCTGTTTGTACCTAGAAGCGATGCAGTCTTGTTTATAAATCCATTATTTTCAAGTGCAACCTTTGACAGTGAAATGATTGTAGTTGCTCAGTTCATAATTTCAGTTGATTGTGCTGTCTTGTTAAACTGTGGGAGAACAAGTGATTGTATTTTATGCAGAACTGCATTTTTTGGCTGCAGACTTGTTTAGAAGCTTTGAAGCAGATTTGCTGAAGTCCAATCTTGGTGACGTACTGTCCTGTCCTGGGGAGGTTAGTTGCAACGTACTTGGCTCTGAATATCACATACTCCTTCAGACTTTGATTAACTGAATCTGCCGTTCATTTGAATCATGTACATCTGAGTTTTTTAGAATTCGGAAGGCGGGGTCTGCCAACAGAGTATTCCACCCCAAAATACGCCCCCCCCCCCCCCCCCCCCCAC
>CM067478.1:8873421-8884729 GCA_034552555.1 Semaprochilodus insignis
CGCCCCCCCCCCCCCCCCAAATACAGCACAGCAACAGTTATGGGTCATTTATTCTGCCAACCCACAGATATAATGTTTAATTTTATTGGATGCATCAGCAGGAAGATAACATTACTAACAAGGTGATGTTTTGTGAATGGTAAGTAAAGTTGTTTTTATTGTTTACATATTTAGATTTCTTTGTTCTGCAGCTTTGAAGTGATGGATAAAAAAAATATCAAAATGCCTTTAAAATAGTACTAGGTTTGGAGATGACTTGTATTAGTCTACTTGTTGGACTAGCCCTGTAATTTAATCTCAGAAATACCGTGCTACCATTTTCTTACATCCCTGGCTACATCACTGCTCATGCATTTTCATGTCAGTAAATCACCAGCACCAGACCTGGCACACATGCTTTAAAGGACTCCTTTGACCAAATACATGGTGTATTTGCAAAAGTCTTATTGGTGGTCATTTGCATCATTCTTTGGTAACAATTTTAACTGGTCCACTCTTTACTTGTGGTTTTGGATAAGAAATATAATGTCTATATCTGCACTATAGTCATAGGTTTATTATGCACTATTACACTTTACTGTATATACTGTACATCTTAACTACTGGACACTCTGGACACTCTACTGTATATCCTATATATCCTATATATCTGCACTCCTGGACACGCCACTTTACTTTACTTAAATACCAGTATAAGCACATGTTTATTCTGTTTATTCTGTTTATTCTGTTTATTATGTTTATTCAGTCATCATCTGCTGATAACTGCACCCCTGCACATTCATGCACATTTATTTATTACTATTGCACTGTCTTTCTACAGGTCTACAGTTATATTTGTATTTCTTGTATATATTTCTTGCTTCCTTGCGAAGTGAGATATTTATATATTTATCCTCTTGACCTGTACTATGTATAGTTTATAGTTTATAGTGTATAGTTAACAGGTAATAATACTGCTGCCGGTACCTACTCATTTAGGTTTTTTCATACTGCACAACACTTTTAATCTGTAATTGTATTTGTTTGATGTTTTACTGTGCTGTTTTCTTGTGAAACCGCTACTGGCTGCTAAATTTCCTTCGGGATCAATAAAGTATCTATCTATCTATCTATCTATCTGTCTATCTATAGATCTCCTGATCCCTGGTTCCTATCACAGTCACTGTTAGGAGTTTTTCTACAAGGCACCATTTCAAATGTAACCCACACTGCGTGACTTTCTTTACATCTCATTGACTGAATTGTGCAGAAAGAAGTTCAAACGCTGTTTTCTTTTTACCATTTGTTTTATTTCACTATGGCCTCTCCTTGTCTTCACAAGTTCTCATTTCAATACACCGTCCTCTACAGTGGAGACATGTAGGAGGTGAAACCCCACCCCCATGAATATCTCTGCAGCATCTCATCATTCAGAAACTCCCTTCTACTTGACATGAGCTTTCCTTTGATGCCTAGCTTAACAGTCCACTGCTTGACCTAATTTCTTCAGCGTAAGCAGCCCTTTCAAGGGTGAAAGGCACAGCAGACTTATTTAGCTACCTTGTAACCAAACAGTTGCATATAGCTATCTGCTATATGAGCTTGTGCAAATGTATGGCAAAGATTTGGGCTTTCTGACCTTGTTGAATGTCTTCACAGTAAGGTACGGGTGTCCTACACTACACTATCAGAATCTCAGGTGTTCTATTCTATGGACTTTTTCCCCAGTTCAGTCAAAATTCCTTGACCACTGGTGCTTCACCTAGGAAGCAGTGAGGTGTCTAGTGTGGTGTTGAAGGTAGTAAAGGAAACATGGAGCTAAAACTTGGCTCTCTTGAGAAGGAGAGGGGAGCAGTAATAGGCGATTGATTCACTCTGTCGAACTGAATGACATGTCATTTCATATTCCACTCTGAATTTCTTAGTAACTGTCCCTTAGTAACTTTCCCCTGCATCATTTGAGCATGGTATCCACTGAGCTTCAAGTGAACACTGTCAGTAGTGTTCTGACTTCCAGTTACCATCTCTTTCATAGTACTAACCTCACTGGTTTTGTGACTGGAAGAGCAGATGTATTGTCTTGGGGAAATCCCCATTACTGGGACATGAAACTGCACAAAGAGGTAGTGAATTATACTTAGGCTTATTTTTGGAAAGCTGCCATAGCTCCATTTCTGATGAAGGAGGACGTTCTGTGCCTTCCTTTATATTCCTTTAATAATCAGTATGTCATAGATGCACTAGTACACATGTGGCCAAGAATTTGTAGCGGGAGGCCTGATATCACCACCTCTGGTAAAAGTGGATGGAGTTTTATCACTTTGAAATGGGTGAAGAAGCAGTGGATAATGGAGGTTCTATGCAGTTAGCTATGGCCCATACCTTCACATGTGAATCTCCGTGCATTGTGCGCTTTGGAGCTGACCTAATGAGAAGAGGTTCACCCTGATTTTCATGGACTGTCTTGTAACATTATAGGAAGTTTTTGAAATGCCTGGGCCTAATTTGCTCGGACTCTTTGTGATAGTAAATGGTGAATGAGGAGTGATCAGCTGTGTCCTGGTGATCTTGTAATACTTCTAGAAGCTTTTGAAGAAGGTCGGGGAATGTATTTTTAAACTGATGGGCTGTATTTGGCAGCTATCGTCATGGGCTTTGGTTGCACAGCAGTGGAGTAGCATCTTTATTAAATGGTTTATGATTTGTGAAGGCCATCTCCATCCTCTGTCCAAACCACTCAGTCTCTCATGGAATCGGTCACTGGTTTTGCTTGCATGCTCTGTCAAATCTTCTCTTTGAGCCCTAGATATGGCAATACCTAGGACAGCTCTATTGCTATCACTGTCCTCAACAAAATGGGTTAGTGCCGGGCTGCAGGTTAACATGTGTTGGTTGGTTGGTTGGTTGATTGGTTGGTTGGTTGGTTGGTTGGCCTGGTAATTTCAAAGCTAAGCCAATAAAACACAATTACATTTTGTCAAACATATTTTTGGTACAATGTTTATTTTAGTATATCAACATTACTGTTATAATGCCAGTAGTATAATAATAATAATAATAATAATAATAATAATAATAATAATAATAGTGGATTTCAAGCAATACCACCATGACTCACAGGGTTAAAAACCTTTTCCTACCATTTGCCCCTCTAGAGCCACATTGTTTCCATGTGCTGTGCCTGGTAGAACATTGGACTATTCATGTGTGGCAAATTCATCTTCAAGATGAGCTTGTCTGGCGATACAGGATACCAAAACATGCATGGAAGAGCTTTAGGTTATGTACATATCTCTGATTCTGTGATAGCATGTAGCATGATGGGCATCTCTCTGAACCACTATCTTTGCTTGAAGCAAAAACTGATGAAATTCTATACTGGTCATTAGATATGGAGAAGCAATGACCCCTTCCTGACACATACATTTTGACTGCCACTCAGTAAAGGATATGGAAAAGTGTGTCTGTAGTAGGGCCGGGCTGATATGAAAACGTTGGCAAGTAATTTATATAGTGCCTTTCTCAAAGAATGCCCAAGTACTGTAGTCTAGCTCTTGTGGCCAGCCCAGGGAGCTTTGTAGTTGAGGTGTAGCGTAGTCCAAGCAATCAGCCCAGGAAATATTGTAGCCTGGGAAGAGTCTATATCCGTGGGGGTAGGTCCAAATCAGTCAGACAGGCTTTGTTGTTGCGATGGTAGCATTGCTCAAGCGACTAGCCCACAAAGCCTTTGAGCCACCTGTGGAAAGTCACTTTTAGCTACAATCTTGGCCAATACATTAGCAATCTCCTCGACCAGCACAGCAGGATCAAAACCGTACAGAAAACCATACCATATATAAAACAGTGCATCAACTAACCAAGCACCAACCAATCACTCCAGCGTACACCTGAATGCACACATTCCTGTCATGTAGTTGAACAGAGAATGCCTATATTGAGCTGACCAGTAGCCTAACCGTCTCAGGATTTTACCTAGTGTCTGTCATGATATCAGCTGATGTTAACAGCAATTTTGATATATCGGTCAAGCCCTAACCCTGTGAGATTCAAAACTGACAAAGTTAAAATTAGAAATATGATCTTGAACAGTGATCAGACTTGTATATGCACATAACATATTTACACACTGGCATACTAGGAAAAGTACAAAAGAACATGTATCTTCGGTCAGCATCTTGATAATTAGAGAGCTTTAGATAACAAATGTGTCCCTGGATCTCTGGTAGTATGAGTGATGTATCCCACTATGGATTAGGACTCAATCAGTTTGCTCATGTCACTATTCAGACTGTGGTCCCAGATATTTTTTCAGAGGTCTTGCTAAAGCCTGATTCCTCGCCTACCTTTCTTTCTGTCTGTCTTGTCTGTGTTTTATGGATATTCATAAACATGACCTTTAATATACTGCTTAGGATGTGCAGTGTCGGGGAGAGAGAGATAATAATGCAGTTGCTTTCTTCTTGGTCTTCCGTTTGTGAAAGCCTCTGTATATTAGGATGAAAAGTGCTTGCAGACACACAACACAAGTCAGGCAGTCAGACAGTGGGGAATTCTAATTGAGTGATATTGCAGTGAAGAGGTGTCCTGTCTGTCACTTTCTCTGTCACCTTCTGGCTGAAAGGCAATTTTTAAAAAGCTCGACTATTAAAATACTTCGTTCTTTCTTGCTCTGGACAGTGTACGTAGCGGAGCATCTGTGTGTTTATGTGTGTGTTTGTAAGACTGCTGCATTATCTTCCTCCTTCTCTACTTCCTCAGCAACTCCTGCGAGAGATGCAGCAGATGGCCAGTCGGCCGTTTGCCACCATCAACGTTGCCTTGGAGACGGATGAGGAGCCGCCCGACCTGATTGGTGGAAACGTGAAGGTGAGTGTGACCTTCTGGACAGTGACATCTTGGCTGGGCCTGAAGGTGCTTTAATGACTACATTCGTTTATAAGGTTGGACACCACACATCTTGTTTAACCAGCTGAGTCAGCTGACTGTAGAGGCCATTTTGCACTCCCCCAGTGCTGACCATGTCCATTGTCCTCAGGTCTCAGGGTGACCAGTAGCTTCACAGCTTGGTTCTTTTCAGAGTTACAGAACCACTCATAGTGTGGTTGAGGTAGCACTGGAAAAGCACATTGAGACTGAGCGTTCACACTGTGTACCAATAAATCACCACCAATAACTATAGCTAGATCTGATCTCTATATGTTTTTTTATTGTGTGTGTATATGTTTGTGTTCATAGGCAAGGTGTGTATATCTTTTCATGTTTTTCATCTTCCCTGTTTTCATTGGAACTCCCCACGTTTTCTCCCAGGATAGTAGGCACAAGCCCCGAAGCACAGATTCAATTTAGATTTACCTTTCTTCCATGTTCTCTCCCTCTCTCTCCCTCTCTCTCCCTCTCTCTCCCTGTCTCTCTTTTTCTCTTTCTCTTTTCCTCTCCCTCACATACATTCATGCTCCCACTTTAAAGATTTCAGAGAAATACAAATAGCGTATAATCTCACAGAGGAGACAAGAGGGTGTCAGTAAACTGGAGCAAGTGGTGGGACGAAAGGAAACAAGTGACATTTTGATGCTTTTTGTGGCTTTTTGCTGCAGTGTGGAGCAAAATGCTTGCTTACCAGTGGTTAGCTGGCGCTCTCTATCCTTGGCCTTCTAGGGTTTATACTTAAAAACGAAAGGTTTTCGTCATCACCATCTCACTGTAGCCAACAGCAGCAAAGGGTTACGCTTATTGGTGCTGCACAGACCAACAACAGCAGTGACTTTGACTGTGCTTCACACAAACAAATGCCTGTCACTTTCGTTTAAGGCCTATTTAATACAGTGTCATTTGCTTCATAAAAGATCTGTCATTACACTATTAGCTGTTCATAATTGCACCAGTATTGCTGTAGAAATGTTACAGTTCTTATGCATGTGTTATTAACTCCCAAGCAATATGTGAGTAGTAATAAAGCAACAGGTCACCTAACCACTTCAGTACTAACTAAAGGTGGTGAAACCTCCTAGTACATCCAGCATAAGAGCCTAGAAAATGATGTTTTTTGGTCTTGCAGTGAAGACTGAGATTGATTGCAAAGTAACACTGATGACATAATGAAACTAAACACAGTCATTAGTATCTAAATGTTAATGACTGAAATCTAACTGAATATAAAGTATATCTCACTCCTCACAAATTTACTTGTATAATTAGGAACAGCGAAAAGTATTAGAAGGTGCTCCGGAAGGTGCACTCTGACTTTGACTATTTGAGTTTTCACTGAAGACTGGCATGCAGGAGAGGGAAAGATATCTCAAAAATAAAAGCTACTTCGGCTGAAATTCACAGTGGGCTGGAGCTGGAGAGCACTGTTGTTAAGAGGCAAAACAATTAGTACCACAAATATGTAGCAGCATTTCGAGGAATATGTCTCTTCAGATGAGCTAATACTAAAGCTAACTGGTACAGCACTGGATGCTGACGAGAACTTCTTGGACAAAGCGTTTTCTCCTCCGTGAACAATGTGAGAAAGATGTTTCCATGGTTCAGGACATTAGGCTAGCATTAGCAGTGAGCCGTTAGTCTGTACCTTTCTAAACTAAGTGTCCTTGATGGCACGCTTACATTAGGGCATTTGTATTTAGGGATTTAGGGATGGAATTGATTCTACTTATCAGCCCAATTCTTTATCGACCCTGATCCTGAGGAAAAAAAAGTAGGCCTCTGCAGGTTTTCAGCATCAACGCAGCTGTTTTATTATCTCTGAACACAGTATGGAATGTCTGCCCAGTGACATTTGAACACATGAAAGTAAGATTCGATGCTCCGTTCCTTACAAGACATACAGACATATAGAGGGAAAACACATACAAAACTGAGTGATTAAATAACAGTTCTTTAAAAACCTAGGAGTGTAGCATTTGAATAAACTTTGTTTATATGATATTTACACTCGCTAACAATGATGTAGAGTGTCAGATACAATGGCATTCTTGAAATTTAGCCCGTCTTGCATCGACAGATGTTTCAGCATATTGCTGGTGTTTTTATCCTTACTTAACCTTAAGTAATCCTTTTACAGACTGTTGTCATTTTATGAGTGCCAGAAAAAAAAACATGCCAGCATTGTTTAATGGAATTGATATCCTCAGTGGCATACTATGAATCAGACAGTCAGGAACCAGTTCTCAACTGGATCTTATTTCTAAATTCCCATCCGGACTCATGTTTTAGTGGCAAAGTGTAATATACACTGATATGCAGTAACATTAAAACCATCTCCTAGTTTCTACACTCTTAGTTCGTTTCTTTAGCTCTTTCCACAGTTACAAACTGTAGTCCATCTGATTCTCTGCAGACTTTGTAATCTCCCTTTCACCCTTTGCTTTAATGGTCAGGACCCCCACAAGACCACCATAGAGCAAGTATAATTTGGGTGGTGGATCATTCTCAGCACTGCGGTGACACACATGATTGTGTTTGTGTGTGTTGTGCTGGTGTGAGTGGATCAGACACAGCAGTGCTGCTGGAGTGTTTAAACACTGTGTCCACTCACTGTCCACTCTATTAGACACTCCTACCTTGCTGCTCCACAATACAATAATAGACAATAGTTGGCTGGATAGTTTTGGTTGATGGACCATTCTCGAGCAGTGACATGTTTATGTTTATGACATGTAACATGTTTTACGTGTTTAAAAACTCCAACAGCACGTCAGTGTCATTGCAGTGCTAAAAATGATCCACCAGCCCAAAATACATGTACTATGGGGGTCCTGAACATTGAAGAACAGGGTGAAGGTGTAACAAAGTAATTACAGTAATTACAAAGTACAGTAATTGTAGAACGACAAAGGGCACCTATATGGTAAGTAGAGCTGATAAAATGGACAGTGAATGTAGATACAAGGTGGTGTTTTTTTAAAGTTATGACTAATGATATGACAGTCCTTTTTAAAACATAAAAGTGGTGTTTATTTGAAATGTTGTTCTAACTGAACTGTGTGTACCTGAATAGTGATTTAAGTATTTGAACTCTGGCTTGATTAGTTAACCAAGCTCCGGGTGCACATCTGTACTAGTTAGTACTCTCTAAATATCACCTAGTAAAGATGATTTAAAAATGAATTTCAAAGACTATTGCTCATGGTGAGATTTATATGTCCCACCCAACACCCAAACATATACTATGATTGGCTAATTTATCTCTGTCTTTAAGCTTGCCATCAGTCTAGCCACGTAAAGAAGCAGCACTGGCTAAATCTTTGGAAGATTCCAGTTATCAGTTTAGGATTCTGTTGCTGTTTTTCTTAGGCTGCCATTAATGCCTAGGAGACTTAATGGTAGACTTGTTGCAGACCCAGTAAGTTCCACTTCCCTCTCTATAGGCCTAATTTCCATTCTTCTCTGGCTCCCTCGCTCTCTTTCCTCCACCCCCTCCCTCCCTGTTATTTGTAAGAGTTAATTAAACAGAACCTGTGTTTTGCTGGCTCAGTCTGGTTGCCTCAGATAATCTCCCAAGCTAAAAACCAGAATGGACACACACACACACACACGCACACACTTCCATTTCCAGACACAGTTCGTCTCTGAGGCTGTAATTGAATTTTATGAGGTGTTTCTTCTTTTACTGTCACCCCCAGAATGTGAAGTGCGTGTGTGTGTATGTGTGCACGTTGTGGGAGGGCTGAGGAGATAAATGAGGTTTCCCTCTTGCATTTAGTGAGGAAGAGAGAACGGGAGAGCAGGCTACAAAAGGATAAGAGGTGGCTTAAAGGGTGGAAAGGAAGAGGAACAGAGTGCACGCTCAAACAGTGGGATAGCGTACTAATATACATGTATATGTGTGTATGTGTATGCCTTGGCGAGTAAGCCTGGAGGACTAAGGGCAGAATAAATGATAAAATGGGTCAGTGTTGGAATGTGTTTAGTGAGTGTGAGACTGAAGTTGTGCCAAGAGGGGTTGGGGGGGGGGCTGCGCGCTTTTAACCCTGGCCAGGGATTACTTACACACACACACACACACACACACACACACACACACACACAGTCTCTGACTGAAGAGACCATGGTAATTAAACTTATATTGACCCATTTTAGAATGTATTTATGAGTCATACTGTCTGCCTGTGTGTGTGTGAGGGAGAGATGGCAAGGTGCTAGAACAATATTGTGCATGTTATTATTAAATAACTGACCATTTGCAAAACTCTGAAAACCCTGCCTTCCTTATTGTCCCTGTATCTGTTTTGTGTTAGCAGAATGGTGTGTAAATCATAAATTTGCCAGTGGTCAATAATTGTTTTTGTTCTTGTTTTTGCTTGTCTGTTTCTGCAGTCGGTGCCAAAGCCCATAGCGTTGGAGCCGTGTTTTGGGAATAAGGCAGCAGTGCTGTCCATCTTTATCAGATTACCCAGAGGCCCTGGTGGCATCCCAACTCCAGGACAGTCAGGTGGGGCTGTATTTACAATCCCTTTGTTTTTTCCTCCCCACAGACAGCTTAGTTCACTGCTGAAAGTGCACAATGTGTGTGTGCTTTAGTGTCCATGACATTTAGCCAGAAATTAGTTTCTTTTGTGAAACTGCATGTTATAAAGAAATGAACAATATTAAATTAATATTTTAAGTAAAAAATGGAACCTGAATCTTAATTGGTTGTGCCATGACTAGTTAAAACAGCTGAATCTTTAGTGTTAGCTAAACAATTGCGATTAAGTTATAAGCAGTAGTTGCCTTAGTCTCCGTAAGTTCCACATGGACGTTTGGTGACTTTGTAATTAAATAGAGTTGAAGCTTTGTGTGGCGAAGGTTCACTTTGTTTCCAATCAGATTCCACTTCAGAGACTGACAGCAGGATGTCCTACTACCCTGAGTCCCACAGCAGGCTGTGCTAGCCTTAGCCAGGGTGTACCCCATTAAATGGTTATTACACCACAGTCAGTTAACACCTTGGAATGTGACCCACTCTGAGCTACGGTATCTCTTGATAATGACACTCTGGGTGTGTCTCTAAGTATCACTCAGTCTGTGATGTGGCAATGACAACCAACCTTTAAAAACAGACAACAAGTAACAAGCCTACCACAAAGAACTAGCTAAAAACAAATGAAGAGAAACTTCTGAGGTGGAGAAAGTGAGCTCTGTGAGCATTACTCTAATGTTTAAGAGCACTGCCTGCCAGCAAGAGGTTTCTGTTAGTAGTACCATGTTTTAACATGCCTTAAACTGCTAGCTAGCTGTTAGCTATGAAGCTGTTTTTGTAAATAGGCTTTCATGTAAAGTTTTCTGTCATAATTGTCTTATGATCCAGTAATATAGAGCACTAATGAAGCCGTGGGATAATCTGTGGTATATTTTAAATTATACACTCAAGTATGTGCTATACAGCAACTTCACATTTATTCTCTTACGCAGTGATACGCAAGAGCATCTTCAGATCTTGACACTGCTATCCTGATCCCCAGCTTCATGCTTACAGTTGCAGCACACTAACGCCAAAGTCTCATAGTATATCATGTCGTATGTATGTATTATTGTATAAATTAGAGAACAGGTTTGTCGTAAGTTGTCCTTACAAAGATATGCTGGATCAGACTGACTCAGTAAGAGATCACACACCTTTGTTTATGGTTACCGACTTCTAAATATATTTTCGGCCTGGCCATGTGTGTTCCTGCATTTCTAAGACATCCCTTTCAGGCAGTGATTTGGTAGAAAAGTAAATCATCCTTTAGAAGAAGGTCTGATTACACACCAGTGGCCACGTGAAGCCAGTAGATCTTACATTACTATATTATCTGGATTTTAAGGCTATAGTGGCTGGAATCAGTAGTGGTAAATAAAAGCATCATTTCATTGGACCAGTGCCAAAAGTGTTTGTTTGTAAAATCAGTAACAATAATCAATATACTTACAAACGTATTAGCAATGTAGGCTTAAAGTAATAAAAGTACTATGCTCATCAATTAGGTCTGAAAACTGCAGGCACATACTGGTGGCAGAACACTGCAAACACTCTAATGTGATGTTAGATAAAACTAATAGGTTATAGGCTATTAAAGACAAAGAGCCCTTCACTGGACGAGATTGAGGTTATGCCCGTTGTAAAATTATTGTGCGGACCACTGGCTTTAGCCATTATACACTCTCTCTCTTGCTTTTTCTCGCTTGTTGCTTGTTCTCTCTCCTTCCTCTTTCTATCCCTCCTTTACTGTTTCGCTTGCACTTTCTCTCTCTCTCTCTCTCTCTCTCTCTCTCTCTTTCTGTCTCTCTGTCTTGCTCACTCTTTCTCGCTTGCTCTCTTGCTTGTTGCTTTTTCTCTCTCCCTCCTCTCTTTCTCTCCCTC
>CM067478.1:8885048-9059556 GCA_034552555.1 Semaprochilodus insignis
CTCTCTCTCTCTCTCTCTCTCTCTCTCTCTCTCTCTCTCTCTCGCTTGCTTGGTCGTGCACTCACTTGCTCTATTTCCCTCTCATTTTCTTTCGCTCCCTTTCCCCTTTTCTCTCGCTCTCCCTTAGGTCTGGCGGTAGCAAGTGCGCTGGTGGACGTGTCCCAGCAGATGTGTGTGGGCTATAAGGAGAAATCAGGAGGGCTGCGCAACCGCAAGCAGCAACCGTTAGCACAGCCCGCTACATGCATCTGACCGTTACCCCCCCCTTCCTCAGCCCCAGCCTCTTGAGCTTTGACCTCTGCCAGGACTGAGCCACGGACGCACGCAATACACATGGCGAGGTCACACACTCACTGTTGGAACAGGGGCGTGATCTAGCGTTCCGCGAGAACTCTGATTTGGAGGAACTGAAACAAACTCTCCCGGCCAATGGAATGTACTCAAAAAGAGAGGAGGAAGGGAAGAGAGGGAGGGGTGGACAGATGGGGAGAGCCCTCTCATGCCTCTTACTGATGGACTGATTGACTGCAGATTCACTGACTTCTATCCTGCATCCGCTATGTGATATTTAACTTATTATTGTTGTTTTAGTCCTGTTTTACTCTCAGGAGGAGGTACCCCTGCACTGCTGCAACATGGTCTTCATGGCAACACACAGCCAGACCACCCATAGCTATTACGCACGCACCTACTCATGCGTACTGACCCACACACTCTCACACACATATATCCCGACCCACACACAACTAGGCTGTCATACAGGATGTGCATCTGTGTCCCTTAAATCATGGCTCTAATTGTAGACAGATCTCTGTGGTGTCAGATTGGCCATTTTGCAGGCGGGTTGTATGTAAATGTGATTTGTGAATGAGTGATTCCATGTGTGAGAATGAAACGTCCACGGCAGCAATCACAGATCTTTGCTACAAAGGGTTGGTGTGGATGCAGGTTTTCCATTCCAATCCCGCAGGAGCACACCTCGTATAACAGATAACAGCTAAGGTGGACTACATTTTTAGACACTTGAGCCATATAAGGCTGTTCCAATAAGGAGGATCCTTAGATTACATTCTTGGAAAACTGAGTATCTTCTGTCACCTGTAATCCTTTGCGTGTGACTCAGTGAAAGTATAAGATATAGCTTTACATACACTTACGTATCTCGTATGCTATTTCTTTACTGATGTATCTTAAAAATTGAATGCAGGATATGAAATTCGCCTATTATTATTTTCTCCACCAGGTTTTGTGCTCCTGTCTGATGATGTGACATGGTAGACCATTCCATTCTTTCATTACATAATGGAAACAAGCAGCCTTCACGGGATCATCTTTCTTGACTGCAGCCCTGGTTTTTGAACACAACTACCTACATACCTGTTTGAAGACTGAGACCTGCTTGGAGCTGATTGGAATGGAAGGCTGCAGTCACACTGGCCCTTTGTGGACAAGATTAGTGACCTCTGTTCTATAGCAGGGATGCCCAAGTCTAGTCCTAGTGAACTACCACCAGGAAGAGAAGGTCTTCAACTCTTGGTTCCAGTCCTAGATTTGTAATCACACTATCAGATATGACACCAGTCTGCTGCATCACCATTTCAATGTGATCGCAGAACCCATTACAGGATGCATGGTCCAGAGTTGAAGACCCCTAGTTCTGGCTCTAATGTGGCTCTGATGTTCCCAAGCTTATGAAGGCCTTGATTAGCTGGACCTCTTGTGTTAAATTAGGGTTGGGACAAAACTCTCTAGAACTGTAGATCACAAGGACTGGATTTAGGCACCCCTAGTCCAGTGGGTCAGTGTTGCAGCACGGCACACGGATCAGCGCCTTGTTTACTGCTTATTTTTTTCAGCAGGAGCATTTTAGCAAAGTTTTTAGGCTTGCAGAAGTTTTTCCTCTCTCGCTCTCTCTCTGCATGTGCACACACTCTCTTTGTATCTCCTCTGAGATCTGAGGCCATTTCTCAGGCTCATTTTAGTTCCCGTCTTGAGCAGAAACAGAGTGAACCGAGAGCACAGAGGGAAGGGCTTCAAAGACGAATGTGAGTAGAAGCTTTTATGGGTTTTTCAAAATGTCAGATGCCATTTTAGACAGTGTTGTTTTTCCGCACACATACACTCACTGGTAGTCCCTACACAAATGAATTTATTGTGTGAGTGTGAGTGTGCGTGTGTGTGTGTGTGAGCGCACCAGTCTCTCAGACTGCACAGTATTAGATATTATGGTTATCATGACTAAAGAGCGGGTTTTAGAATGGGTGGTAAAGGTCAGAAAGGAAATGAACAAATGTGACATTCTGAAATCCAAGCCAGGTGGAAAACATCAAGTCATGTTAGCCAGTGCCAGTAAATTCATGCATGTGCATGCTCAGTGCTGTGCAAGTTTTAGGAGCCTAAGAAAATTAGAATTAAAAAGTTCTTAATTTGGTCAGCAAGCTTCTGTTTGCTCCCTAATTTAGAATATATTTTTATTAAAGCAGTAAGTAATGATTTTTAGTATGTCAGTGAATTTGTTTAACCATTTCCAATCCTGTCCTTGATTTTAAAATGAAAGTATTTTAGGTAGTTAGTTTTTTACTGTATTTATATTCATTTGTATTTATTCAGATTGAAACAATTTGCTTCAGTGCCTAAGGCTTGCACAGTACTGTGCAAAAGTCAGAATGGCCGTAAAGTAGTTTAATTTCCAGTCAAAACTGCCATTAAGTACAGAATTTTCATTTTAAATGAGATATTTAACTACACATTTCACCGAACGTTACACAGACATTTTTAAGAACTGAATATAGTGTTTTTATTACAGCTTCCATCCTTTTCAGGAGACAGGTTTCATTTTTTTCAGAGAAATGTGCAGGGATATTTTTCCACACCTCTTAAGTTCAGTCTTAGAAGTTGGGTGCAAAAATCCCAAACACATTCAGTGATGTCAGGGTCTGGACTCTGGGGTGGTCAGTCCATCGTCCATGAGCAGCTTTTTTGTTTGATTTAGCAGATTTCTTTTTCTCAGTAAGGGCTTCTTGGCAGCTACACATCCTTTCAGACCTCTCCTAAAGGATGGACAGAAACACCTGTGGATGTTTTTAGATCTGAAGCAAGACTGGAGCTTGATTTTCTCCTCTCTCTCAAACTTAAAGCTTTATGTGCTGGTCATCTGGCAGTGACAGTTTTGGTGGTCTACCATGTCCTTCGGGTTTCCCCTTCCTTATGCAGAATTTATATCCAATCTCCTCAAAAATATCCTCTAGAAATTATAACTTGCTCTTAATTGCTGTTTTGACTGGACGTTTGCACAATGCAATCCCATGCGCTGTTGTGACAAAACCTCTTAGTGTGCGTGTGTGTATAGCTTACCTTTTTCCATTCAGCCTCTGTACATACCTACAGAACCAAAGCTGGAACCAAATTTACTGTTCAAGGGCCTCGCTACTGCTACTTCTACTGCTCAGTGATGGAGCTCCTTATGGGACCTGCATGTGCTAACATTCCAGTTTGGAGGGAGTTGATTCCTATATATTCCTGCTCTCTTCAGCAGAGACTATTCAGATGCAGAATATTCTGCTGTGCTGCCTATTTTCTGTCTCCAGTTATTTGCAACATTGAGGCTTCCTTCCTCCTGGTTATTCCAAGTTTCCTTTCAGTCGTCACGCCGTGTATTACAGTATATCGTGTTCTGTATATAAAGAGACTCATGGAGCGTGCAGAGCTTTAGGAGTGGAATTGAAATTGGGTTTACGTGTCTGCCATTGCCTTCTTGTCAGTTTTGGTGTGATGGGAGCTGTATGAGCCATGATTGAGGTGAGACAGAGCGTTCACAAACATCACAGCACACTCCATCAGAGCTCTCGCGACCATACAAGACCTACCACGGCAAAATCACACAGAGTTTGGAACTGATGTGTGCTTGTAGCAGGAAATTGGCTTTCAGCTTTATGGATCAAATTTGAAGCTACATAAAAATGGTAAAGTAGCACCAGTATCATGATGCGCGCTGTAAGCCTCAGAAAGGATCTGTCCACTTCAACAACTGCTCAGTAGAATGCAAGAGAGAAGCTCGTTTTAGGCAATACATGATGAGCAGTAAAAACGTAAGGAATGCGAGGAGCACTAACACTGCAGTTATGCACACACAGGGGTGGAACACAGTGATTGAAGGAGCTGGTCTCTTAGTGTGGAACCCAATTAGCAGAATGTTCATGTTTCAAGCCTCAAACTGAACTCCTCCTCCCTCATTGTACACATCCCCAACCCCACCATCAGTTCCCTGTACAGTGATCACTGTAGATATGGAGATCTGTAGTTTGTTAATATGTATAATGTAGCTGCAGATGCGCTCTTGTTTTTGTACATAATGATGGACAGTAATGTGAATGCCCTTTCTGTTGAATGACTTGCTTGGCAGGTGGAGCATCCCCAGGCTTTTACAGTGGGAGCTCACCGCAGTTTCTTTTTGTATGTGAGATGGGGAATGTCACCATGAACAAACCTTAAATTAAGCACAATGAGATGTACAAAAAAAGGAAAAAAGTTCTTGAGAAGTATAACTTAAGTTGTAATTATACCTGTACATAAAGAATGACAGAACATTTTGTCTATAATTAAATGTTGAAATTAAGCATGCTGTCTGTCTTTCACTCAAGTAAATATGTTTCTCGTTTAGTTGCTCTTCTCATTCAATCAAGATAAAAAGACCAAATTACTTTCCTCGCTCTGGTGGCTGAAAGTGAAAACTTCTTGTATCCGTACTTGGAATAACTAATTAAATGTGATGTGCAGTAGTCCAAACGAAAGATCCAGAAGCTCTTCTTTGCTGTGTAATACAGACTGTTGACCTACTTGCCACTATAGTTCTCTGCGATGAGATTCTGCCACGTTTTTGTTCATGCCTTCGGCCGTCTGGCACAAAGCAGAAACATCCTAGTTTCTTCAACCTTTCACTTTTTGGCAATCACTTCATTAATAGTTGACTGCAGGCAAAAGTTCACCTCAGTGTTTGATTTAAAAGATGTAGAGGTGGGTATGGGGGCCTTCTAATAACATAACACTCCTTACACATCTCCAGTGTGGGGGGTTTAACCCACAGAGCGCTGACTGAATTGCTCTGTGTGCTCTATGCTCCTAAGCCGTCTAGCTTCAGATGTCCTGTAACCATCGTAACCCAGTGTCTGACCCAGTTATCCATGCATCAACAGAGAATAATAACCAGTAGTATCTGTGTTAAATATCCTATTGGTAATCAATGTTTAATTCACTCTGTCTGAAATGCTTCGCCTCCCAATGAGCCCAGCTGCTGTGATTGGTCGGCTCACGTTTCCTGGTGGGGAGATACATGCAGGTTGCTGTAGAGTAAGTAGTACCAAAAGATTTCAGATTTAACACAACTTCACCGCTATCAACATAACACAAACTCGGAAGACGTGTAGGTTCATTGGTCCTTTTGGATGGTAAGTATTTTTGGTTTGTACATCTCAACCCCTAGTTCCCAATACCACCTGAAAAAACTAAAACTAAATACAACTGAACACCTCAAGCCAGGTTTCTCTATAATGCATGGATGGAATTTCACTTGGAATTAACACCTGCCAGTTCTGGACCATTCAGAGATGTAAACAAACAAAATATGTATATCAGTTAATTAATTTAGTTCATTCTGATTATTGAAGGACAATGAATGGCAGGCTTCATACATGGTTTGTCTACAGAAAGGAGCAGGAATGTTTTTTTATATTATTAATTGTTTAAACATGCCCCTGCATTACAAACCCTGTGCTGGACCCATTTACCTTGTGTGTCTTATGAACTGTAGAAACTAAACAGTTTTATAAACCCACTAGAAGAGCACTGACCAATTAAATGTCCAGGTTTGTGGACCAGAGACATTTTGAATGATGAGAGACATGAAAGTGGATGAACGGGAAAGCTGGATGTGGTGTCTGTTTACAGAGAAAGTTCAAATAACTGCCTAGGGGTGTCACCAAGATGGCCAATGTGTAGACATAAGACGCGTGGGTACCACTTTTACACTTTATAAATTAATAATATGCAGTTATATATCATTCATAAAAACGGTCAAAAGTGAGCTGTTTTATATGATGTGTATGTATATGTAATAAAGCTAATGGGTTTAATCCTGACTGATAGAGAGAACAAAGAGCAGTACACATGAAAATCTGAGCTTTAACAGTATAAACTAATGTGGGTTCACTGTTTGCCAAACAGCATGTCGCTCACTGCTGACCTTATTTATTTATGTGCTGTAACTGTGTATTAATTTTAAGGAGTTTATGACCTAATGAATAACCACTCACAAACCCTTTACAAAGGTAGTCTCGTTCTAAAGTGGTAATGGCGTTTGGGTGGAACTGGCTGATATCATTTACGTGGGAGCTGAAGAAAAAGGGGTGGGGGGGGATAATAACTGTGTTTTATGTTACTGCAATCACAAAGCAAGAATTAAGTGAGCATGTAAGTTAAGTTTTGTACTTCTCAGTTCCAGTCCTCTGCACTGCCCCAATTTCTGTCATTCAATCCATGTTAGAATGCTGATCATTGTCGCGTACAAATTGGCTGCCTTTGATTGCCTACAACAACACAATCTGGCTCAGTAGCGCAGCATTTCAAATGGAAACTCTGTGTCATGTAGCCCCTCTGTGGTGGTCCAGCGTGAAAAATGTATTACAATATTTTGAATGGAATTTTGTCAGCATTCTGTAACGCTTGTCCAACCTCGTAGAAGTTACTACCAAAAAACACAAGCTTGGGATATGAGGATAATTATAACAGTCAGAGCTTCTGTAGTTCAGTGTCTAATCAACTACAGAAATGCCAACTTTTAGAAAGTCACTTGATGAGTATTCAGAAGAAAGTGGCTATTTGTGATTAGTTTGTTTTACGCTCCTGACCAGGGAAGGGTCCACTGTTGACTCTGCTGAAGAAAACTGCACAGACCAGGATGCATTCTATGCTGGTTTAAAGCAGCTCTCTGCTGCTTTATGCTGGTATAGTGCTGGTTTAGCTGGTCACCCAGCATGGTCATGCTGGATGACCAGCAAGCCAACATCCAAAATACTGGATTTGCTGGTAATCAGCCATACTAGTTTTTGGTGGGGAGGCCTCAGGGCTCTGTTCAATGTACTGCAAATCTCACATGAGGAAAATGTTGACTAGTCTCGCACCTGATCCCCCTGTGAGGTTTACACGTTTACAGTGACTGAAGACAATACAGACAGAATTCTAGCACTTCACACTTTCGATTCACACAGCCGACCTGCCATTGTTACACCAACGTCACCGGCTGCGGTTTGAGAGGTTGTCACAACTCTCAGTTCACTTCCGTTCAAATAATGACAAACTATCCATGACCTTCGCAGACCATCGCTGTAATGTTCTGTTGGGAATGTGCCTGGTTTTGGCACGTCTCATTAGCAGTTAGCTGGGCTAGTTGCCACTCTCCGCCATGGGCCTCCTGCAGAAGAGTCAGCTGCAATTAGTTTCCACACAGGAAAAGTACAATTTGGAGAGGAAGCTGTCAGGCAAAATCACATGTCTCTGTTCAGCCAGGCATGCCTGCGCTGCAGCAGCGTAATTGGACAAGGACCTGGCATCATTTAAATAAGCATTTGGCAAAGCGATGTGTTTGTTTAACGACGGTAAACCACAGTCCCTGTTGATAAAGAGTAATCTTCTCTCAGGGACCAATAATTGCAGGATTGAAAAGGTGAGGGAGCAGTAGAGAGAGTGAAGGGGCAGGCAGCAAGCAAGGGTTTGGAATATGGATGTCGTGGCTGTTCAATGTTGATTTTTACTTTTATGCATCATTTGAACACTACAGCTGTTGTTTACATTGTGTGAAAATTAAAAAAAAAAAAAGTTCAGAAAGGTTTTTGCCCACTTCTGTAAAGTTACCATACTGGAGACTTGTTTTTCTTTGGACAGTGAGGATGTGCAAGTAGGGCATCATTCAGCACAAGAGAAGACCAGATTTAACCATTTGACTCAAAGGGTCAGTAAACCTTTACCATGAATAGGTTTGTGGCAGTGGTGACCATGACAGTTGAAGCCAGACCTCCAGATTTGATCTTAGAGATTTGTTAGAGCTCCTCCTCTGTTATGTTATATTAGTCTTAAGCTACCATTGTTCTCTATGCATTTTATTTGAAGCTTTTATCAGACATTAACATACTGTATATTTCATCTTTGCAGGTAAGGTCTAAACCTGTTGCAGTTTTATAGTGACTCAGTAAAGAGCCCTGGCATAGAAAGCTGAAACCCGGTTAGACTCCTTGCATCGATATGTAGTATGTGATGTATGTAGGTCTACCAGAAGGCCTAAATGTACTTTTATTCTCCTCATGAAATTGGAATTTGTCCCAGCTATTGTAATTCAAAATGTGATGTGACTGGCCAACTGCCCTGTCACTTGCTAATTATGCTGGTAGTTGAATGACAACTGAATGATTTTTATATTACTGAATAATTTAATTGCTTAGATGTAAACAGTCATTCAGAGTGGTTTAAAGTAAAAGAGTTCATTGTAGAGACTTAATGACCTGTGTGAACCTGGGATCTCAATATTTGCTAGGCAAATACAGCCATTTTATTAACTCTCCAAAACGACTATTGAAACTAAATGTGTCAGTTTTTATATGGACGTTTATACATATTTTGTACACTGATCAGCCATAATATTAATACGTTCTCCTTACATCTACACTCACTGTCTACTTTTACCATATAGGAGCATTTAGTAGTTCTACAGGTACAGACTGTAGTCCATCTATTTCTCTGCATACTTTATCTGCTGTTTTTCAGTGGACAGGACCCCCACAGCGCAGATTTTATAGGGGTACCGGATCATTCATCTGTGGAATTCTGCTTTAAGTCCTCGCCAGTGGGAAAGCTAACTTTCCCACATTTCCATTGCCCATTTCAAGACTTAAAGAAATAAAAATTACACATTTATAGGAAGAAATACAACAAGCGTGAGGATTATATTCAATATAAGAATGAACAATTATAGATGGCATGTAATTTGTTTTCTCATTTAGCCTTCTCTGAAGGCCTAAGATGCCCTGAGGGTTCCTCACTGGTCAGGAAGGAGTGAAGCAGTGTGTGTGTGTGTGTGTGTGTGTGTGTGTGTGTATGCGTGTGAGCAAGTGTGTGGCTGTTGTTTGTGGCTGACCGGCGCTGAAGGGCAGCGTGGCTGTTTGCTGACCCATAGCCCACAGACAGGTGGCAACTCAAAGGTTAGACTCGGCATAAAAAGTGGGTGAAATTCCGACATTGTTCTCTTGCCTCTTTCCGTTAATCTCTCATAAACCCCACATTATGAATCGTTATGAATGCACTCAACACGTCCTCATATGGCAGCTTTATTTTTCAGGAAATTACATGTATTAAACCCACAAACTCCACCCGGTTGCCACTGCCCGGCCCTTCTTTTTTGTGTGCCACGAAAAGCTGATTGGTCAATAGTCTTTTGGGGGTGAGGCTTAAATAAGTTGTCACCAATGCAGCCCAGACAGACTAGCAGTACTGGGTGCTCATGGGAGAAGTAGTCCTCGGATCCTGTGGGTGGGCCAGCAGCATTGCTCTTTGTGCTCTTCTTGATTGGCTGAGATATATCAGTGTTATGATAAGCAGTGAGTGGAAAAAAATATTATGGCTTCTGGATATTGAACGCAGAGGAGGTTTCACTTGCTTGAGTTGTGCTTCAGTTTCTGCTGCCGGGGCCAGTGCTGCCACTAATATTCCACATCCACATTTAGAAGTCCACGTGGCCGGTGAAAGTGTTTTAGATGCTCAAGTGTTCCTCGTTAGGCTGACGTGGCTAACAGTGGCTGCAAACCGATTGAGAACTCTTTAGCCTTGTGAGAACTTTAACAACACTTTGGCCACTGTTTTGTCCTCAGCATGTGTGGCTTCCATATCATATTTAATAGAAAGGTGATTTTCCACTCACGTTCCACTGAAGGACGTTACAGTCCGAAACACATGGCCATTCAGTTTGAGGTTAAAAGAAAGGGACTGTAATGTGCAGACTTGACTGCAGAGGAAAAATCCAAACTGTAAAGCAAGAGAGGACTCCACTAATGATATATGAACATCTCATCCACATTACAAAAATAAAGAACATCATCTTATTTAAACATCTCTGTGAACCCATCAGCAACAAAGTGTCTCCTCATGAAGAGTCCTCATCACAACAGCTAGCGTATGAATACAACTCTCCAATAAGACACCCATAGCTGTGCTTTGTCCCATATGCACATGCTACAGAACTGAGCTCTTCAGTAAATACATATGTACCAAAATCATTATATCAGCTCATTACGTTTGGAAAAATAGGCATTGAAATAAGGATGGTTTAAAAAAGGGGGGGAAGTATATGAAGTTCTAGTGCACTTATTTCAGTTTTTGCACTCAAAAACATGGGTCTGTTTTACAGAGAGACCATCGTAGAAAGAGTGTTGTCTTTTTTTTTGTTTTGTTTTATACACATGGACACATACACAAAGACATACTCTGTTTACTCCAGTTCGGTCTCCTGAAGCAAATTGGTCCACTGTGTCAGTCGTAAAACTATGTGCTCATAAAATAAATCACTACTTCACATTGAGGACTTAAAACTTGAGCCTTTTTTTTTTCTTGTTGATGTTTTTGGAAAAGTTTGTCAGTATCTGTTGTGCTCTCATATCCATTCCAACTTCTCTCCAGGAGTTTTTTTTTTGATGATGAAATCCATAAACGGTTAAGATTTATAAACAGCCACACACACACAAATTCTCCCAACTCCATGCTGCTGAGCTACGGCTGGCTGCCTAGGATTCTAGAAGTGAAGGGCCAGAAGCAGGAGTGGGAGGAGCCAGACGGATGCTGCGGGGTCGAGACGTCCAGGGCTGTCGTCATAGAGATCAGGTGAAGGAAGGGTGGAGTCACTCCACAGTCTGTCTCTGTCGTTCATCTGTGAGAGGGAAGAAGAGAGTTCAGCTGCGTGATGTATCAGGGTTTGCATGTCTGCACGTAGCATTTTGGTTCGCTCTGACGTTCTGTCTGTTCTTTGCCTTGTCTTTCCTCTTTTTTCAGGTTCTTTTTCTGCCTCCTTTCATTTATCATCTCAACCTCTCTTTCACCCTCTGTTCTCATGTCTTGCGTCAGTACACTAGCTTGCTCACCATGAATCGAACTCACACACACATAGAGACATAAGCCTTGTGCTGGGTGCTTTAGCTGCTTCAGTCTGAAGGTGGAGATTCGGCTGCATCCACATTGGAACGTTTACAGTCAATTTTTTAGAGATGGCATCAATCCGATATGAGATACTCAGGCTGAAATCGGCAGAAAAAGCTGAATCAGATCATGGAGTAACAAAAAAAGAATCCAGTCTAGTCCTGTAACAACTCTAGCAGACACACACACTTCTCTTCCTGTGGGGCTGTAGAGCACTTAGAGTCTGCTCACCAAGTCTCAAGTAAAGAGCTTCATTTAAACAGTGGGCGTTATAATGGTCACTTGCCAAGATGTCTAGCCATGGTTGCCTTTATTGATCCTTGCATTAGCTACCTGTTCTTAAATGGTCTACCCAGGAGCAGCACCTTCAACATGATTGATAAGATGTCAGAATATGCAGTCGGAGCAGCAGCGCTACTTCTTTACCCTTTTGAGTTGAACTGGGCAGACTCTGACAGCTACAGTGACTCACTATTGTCTCTTGAGGTATAAAGCAGCATTTCGAGACAGGGTGGCCCAGAGCTAGCTGGTTAGCATGCTAACTTTAGTAGATATCTCTGCAGCACAGTACATAGACGTCTTTGATATACTATCAAAAAGACTGCTAAAATTAGAAACTAAAAATCTTACATATTGCTCCTTTAAAGAAAAGATCTTGGACAGGTATTGCTATCAGCCCATGCTTGATAGAGAGGAATTGTGCCATCTCTAGTCGATTCTGAACATTTATAATAATGTTCAGTAATGCATTCATAAGAATAACATACTTGGGTTCTTCAACGGCGAGGGGGCGGAGTCCCCATTTGTCACATTAGAGCAACAGCCCTGCAAAATGTGCATGTCACTGTAGCCCTGGAAAGCTTCTTTGCTGCAGAGCCTAGTTCAAACCACAATATGCCCCACCTGCTCCAACTAATCAACCTATTTCCAAGTTCCTGAATGGCTGGATCACATGTATTAGAGGGGTAAGGCAACTCACTGGATGCAGGTTGGAACTAAAATCTGCAGGAAAGTAGCTCTCCAAGAGGAGGGTGTGTAACTGCTGACTTAGACAATCAAAGAAACACAGCATGTAGTTTGACCAGGGTGTTCTGTATATGATTCAACAAATTCATGTAAAACAAAAACACAGGATTCTGTTTTCAAGGCTTACTGCAAAGTGGACAAAACACAATAAATTAAAATACAATGTGTTTGATATTCGCATTTCCTTTCAGTAAGTAATTAAAATCAAGTTCTTCTGCTATGCAGTGTAGTCATATTCATCATGCCTGCAAGATGCATTATCTTTCAGCAAAAAATTAACCATTTTCAATGATGTACATGCCGTTCACCTGAATGGTGAAGTTTTGGGAAAGAGGATGAGAACTGTAAGGGAGATCCCATCTCTTTCTCAAATGCAACCATTATTCAGCCAACCCACAGATACAGTATTTAATTTGTAGTATTTGATCTAGAATGGGCCAATAAGAACTAAGATAATGTTACTGAAAAGTGAAAAGTCATGATTTGCTGTGCAGTAACGTTGGTTTCATTTGCTCATATTTAGATTTCTTTCCTTGGTAGATTTTGAACGGTGGTTCAAAAAAGTGTAATGTGTAAATTAACAGTTAGCAGCAAATACAATCAGCTTTCTTTTAGATTTGGTCTGAAACGAAAGTAGAGCACATTGATTTCTGTGTGGTAAGTGCAGTGATTGCTTAGTGAGGGTTTCCACAAATTACATCACAAATAGCAATCATTGGGGTCCAAACACTATTATGAGGCCAGACGAACAAATGAGGGTTTTAGACTTTAGATTACACTAAATAGACCTGGTATACAAAACGCCATGGTCAACAACAGTTTTACAATAATGGACATGACTTACACAACGGCAGATTTTTCTTGTTACAATCACTACAATTTTATACTAGAAATTATGATTCCAGACCCACTACAGGGTGACTGCTTTCTGAAACTGTCCTCTTTTCACTGGTTAAGAGTTTTCATAATGTACTAAAATAAACATATAAAAAAAACCATATTATATAGTGGGGTCCAAAGGTTTGAGGACACTTTCTTATTTAATACAAAGTTTTTTTTTTTACTACAAATGATATTATGAGCATGACAACCTGAGTTAAAAGTAGAATCATTTAGCTTAGTATTTGGTAATTCCCATTTTGCTTTAAATACATTGTGCCCTCAAGATGGCCCAGACTCCCAGACTGTGAATAAGCCTCTGATCAGTATATCAAATCCACCTGAGCATAAAGGTCTACCTTCAGTTAAAGGAATAAGAATAATAAAACTGGACCTTGTCTTTAACATGGTCAATTACATAAAAGTGCTTCAGTTTGAACAGTGACCTAGAAGCAGTGCAGAACATTTCCTCTTTTTGTCTTTGTTGGACATTTTTCAAGGCTCTAAAGCTTTATGTTATTTATTTCTGGGTTTAAATAAAAAAAAAAAGATTTTCAAAGTGGCAGCAGACTTTTAGACTCCACTGTATATCAGAATCTCAACAATCAAACTGAATGGTATAATAAAGAAAAATAATAATCTAATCATATAACCATGCAGGCAGAGATTCACATCTGTCCATAAACTCTGTGCTGCAGGTTTTTACCTGTGTGGGCATCTGAGGATGAAGGATGTTTTGCTGGGTCTCCACACCATTGCCTATGGTGGTAGTGGTGATGGTGCTGGTAGCTAGGTGCTGGTTTGGGGTGATGGTATTTGGGTTGGCTGCTCCTGGTTGGTTAGCAGCTGATCTGGGGTCAGTGTCATTTCCGAAGGCGAGGATGGCATTCTCTGTTTAGAAGAACACAAGGATAAATGCTGTCACTACCTTGGATCATTTATAGATGAATGCACCCACATGGCATGCTTCACTTAGCTTTCTCTTTCGGCTGTGTCTCCTTGTGATGTGTCTCTGAGCGTCTGGCTCGAGATTCAGACAAGACGTCAAATTCCAAGATAACCATTCAGCAGAATAATCGGTGGAAATGCTGTGACAGTAATAGTGGTTTCAGTTCCATAGAATGTGATGTGTGTGTACGCACACGCTATAAAGGTAGGTCTATATCTTTAATGGCAGTACCTCTATATTATATCTAACGGTTGGCAGCTGCATTGTTGAGGTTTCCACTGTCTGGAATTCAAGCTTTTGGAGCCCGTATAAAAGCCTGTATGAAAAATGAAATTTCCTCAGTTTTTTGAGTTTGTTATAGTACGTAAACATTCGATAACATGTCATTCATTTTGCAGTCTATACAGACCATATGTGGTAACAGAGCTCCATATGGCTGTTATGAAATCTTTTTGTCATGAAAATCAATGTATTTATATATAGTCATCTGTTTAGCCTACAGCAGTTTGTCCACCCATTCATGTAGAAAACATAAAGAGTGTTTCAGCCCGGACTGCTTTTTGAATGAGGCACAGTGCAGGACAATAAGAACAGAGGTGATTTATATCAGTCTTAAAGGCACAGTAGCAAAAATAGCCTGTTTCATTTTACAGGACAAAGAGAGGTTGGAAAATATCATGTAGAGATATGTTATTGGCTCTATTAAAAATACAGTTGATCTACAATTGGTCTACATGTCTACAAATCGATATAGCCATTTCATTTACTATTCAAATGAACCAGTGGGCAGATGCACGTCCTTTGAGTTTTTACATGTAATTCATGGAATTATGCAGTCATCTTTTTGCATAACAAAATATATATTATGGGTGGTGATATGGCAAAAATATAATATTGTTATATATATATATCAAAATGTATCAAATATATCAAGTGTATATGTTGTATATCAGGACGTATTGTTTCAGACATCTCATCAGTTGGAGCTGTTAAGTGTAAGACTGTAGAGTCTTTAAGATAACCAATAACATCCATTTAGCTGGATGTGTCTAAACTTTTGACTGGTAGTGTATAAAAATATGTATACGGTAGTGTAACCAAAACAATGCTTCAGACATTAGGTAGTCTTTGCACAATTATTTAAAGGAGCAGTATGTTTGATTTAGGGGGAATCTACTAGCAGAAATTG
Organism: Semaprochilodus insignis; assembly: GCA_034552555.1. Taxonomy (NCBI): domain Eukaryota; kingdom Metazoa; phylum Chordata; class Actinopteri; order Characiformes; family Prochilodontidae; genus Semaprochilodus; species Semaprochilodus insignis. The sequence continues at coordinate 8,900,321 of CM067478.1, forward strand.
AATATAGTATACAAAACTTTTCGTTTTCATTAGTGTATAATCAACTGTAACTACAACTACATAGAATGAGCCACTCATGTCACAGGAGCAGGATGCCTTCCAACAGAGGCTGCCATGTAGCACCAATTTGTTTTTACAGTAGCCCATACGGGACAAACCACACATTGGCTGTAGACAGTCCTTCTCACTTTTGGCATTTTTACATTAAAGCAGCAGCTTGATTTTGGGATAAAGAAGAATCCTTGTTGAAATGTTCTACTGCAGTGCATATTTATGGGTAGTTCCATAGGATATTTTCAAGGTATGATATATTGATAGCTTAAATGCCCTTGTCAAAGATACTACCAGGATTAAAACAAAGAGCTGAAGCCAGTTTCATATTTGTCAGCTTCTTGTTCAAACTTTCGTGTTCCACCTTAAATGGTGCAGCGTTTACATTCTGGCTCTGAAATTCATCTTTTTTCATTCATCTTCTTCAACCTCACTGCCAGAAGTTACATAGTGCTCCTTTAATGCAATAAAGTTTTTGTGATGTAGCTTTTAGAGGCATTAAACTTCTAAGATGTCTGATTCCCATCCCCACTATCGTGACCAGTACTGACTCAGTAACTCATTAAGAATGGCCTGCTGCTTTTCCTACTGTGGCCACGAACTGCCTACTTTGATTTGACAATTTGACTTAAAATACCCCAACAAAGCACTTTCTTCTAGCATGACTTATAGGTACATGTGAATCTCAAAACAAGACCACAAGAAAAACAGACCCAGTAGAAGCAAAGTGGTATGCACATTGCAAAACATGCAAGGATATCTCACATGTACACACTACTAAATGTTCCAAAGAAAATAAGAACTGTGATGCCCTAAACATTTTCATGTGAGTGGTGGATCTGGGGCTGTCTATGATCCAAAACACTACAACCTTCAGTAAGTGCCAGGGCCCGTGTTTATCTCAGGGCCCCAGAATCATTTATGACCTTCCACTTACAACGTCCCTGGTTATTGCTTTCAAGTGACCAATGACTGATGGCAGTCCCATTCCACCAATATTTAGTTTCTGTAGTGTAGAGGTTATCACGTTCGCTTTACGCGCGAAAGGTCCCTGGTTTGAAACCAGGCAGAAACATGTACGTCCACCAATATTCCACCCAAGTTCCAATGCTAACCCTGTGACTTGATTAAACATTGGCACACTTTGGAGAACTGCATCCATTGTTCTTCAGGGACTCTGTCAGGACACAAGAAAACTAATTTCTTATCCCATTGTGAACATGTGACCACTAATTGACTGCTGTCTACTATTCTCCAGTTACAAACTGTCAAGGCAGTGTGGGCTAAATTGTGCCATATATTAACAAATGGATGAACATCAACGAACGGGTGAACTGATGAGCTGTTTTTGTGAGCACTGCTCCTGTAATGCCTGGCACAGCAGAGTAGCAACAGCACACTAAGGTAAGCTACTCACCAAGGGAACATTTCCTCCACTAATAGATGGCCCCTTTCCCACGCATTCAGTGACAGCTTGCCAAGACCGCCTCCTCCAACACTGGCAAAGGCAAAGGTTCCATCACAAACCTATTCCCTTACATCCCACGACTGAAGCTGCACTGTCTGCACATTGTTAGCATAATGTACAGCAAAGGGGTCTCTATCCATCTAGAGCGAGGTGTCTGCGGGTATTTACTCCAGCCCTGCACAACACCGCCTGATTACACTAATGAGGTCAATTCTGCAACACAGAATAGAACCTGATCAGTAGGATCAGGTGCTGGTGTGCAGGGCTGGGTTGAGCAGACATTCTGCACTGTGTTTCCCAAACAACCTGGAAATGACTGGTACCACCGTGCTCTGACGCACAAATCTGCACATGCATGTTCAGTAACACGGGGGGAATCCGCAGTCCACACTTACCGAGGAGCTGAGGTTTTATTATCACTTGTCAGGTTTGCTGTTAAAGTAATTGGAATAGTTAGATCGTCAGACATGGCAGGGAGGGAATGCAGCATGTACAGCTGATCTGACAGCTGACTGTGAGATGCTAGTCATTAATGACCATGTAGTAAAGAAGAAGGGAGAAAAAACTAGTACTCGATTCTCATTAATTCCAGTGATGTAGTGATTCATGTTCCTTTGAAAAACATATTGTTTTTCTAATCTTTTGTAAATATGGATGCAAAGTTAAAAAGTCTTTTTGATCCATTTACATACCTTCGCAAATTCTCCAGCAGTGGTTTAACTTGGCTCCAGTACGGAAATTGACATATGAAATATTTAAGGTATGTGATTAAATTTTCATAAATGTGCTGAGAAATTATGTGGAAAGACGTAATCTATTGATAATAAAATTGGTGATATAAATAATGGATTAAGACAATAGTATGTCGAGGCGAAGTCTAATAAGAAGAGCGCTACAATTAGACTCTTCAGATGTTGCTGCATTACCGAACGCTACCTGTTAAAATGTCAATTAAGTACTGGGGCATTAAGACTACATTCCTTGGGGATATTAACCCAAATCAATTTATTCACTGGGCACTTCACAAACACTGCTGTCTTGTCTTAATGCAACTTCTGGTTGTTTAAGCAAAACATAATAGCACAAGTCGTTATGAGCACACAGTGAAATAGAAGGCAAAGGGGTTCCACTAAAATGCCAGGGTATATGTGCAGTATCTGGCATGACACCTGGGTGTCACTGACGAGTATATAGTGCAGTATTAGAACAGACAGCTTCATCCTAGACATAGAGCCTCCTGCAGTGTGTATGATGGTTTCCACTGTACTCTGCAATACGCATATTTCCAAATCTGTACTCCTCATTTAAATTACAGTTACAGTGCTTCTCCTCCGAAGAATGCTTGCAGAGACTGATGGTCGTATGACAAGCTGTTGAACTGGATAAGCTTCTTAGGAAGACCTCCACAAACAACAACAGCAATTTCTTAACAGAAAACAACAAATTAGGTTTTCTAAAATAAAATAGTGCAACGAGAGTAAGCAAAGTGTTACATGCTGGCGTTTTGACTATGATGCCACAGAACTCCAAACGGGAATTCTGCTCCACTGCACATTTCTGAGTTGTGTGAATTCCAAGTGCAACGTAATGCAGCACCGGTTTCAAACATCTGCCACACCTGCTCCAGCTAATTAACATCTTGAGAGGTCCCTGGCTGGGTAGATCAGGACCCGTATTCACAAAGCTTCTCAAAGTAGGAGTGCAGATCTGGGATCACTTATTTATAATCTTACTGACAGGAACAGATCCTAGATCAGCGCTTTTACTCTGAGATACTTTGTGAATATGGGCCTGGGTGCTTTAGGGATGGGGGTGGCACCATGTTTGATGTGGGCTGGAGCTAAATTCTACAGGAAAGCAGTGCTGCATTCAGCAAGAGAGCATATTTATATGGAAATGGTGGTGCATTGGACACTCAGTTGTGTTAAACGAGCATCGGAACTATGGCCGCTCAAAAGGCCGTTCCTGGCATTGTATTCAAAGAATTTTGGTTGCCTAATTATGAGACTTACAACAACCATACCTTCAAAAAACATCTTCAGCTGTTGTGTAAACCAAACTGCAGAGGCCACATAGAATCCACTGTGTGCACTCCCTTTTTAATACAGTGCGGCTGATTGGATAAAACGTCTGACTCCATAACAAGGATAGGTAAAAAGAAGCCTTGTGAAACATTGGGTCTAGACACAGTTCAAGTTTTTGATACATTTGCCACCAACTTCGCTGACGATTTCTCTAATGATTAATATTACTGTAAATTATGTTCTTTGCATTTTCTTTGTCTAATCATTATCTGAAATATTTAACATGAATTAACAATAAGTAGCGTCTTGTTTTTTGTATATAACAATAAGAAAAAAATATTTACTGGGATAATCAATTATTATAGTAATGATCAATTATATAGAGATAGGCTTATGATTATAAGGGTGCAGCTATCACAATGATTGCACTAATGTAAGTTGGGAATGCTGAAAGCAGACACAATGCATCTTTATTTTTAGTTAACCCTTGTAAAGAAAAACAGTATATACAAATAGTAGACAGTATGGCATTGCTTCATGGTCTGTATTTAAAATAACAAAAGTAAAAGTTTGCATAAAATATAATAACTGATAATCCAAAAACAGAGGAATGGTAAATATATGATTAAGGCCAATTTTGCTGCTTATTACTTCCTCTTCCTTAGAAAAATGTATTCACTGGGAACTGATGTTTCGTTTGTTGCTACTTCTCCTCTCACAAAAACCTTGAATTTGGATGTGTTCATTACTTTTATCTTCTTTACTTTTTTGTGGGTGGGCCCTTTGGGAATCTGTCAATCACGGGTTGAGGCTCCAGGGTTCTGATGAGCAGTGGCACATTCCGAAATCTCGTTTATTCATGATCACATGACATCCTTCCTTTCCACCACACCTCAAAGCAGTGCTTTTAAAACATTCATGCTTCTACATTGCAGCGTTGATACGTTAGTACCAAGCATCCCATCATACAACCCTTCTTCCAATAAAGTTGGGATGGTTTGCAAATGATGTGCAAATCATTTATTCCATATATTCAATTTAAAATTGTACAATGACAACATCAAAGTCTGAAACTGATGAATTTGATCGATGTTTGAAAAATATATATGCCCCTTTTAAATTCAATGCCAGCAACATGTTTCAAACAAGTTGGTACAGGCTCACTAACAACACTATGCAAGCGTTTAAGAACTGAGGAGACCTGCTGCGGTACATTGGAAAAAGAAATGTTTTCTCATTCTTCTTTCATATAGGATTTGAAATGTTGTCTTTGTACTACATTTTATGTGCACTTATCATCAAAAGAATAGCTGAAGGAATCAGCTGACAGGCATAAAACTTGGTGTGTAGGTTTGACATTGTGAGACATGCAAATGATTCAAGCCAAAGACTGCAATAGTGTCATGCCAGACTGTCCTGGAGTGACTCAGAATGGCAGCGGGTCATCTTCAGTGACGAGTCCTGCTTTTGTCTTGGTGGAGACGATCAACGAATCCATGTGCAGAGGCACTGAGGTCAGTGCCAAATATCCAGAAGGCCTGGTGTGACTCCACCTCCACCCCTACCGCAAAATCTGCGGGAACTATGTGAGAATATTCAAGCTGTATGGGATGGATTATCACAGGACACCATTAGGAACCTCTACAACTCCATGTCAAGATCTGGCATGTTGAATAAGCAAACATGGTGCCATACTGAGACACTACTTCTGTATGTGTAGCTCAGTAAATATTACCCATGTCAGTCTAAATGTATCATCGTTTATTGTTCCTGGTAACCTTTATCTTCCTACCCCAAAGCATTGCAATCCCACACTTCCTTCTGGTTGCAACTATCCTTTTGACGATGAGTGTACATTTTGCACAGCATGCCAACTTTTTTTGGAAATGGGGTGGTAAGTCTATTGTATATGTTCTTCCTTCTATTAGAAGAATCCTTTACTGAACATTAACAAAGCACCATGAAAAAACCTTGTGGGCACCCTTTGCAAACATAATTCCAGGAGGACAGAGTGTAAACTACACATTTTTAATTGTAGTACCACTTTGAATACGCTTAGAGAATGTAGGGGTGAAGCGACCCGTGAGGTGTTTTCATGCTTACATTGTGTAATAAATGCTGTACAGACAATCAAAAGGTTCTATTTAAGATCTAAATTCTTCTCTACTCCACAGTTTTCTGCTACTGCTATTAATTTCTGGGCAATTTTGGCTAGATCAAAAAAAGCAGGCCTTTTAGTCAGCCAAGAAGATCCTTAGTCAGGGACAGTCCTGAAATGCACCAAAATGTGTAACCTGAATATGAATGTTATAGCTTGAGGTCTTCCCATCGTCAAGGCTATATTTGAATGCATTTGTGACTTACTGCACTAGACCATATGAATAATGACTGCTCACATACATTAATTCTAATTTGTCTTAATGGCCTACTCGGTTAAAATTACTTTTGCATGAAAGTCACTTCAATTAAAACACGGTCATATAAATATATGAATAAAAGATGCCTCATACTGAACATCTGAGCGCAATCTAATAGACCTTGCCTCAGATACGGAGCTCAGAAGGTTTTTAAGTGCAATCAAAGCTGAATGACATTATGGTTTTTGTCATCCGCGCCTGATGTTTGTGTAACAAATATGTGTCTTTAATTGGCAGCGTGAAGCCGTAATTATCGAATCCCATGAATCACTGTGCTGCTTGCAGGAAGCATGAAGTGGTAAGTGATGAGAGAGAGAGGAGTGTGAATCAATGCTGACAGAGTGAATTCCTCCTCAGATATTTCCCACTGCTCCGAGCTGATGCTAATTGAAGTTGCTCACTCATAGCAACGCTTCATTATTATGAGGACACAAATCAATATGGGCACACGCTGCTACGCCTAAGCAGAGAGGCACACTCAGCCCCGGCCATGGCTGGGGGCTGTGGAAGTGTGCGGACAGCCAGAGAGCGAGCAAGAGAGAGAGAGAGTAAGACAGATAGAGAGAGAAGAGAGATAATGATTGTGTAAATGTGTCATTAGCAAAGCGGAACACACAAACTCTCTTTTCACTCTTTCTCTCTGTCTCAAACACACAAACACACTCTCCCTTTCATGTGTGATCAGAGAGCAGAAGTGATGTGTGTGTGTGTGTGATGGCGGTCTGCAGCAAAGAGCGATGGTGACAGACTGGTAGTAAATGTTTCAGATTTGCTGATTTAGACAGTCGGAATTGCTGTATTCCTCCCCAGGGCTGTGTGACACACACAACACCAGACAGCAATATAGCCATGCTCGACATGCAAACACACAGCCTGCAAAGCTTTATGAATGGAGATATATAAGATTATATAAGTATACATGTTTTTAATTTTTTTGACGTATTTGAAGGAACACTGCTGCCCTCTACATTGTGTGCTAATTAAAATGATCAGACCAAAATAAATGCTCTGAAATTGTTGAAATAAATTTTTTATATATTAATTTACATTAAAAGCTAGGTTTTGCCTTCTCCTGTAATGTCATTTTAGAGATACTTGTGAATGATTGAACTAGAGAGACATGTGAATGATTCAAGTTTCATGCTCAGCTGCACAAGTGATGTAAGCAAGGACGGGCCTTATTGCTGTACTTGACTGACTATATAAGGTCTGTTTTAGATGCTTTCCATTCTGACTCGTGTTGTTGCGTTTGTAGCATCCTTTCCAAGTGAAGTATGTGTCAGAGAAGGGCTGGAAAGCAATTTGTGCAGTTGGAAGGGTTGGAAAGGGGTCGCATCATAGGGCTCCAGGAAGTAATATGGTCTTATCAACGTACTGCGTGCCATACCGGTCGTGCAAATACCACAACAGCACGCTGTTGGTGGCAGTGGATAGAAAAAGGCACACAACAGCGACATGAAGGATCTGAGAGACCTACACGAACCCAGGAGAGGGAGAACCGTCAACTGTCTGACATACGTGGAGTGACCCAACAGCCACCACTGGCGGACACCGGACATTCAGCGAGCAGTGATGCCCTCCATGGGTCATCCTGTTATTATTCATTATTTATTGTTCCTGTACCTATTTATTGTTCCTGGTAACCTTTATCATCCTTCCAAATAGCATTCCTTCTGACACTTCCTTCTGAGTGCATCTATTTTTTTTGATGATGGGTGTTTGATGTTTTTAAATTTAATGCCAGTAAGTTCATGTTTACCACTGTGCTGCATCACTTCTTCCTTAATAGCAGTGCAAGTGTTTGGGAATTGCTGGTTAGGAAATACTGACCAATTACTGTAGTTTCAAAATTTCAAATGTTTTTTTTCTTACTGGATGCAGGATTTCAGCTGCTCAACAGTTTTTTTTTTTTTTTTAATGCGGCAAATGTTTTTCAGGGAATAACCGGAGTACAGGCTAGCCAGTTCAGCACTCAGACTCTTTTACTACAGTAAATAAGCAAGACCTTCCCTGAAAAAGACGTTGTCTGAATGACAGCATGTGTTCCTCCAAAACCGTGGATATCGTGGAGCATTAATGATGATTTCACAGATGTGCAAGTCACCCATGCCATGACTCCCCCAAACCATCATGCATGCTGTTTTTCGAACTGTATACTGATAACAAGCCGGATGGTTCCTGAAGGATGTGGCACACATGATTTCATGATTTCCAAAGAGAAATTTAAATTCTGATTCATCAGATCACAGGACACTTTTCCACTGCTTAAATATGCCCAGGGCCACAGAAGGTGACAATGTTTCTGTATCTGTTTATATAGAGTTTCTTCTTTGCATGGTAGAGTTTTAGCTTGCATTTGTGGTGCAGTGATGAACTGTGTTCACAGATGATGACCTTTTACCTTGTGCTTTAACCTAATACATGGCTGCCCCAATTGCGGCCAGACCAAACAGCCATCTTTGACCCACAGGCCACACTCTGGGCAACACTCATTTAGGTTAAAGCAATGGTCATATTAACACATTTCCCTACTTCCTTCCTTCAAATCTACCTTAAGTGCTTGTATGGCATCTGAAGTTGACTTTTTTTTTGTACTGGAGCTGCTACAGGTCATGGAGGCTTATAGCAGAGAAAATCTAGTGAGGAGAGAGAAGTGCCAGTAACGTCTTCTAGGTGGGTTAGACACTAGCAGGCGTTCCCAAGAGAGTCCAAAATGGAATAGGTTCCTGTGCACTGCAAATGGTAAATCGTTTTTATACAAATTCACTCGTTTATGCACTCAAACACAGTCATGTACAATCATTATGTTAATGATACTCTGGTTGGCTTAAAGTGCTATTTGAGAGTCTGGAATTTAGTAATTTTGGACCTCTTTATGTTTAAGCTACAAAGCTGAAAAACGTTGATGGACATGGCCATGAAGGCAAGGATTTTTAGCAATAGGCTACCAAGCTGATGCTAGCAATTTAAATGATAACTTTAACGTTGATGAAGTTTATCTTCTCAAAGTTTATCTTCTTCTTCATGGTCAGTGCTACAGATTTAACCAGTTTGTACATTGAGTGATCTAAAGCAAACGTCATTTAAAATAAGCAAAGTGGTACTTTATTACTACTGACTGTGTGAGCAGCCATGTTGTATTCACATCCCATGCTGAACCGGAGTTGAGAACTCCGCCACAACTTTCCCGGGTTGAATTCTCAGTTTTTCTCTTGCTTTTTCCTAGTCAGAGCAAAAGAGTGAAATACTTTACGCAGCTAAAAAGATTTATCAGCTCACCCAATAGGCGGTATTCAGTAGACCTAATTCTAGTAACTTGTTTGCTAAAGAATGACTGAAAACTACTGGCAAGCTTTCATTAATGTTTTCATGCATTGTATTTTTCAACTTCCTAAAACAAAACGATTGATGCATGAAAGACTTAATTCATCCTGTGACTAATTTTCAGGTGCTCCCTTGTGGTGATCTGGGAGAAACAGGAAGAGGCCAGACTCTCCTTAAACTTTTAATTAGCATTATGCAAATTGTATGTCTACATCAAATCATTTTTGCCTAAAACCATGTCAAGCTGCTAAATTATCACTAATAAACTTGCTTACATTGTTACAGACATAATATGATATATTGTTGTCCACAGCAGTATACAACAGAGTGTCATATGGTCTCATATGGTCTATAGAAACCATATATAGAAACCATATACTACTATGGTCTCAGAAACCATGTATCTATTCTAAGGCAAGATTCCAGGTGCCGTATGGGAGGGGGACCAGGCACAATCAGTACTTCCCTAGCAGTACGGGGAAACTGTGAAGCATCATGTCTGGCTTCCAAAAATGAAAAGGCGACAGTACATCTCCCAGTGTTCACAAAGAAAGGTTGGTATAGCCCAGAAGTGGTGGAAATGACCTTTTAGCTTAGTCCATTGTGAAATAAGTCCCCCTAGCATTGGTTATTTAATATCTTAATTAACAATCTGAGTGTTTACATTTTTCTCCTCTTTTAGCCTACATTTAATCCATGAAGGCAAACCCTTAGCAAGCTGTTCTTATTAAACAGATGCAGGTTCAGGCTCAGCAGCCCTGTCTCCTCATCCCTGTATCCCTACCAATCCAACAGCCCTGTCTCCCCATCCCCATGCCCCTGCCAATGAACCAGCCCTGTCTCCTCATCATTATATTGCTGCCGCTGAACCAGCCATGTCTCTCAATCCCCATACCCCTACCAATCCCTACCAATGAACCAGCCCTGCCTTCCCATCCCCAACCCCTACAAATAAACCAGCCCTGTCTCTCCATCCCCGTAATCCTACCAATCACTACCAATGAATTAGCTCTGTCTCCTCACCCTACAAATGAAATAGCTGTCACCCCATAGCCATACCCTACCAACGAAACTACAGTCTGTAACTATAGACCTATGAGGTGCACCTTTATGTACACAGACCTGATAAAAATAAGAGTAGACATAAGGTCTAATTAAGTGGCCACTGAGTCCATACTTATAATCTCAAACCTGATGATGATGTGGTCACTTTAATTATGCACCTGTGAACAGTACAGCTCCAGCCTCAGTGATCTCCCTCTCCAACACAAACAAACAAACTACATTCTCAGCTGCTTCCTGAGCTGATCTTTGCTTCTCTCCCCTTAGCTACTCTCTGACTCTCTCCACTCCATTAGTTTTACTGCAGGGAGCCAAATTATCCTCAATTACTAAGTCACCAGAGTCAGCGCTTAGAGCCGAACCAATACGCAGGCAGTCTTGCAAGTCCAGCCCTCCAGCCAGGGCATCCAAGAGAGAGGGAGCATGAGATAGAGAGAGGAAACAATTAAAACAGAATAGTAGAGAAGCCATGGCAGAAAAGCTGCTTTGCTGAAGGGAAGTAACTCTCTGGGCCCTCATCAGGCTGTATCTTCAACCCAGCTCTCTCTAGAGGATCGTCTCTGAGCTAGCACTACCGCTAGCAGCCAAGCATTCAAGCTAGGCAGCAGTGTTTCATGCTGCTGAGCTGTGAGCAGAAGCTTCCCTTTGACAGATGCTCTCTCACTGATCCCTATTACTGCCTGGTTATTGGCATTGCTTCTGTGCGCCTCTACAGAGAGGGAGACAAGTTTAACCCCAAAGCTAGTTTGCTTGAAAGCGCTGATTATGAAATCTGTGGTGTTTCCAGAAAGCATTGTAGTTCAAAGATGATGGAAGCATGGAGCAAGTACCACTTTGAACAATCCTCAAGATGATCTTAACACTGTAATGCTTTGGGGAAAGTGCTGAGAGTGGCCTAATACCCACGGAACAAAACCAATTACTTATCAGACTGATACCAAAAATAAAGCATTGCTGCAGCCCTGGTCTTAGCTTCTTGCTAAGGATGTCCCAACAACATCTTTTATGCCCCCAATTCCCATCAGTCATTAAATATTAAATACTGTAGTACCTGCTGATGGCATACCAAGTACTGACGCAGTATTTCTATTTCTGTAGATTACATGCTTCAGGTACAAAGCCACGTTGGGGCAATAGGTAAAAAGTGCAAATGAAACCAGAAAGCAGTGATTTACATATACACCTTGACCTGTGTTTAAAAAAACAGTTCAAAGACAAGATATTTAATATTCAACTTACACATACATGCTCATTCTGAAATTGATGCCTGCAACACAAATGTGTTAAATGTGTGATGCTTGGATATATTATGCTTGGATATGGCAGTCGTGGGTTGGAGGTCAGGGAACCAGTCTAACCGGAGGGTCACCAGTTCGATTCCCTAAACTGACAGTAACGACTGCCCTTGAGCGAGGCTCAACCCCTAATTACTCCCCGGGCTCCATGGTTAGGGCTGCCCACTGCTCCGGGCAAGTATGCTCACTGCCCCCTAGTGTGTGTGTTCACTAGTGTGTGTATGTGGGTGTTTCACTACACGGATGGGTTAAATGCTGAAGACAAATTCCTCTGTGTGCAAACACAAATGGCACAGAATGGCTCAAAAACTCTCTACTCAGAGGATGATTGGCCTCACCTAAATAAAAGAAGCATCCAAGAAAAGCCTAGTCCTACATGAGTTGGGATGGGCAAAAGATCAGCAAATAATCCAGCATCTTATAAAAATGTTCCTCAGAGAGTGACTGAAAGGGTTTTAGGTATTCCATCCTCCACAGTGTGTAATATCATCAAAAGATTCATGGTTCCAGAGAGAAATTACTGTGTAATGGAAAAGGCCAAAAACCACAAATGAATACCTGAAATGAAATCAACCCCTCAGACAGCAGTACATTAAAAACTGATTCAGTGATGGATATCACCACATGGGCTGGGGAACACTTTAAAAGACCACTGTCAATAATCACTGTTTGTTGCTGCATCCACAAATGCACTGACTTCTCTGGAGTCAAGCTCAACTGAAATGTACTGTGAGCATGTATTATGGTCTGACGATATGTTCTCCAGGCCAAAGACCAAAAGGACCATCAAGATTGCTACTAGCATTCCAGAGCCAGCATCTGTGTGGGTATAGTGGGTATTAGTGGGTAACCTGTACATCTCCAAAAGCACTAATAACATTGTAGAGCATCATATGCTGCCTTCCAGACGCCGTCTTTTCGCTCACGTCTTTCTACATGACATAACATTCTGTATTACAACAGCATGGCTGCAAAATCAAAGACAGTGGGTCCTAGACTGAACTCCCTGCAGTCCAGTACTGTCTCCCACTGAAAATGTGTGTACTGATAAGCTCAAATACCACAAGAATTAAATTACACATTCAAAACTGGATCAATTGGTGTCTTCAGTCCCCAAACAACTATTAAGTTGTTAAAAGGTAAAATGTAGCACGCTCCTGTCCCAACTTTTTTGGAATGTGTTGCAGGCCTCAATTTTGTAATGGACACATATTTACAAAAACAAAAAAAAACAAAAAAAAAACAAAAACAAAGTTCATAAGATAAAACATTAAAAATTTTGTTTTTGTAATGTTTTCAAAACACTGCAGGCCAAACAGAATTTAATAATCACCACTTTGTGTTTTAATAGTATCCAACATTCCGTCCTAACATTTTTGGAGTTGGAGTTACATTAAAGTAGTAAAGCTAATTCAAATTAGGTACAAAATGTTAGGCTGCAGTAATAGCACCTAATTTTAGTATGGACACTGTGTGACAGACGTTGATATACATCTTTCTTATCCTACTGCTATGTGTGAATTTTTACATGTGGATAGTCTAACCTTGTTTGACAAAAGGTGTCTAGAACAAATCCAATGGAATACACTGCCATTGTAAATACGGAACCTTTTCCAAATATGCATCAGGCCAGGAGTGGGTTCAGATCTGATGCTGGGGTTCTCACGGTGCACACTGCAATTCCCAATGCTTTGGTTTTTCTCCTCATTTTATCCTTCCTCGCTGTTTCTAATCTGGCACACTGCAATCAGTTACTCACATTGTTGACTGCGTTCCCTACTCTACTCTTCACATTATGCAGCTGAGGTTAGCACAGAGGTCCACAAGGCCCACGCTCATCAGAAAACGGATGTGTAGGAAATAAATAGCAATTACAGTAAATACAGATTAGTGTACCTGAAAGGACATTTACCACATAGTGACAATGGTAATAACCATTAGATCACAGATATATAAAAACAAGTAAACAAAAATTATATATAGTTCTCAGGCTGTAATTGGGTTTGAAGTCAGTGTTGGGCTGTTTTTCACACTGCAGGCATTAAACCATCTGAAAACTTCACTTCTAAAAATGCTCCTCACCACTGCAAATTTTGGATGTTTTAACACCTCTGATCAGCCTGAATATAACCAACACAGATCTATTAATATATGCCTTGATCACCTCTGATAGCGATTTTTTCATATTACACTGGAGCATCCCTACTTCCTGATGGTCCTGTGCTGTTTGTTTTTAGATTACACCGGTAAATAAGCATTTTTGATCCCTACATGACACACATTTGGTTTCATAGACTGTTTTGAATGTGGAACTCTTGGATTAATGGGGTATTGCTGGGATTAAGCCCAGGTGATGGCAAAATCTTTGAACAGGGAGAAATTTTCTCAACTTTCAAGAGTCACGCAAATGTTAACAAGGATGCTAGACCTATTAACTTAAATAACTATGAAGATAAAAGGTATTATCATATGTCCAAGGCTAAAGATGTTTATTCATCATCAAAACAATAGTTGCACCCAGAAGGAAGTGTGGGATTGCAATGCTATTGAGAAGGAAGATAAAGGTTACCAGGAACAATAAACGATGATAAATTTAGACTGATATGGGCAATATTTATTATGTTACACATACAGAAGTAGTGTCTCTGTAACGCAATGCAACATGCCAGAAGTCTCGGCATGGAGTTGTAGAGGTTTCTAATGGTGTCCTGTGATAATCCATTCCATGCAGCCTGAATATTCTAACACAGCTCCTGAAGGTTTTGCAGTAGGGGTGGAGTTATACCAGGCCTTCTGTAACATGTGACATGTTACAACTTGTTCATCTTGGCGCTGAACACGGTGCCTCCACGCGTTGGTCATCTCCTCCAAGACAAAAGCGGGACTCATCACTGAAGATGACCCGCTGCCATTCTTAGTCACTCCATGACCGAGAATAGCAGAAGAATGGCTATTTTAGGCACAACAGCATTGCAGTCTTTGGCAATGTTGACGTGGTGTTAAGGGCAGTCTGAACGGTCTGAGTGCATGCAGTCCTGCGTCAGCTGTCTGTCAATAGTGCTGGCACTAACAGGATGACTCATGGAGGACATCAGTGCTTGCTGAATCGAGGCTGTTGGGTCAGTCAGGTAGAGAGATAAGGCCCGTCCTTACATCAAATGTGTGGCTGAGCGTGAAACTTGAATCATTTGCATATCTCATGATGTCAACCCTACCCACCAAGTTTCATTCCTGTTGGTTGATTCCTTCTGGGTGCAACTATTTGTGCAACTGTTCTTTTGAGGATGAGTGTACATCTTTGTGACATTGATAAACTGGATTTGTGTCTTTGGTTATTAAAACGTATAATTTCCGCTATTGCCGACGTCAACTGTCTCTAAAGCACTTTGAGCTGCTAACAGTATGAAAAGCACTTGCCATCTCAGTGAATGAGGAGTGGTAGTGTTTAGCTTATCCAGTAAACATGACTGGACATGTTTCAGTATACTCTCACTCTCTGTATTGTATGTTACAGTGAGTAAGTAATGACTGTGTTAAAGTATATTTAGCCCATTATGCTTGTGGAGGGGTGACTCACTTAGGCAGATGTTGTCATGGAAATGGTCGAGGAAGAGATTGCACTGCTCTCTGTGATTTCCACTGGCTGCACACGAGCACCACGGCCCAACGTTAGAGGTGGAGTTATCCAAGTAGTTGGGAGTGATGGTGCTCCCTAGAGAGAGAGAGTGAAGGAAGAGGGGGGGAGACAGGGAGGGAGGAAGGAAATAAATTAATGACTAATGTGTTTGACAATGGTTTTATTAGATTCAGCTGCCACAGGGCAGGACTTTACCTGCATACCAATCTCACAGAGTTAAGCTAGAATATTCTTTGTACTAAGAATAAACTTCAATCTTCATTCGGATATGTTCAAAGCAACTGCTTCCTGTTTGAACAAGCCTTAAAGAGTGAAACAAGAGTCACTACACAATGGCACAAATGCTCGATTTCATTGTTATAGGTAACTGAAACTCAGCAGGCTGGAAATAGGAGTCTGTTTGCTGCCATGTCAATGTTAGCTAGACTGCAAAAATCCAGTTTAAATTTGGGTGTTCTGACAACAAAATAGTTTATGTGCTACAGTTTCTTATTAGGCCAGTGTTCATTTTTTGCCAGCATTCTATGAAGCATGTCTAATATTTTGACAGCAGATTATTTATCTTATATTACATTATTTAAAATGATGTAGCATATGTATGATGGTTATTACTGTTGCAGTAAGTAAGTTAAGTAGTAATCTAGCTCCTGCAATCCTGTCAGGATTTATTATGCACTTCGGGGCAGTTCTGGACAAAATCTCAGGCCCAATTATAATTCTAGTCATCAGTTTGGGCTGTTTCTTATTTTACACTTAAAAATAGTTCCACTCTTTAGACATTTAAGCCATTCATCAACTTCTGAAAACATGCCTCACTGCTGCAAGTTGACCTGTCGGGCAGTTTAAATTTAGTCACTTTGACCAAAAAAAATGTTGCGTGCTACAATCCCTCGTTATGCTGAACTAAACTTTCCTCCCAGTGTTCTGTTCAAAAGTTGCAACAAAGAAATGCGTTTGTGGATGGAGCCTGCAATGGTCAGTTGCAGGCCCCACCCTGACTGGCCTTCAATGTAGCAGAACTCCTCTTTTTACAGATGTATCACTTCAGCCCTGCAGCTGAGAGTTCTGTAACTTTTACCTTCACACGTTTATGTAGTGCAGACGTATTTGTGTGAATGTGTGAGGGAGAGAGAGAAATGGTGAGTGCATGGTGTTTGGCGTGTGTGCATGTTAACTAAAGATGTCGTTCTTTGCAGTCAGTTCTAGCTGTCTGAGATGTGTTTGTGTCCGTGTGTGTGTGTGTGTGTGTGTGTGTTCTGTGGGGAGTGAAAGTGACTGTGTCATCTCCATTGTTTGGAAAGAGGCTGTGCTGAAAGAAGGGAAGTGGAAGTGCTGCACTCTAGGGCTCTTGTGGCCTGAGATGGACTCGTTTAAAGACATCAATTTCTTTTGTCCCGGAACACAAAAGTGCAACATCTCCACAGCACACCTCGCAAAATACCGCTGTAATGACAGAGAACTGGGCCACAGAGCTTCCCCCCTGTCTATATCTCTTTCTCTTCCTCCCCTCTACCCCACTTCTCTTTCCCTCTCTTATGCTACACCATTTGCACCAAATTTGCATAACAAAAAACACAAATCCTCACAGGGAGAAGCATTTTTGAGGCAGTCAGGTCTCTTGACTTGAATCAATTAGCAGTCTTTAAAGTGTGAACTTCCCTGAAATTAACTGAACTCGCCACGGTCCGCCCACAAATTCATTCTTTCATAGCCGTTTGAGAGTGAGAGTTTAAGCAAGCTTTACAGAACGTTGGCTGAAATCTTCTTTTCCTTCTCCTAGCACAGTTAATACAGCTTGAACCACAAAATGTGCAGACCCTGTTAATGTGCACAGTGCCGTAGTGCCGTAGTGCTGTTGCAGTTATGTGTATGTAAATACTTTTTTGCATACTTCTAAAAATATTTTAAATTCAAATAATTGACATTTGTTGGGTGTAATAATCTCACAGTTTGCCACAGAGATGATGTCATAACATGTTTGATAGTGATGGTACTTTTCAGCCTTCTGTATATATATATATATATATATATATATATATATATATATATATATATATATATATAGTATCAGTCTATTCTTTGTACTTGGTGTCTTGTACTTACTGTACTCCACTTGTATGTCTTAACATGTTTCCTTTGTTTCTTTCTTTGTTTTTTGTTTGTTACTGGCATTTTTATTTTCTTACTTCTGTTTTTTTTGTGTTTTTCATCCTTCTTTTTTTTTAACCTTTCTTTATATTTTTTCTTGTCTATCTTTTTTCTTCATTCCTTTCTCTATTTTTCTTTTATATATATATATATATATATACACACATATATGAAAGGTATAGTATGGTATGGTGTGTGTGTGTGTCTGTGTGTGTGTGTGTGTCTGTGTCTGTGTGTATGTGTGTGTGTGATAGGGATGTTTGTTTGTACTTTTGTGAATGTTGTCAGGCGCTGTGCACTGTGAGCTACTGTGACCACAAACAAATTCCTTGTATGTGTGAACATGCTAGGCCAGTAAGGTCTGATTCTGATTTGCATGGAAAGTCACATTTTTAAGACAGAATGAGTGTAGTGTTGACTGTCATACGATGTTATTATGGTGGCGAACTGATGCCTAGTTTTATTTAGCTACAACACAGTCCAGATCAGTAGCGTAGCATTTTAAACTGGAAACAAACTGAATTCAACAGTAGGATCGGGATTTTTGCCAGCATTCTGTACAGCTTGTCCAATCTAGCAATATTTGTGGGAGGAGCACAGATAGGTCAACTGAATTAAAGTCTTCTTTTTCCCAGTACTAATGAGCATCCTGCTTAAGCCATCTTTAATGAGATAGTTCGAACTGCATTTCCGAGGCTCCTCACCTATCAGGCCGGTGTATGCGATGAGGCAGGCCCCGTAGTTGTCTTGCTGGCAGCCGCTGGCAGTGAGCTGTGAGGGCTGGCAGTCGTGCTGGAACTGGGCCCAGCGAGACCTGAGGGAACCACAACAACACATCCATCATTCAACCAGCCTGCATGCACCTCCAACACACACCCGTACCCGCACACTCTCCCTGGCCCCACACTTCGCACTTTTCAGTGCAGTTGGGGCTAGTTAGGGTCACACTATGCTTGATTTCCTGGCAACAGTATGGCCTGAAAAAGCTGAGCTATAGCAGTGAAACCAGCCGCCCCATCTGGAGAAGGGGAATGCGTGTCAAATACCAGCCAGTCATTCCATTCTACAAAATCAATTAAACCCCAGACATGTGCCGAGATCTGGGACCTGCTGAGATTTCACAAGTACACAAATTAAACACCACTGCAGAACTAAAGACAGCTGAAAGCCGATCTGTTTTATAAAGCTACCTATATATAAACTAACCAAGCACTGTATTTTATACACTTTCTTGTGTCTACACTCACTGTCCATTTTATAAGCTCCACCTACCATATAGGTACACTTTGAAGTTCTACAATTACAGACTGTGATCCATCTGTTTCTCTGTATAAACTGTTATCCCCTTTCAGCTTATTCTTCAATGGCCTGGACTCCCACAGGATCACCCCAGAGCAGGTATTACTTGGGTGGTGGATCATATTTAGCACTGTGACACTGACGTGGTGGTGGTGTGTTTGTGTGTGTTGTGATGGTGTGAGTGGATCAGACAGAGCAGTGCTGCTGGAGTGTTTAAATACCTTAGTGTCACTGCTGGACTGAGAATAGTCCACCAACCAACACTATTTAGTCAACAGCGTCCTGTGGACAGCATCATCTGACCACTGATGAAGGAGGATGACCAGCGTACACTGTGCAGCAATATATGAGGTATTGATTTTAATATCTCTCTGATTTTACGTCTACAAGGTGGACCAACAAGCTAGGAGTGTCTAATAGAGTGGGCACAGTGTTTAAACACTCCAGCAGCACTGCAGTGTCTGATCAACTCACACCAGCACAACACACACTAACACACCACCACCACGTCAGTGTTACTACAGTGAACCCACTGAATCAACATAGATCTCAATTTCATTGATCTTGCTCTTTATATTGGCCATTTATTCAATGTTGAAAAAACAACTATGTTAAACACTGATGTGGAGATTAAAAGAAAGTACCCAGTACAGGTAACGTTACCTGCTAGCAAGCCTCAAGTAACTAACATTACCATAGCTAACTAAATAGTATGACCAGCTTATTTATATGATGTTTTATTTTATTGTCCTGTCTGTGTCTATCTGGACCTGTTACTTCTGTGTGATCATGGAGGTCTCTCAATGTAAACCAGCCAATCAGAGCAGAGCTCATCAAATTATTCATGAGCTCACAAAAAAAGGGAAAACAACTCTAGAGCGAAATCATAGGGTGCATATGGGTGTAAAACCATATCTGGGCATTTTCACCCCAACCAAAGTCACATTCCCTCTGTGTAGTCATCAGAGACCAATTTAAAATACAGAATAAATGCATCCTATGGCGCCTTTAATGCTGAATAAATGTTTACTCTGTTGTGCAGTGTCGGTTCAATGTTGAAAGCATATTAACTTCAGTTCAACAATTCCAAATAAAACACACATTACTTTCCCTTTCAGCAATTTAAAAGACATCTTAATCCAGAGCAACTTACAGTGTTTGGTGAGTGCATCGTTTGGAGACATACCCAAGGATTCTACCAACATGTGATGACACAAGGTCTTTTAGCTATATGAAAGAGCTATGAAGGATGGCACAGTGGGTAATGTAATTGGCCTGCATACTAAGAAATGCAGGGTGGACAAGGGTTAGTTGGTTTTTACAATGCATTATAATGGAACACAAAACGAACCACAAATGGAAAGAGAAACATTGTGTCCTGGAAATGTATAAAAACAAACACACAACCATATGTGATGTGTTGGTCAAATCGGATTTGTGGGTTCATACATCACCAACCTATCTGCATCTGATAACAACATAGGCGTCAACAACTACATAGTTACATACGTGATGTAAATTTTAAATGTGGTTGCATCAGAGATGGAGGTACATCATCTCAACCTCCAAACAATCACAGGTTATTCTGTTCTATAGTTTGTACACATAGAAATTCTCTGGCATAAGCATGAACCTTTGCTGCTCTTCTTAATTCCTAGCACTTCTGTAATTTTCCGCCATTGTTGAAGTTCTGCACAAGACACTTTGAAATCCGAACAGAGCATCCAGACTGAGGAGCACATGTAAAAATCTGATTGGATTCTGACTGGAAGATTTTGGATGGATTGGATCAAATTTTCCTAATACGGATTTCGTGTGTTTTTTTTGCTGACTTTCAAAAAACAATCCAAAAAAATATGTTTTGGGCTGGCAGTCTGAAAGCCTTAGTCGCAAGCAGCACCACATGCATCAGAAACTGCTGGAGCACCACTGCATATCGACATGAGCAACTGGATGCACGCACAATCAATATTTAACCAACAATCTCAACCATCCAATCAGATGCACCTCAAAGAAGTTGCCCACAGGCCCTCCTGATAGTGTATGCTAATAAGAATGCTGTAGAATTAAGTGATCGCCACCTGTGTGAAGCCTGATTGGGAGCCAGCGTGAGTGTTAGGTGTGTGATGGTGGATCAATGCTGGAGACAGATGAAAGCCTTTGTGTTTGTGACAGAGAGAGAGAGAGAGAGAGAGAAATATGGGGAGCAGAGCTCAAATACAGCCACTCTTAAGCCCTCTGAGAGCCTTGTGGAGGTGGAGTGACTACTGCTGTCACTGCGCCCTCTCTTTCTCTCTCTCTGTCTCTCTCTCTCTCTCTCATGCTCTAATTTACCAGCACTGAGGGTGCAGAGGGGCCACTAAACCTAAGCACCACATATACCTCAACAGCCCTTACCATATGCAGTCGCCAGTAAAGTGATAAAGGGAAGGATGTTTACTCAATTCACTCCACAGAGCAGCATCGACTAAAGGAGCTCCTTAAAGCATCATAACCTTTAACAGGTACTGTAAATCACACATTGTAGTTAGGACAAATGAACCCCAGCACTGTCTCATATTAGGCTGCACTCACATTACAGACAACAACAAATTTACAAATGGCAAAAATTCAGAAATTCTAATTGTAATGCAGATAAGGCTTTTATAGAGATATGTGAACACAAAAGTTCAGATCTTTTCAAATCAGAATGCTCAAATTAGGCTGGTTTATGCCTTGCTTCATGTCCGGACCATATGTGGATATAAAATCCATCTTCAATGTGAACGGATAAGACTTGGTTTTACTTTGCATTGTAAAAAAATGCAGCGACACATACACTGTGTCCACTTTACTGTAAGTAACCTACTGATTTATCACCTGTTACCACCTGTTATATGGTTAGTGTGAGACATTGCGGGTGATTTTCAAACATCAGAAAGAATTTGTGCTACTTCATTACCGATAGTCTTACAAGCATTTGTTTTATTTGTTGTATTACATTTAAATATGCAAAACAATACACAGATGTACAAAGCTTGAGAACCCTTGGAATTTCTATATTTCTACATACATTTGACCTAAAACATGATCAGTTATTCACAAAATTAGATACACAGAGAACACAACAAATGAGACAAAAATATTATACTTGGTCATTTGGTCATGAACCTCTAGGAACAGCTGTTAATGTGAAGGTGTAATAACAGTCAGGTGTTTTCATTCAATGGGATAACAGCCAGGTCTGAGTGGCTACCCTGTTATATTTGAAGAACAGGGAACTATCCAAGCCAGATCTTTATAACACATGTTTGTGGAAGTGTGTCTTGGCATGAACAAAGGAGATTTCTGAGGATCTCAGAAAACAAGATTCACTAGGCTGAAAAAAGCCAACTCTATAAACCATTTATAAACCATCTCTAAAGAGTTTGGACTCCACCAAGAGCAAGGCGTGTAACAGGTCACAAAGAAACCCAGAGTTACCTCCTAGCAACTAAAGCCTTTTGTCACACTGGCTAATGTTAATGTTCATGTGTCCACCATCAGAAGAACGCTGAACAACAATGTTGTACATGACAGGGTTGCATGGCTGCCTGTCTGCTGTTTGCTAAAGTTTCACTTCATCTGAACTAGTTATGAATTATATCAGCTAGTTATAAAGGAAAATGTCAGGACATCTGTCTGTGAGCTGAATGTCAAGAGAACATGGGTCATCTCTTGATGATCTGTAAGGAGGAATGGGCTCAAATTCAGCCTAAAATGGTCTAAAACATAATGATGTGTCGGACTGATCAACAGTTACTGGAGTTTATTAGCTGCAGTTAATGCTGCACAAGGGGGTCACACCAGACACTGAAAGCAAAGGTTCACATACTTTATCTACTTAAATATTCATAAATTTGCATAACGTGAGCCTTCGCATGCACTGTTGTTCACAAGTTTATTTCTTTGTGAGGACAACAGATTGCTGGACTCACTGTATTATAAAACTTTATTAATGTCATTTTAAATATACAATCTAACATAAATCCAGTTACATATTAGGCAACATACATTTATAATTAAAAGAATAGTTGCACAAATAGTTGCACCCAGAAGGAATCAACCTACAGGAATGAAACTTGGTGGGTAGGATTGACATTGTGAGACATTCAAGTTTCATGCTCAGTAACGTATGTGACTTAAGCAAGGATAGCCCTTATCGCTGTACCCGACTGACCCAATCAGTCTAAATGTTACATCATTTATTGTTCCTGGTAACCTTTATCTTCCTTACAAATAGCACTGCAGTCTGACACTTCCTTCTGGGTGCAACTACTCTTTTGATGATGAGTGTATATAGAATCTAATAGAAGAGGAATCTTTCAGAAAACCCTGTATTATCCTTCAGAGCAGGGTTAATAATCATTGTGTAAAAGGTAATGCAGTTATTCTAGTTTACTCACAAAAATTAATCTATTTCTGTTGAGTTGTTTAATGACTACACTCTTAAACTGTTTAAAACCATTAACAAATCATAGGCACTGCATACAGCTGCTGTCATTTCTGCTGTGGTCTGTGGCACAAGTGTCTAGAAGTCTTTCTGGACAGAGAAAACTTATGAATCCCAAACCTGCGACCTTAAAGCACCTGATCAGGCCCGAATGGCAATGTTAAATCTGAGATCTGAACTCAACCTGAACCCGCTCTGACACAGGAAACTGTAGCTGGCTTTTTATTAATCTTATTCAAAATGACATTCTGCAGAAACAGTTTTGCAATGTCATTTAAGATGGAGCAGAACATCTGATTACAAAGCTAACTTCAGCTTTGACGCAGTAACCGAGATGGATTGTCACAGACAAGGTTTTACAGTGCTTTGATTGGCCACTAAACTCTTGAGTTGCTGGGCTAAACTGGTGATTTACACGTCTGTAATACACAAACAGTATTTTTGTCTTTTTTGTTAAACCTGCTAATCCCAATGCGTCCTAGGTGTGTCTACACCTTGCTTCATGCAGGCAAGTGACATCTGAATGCGGTACGATAATTGAAAACACAAATTGTGGAAAGGTGTAAACAGCCTTTTTCATGTGCGGTCTGATACATGGCCCTGTGGCTGTAATGTGAATAGTCGGGTCAGAATCCATTTGTATTAAACATCACACTTTACAGCAGAAGGACATCCTGCTTATCAGTCAGTGTCTAAAGTACATCAGCAGCTGCAAACTTGACAATGGCGTTTCTCAGTACCAAGTGCAAAGAACGGACTAAAAACACAGGAACCAATATTGCTTGTACTTGGAGATGTGTGGTGTACTTGCTATTGCATAATACTTGCTGTGGCCCAGCTGTTGTCACCAGTAAACATCACTTTGATTTGAAGCACTGAAATTCCATCACCAACATACAGTAAGTGATACGTGTAATGAAAAGAAGCTATTTAAATACAGTTTTATTCCAATAACATGCATCAGGGGGAAAAGGCAAAAGAGTCAAACTAGCTCTACACAGATCAAATCTCTGGATCTGGTATATATTGCTATTTTTGGCCCCTTAATATTTTCTCTTTGCTAGCTTTCTGCCTGACTGCAGGTAAACAAAAGAAACCGAGCATCCTTTTTCTATTTGACTGGCTTCTATTTATACTCTTTGTGCTCAGCGCAGTTATTTTAATATCTACTGTTTGTCCTCCAAATTTAAACTAGTGGTTCATTCAGTTGGTTTTGACGTCATATGAAAGGAGTCTGTTAATCTTGCAAAAAGGACTGTTGCGGATGAGCACGCCGGGTGAACAATTGTTCTTTCGCGCATGTGGGACGATTCAGGAGCGTGACCTTTTCAGACTAATGTAGAACACAGGGCACATTAAAAATATAACACGAAGAAACGACAACCAGCAACATATACCAGATTAGAGCATTAATTCATAAAACACAGCGAGAATGCAGGAAACACAAAAAGACTCTTTGGGAAACATGCAAAATGTACATGTGAGGGTACTTTCAGGGCAGAGGTGTATCCAGGGCAGTTTCAGAGCCTTTTCATCAAATGTACTCCCCCTATTCACTTTAACCATATTATTAAGTCTATAATGTATACAGGACAAACAGATTATTTAAGGCAACATAAAGGGCGTTAGAAAGGTGTTGGCTTACAACAAACTGTCTGAACAGAATCAGTGCACTTGAATCAGCACATTAGTGCTGTAGATTCTTGCTGTCTGTACTGGAGAAGGGAACACCATTCTTCCTTAAGACATGGCCTTAACTGGGGTTTTGATGATGGTAATTTTGATGATGACTGAGAACTGTCCAACATGTCAACTTACACCAAGCATTCACTCACCGACTTGTCCATGTTCATGCATGTCATTAATTTAAATCATCTGCATGTTTTTTCATTCGTTCTTAATTATTCAGCTGTGCCATCTTGTGTCTAAATTCACAACCTGCTACGATATGATACTAGATAGTGAACTGGGGGACGTGCTGTTGCTGCTGTTCTCATCCACAACTGAGCTACCAGAGATTTTCGGTAACACTTTACTTGAAGGGTGTCTACATAACACATTCATAACATCTTACATAACACTTCATAAGATATACATGAATGTGTAAATCAACATTCATAAAATGTACATGTTTTACATAATATTAATATCGAGTACTATGTCATTTTACTAACATTTTTCTTTTTTTTTTCTCCAAAATAAAAGACCTTTATTCACAATTTTGACAAACTATATTATTTTCAGCAAAATGCCTCAGTTTGGATAGAAAGTAGACAGAAAGTGCACTTTGAACACTTTCAACTTATTTTGCACTTTGTTATTATTTCACCTTTCTACTCTTTGTCTTCTTTAAAAATTGTATTGTGCCAGAAGGTTCATTCATCAGCCCAAACACTGTTTAGGAAAACATTATTCACCCTATAGTTTAAGTCTCTTGGGTTTAAAAGGCCATGTTTAAAGGTTTTTTGTTTTTAGTGATGTCTTCATAACAGTTAAACTTCATAACAGTTTCCTCAAAGTGTATAGACTATTGAATTAACCCTCCAGCACAATATTTGTTACAGATGGCATAAAGTAAAAGAGGAGAAAGAACATCAAAGTGCAAAATGCTTAAGAAAAAAAAAGATTAAAAATGAGTTGAAAGTCTAGACAAAAAGTTCCAGAAAGTGTCAAAGCATGTGGTAAAGCTGGGTCATTTTTACCGGCCTTTACCGGCCTTGGCCTGTCCAGAAATGAGGCATTTCCTATTATTGAAAAATAATAAATGAAGACTTTATTCTGAAGAATGTCTGTCACTAAAATGACATAGTACTCCATATTAATAATATTA
The DNA here is from genome assembly GCA_034552555.1 of Semaprochilodus insignis. NCBI lineage: Eukaryota > Metazoa > Chordata > Actinopteri > Characiformes > Prochilodontidae > Semaprochilodus > Semaprochilodus insignis. The sequence continues at coordinate 8,926,347 of CM067478.1, forward strand.
ATATTACAATATTAATAATAATATTAATATTACAACATGCACACTTTATGAATTAATATAAACATTCATAAACATTTCCTAAAGTGTTTATGTAAGATGTTATGAATGTTTTATGTAGTCACCCTTCAAGGAAAATGTTATTTTCTATCATAACACAAGCGGGAACAGTAATGCACTGCTGTGTAGCACTGTAGAAGAGTGTAACCTCTGGTTTGGCAAATTACAAAGCAAGTTGTAAGCCAATTAGACCCAAGCTAGCCGCTCTGCTGAAGGTGTGACAGGATTTTAGCTAAAAGCTTGTAGAAATAACCATATGTACTTTGCATATGCATATTAACGGTAACCATCTATTTGAGTGCAAGTGGAAATGACTCCACAGGTAGTGAGAGTGGGGATAAGTGCAAGAGATAAAAAATAACATTACTGATGGCTCTTTATCTCTGTTTTTCATATTTCTCTTCAGTATCTGAAACAGTCACATGAGTGGTAGCCACAAACTGTTGTTTACAGTAGGTCAGTGAAAAGGTCACATAATCATAATGCATTTTTACATCCCTCAGTTCCTCAACCTGCAGACGGACATATGGAATTTCTTTAAGAGCGGCCAACATCTGCTAAAGGACAGTCGCGTGTGATCTTATTTTCAGTGAAAATAATGATGAAACAGACTGATGTCTAAGTAGGCCTCGAGTTCTTGTAACTTAGGATTTTAGCAAAACAATGTGATGTGACGTGATGCTACTACACAAAGGCAAGGAGACTGAGAAGAAGAAGCTGATGGAATCGGACGGGGCTGATGGAGCAGGTCGGTACTAAACCATAGCCTGTGTATTTGAATAATATATTTAGGGTCTGCTGTTTCTGTTTTGAGATAGAAGAGACAGTTTTGCTTTGGCTTTAGTACCTGTCTACCGTTGTAAGGGGATGAAGATATGGGCCTAGTACAACAAACTCTGAATTCATATTTTTGATCAGCAAATTTTTGCCTTTTTTTCTCTAAAGATACATTTAGATATTTTTTCGTGATACACATTCATAAAAAATCAGCATATACAGTATATATATATATGTATATATATATATATATATATATATATATATATATGTATGCCAATTTTTTGTGAATATGTATTATATGGTACATGGCTTACTCTGCTTGCTAGCTGGTTTGTTGTCGTTCATGATGTACACTGTTCATTCATGTGATTTTATTGATTTGGACGTGAGCATGTAGGTTGTTTCAGGGCTCAGGTTTGTTCAGTAGCATCCATCTGTCGAGCTGCAGCACTGCAACACTTTCAGCTTCCTGCGTGTCTGCTGGGAACTGCAGCACTTTTGGCGTTCATGACTATGCCAGTAAACTGTGGCTTGAACTTCTACCACATTGATCCTATTAGATGAAAGAAACCATTTTAACAGAGAAACGATTTGCATATATAGCAACATTTGAGGTTCTTTCAGTTTGTAAGTACTGTGGCATGTTCCAGAAATATTTTGACCTCTTGGTTTCTCTTCAGGGTTGCTCTGATAGGGACTCTTATTGTAAATGTGGGGCTAGACAGCCAGCAGGTAGGACTGACATTCATACATGGGCCAAGAGCCAAGAGAGTACACAAGGTGTACATAATACTGAGTTAGAAACGAAGGTGTGCTATTCTTGCAAGAAAGGCCAACAATTAGTTCTACAAAGAGGAGTGGGCCAAGATTCCTCCAGGCCAATGTACAGGTTGATCAACAATTACAGCGAGAGTTCGGTTGAAGGCACTGCTGCTCAAAGGGGTCACGCTAGTTTCTGAAAGCAGAGGTTAACATGCTTTTGCCAACAAAGACATTTAATGACACATACTTAATGACAGACTCAACTTTAAAGCAGCACCATAGGTCATACAATAATCGCTTCTACAGTCAAATAGTGCATTATATCTTGAATAGAAAGCCATTAATATTCACCCATTAGCCACACGACTCCTAACATTTAGAGCACTACATTTGTGCATGTAACGGGAAGGAGATAAAAGGGCGGTAGAATGGTTGGTGACCTTTGGACCATTAGCCATACGCAGAAGCCAGTTTCCTGACTTATACACTGCACTTCCTAATTTATATACATACATATATTTTTCTTCTCTCTAGACTTTTCTTTCTTATGTAGTACTTAGTATTTATATTGTAATTGTTTAGTACTTGAAGTCTGGGAGCTAGTGCAGAGTAAGAATTTCATTGTACAGTGCAACTGCTTGTTTCTCTGTGCATATGACAATAAATGCTTGAATCTTGCATTATGGAGGGAGTACCGAAACTGCTCCAGATTCAGACATAGAATTTTTTCTTGCGTATGCATACTACTTGCATACTAAACTCTGCCTTAAAGTAGTAAGTAGTATATAGTGTGCTACCAAATTGTAAACCTGTAGTGCACTAAAGATACCCGGATGGTGTAATACTCCAGTCAGAGTTTCTAGTATACAGGGAGAGCTATCTTTGTGGTGTACAGCATCCCATCATGCACCGTGGCCTCACCAGCTCTCGGCCTGCTTCAGCCAAAGAAAATGTTGGCTGGGAGCAAAAAGCAGCCAACTCCGAGTATAAATGTGGATACAGTTATCGTAGTGGTGCACGTTTTCATCAGAATGAGCCTCAGAAATGTTAAAATATACAGGTCTGAAGTTTAATACAAGATGAACTCGCTTTAGAGGATCAGTTTTAGAGTGAAATAGCTGAGGGTATCCAACAGCTAGTCTAAACACATCAGTATGCAGTATAGTAGTATGCCATTTCAAATACAGCCAGTGGCTTTCCCCGAAGTGGCAGGTAACACTGGAGAGCAAAAAGCAGCCAACCTGAGTATAAATGTGGGTGTAGTGATTGTAATGGGGTATGTTTTCATCAGAATGAGCCTCAGAAAGACCAAATATACAGGTCTGAAGATTAATAAAAGATGAACTCGCTTTAGAGGATCAGTTTTAGAGTGAAATAGCCAAGGGTAGCTAACAGCTGGGCTAAGCGTATTACAGATGAACTGAGCACCGTTAGCAGCAGCTAGCTCTAAACAGTGGATACAGTAATAACAGCTCTAAGGTAAATGTGAGGTAACTGGTCATGTGACTGTATTAGTATTAGTATTAGTACTCTATGCTACACACAGGGGGCGTATACAATATGCAGTACATACTACTGTAGTATGCAGTGTGCAGTATAGTATGTGCCATTTCGAATACAGCCCAGGTATTGCAGCTACTTAGCCTCTCCACTACTATAATATATCCGGGGCTGAGAGTGTGGGACTGACAGTCCGGGTCTGCGAGTGCAGATGATGGCAGATGATAGTCACGTACTCACGCAAATGCGAAACATTAAGAAAGATCAGATCAAAGCAAAGAGGCTTGTAATGTGTTTACAGTGTGAACATGCTGTAGATGTACTCACTTGCATACGTAGTCCGCCTCGCAGACGCGCAGCTGCGCCAGGCAGTTGGGCTTATCACGCTCCTCGTACGAGCACGCGGGAACGATGGTCTGGCGGCGGCGCTCCGCGCACGCGGTGTCCGAGCAGGGACAGAAGAGCAGCTCGTGCGTGAAGTCGGGCGGCACGCGGTCGAAGAACTTGCGCAGGGCCTTGCTGCAGCGCGCGCGGTTACAGGGCCCGGCGCGCGCAGATGGAGCGATGCACGCAGACACGTACTCGGTGCGCAGCTTCTGACACGTGTCGTCCACGTTACACGCCTTAGCTGCATCCAGACAGCGGTTCACTGCAGACATGCCCGCCTCGGACTCTGGGGGAGAGGAGAGAACGCGCTCAGATTAAAAACAAGCTCTGCTACAAAAAAGTGGCAAGTGTTTAAAACGCTGCTTTCATTGAAGTAAGAAGTTGGTTATGGGTAGTGTTGATTCTCTTAGACCCAGAGTGTTTATTCAGGGCTCTCACTGCACTCACTCGCAAGGAGCTGATTAAAGTTTAAAGTGAACCTAGAAGTCGCATTGGTTGAGGCAGCTTCCCAGCCTTCCATGCGGTTTGTTAGTTTCTGTGAATTAAAATTTATTCCCACACCTACAGTTCATTTCACATGAGCAAACCTAATTTTATAGGTTAACAGTGTTTTAGTGTTATGGGATGTTCCTTCACTTTTTAATAAGAACCATTTTTAATAACCAAAGTAAATATTTAATGTTTTTATTATGCAAAATAGTATGAACACAACTGAACAATACATACATAAATCGGATATCAATATTCCTTTCTAATTGTACCATCTAAAATGGTCCCTTCTAGAAAAAAACAGCACAGACCAGCATGACTGACCACCAACAGAAACAAGATATGCTGTGTTTTGGATGCTGGTACACTGGTCAGTAGCAAAACCAGTATATGTTGTGTTTTGATGCTTGTATGCTGGTCAACTACCATGACCACGCCGGGTGAGCAGCTAAACGAGCACTAGACCAGAATTATACCAGCTTTAACCAACACAGAATACATGCTGGTTTGTGCTGTTTTATTCTGCAGGGGTGTAAAAACTTTGACATCTCAGGTTAAAGATGTCTACTTATCCGGCAGCCTTTTCTTTAAATCTTCCGTTCCACCTTAAATGGAGAAACAGTTACCTTTGGGCACATGTGTAGCTGCCTGAATATAGCTGCTGCACCATTTAAGGTGGAAAAGTAATTTTGAATAAAACATCAACATCAACGTTCTCTTCATTTGTTACATACCTGTCTCATGCTGCTGACCAAGCCAGGCAGCTCCTTAGATGAAACCGTGTGTACATATCATGCTAAGGCTAACCGCACAAAGACTGGCTGTTCCTTTATGTCCACTGCCTTGAAAACACAGGGGTTGCTTCAGATGCGACAAACTAGACAGCAAAGGGGGCTGATGATGGCATGGGTTGCACTGCTTGTTCATTGTCTTTGTTTATTAAAGACTCAATAACTATTATAGTAAAAACAGTATCACCAATAGGTTACCAACTGTGACAAATGTGTGAACATTAAACTAGAATTGGTTTTTAGCCGTACACACACTGAGATAGTGTTCACACCCACAGTGCTATTTTAACATGAATAAATTGGTTTAATAAAATGACTTGTGTTGTCCATCACACAGCTTTATTTATTTTTAATTCCCCCAGATCTGTGCCAAACACAACGGGCTAAAAACACTGCCCTCTGCTCTACTCTGGAAAACCTACCACTCTACCCATATTCAGACTCTTCAACATAAAAGTCCTTGTATAAATGAACCTGAAAGAGCCCAACAAAAACATTTCCTGTTTGAGCTGCTTACAACATGGTGTGACAATGCCACAATACATTTTGTCAGTAGTATATTAATTTATACTTTATTGCACTGTTGAAATGTGGAAATAAATACATTCTCAGCTCAGGCATCTGACATCCCACTCATTCAGTGAACGCAGCTAACGCAGTGCTAGACAGCTAGACAAGTCTCAGGGTGACTGCAGACAGAATCCTGGACCCCGAATTGGACCCTTTCTAGGGCTGTGATGTATGGCCTTTGTACCTTGAGTTAGACCACCTCCATGAAGCACTTAATAGCCTGTGCATGCACAGTACTACTACCTCCTAGCCTACATGGCAAGAGAGGCAAGGGATCCCAGTAGACAGAGTGAAGCTGTGCTGTGAGTGCTGCGACAAACATTTGCTTTTCATTCCTGCAAAACCCCGGAATCCAAAAAAGGTTTTGGGGTCAGCCCGAGTTCAAAATATTACACTGATTTAGAGAAACTCAAAAAAAGTGCATATTTATATCATCACACACTTGCTGCTTCAAACCATGTTGAAGTTTAAATAATCTTGCTTATGTGGTTTATGACACCATACACCATCACGTACTATCTATAGTGACATTTATTTGCTAGCCACATTAGCCTTTTAGTTCCAAGCCAAGAGTGAAAAGAAGCAAAGTTTGCATGCATGATTTGACTGGCTAATTACATTTGGGATCCCTTTAAATAGCCTTCAATAAACCACGTGTGCATATATTTAGAGTTATTTAAAATCAAGTGTAGACCACGGTGCGGATTGTCCTGCAAGTTTGTTTGCTATTTTAGTTTTACTGCAGTTTTTTTATTAGTGCTGCATGTTATCATTGTAGACAGTTGGCCATTTAACGTGTGCTGTAATTTCCTAGTAATTTTGTATACACCTGGTTACCCATCATTTAGTAGACTGTCTCCAGTAAAACTGGGGACAGCATGGGTTGCTAACAAACTGCTCAAATGTGCCAGAATCTCAGTTGAAGAGACCAATGCCTTTTGAGACCAATTGTCTAACAAACAATAAATAAATGAATACTACAGTAATTACATAAAATATATGACATATTACAGTAACATAGATTGTTGTATATTTCTGGCAGCTGGGTTCTTAGTACAGTGCTATAAATGTAATATAATCTTGCAATTCAGTGATTTATTGTAGTTGATTTATAATATTAATTAGAGTAATTTACTGTACATTTGCCTTAATTTCCTGGCAGCTCTGCTGACATTAAATGAAAATGTACAGTGAATTATTAAAAGCATATGGACAGTGCTTAGAGCACCACCGTGTGCACCTATGGCCACTGCAGAGGAGCTGTCCAGTGCTGAAACCTCCAAGCCTCAAAAGGCCTGCAGTACTTTGCTGATATCTCTACTACATAACACTGCCACTACCATACAGCACACCAAATGACCACTTTAAAGCCACAGACAGCTTAAACTACATATTAAAAGCCTTTAAGTTTCTTTAAAAAGATCTGGTTTCACAAAATTATGAAAGCTCAAGTTTCATATGTACATTATTAAACAGTCTTTGAAGAGCAAAGTGGAGTTTCAGAGACAGTTTATTTCGAGCATCTAGACAAGTGTGTTGGCGAGAGTTTTCCAGAAGTGGGTAGTGAAGTGGTAGTGAAGTGTAGCACTTTTTGGAGGAAATCAGTCAAGCTCAGTGGTTTTGTGTTCTCACTAACACTACTGTGGCAGGTTGCAGCCTTTTCTAGACGGCCCTTTCTTTTCACGACAGTCTGCTGTTTATGAATGCACCCCATCGGAGGCACTCTGGACATGGCCTAATGGCAGTGCTGTGGGTCCTGCACAAATAAAGCACTGAGACAAGATGGCACACATTTTTAAGCCTTGCTGCTCTACATGTGCATGCTTTAGTCCAGGTATAATCCAGAGTAGAGTGGTGTGGAGTGGAGATTCCTTTGAGGAGGGAACTGATTTCTGCAGCACAACTAGGTTCTTCTGATATATACACTCATCATCAAAAGAATAGTTGCACCCAGAAGGAAGTGTGGGATTGTAATGCTACTGGGAAATAAGATTAAGGTTACCAGGAACAATAAATGATGATAAATTTAGACTGATATGGCCAATGTTTATAGAGCTACACATACAGAAGCAGTGTCTCTCAGTATGGCATCAGGCTGCCATGTTTGGTAACGCAACATGCCAGACATCTCAGCATGTTCTGTTAACATTGTCAGTATACACAGGAGTTGTAGAGGTTCCTAATGGTGTTCTGTGATAATCCATCCCATGCAGCTTAAAGTCCTGAGTCACTCCATGACAGTCATTGCAGTCTTCGGCAACATTGACGTGGTGTTAAGGGCAGTCATTGTAACAGTCTGTGTGCATGTAATCCAGTATCGTGTAACCATTTGCCGATGGTGCTGGCACTAACAGAATGACTAATAAAGGGTGTCACTGCTCACTGAATGTCTGCAGTTGTGGCTGTGGGGTCACTCCACGCATATCAGACAATTGGTTGGTTCACGCTGTCTGTGGTTCATGTATTTCTCCCAGATCCTTCATGTCACGGGTCAGAATGGAAAGCACACACAACAGGACGACCTTATATAGTCAGTCAGGTACAGCGATAAGGCCCGTCCTTGCCTACATCACATGTGTGGTCGAGTGTGAAAGTAGAATCATTCACATGTCTCATGATGTCAAACCCAGCCACCAAGTTTATTCCTTCTGAGTGTGTGTGTATATATATATATATGTCATAATGGAAATTACATTCAGTGATTAGTGATTGTCAATGACGATGTCATTTCCTTCCTCACTATTGCTACAGTGTGTTTCACCAAGCATTATAAAATCCACAAAACTCCTACCAGTTTCAGACTTGTATTCCTCATGCCCATAAAAATAACTGGGCCAATTTGCATTGTTTTCCATGTAATTACTGAATAATAATCTTTAGCACATAATGAAAATCACAGGAGCTTAAGAGGCTAATGTAAGCTAATGGTTGAAGTATATTACTCAGTTATCGTAGCTGCCCATGAGTCATGAGTGGTAATTTGTATAAGGAGCAATATAATTAGTACAACAAAGACATTGTGGCGTTCAGTCACCAGAGACAGACCCCCCCACACTTGGCCGTGGCTGCACTTATACCATTGTGCTAAAGCTGGTGCTCTTTCTGAACATAACATACAAAATAAACACATAAAAACCCCATTTGATCTCTACAGCTCTCCGTTGGCAAACAAAGAGTTGGGCTTGTGAATTCGCCTGTCTTGTCACATGACCATACAAGACTAAATATACAACATTTACTCATCAAACAGATCAAGTTATATTAGATTAAAACATTCTATTTTAATTTACAATAACTTTTCTATTGTCCCAATCATCATGAAAATTTTACACAATGTGAATGACAGCTGCTCATAAAAGTGCAGATACTAGAAAAAACAGTATAGACCAGCATGGCTGGTCACCAGCAACAGCAGCTTATGCTGTGTTTTGGATGCTGGTATGCTACTCAGTAGCAATATAAGTTAAAATATAAGTTAAAAATATAATTTACTTTCAATGTAAGTCAATAGAACCAGACCGACAAGCATTTTCAAATCATGTCAAAAACTGGAAAACAACAAAAACAGAGATTTTGTTGCAACAGCAGTAATATGTTGTGTTTTGATGCTGGTATGCTGGTGAACCAGCCTGACCAGCCTGGATGACCAGCTAAACCAGCATTGAACCTGTGATTGACTGCTTTCATGGCGTATAGGCCCCCAGGACACGTGGGACAAAAATAAAATTAAACAGATGAGAAAGTATTCCAGAGATAGCAGCAGTGTTGAGACAGTGCATAAGACACTGATGGCACATCTGAAAAAACCTGTGTCCATAATATGTTTCTCAAATCAACTTTATTTTATTCAACACAACCTGAGATACAGGAATACATGTCAACAGAGACTACATATCCTAAACAACTCTGAGCAGATACAGATTACAGTCATATGATGATAATTCATTTTATTTCACCTGTAGGCTAACGAGGGGCGACCGAGGGAAACTCGGAGTGATGTATGGAGAAAATAGTCCCAAGCACTCAGAGTTCTTTTAAAATTGAAAAATAAAAAGTGGGATGTAATCTTGTTTTAGTCTTGTTTATGTTGTTTCACTCCTTAAAATAATTTGTTGTGACCCAAATCATGATAAAAAGGAGAGCTGCCGTGCAGGACGTATAGAAAACATTTCTGTGAGCAGAATTTGTTGGTCTCGTACCTGCTCGCCTATTTTTCTTACTCACCTCATTAGAATGCCAGTTAAGATAAAAACATGTTATTTTGGCATATTCTTTTTTGAAGTTCAGTATTGACAGCTAAAATAAAAATGCATTTTTTTATTATTAGAGATCCCTACAATGTCCATTTCAAATTCTTATGCAGGGAATCCAACATGTAAATGTGTCTGGAGCTCTAGATGAATGTATTTTTGTGGATGATTGTGGATGATAAACCATTATGTATGCTCAGTTTTATGGATGTGCAGCTCGAACCTTCAATAAACAGATATTTTGTTTACAAAACTTGAATTAGAACTGAGTTTTAAAGAAATACTTACTTTTTTTTAATAAGCATGTTTCTGAGTACACACTCTTATATTTCTACTGGAGTAAAAATGTGAGACGTACTTTAACTTTTACTTGAGTATTTGTTTTACTAGATTGCATTAGCTAGTTAGCTTTACCACTAGTCATGCATACACTTGTTGCATTTACTCTTGTTCACAGATATAAAGGCAGTTCAGCTCTTTTCACATTTAAACAATAAAAAACTGAAAGGCAAAATGAAATCCCAGTGAAGATGATTGTCCTAGTTGTGTGTAGTTCTACAGTGAAGCAGGTGAAACTGCCAGTGTTTTAGTGTTTTATTACAATAGTGTTATAATAATAATAGGCTTCACAGTAGCTATACAGAACGGTGCTTGATGCAGTGTAATCTGCCTGTACTATACCTGTTTTCCCACAGTTCGACACAGAGTACTGTATAAACTATAAAAAGTATCATACAGCCTTGAACAGAGTTTACTACTGTAATTACAGACATTTACGGTGTATGAATAAAGGCACACTCGCGTTACTAATGAATGTCTGAGCTGGTTAGCTATAAGGGACTCCGAGTCCTCTTTGGCCAGTGTGTGCTGCTAATGAATAGAACATGAGTGGAAATAAAAGTTGAATGAGTCTGGGTCTCTGTATCGCGGAGAGTGTCCCAGCTGAGACTGCTGCTGCTGCTTCATTTTTCATATCAGCCTAATGTGGACCACTGAGACAGCCTGCCAGCATTACACCACTATGGAGCTCTGCTTATCACCTTCTCTCTTTCCCTTTTCCCTCCCTCCTCCATGCCTCCCACTTTCTCTCTCTCTCTCCCTCTATATATATACATACATACACTTCACTGGGTCTTCCCTGTATCTACACTCATTGTCCATTTTATCAGCTCCACTTACCATATAGCTGCAGTTCTACAATTATAGACTGTAGTTCATCTGTTTCTCTGCATACTTTGTTACCTCTCTTTTACCCTGTTCCTCAATGGTCAGGACCCCCTCAGGACCACCACAGAGCAGGAATTATTTGGGCAGTGGATCATTCTCAACACTGCAGTGACACTGACATGGTGGTGGTGGTGTGTTAGCATGTGTTGTGGTGGTGTGAGTGGATCAGAAACAGCATGCAGCTGGAGTTCAAACAATGTCCACTCACTGTCCACTCTATTAGACACTCCTACCTTGTCCTACCTGTCCACCTTGTAGATGTAAAGAGATAATAGACCACTAATCCTTCATATGCGGTCACATGATGCTGTTGGCTGGATAGTTTTGGTTGGTGGACTATTCTCAGTCCAGCAGCACTGCACTGAGAATAGTCCTATATGGACAATGAGTGTAAGTGCAATGAAGTGTACCTATTGAAGTGGTCAGTGAGTCTCTTCTCTCCCCTTTCTCTCTCTTACATCATGATGGGAGGATATTTGATTGTGCAAATCAAAGCCCACTCCTAATTAATGTTTTGTCCTGTGGATTTATTTATTTTATTTTATTTTATTTTATTTTGGAAGTGGAAATGAGATGAAAAACTATTTACCTTAAGGGTTATAGTTCTAGCATTCTAGACTAGGCTAGACTAAGCTAGACACTACATACTGAGCACAACAGTAAAAACCATCAGCAAATAAACAAGCAGAACGTCTATGAGAATGTCCTTCTCACACAATTTGCAACCTTGATTGATTTCCACTGTGGAAAGAAAAGGAAAAAGAAAAAGGATCTGAAACTTGAACTCATTCAGATACAGCTCGGATCTCCGTAAGTCAGTCTTCAAATGCAAATAAGATCTGATTTGGTCCTTAAGAAGCAGGCAAACTGTGACATTGTGCAGCTCTTCTACTTCAGATAGGCAACAGGAGAACATGGAGGTTCTCCACCTCATTTTGGGAGCTGAAACTTAGCGAGTGATTTCTCTGGTGGCTGGGATCTCAGTTTGAACTTAGATTGGAGATGCAGCTTCATCTTTTTCTCCTTCTCTTTGGTCTAATTCTATGAATACTTTTTCTTCTTGTGCTGCTTCTACTACTTCTTTCAGTTTTTCTTATTGTACTTATTTTTTACTCGGACTCTTCTTTCTATCTATCATTCTCTTTCTCTCAGTCATGTACGTTGTGCCCAGAGAGGAGAGTAATCAGAGAGTGCTTTGGCAGCGCTTTGTTCTCATCCATCATTACTGCAGTTTTTCCCGTGTGGGCTACTGATCAATATACTGCTGATATTCCACACACTGCTGCTCATTACTCTGCTAAGGGAACTGTGGAGCTGACAAGTTGCATGATGGCAGCACACAAACTCCTGTTCGGACACAGCTAACAGGACCCATTATTAGTCTAAACTGACCACATAGAGAAATGTAACTGTCCACTGCAGGATATTTGTATTTTCGTGGTTATGTAGCTGTATGCTTTTTAATAAATAATTGGGTGAAAAGTTACTGAGGCTTGACTAAACTGCCATATTTTGCAAGAGAAATGTAAGTGTGACATTGGTGTTTTGAGTGGGCCTTCCTGAAGCTTCTCATAGTGTAGAACAGCAAAACTTGCTGACAGGTCAGTGTGACATTAATCCGAGGCAAGAATTTCAGCAAACTCGTCAAGGTTCTCTCCAGAGTTGTAATAATTCATATCTTCTTTCTTTTCTTTTGTGCTCTCCAGTGTCCACCTCTTCCATTCAGATGAAGTAGCATGAGCCACTTCCATACATCCAACTAAATATAATAAAATAATAAAAATATAATAAAATTATTATATATGCAGATTTTTAGTCAGCAGAGGGTTGCTTTTACGCACTACCGATCCCACTCTGTAACTTTATGTGGTCTGACACTTCATGGCTGTGGTCCCTAAATGCTCCCACTTTTTATTAGTACCACTTACAGTTGATTGTGTAATATCGAAGAGTGAAGACATTCCACAAAATGACTCGTTGCAACGGCAGCATCCTATTACAGGGCCACACTCAAATTCAGAGAGCTCTTTAGAACGACCCATTCTTTCACCAATGTTAGTAAAGGAAAACCTGAATTCAGTGATTAAAAAGTGTGTCCCAATACTTTTGTCCACATAGTGTATATACATTAAACAGAAAACTCCACCAAAACATCAACAACTAAATATGTAATATCACATAATTCAGTATTTGGTCACCATATGCCTTTATTACAGCTTCCATATTACAGTCAGTAAGTCTATCAAACCACTCTTAGTGACCATTTAATGAAATAAAATCTTCTTGAAATCTGTCGACTTTAAGTGGAAATTGCTCTTTTTAAAGCTTGGCTGATACTCAAGATTTCAGTATCAGTATCAGAAAAGAAAGTGGTATCATGCCATCTCTGAATGTGTGTGTGTGTGGTCTGTTGTTTAATTTAGGCAAATTGAGTCTGCTCGTTAAATGCTTGCAGTGTTTGGAAATGGCCACCATTAAAACTCATGCCTGAGTAGCACCCAGTTAATTCAGTACCATTACTGAGAGAAAATGATTCTGTCCCTCAGCTACATCCATTTCCTCTACGCAGTCACGCCCACTATGGTCTGAGTGTGTTTTGCATGCCCTTTTGCTTATGCACAAAAAAGCGGGAGTGTTTGTGTGCACACATTGTGTATGTATGTGTACGAGAGAGAAAACGAACTAATATCTCATTACGTTCTGCCCTCCAGGCCCATATAATTCTGCTCATGCCTCAAGCACCCTGCTAACCCAAACTGACAAACTGACAGTTTTATTTGTGTTCCGGTGCCTTGCAATAACGTGCTTCTATTTAAACTTTGTTTTGAGCTTCTGTCAGTGTAGTCGGGAAAGAGATGGAGCGATTAGGGAGAATGATAACTGGAGGTTTAGAGACAGGATCTGCAGTCAAACCTGTAGTTCAACATGTCTCTTTCAGCACTCATCTTTAACTCATGTCATCTCTGACCATGTCACAATATTCTCTGTACTGGGAAACCAGGATTGACATTTTCCAGTTCTATCTGCCCTTGATCTTCATGAGACACATGCGCACCAGTCAGATATTACTACGCTGTTTAATACTCTTTTGTTTTGATGTTGATGAAGTCTCTGATGCCTCTTGTTTCTGGGATAGATTTTCCCTAACTATCGTGTAATTCCGTGTTTTCCTTTAGTTGTTACCCTCTTGGTTGGACTGGACTTCCATTCCTTTAGGGACATATCCTGGTCTTACAGGACCACCGGGCACTAGCATTTTGGGTCCTCCCAAACCTGTACACTCTGACTATAAAGCAAAAAAACCCTTAATAAATAGCTTTAATAAACAGCTTGTGTTATAGGCTCCAGCACCCCTGCGACCTAGAATGATTAGCGGCTTAGAAGATGAATGAGCGAATGAATAAACAGCTTGTGTCTGTTTATGCATGTTTTGATTGAACAGCATTAGAATAAATGCAATGAAGACACAGAAAATTATTGTATTCTTCCACAACAGTCTATTATTTCCTGCACAGGCAGGTTTCACACTGTCAGGTCCATATATATTTGGGTTTTGACAAGGTTATTGTTATTTCAGTGGTCCAGCACAACATATTGGCATTGAATTTATATAACAGATATAAAGGCCACATTGCAGACTTTCAGCCTTAATATAATGGACATTTGCTTCCATATTTAGGGGCTAATATAATATCAATATACCTAACTGTATCTATCTTGGTGATGGAATATGAGCTGGAGGTGTTTCTTTATTTTATTAAGTTATTACATATTCATCTGTTAACATCTGCAGTGGTTTGTCTTCTGGTCTGAGGCCCCCCAGGGGCCCCTAGCAGCAACAGGACCCTGGGCACTGCTCCCACTGGCATGGCTAGATTAAGAACTGTTGGGGCCCCTGAGCATTTTGATGATGGTGTCCGGTCCACAAACAGAACACTCGCTCTATCACACTAAGTTATCCACTGATAATAACCTAATTACTTGTGACAGTTTTGCTGGAGAGCTGTGAGTTCAGTTAATCCCTCACACAATGTCTGAACTCCTTAGCTAAGCTCCTAAGCGTAGATCTTGTCACTTTATAGTTCTACAATTACAGTCTGTCTGTCTGCTTCATTGCATAATTTGTTACCCTATCTTTACCACATTCATCAGTGGTCAGGACCCCCACAGGACTTTGCCCCAGAGCAGGTATTATGTGGGTGGTGGATCATTCTGCAGTGGTGCTGGTGTTAGTGTTGTGTTGGGCTGGAGCGAGTGGATCAGAGACAGAAGTGCTGCTGGCGCGTGTAAACACCTCAGTGTCACTGCTGGACTGAGAATAGTACACCAACCAAAACCATGCAGCCAACAGCATCTGATGAATTTGCAGTCCGCACGTCTTGCTTGTTTTACATATCATTTGACTTGCATGGAATGTTTGACCACATTTTTATAACCGACAGCAAATAAATTGATCTTCCCTAGAAGGTTTAATGTGATCTGTGTTTAACAGCATATAGAAACATGCAGTGCATTGTGGAACTAATTAGAGAAACATGAATATGACTACAACACAATTAACCCATAATCCACAAAACATGCATATTTGATTGCAGCCTTTTATGTTTGAATGTTTTCATAGCAGGGAGTTGTTAAACATCAGCTGTATCAGCTGTTGGGGATGTTCACAGTCATTAACTGATGTTGATGTGGGCATGTGTGTGTGTGTGTGTGTGACTGTAGAGTAAATTACATACCTGCAGCAATAGATGCCAGACGGACGTAATCAGACCCTCGTTCCACAGGCTCATATGGGTAACTCTCCACAAGGCTCAGTCCTGCGCGCACACACACACACACACACACACACACACACACACACACACACACACACTGTGTATTACTTAAGAGGAATCACAGTTACACATAGACCTGTGCCCAGTGACGGTTAATTGAGTGACCACAGGAACAGCCCCCAGTGAAGAAAAACTAATTTAACTCAAGTTAAAACAACGATTTGATTTATTTCATTCAAGCTATAGCAAGACATTTAAATGTGTCGGGTGCTGTCCTGCACAACAGGAATAGTTCAGCTAAAAATCACCTACATGATTTTGCAGTTACATCAAATGCAGTTGGTCTGCCAGAACATGTTTGGTATCGAATATTTGCCTGATTGGTTTAGAACTGGAGCTGCTACGCTAACATTGATGAAAAACATTGGATGTCAGTAAACACCCCAACTGCTTCCATGACTGTATGTCAACGAGCATTGTTAAATAAGGACGGATTCAGTAAAATGGCATGAATAGACCTTATTTACGCATTTAAGCTAATATTGAAATTACATTATTATCTTTATAACGCCCCGTTTTCTGGCACTATTTCTGCCTTTACACTCTTCGGGCTGGGGGGTTGCGGGAAGGCTGGATCACAGGTAAGACTGTTATAAAACATCCCTAGGCAAGCACCTAGCATTAGCAGAATAATACCTTGCTAAGATTGCAAAATCTGGGATTATGGGTGTTAAAGTGACAACAAAACAAAGACAGTCTGGTCGCTGGGTTGTGGAAGTCTCCCGAGGGTTTCAGCATCTGGAACATACATGTTTGAGGCTCATTTGTGCAGAAAATGTGGTCTTTAAATTCTAGTTACTCTACTTCTAGGTGCTTCTGCGTTGTGAATTCACTGAGCCTGCTCTATGATTGTCTTGAAAAGTAAGAAGGAAGTGATTCCAGTTATTGTATATGACTTGCCCTATTTTTCGCTACACAGATTTTATTATTGTTGCTTCTTATAGTCCATAGTGAGGCATACAGTGTTTTAACCACAATGACCTCTCAGCACAACCTCATTTAAAACCGGGATGTGCTTTCAGTGAGTTTAGAAGACTTGAGCATGTATTTGTTGGAAACCGTTTGGGTGACCACTGACTTCCTGTGTTTTAGAACAGTTAACCTAGTAGCTAGACTAAAGAAGCAACATTTGAATGCCAGACATGCCTTGGCTAACTGACCACATGGAATGGAAAATCATGTTAATTTGTTTTTTTGACAAACTACTGATGTAATACCACATTTATTGGACCTAGAATTTAGGAAATGTTCTAGAGCCACAGTGGTTAAAGATGACCTGGGGACACAGTGGCCGTACAAAAAGAAAATAAGATCTCAAAAAAACAATACCACCATCCATCCTAAACCTGTCTGAGCCATTTACTACAGTTATTTTCCACTCAGCTACCTGAATAAGAGGAGTCTGTCAGTGGTACAGGCCTAGTTACAATCATACAAATAAAAAACATGTACATTTCAATTATTCATTGAAGTGGCTCTGGGAACAACACGGCCTGGTGTAAGTGTGTTTATAATTGCATGACTTTGTCAGCGACTGCTTGAAGTGTGCTTGTGTTTACCGTGTAACACAGACTGCTTGAGGCTCCAGTAAATGCTGAGGCAGTTCTTCTCCTTCTTCATGCCACGTTTACACTGGCAGCGGTGTAGAGGACTGGCCAGCAGAGCATTCACAGCATTCTCACAGTGGTTGCGCGCTCCGGGCCCCAGCTTCACACTGCCGCCACCCGCCACACACTGCCGCAGCGTCCGCAGCCGTGGACTGCACGCCTCGTCACTGGAGCATGAGTCCCCTGCGGTCAGGCAGTCCCACCGGCCCCCCAGCACCAGCCGTGGAACACCTGCACACACAGAACAGGGACAGTCCCATCAGACCCAAACACTCCAGCGTTTAATAGCGTTCATTGGATCATGGATAACAATATAAATAGCATATTGTCTTGGACTACAGTGTCTGTATTTGTAGAACTACAAAGTACACCTATATGGTAAATGGAGCTGATAAAACAGACAATGAGTGTAGATACAAGAAGATGTGTCTAATGAAGTGGCCGGTGGGTGTATATCTGTTATGGCTTTGTAGTTTCTGTTCTAGTCTTGGATAGGCGCAGCATTTAATGCTCAAAAAAGAGAGAAAAAAAACCAGCTTTGTTTACATCCGTTAGTGAGTGATTTCGCTTTTGCTGAGATGATGCATCCACCTGCCAGGTGTGACACATCAACACAGTGAGAAAACATCATGATCATTAAACCGGCATGGCAGCGCATTTTAGCATACTCTAAAAAAAGCACCACTGTCAACCACAGATGTTTAGAAGCTCCGTGCTGTGTCTGATGATTCATACCTCGTGTTTGTGAGGAATTATAATTCTTGAAAGCTAAAAAGATTGCACTTCTACCACAGCACACATAATCATCAGACGTGTCAAGCATTTAGCATGTGCGCCACACTCTGGATCGCCATGTACTGCATGAGTGCGTGTTGTAGTTTCTTTAAATATTATGTTGCCTTATACGGGTAGAGCTGCACGTTCTGATTACCTAAACAGTGCAGAGCCGGATACAGTGCTGAGAAAAGTTTTAGGCAGCCATGAAAATGGTTTTATGCTGCAACAGTTAGTGTAATTGTTCCTATTAAACATTATATAGTCTTAGAATGAAGTACAAATAAGCATAAGCACATTAAAAAGCAAGATGAGTTTGTGGTGATCATATATATATATATATATATATATATATATATATATATATATTTATATAGTGTAATATATAAATTATGTATGTGTTCCTGGAACACTTTAGTCTGTGTATGGCTTTGTTCAATTCCATCGGCACCATATTTAATTTATTAAGGGACTGATTGAATATACTAGGTATTGTGACATGTGGCCTGGCCGGGGGAGGGGCCGGGTACACTGACCGGGAAAACCTTGATGAGACCCAAAGACACACACACAAACGCCCAGTGCAAGTGAACCAGTCTGCCTTATTTACAAATAACTGAAACAACTAAACCAAAACACAACAGAAACAAGGCTTACTCAGCCCTCTCAATGGGTCCTGCACCCCTCAGTCTGTCTGGCTCGCTCCAGTGTGTGGCATGTAAGCCACATGTCCTCCCTCCCTCACACTGGCGAGAGGGCCAGTTTATAAGGGCACGATGTCCCGCTTTCTGATCACGCACACCTGCCCACGTGCCCACTTCCGGAGGGAAAAGGCAACGACTCCACCTCTCCCCTGCCATAAACATTGTAAGATTTAAGATTCAAATGTTTATTGTCATGTGCACAGAGAAACAAGCTAACTGAGTACAGAAAGACATCCAATCACAATGCATTGTTTATTTCTTTAGAGTATTTAGTAGTGGATTTAGTGGAAGTTTTTGTCCTCTCCTATTAAGGTGCCATTTTGGAGATACTTCTTTTTCTTTGGACAGTGGCAATATGTAATACGATAATTTCTGCCAGCATGTTTCCCAGTTCAGCAATTCTTAGTGTAATATCTAATGCTAGCTTGATCTTTAGTCAGTTTTCGAATCTGGCCACACCCAGAAAAGAAAGGGGTATATAATGCTTAGAGTCTACAGAAAAATGCATTCAGATAACACATCACTCAGGTCACTTGAACCCTTTACTAGCATATTCACATTTTCTTCATGCAACTGCAAATCAGAAAATGAAAAGTTGGGACCGTATGGAAAATACAAATAAAAAAGCAGTGATTTCTAAAAATGTACTTTGACTTTACTGATTACAGACATTGTGAGCACAAGATATCTCATGTTTTGTCTGGTAAAATTCATTTCATTTGTAAACATACATCCATTTCTGCCATTCAGGCCTGCAACACATTCCAAAAACGAGTATGGAGGGCTGGAAATAAGGTCAAATTAAATTATGATGTAATTTGAAACAGGTGATGCCAACAGGTGATTAATTGGGTATGAAAGCAACATCCAGGAAAGTCATTGTCCTTTTAAGATGGGTCACGAGTCGCCAGTTTGCCAACAAACGCGTAAGAAAATTAATGAAATGTTTAAATTAATGTTCCTCAAAGAACGAAGGGAAGAGACCTGGATATTTCACCCTCTACGGTGCATAACGTAATTAAAAGATTTGAGGAATGTGGAGGAATCTTAGTGTGTAAAGGGCGCAAGTCTAAGCTGAATAACTGTAATCCCTCAGACAGCTCTGCATCAAGAACCGTCATTCATCTATAAGCCATATAACCACATGGGCTCAGGATTACTTTAGCAAACCTTTGTCAGGCACTACAATACATAGTTATATCCACAAATGCCAGTTAAAACTTCACTGTGCCAAAGAAAGTCGTATGTGAACCGTGTCCAAAAGCCCCATTCCAGGCTCAGAGACATATAGCATAGGCCATCACACAGCAGATACATGTATTGTGGTCAGATAAATCAGAATTTCAGGTCTTTTTTGGAAGAAATGGACACCATGTGCTGGTGCTGGCTGCAGTCCTGACCTGTATCCAGTACAGAATGTGCAGCACATTTTAAAGTGCAAAATGCAACAATGAAGACCACATGCTGCTGCAAAGCTTGCAGGAAGAATGGGACAAAGTCATACTTTACAAAGTGGTAAATGTTGCAAGAACTAAATTTGATGTATTAATAAAATTAATATAGAGAAGAATCAAATAGTGTGCTGCTGTACTGTTTTCATAATACAGGACAAAAGTCATTTTCAAATCGCTGCTTTAAATGTACTGCAAAATATAGACCCTGCTCTGATTTGCGGATGTATTACTGGCACATCTACTGCATAATACTTGATCTCTTATGTAGTGTGTGGAAGCCCAAAGAGGAGCAAAATAACAAGCAACGTTTTAGTAGTGGATTTGCACTCACACACTTGAGCTTGTGAGCATTAACTGAGGAACATTTCTGTCACTTTTGATTGATACCGTTATTTTAAAGGGAATGTATTTATGCGAAGTTAAAGTGGGTAAAACTCTTTAGAAAACTCTCTCAGATGAAAAAATAAAAACTGCATTATATTTCTGTTGCCAGATGCGTGCCTATGAATGGTTTAATTACTAACTGACAGATGTATGTTTACTGTATGCAGTCTGAACACCACAGCTGGGGGGCTGCAGATGCACATAGGCACTCAGTGATATATGAATGTCTGAGCACAGCCTGACAAATAGCAATCTACTGATTCAATTCAAACTCATACTTCACAGTGAATGAGCACTTCTAATGTTTTGTTGGCTGTAATTCTAGCCAACAATAGTTTATGCCGATGTTTACAAAAGGCATATTTGTTGCTCGCTCAAAGCCAACAATTAATAGCCAGAACATTTATCTAAAAGCAATTAAAAGTGTGATTAAAGCGGCTGTCGACCGATTTAGCTTTGTCCTGTTTATACTTTTAGCTATGGGTTTCTGCATGAAGGTACTATTGATTGCAAAATTAAGGATTGAGGAGAATCGAGGAATGATACTGATAGCGGATCCGTGAAAGGATCATTCTTTTGAATGGGCCCTTTGTAAAGAATCCTGGGGAAAAGACCAGCTTTTCTGTATCCTCCTGCAACATTTGCAGCCATGTTACCCGCTAATGAAATCTTATTAACAATCATCCACAATTTAAGCTTATAAAGTCTTAACCTAAAACAGCACATGGAAATGACTTCTCTGAATTTCCATATGTATTCTGCCTGTATCTTCCTGGTATGTGTTTGTACAGCCACTAAAGACTCCCTGCAAAACAGAGTCAAGACCTGGGGCTGATAATGAGCCAAACACTTAATAGAGCCACTCAGGCTGATAACAGAAACATGTGAGCATTAAATAAATCAAACAATATTCCAGTCATTTTATTAACAGTAATAAAAGTAATAAAAGTAGTAGCAAAAGTAGACACAGTAATGAAATGCTTTGTATGTACACGCATATTATTTGCAATGCTTAAGGCAATTTTATAACCTTATTAAGCACTTTGTAAGTAACCTTTATGTATCTGGTCATATTTTATGTTAAGACCAAGATAACATATTAATATTAGCATTTCAGGCAACTTAAATCTTCTCTCTGAATATTATTAGCTTGTTAACAAGCTACAGTTTTAGCTATATGCTGACATATGGTAAAGCTACAGAGAATATGCAATATAGAAAATTCTGTAACCCTATAATAAAGAAATCTTGGTAAAAACTGTTCTGTCTGCCCCACAGCACCCCAGCAGGAAAAGAAATCAGTTGTTCAATTTGCTGAAAGAAATACATTGAAAGAATCAGCTTGATAAAAATGAGTCAACTTCCCATGGATTAAGAGATATTTGCTCTTTCCTGTTTCTGCTGTTGGTATCAAATTAGTTAGCTATATCATAAGATGTTAAGTGATCCTAGTTACACATATCTCTTTCTGCCTGATCTGATATCTCACACACTTTTGATCTCTACCAAAAAATAAAAGCTTAAAAAATGAAAATTCTGCTGCAGGTTGTTTATGCTAATTGCACATTTCTGAATGCAGAGATTTTGGTTTTTTTTAGCGTTTCATTTCCAATAAAAACATTATTTATATTTAATTGAGATTGATTTGCGTAGTTGCAATTGAGCTGCCAATTGCAATTGAGCTGCCAACATCAGCCATGCAACAAAACTGAACTGTGAACTGCATTTAATCAAGAATCTCAAGCCAATCATGCTTGGCTTTGCAAAATACTATGAGTTATACACACGCTAGAATTAATGTATTATTGTCTGACTAAATCGTGTTCGGTGTGTAATGGCCTTTACACAGCACTCCTGCATTGTAGCGGTTTATTCTCCTTTTTAAATGTCACTTGAGTGCTGTAGCTCCCTGCTTAATTACTGCAAAGCACACAGACAAAAACGAACTACCACAACTCAGACGAGCTGCAGCTGTCCTGATGTAACTTTCAATCTCCTAAGCAGTTTCTCTTTCTATTCCTCCCGGGGACGTTTTGTTGTAGGGTCCCATTCAAAAGTTGAAATGAATTAGCTATGCCATCTTGGATTGCGGCAGGAAGCTGAAGTCACCTTCTGTGCTCGCTGAAAACGTCCTTCAAGTTTGAAAATCAGTTGTCACATGTTGCTGTGCTGTTCAATATGTTAATCCGAGATTCAGTGCTNAAGTTGAAATGAATTAGCTATGCCATCTTGGATTGCGGCAGGAAGCTGAAGTCACCTTCTGTGCTCGCTGAAAACGTCCTTCAAGTTTGAAAATCAGTTGTCACATGTTGCTGTGCTGTTCAATATGTTAATCCGAGATTCAGTGCTGCCCACACAGTAGGCTTTGGAATGATGTCTGTCCAAAATACACACATTCCGTGTCCAAATTGGTCAGCAAATAGTTCAAATTGGTCAACAAATGTGATGGAACATAGTAGAAGCTAAATGGAGTTGAGATGACAAGATTTCATCAACAGAAAATAAACTAAACTGATGGCAACACATGGGTATATCTAATGGACTCATATCAGGCACACCAGGAAATTTAATGTCTGACAGCTTGCTCAGCTTAAAAAATCCACATAATTTATGCTAACTCAGTTTATATAGGCTACCCTGCAGAATAAACAAATAAAAATAAAGTCTCAGTTGTAGAGGAGTGCAGGATTGCAGGGGCGCAATATTCCTTCACTCCAAAGCGGGCATGGGGTCTCCCCCTCCATTGCCCTCTTGGGGTGCTGGGCCTGACGGGAAGTCAGCTAAGTTTTACATTTGCTTGGTTTGGAGCTTTTACAAGGCTTGAGGCAGTATGGGCTGTAAATGTGTGTAAAGCCGTAACCATAATAAATGGCTCTGTTCAGCCTGTTACTCTCCAAACTACCCTCAGCTACCACCTGCTAAGGGAGGATGTGTTGAACATAAAGTGGAGTTTGAGTCCAAAAGTATTTGTGATTAACACTCCTGTCACTGAATTGTGGGTGCACTGGAATAACAAAAAAGATGCTGTGGTCTATATATCATGAATATAACTGAACACAATACAATACAATTCCAAAGAAGCAATGGCTTGAAGGGATTATTACAATTATTATCAATGTTAAAGGCACAGGGACAAAAACATTTCTAATTTTGAGGGATAATGCACATAAATAAGTGCTCAGGAGGAAGAAAACTGAATAAAATTCAAACACTGTGTAGGATACAGCCCCTACAAAAGAACAGAGAGCCTTTGCAGACCTTCATGAAAGAGGCATTCCTCAAATGTGCCCTTTTTTGCCTCCTGCTGCTGCTTTCATTATGCTCAGCAACATGTCTTCCTACCCAGCATGACATTGAAAGAGCAGATATTCCCCACACCGCCTGTCCCATGTACAAGGAATAATAGATGCAAGCAGAACATGTTGTATGACTGATAAAGGCCAACTAATGCTTACATACCACCCAGTAAACGTTTGAACCGTTTTAACCGTTGAAACAACGTTGAAATCACGTACAGCTCTGGAAATAAATCAGAGACCACTCCAGTTTCTTCTTAAATCAGCATCTCCACATGTACAGCAGGTTCTTAGTGAGGAACAGAAGGTTCGGTTCTAGCTTTACTGGCAGATACAGTGAGTGTCGTGATGAGCGCCACCTCATTCGAATGTCACTTACCACCGTAGGATGACCTCAAGTGACCTACAGAAAGACTGGCAAGCGGTGGTGGGGTGACATGCACGGCGAGCATGGTTCAAAAAACACATTAGTCATTTTCTAAATAAACAGATCTAAAATACAATATTTGATCTGGAATTTGGGAGATGTGTTTCCAGTAGTGTATAAAATAAAACAGAACTGCTCATTTTGGTCAAACACAAACCCATAAACTGATGATTTTAAAGCTATAAGGTAACATCCAAATAAAAAGCCACTAAAAAATATAATGACAATGTCATAAAACAAATAAACCTATCAATTAAACAACGACTAAACAGCTACTGTACATCCTAAACAAAAATGATTAGAAGCTTAAAGATACACTGTCTTGGTGGTCTATCTATTATCCACTTGACATAGTATACATGTCTAGGTCCAAAGGCTCCTACAGCTCCCAAAAGCAATTCACAGAAGTTGTGAATTGTTTCATTGGCACTTTCATTATGGAGTGTTCTGTGAAGACTGAAAATTCTTTCAAATTCAGTCTACTCGTTAAGATGGGTCCGAGCATCTACTGTGTTGGCTTTTCAGCATGCCACAGTGCTGTGTTCCTTGTTGTTGAAATGAAGTAAAAAAAAAAAAAAACGCTCACTTGTCATTTTACTTGTCAGTTTTCCTTGCGATGAGACAGAAAATCGGAAATGACTACAGCTGATGTAAGTTGCGATTCTTAAATGCAGAAAAACAAATAGAGCCACCAGAGGCCTCTAATGCTAGCTAGCTAGCTAACCTAGCTAATGTTAGCTAGGTTTGGCAAAAGCCAAAGTGGCCCTTGATATAGACTATGGGTTTTATAGGGTGTTTCTTGCTATGAACCCACTAACCCACCAAGGCTGACCAGCTAAGGCAAAGATAGCCAGCCTTAGCACGTTTTAACCAGACAATTGTCATCATGAGACCTACATTTTTAAGAGCATGTACATCAGCAAAGGCACTTATATAGTGCAGCTCTAAAAAGACCAAGTGAAATGCATAAGTGACCTGTAATACATTACAGGATTCTCTAAAGGTCACACACTTGATTCACTTGGTCTTTTAAAACTTCTGTCATTATTATTAAATTAATGTGTCATTATTTTGACATTGTGCTCTTATTTGATACCTTCATTTAAGGAGTTTTTATTTACCTTGATACACTGTATGCCTCAACGCATCATGATCATTTGCTAATGCGTAAACCCCCTTAATATTCCAGGTTTACATCTCACAGCTTATTATTCAGTAACTAAATGGAAAACAGCACAAACTGAGTGAGTTATTCTGGAGTTGAGGGGTTAAATAGAGGTTTACATTTAATTTCATTTAGTATTTTGTTCCAGCATGAACATCTAAATGGTGTAAACCTCTCTCAGAAGAAACTCTGCAAACCCTGTTATACTGTGACCAAAATATCTCCAGGCATTTTATCTAAAGAGTAGTGGTAAATTGCAGAGAGCTGGGCACTTTGAAAGGTTTCATGGCATAGACTGACCGTTTATAGACACCGAGCTGAGCTGACTTTATGTATGGGTTTCTGCTAAGAACAGAGTGATGATTGCTTGTTATTTTGTCTGCTGCCAGATGTTCAGTTCAGCTTTTATACAATGATTTAAATAGAGCTGTTTAGTTACTCGCAGAGATATGAGCATAATGTATGGTAATGCACAAAAAGCAGAGACCTCCCTTCACTTATTTAATTTCCAGTAAAAACAGCTTACTTATTCATTTTTCAGTGTCAGGAAAAAAGGGAAAACATAATTAACAGAAAATTGCATAGAGGCCTCAACAACTAATATAATAGCAATATTTTCAGTATTATGAGTGTGTTCACCCTTTGCATCTATTACAGCTTCCATCCTTTTCAGAGGAGTTGCTTCCAGCTTTTCAAAGAAATCTGCAGGGATATTCTTCTACACCTCCACCTGTCAGTTCAGTGATAGCATCCTCAGTTCTGAGACTTTAAAAGTACGTTGTTTAGTATTAAACATGTTCTCTGCTACATACTAAATAACATAATACATGAGTTTGTTTGGGTTACTGTGGA
Organism: Semaprochilodus insignis; assembly: GCA_034552555.1. Taxonomy (NCBI): domain Eukaryota; kingdom Metazoa; phylum Chordata; class Actinopteri; order Characiformes; family Prochilodontidae; genus Semaprochilodus; species Semaprochilodus insignis. The sequence goes on from CM067478.1 coordinate 8,952,658, forward strand.
ACAGATAAAATTCAGTCTCCAGTTCACTGGGCATTTGGACTTAGGAGCATGAAATATGAAAGTTTTTGAAAAATGAACATATATTATTTTTATCACCAATCAGATACGCATCAAGTACTGAACCGTTCCCGTGTTTACTGTATGTACAGCTGCAAACTGTGGGAGCTACCTGAACTTCTGCTCTGAAGTACGAAGTTATTCAGAGCAGAAATAATTAACAAATAGAATAATTAACAAATAGCTTTTATATACTGAAATAATTGAGGTCACTCAAGAAAAATAGTCCAAAACATTGCATAAGCTATATTACATAGATTTATATATAATGCTATACATATTACACATACATTACACATTTATACGCTAACTTATAGACAGAAATAACAATTCTATGTTTTAGAAATAACCTCCCTGAAACACAGAAAAGGGTTACAGTGGGTGCTGGAGCCTATCCCAGTGTTCATTGGGAGGACGACAGGAAACACCCTGGACAGGCCGGCAATCCATTACAGAGCGGACACACACACACACACACACACACACACACACACACACACACAGACATATGTGTTCAAACACTCACTCACACTGGGGCAGTTTAACATCTCCAGTTCACCTGACTGCATGTCTTTGGACTGTGGGAGGAAACCAGAGCACTCGGAGGAAACCCACATGGACACAGGGGGAACATGCAAATCCCACACAGAAAGGACCCCGGTCAGGAATCGAACGCAGGCCCTTCTTGCTGTGAGGTGACAGCACTACCACTACCACTAATGCTACCACTGTGCCACCCTCCAGATAAACGTTATTTCAAAATGTGTGTATCTAGAAATAAACATCTACTATTTCCTTTCTTACCTTTCACAAGAGGAACATACTAGAAGGCCCATATCTAGACCCAGTTCTGAGATAAACACAGGACCATTCAGAAACAATGTTTGATTTGGTGTTGGAGATGATGGTGTCTATTTCGTCAGCTGCCATGTTGGTTTTTGTTTAAGACAAGATAAAAAAGGAAACACTCCGTTAAATGAACATCCAGTACAAAGACAGAGCTCTGTAGAAATATATAAACATGTCTGTGGTGACACACCTGCTTCTAAAGAGATGAAGAAATCTTGGGAAAAACATGTCCAGTATACTGGACCTTTGGAATGAGGTTAGAAAGTTAAGACATTAGTTGCATTACTAAGGAGCCAAGTAATCTCAAACACATTCAGTGATGTTGAGGTCTGGACTCTGGGGTGGTCAGTCCGTTGTTCTGACCACACCAGCATCTTGTTTGTTTGATTTTGCTAATGCTGTTATTGCCTGGCATTATGCAAGTCTCATATCTAATCTCCTCAGAAATAATGTTCTTAGCAAAATAAAATAAACAATCAAACAAACAATCTCCTTTTCTGAATAGGGACTTCTTGGCAGCTACACATCCTTTCAGACCCATAGTGTTAGGGTACCAGGTATTTCTTAGCCATCCTATTTTCTCTATGTTGTAATAATGACTTGAACTTCAGGTCAGCCAGCTCCTGTTTTTTCCACTCCTGTTCCTTTGACGCTCCCCAGCCTTATGCGAGTGTATTATCTCATATCTAATCTCCTCAGAAATATCTCCCTGATGAGTCTTTAATGGCTCTTTTCACTGGAAACTAAATGAACAAAGTCTAGTCATTGTACTGTACTTCTCAGGTCAATTTGACTTTTGCTGCTTTTTGCACGGCTAACTGTGAAAGTTGGCTCACTAATGCAGAACACTGCAGAAAAGATTTTGTTAACAGCATGCAATTGCTATTTTCACGGTTTACACATACACACCACTGCAACAGCTGACAGACAGTGAGTGAGTCACAATTGTGAGCAGTGGGAGTGGAGTGGTGGGTTTAGAGGAGCGAGCTAACAAGTGAGGGAAGGAGAGAACCACAGGATAACAGCGGAGGAGAGGAGGAGGGAGGAGTGTTAAGAGCTCTGCAGGGATCTTGCACTCCGTCTGAGATAAACACCTAAATGAAGTGGCGGTATCTCCTCCACATACCCCTTCGTGACAAAAGGAGGCTAATCCAGCGAGGAAGATCACCCTGATCGATAGCTTATTCGATAATCAGATTATTCCTTTATGAAGTGATTTGTTGAAGTGGTTCATGGCTGTGAGGCGGTGGGCCCGAAAGCCTCAGCGCAGTACTCCCACCGCTTCAAAGCAGCTCCGCCAAAAGCAATTACGGGAAATCATTTGGTTTGTCACCTAGATTGGTTCCAATACCTTTCACATTTCATCACTGAAAATACATACCATCACACACACGCACACACACACACACAAACCATCAACAGAATACAATCTGATCGCTTATATGTCTGAGCTGCTTTGTATGAAGGTGATAGAGGTCTGTGTCTCAAGGCTGATATGATGATGATGATGTTGATGATGATGGTGATGAGCACTCAGATCATTCTCTAGCCCCAGGGAACACATATCTAACAGCACTTGAGCTCTTCCCCTCAATTAGACCTGAATATAAACCCGATTCCACTTTGGGGTGTGCTAATAGTGGGTGCGTATGTGTGTCTGTGTGTGCGTGCGTGTGTATTTGCCCAGGCAAGCGTATGTCCCCCGCAGTGTTAAAATGTTGCCTCAATACCCTGGTGTGATTGAGAAGCTTCCTGTCAGCACGCCCCCAATTCACAAACACAAAGACAACATGTCTAGTAATAAGCTTTTGCAAAAACAACAACAAGAAAAAAATGAATAAAATCAAACAAACAAAAACCCAGAGCACAAAGTCTTCTCTCACAAGACCTGAAAAAATATTATAATGACAAAAAGAAGCACATTTCACAACATCAAACCAAAGATCTTTTCTCAGTGCTCCTAGCTGTTGTAGGACCTGGGTTTCAGACTGCTGGGCCAGACTACCAGAGCTAAATGAAGATTACTAATGACAGCTGTCATAGCGGCCTTATGAGCCCTTTAGACACAGAACCATCCAGTGACCAGCTATTGACCTTCCCTGTGCCTTATTCGTAAAGAGGACCTATTAGGTTAAATGTCAGTGTTAATAATATTACGTATTAATATATGTATTTTGGGGTCTGCTAGAAAAGATTTACATGCACCAGGTTTCCCAGAACACAGTATTCTTCTCATACTGTACATCTGTAGTCACCCTCTGTCTGAAATGCCCTGTTTGAGCTCCTGTGCCTTTATTCACCCTCCCCCTGTGATTGGTCCTGCTGCATGTTCCACCCCCACACCACTGTGGCTGTTCTTACAATGGCGTCGGTTCTGCTGTGTCAGTTTGAAACCGATCCTGAAAGTCAGATTGAACAATTTGGCAGACACAGTCCACCTTCGCAAGCACCTAGACTGGAGCAGGACATTTCAGAGTGGTGAGTTTTTACTTAGGCGGACAATAAGGGTTGTGTTATGAGATGACGTCATCCTTGATGTGTCAGGCAACTGAGAAAAGTGGTTTGTGTGGGAGAAAGCTTCTTCCTCTGGCGTGTACTTTGGGTTTATAACTTTGCAGACTGTTTACTTGCATAAAAGCTACATAACACAGTAAAGGAAAGGAATGAACAGGAGGACATCCTAAAGCTGTGGTGGCGTAACCTCTGGGCTCAACCTTGCTTCACTATCTACCAATAACAATGTTTTAATAGTCATACAGCCCATGGGAAGCCCACATGGTGTGTTGTTGCCCTCTGTCTAATGTAAATGTGTATGTGCATAATATGTATTATATACGTGCATAACACATAACAGTTTTAATTATTTATTCATCCTGTTGTAGGGTACGTTTTAACGTTTTCATGTTCAGTTGATTTCAATGTGGTTTACAATGCTGCTTTGAGATGGCCTTAAATATTACTATGATCACAGATAAGACTGATAATGCAGCAAAATGTTTTTTTGAACCACCAGAGCTGCCAATTATGGCCAAGGTTCAAAAGGGTTATGGTGGAGTGTTTTGGCCCTGTCATGACAGATTCAGGTGCACTTTGGTGATTTTTCTGTTCTGATTCACCTACAAAACCTGGCAATAAACTAATGACTTGAACTCCTGAGTGGGAAACTTACAAAACTGTGCTGAATATCAGTCTTCCAGAATAGGAGTTCTTCACCCCAGCTGCAGGATGTGTCAGTCTATGTGGACTTTAAGCAGTGGAACAGGACAGAGGTAGACATGAAATGTTTTTGAGGTTTTACCTGATGAGTGTACAGGTGTAGACAGTTCTAATGATGGCCAATAAGGGAAGTATGCTTTTATGTGATAGATGTCTATGGATACATGAGTAATTCCCTCAGTAGCAAGTGAAGCTTTGCATGTCACAAGTAAGCTCACCAGACACAAAATGAGTCATCTGTGACTGAAATGTACCTAAAAGCTTGTAATACCTCCACAAGCACAAATAACAGCTGTGATTGGATTTGGCTTGGACTGGACAAGTTTCTGGATATATATATATATAGGCCACATCAATGTTTAGCCACTCGTGCATCATTTGCCACTGCTGGTTGACCCATATGACCGTATGCTTCCATACACCTGCAAATTCAGCTTTTTCCTATACACTATGGTCTTTGGCATGTCCAAATGCAATCACTCCTTTTAGCCAATCATTAACATCTGCTATGGACCCATTTTCCACACATCGAACAAGACATTCACTGCACTGTACCACCTCTTGTCAATCTATGAATCCCATCACGCATCCCGCAGGTATTTATAGCCCCATTATCTTCGTGCAATGCCATCTGCAGGAGCCTGAATGTTACTACCACCTTAAACATGCAAGGTATTTATTTGTCAGGTGAACACTGAGAGAGGATCAAGCTGTTCTAGAGGCTCATAATGCATTTTCAGTTCATGCACCGCATATGCCCTTGCTATTAGAACACATTTTGTTCAAATCTCCTTTAAAAAAAAGACTCATTTTAATGACGATGAATGAAAGTGAATGGCCAATGATGAGCATGCTAACTATGCTAATGGGTGGCTACTAGCTTCTATTTAATTCATTGTAAGCACAGGTTGTTACTGTATTCTAAGACCACCATTAATTTCAGTTTGTCCTCTTATCATGTCCTTGGGTGGCTCTTCAGATTACTCCTGCCGCCATCTGGGTTATGCAATGCCCCAGTTTTGTCTTCTGCTGATGGTTTAATAAAACCCTCACGAACTGCTTGCTGTTTTCATGCTGTAATGGTCACTTTGGGTTTAAAACACTTAAGACTAGTGAAGAGCAAATTGCTACAAATTGAGTGGGGTGGGAAACCTTGTGCTATTACAGCCAGCCTGAGAACAAGTCATTTTTTAAGTGAGTATGCACAAATCGAAGTGGCTTTGTAGTGGGCATACAGCAAAAAACTGCCAATCATGTAGACAACACCAATGCAAAAACAAAAGCAACAAGAGCTCCTTCATGCAGCATAAGGAGAGTTTTGTTCTCGGAATATCTGATTCTTGAATAAGAGAAAAGAGGAAGGAAATTGCTTGTAACATGGAGTAGCTCATTAGAGGAGGGAAAAAGTTGCAGAACGCTGATCTCCCTCTTTTGTCTGCACTTGGAAGAGCCCAAACAAAAGTCTAACAGAGGCCAACAGATAGATCAATCACCATCCCATCCTTCAGACCTGTGTTCTGCTTCTGTGAACGGGAGAAACTGCATTCTCTGCAGTCTACTTTGGATTTTCTTGTTGCAATCTTATCGCACACACCATACAGTCCATTTTGAAACTAATAAACACGTTTATAATTTCTGTTAGTGTAATGCTTTATTTATTATAATTACTGAATAATTGCAAATGACTTCAGAGAAAGCATCAACAAGCATCTCACCGAAAGACAAGCTGATACAACAGGTGTTTAGAGCACAGAAGTAAGTCATGAAAAAGGTGACGGCTAAAGTCAAAGTGTGCCATTAAATGAAATGTACTAATGTAGTTGATCAGCTCAGGAAACACTTGGTATTTCATCTTTACTTTTCTGCTGGAACATGGTTGCTGTGGATAACAAGAAAAGAGTGATAGCACAGCTTAAGCATAATGCTAGCTGGTTGCAAAAGTATTGCTTAAAATTTATAGACTCTACATGAGGAATGAGGGATGAATAAACAACAAATAGAGGACTGCAGGTCAGTATGTCTGTGGAATAGAGTTTGGGATCTGCCCTGAGTGAGTACATGGGTGGCTGAAGGTTAAAAGAAACAGGGTTTGGGTAGGGCCAAAAATGAATGGGACTCTGTGGAAGAAAAGAGGGGTGGGGAAAAAAGACAAAACGATGGGTGCAGGTCAGACCAACACTGATTTTGTGTTTGGGGGTCTGCACTGAGATATGTATGTGAAACAGCATCTGTGGGCCATGCAGAGGTACAGTAGATGGGTGTGTACTTTTCTACCCCATTCATTCTCAATGGGGAAATTTTGTTTTTTCCAAAAAAAGTATGTCGGATCAAAAAGCTGTATATAAGCACACCATTCCCGATTCCGAGTGTTGATATCTCAAAAACAATTGGGTGGTAATTAAGGTGCAAAATAGAGGGTGTCCTTGGGGGTCTGGGACCCTCTAATTAACCTCTTTGACCCCCATAAATCTCAAAATCAAAATTCTGGGGGGGTCCCTGAAAATAAATTTATTCTGACATGATGCAGTCTATTAGGGCAAAACAGACACCCAAATTCAAATTCAGGGAAAGGCCAAGCTTCTCTCTTTGAAGTTCTTAACTAATTAGAGATGCAGCACTGGTCTGCCTCAGGGTGGCGCTATAGCTAATTGGTTTGCTCATTCACAACTTAACAACTGCAGCTATGCCCAGCATACATTTAAAGATTATTGTTCATAAATCTGAAAACTGCCCAAAGAGTGAATTGTAAAGAGTGAAAGCTGAGGGCTGCAATGACATAGAAAGAACAAGTGTAGGTGTTTTAGGTATTTAGAACAAAACCCCAAATACTTTGTCTATACTTGGGTGCTTCCTGATGATCAGACAGGGCTATGGGGTTGACTGGCTATTTTGGCTACTGGCTACATTCTTTTCATAGCTTTTGGTCCTGCGACTGGCACAGAGACCTGGAGGGCAAAAAAACCCTTCCAATATTGTGGCCACACAGGACACTCCATAGAGCTGCAGCACAGGCCTTGATCACTTATCAACAGAGGAAAAACAAAGCTATGAGAACAAACTCCAAGTTCTGGGCACTTGTGATAAAGCATAGACCACAGAGTTTCAGTCACTAAAAACAGCAGAGTCCCTGCCAGAGCTCCACTTTGGTGATGTCTAGCTACATATATCTTCTCCCTTACACTGCCAACAGGATAAGCGTTCAAAAGTACAGGCAGCTATTTGTATTTTAGATGTGAATGGGTAATAATTCTGCCGTTTGGGAGCTGAAAGACAAGACTTTCTTCATCGTCAAAGCAAAGTTTGCTAATGTTAGCTTGCTACCTAACACCTAGACCAACGGTCTAGGGCAGTAGTAAGAAGCCAGTAAGGTCAGGATGATATCTATGACATAAATCTCATCAAAAAGCTCTTTCATAAGCACAACCAGGGGTGTGTCCCTATAAGTTTATGTATTCAACTGAATAACTATCCTGCATTTTGGCTAAACAAACCTGGTAAAAAAAAGTAGCAGGCAGAAAGATGTGACATCACATGAAAGCTATTAATAGATAAAGTATTGGGCTGAATATTACTCTAACAAAAAAATAATGGATTGAATTTATGATCCAAGTTTGAACATCATTTATACATGAATAAAGCATATTAAATTAATACAGTTATGTCTTTATGGTTGCCTACTTTTGGCTGGAACTGCATTGACGAAATTGATGAAAATGATGAACATGATAGAAGCCAGTAAATCCAGCACCTGTGGTACATACTGACCACAGGCAGAATGCTGCAGAAAAATAACCATTGGAATTTGTTATGTGCCATATTGAACCACCTGCTGACACTTCCACAGTGAAGGTAGCCACTGCCATTAACATAATTGATAAAGCCATCAATCGGCTATTGGCTGCGTGTGTAAACATTCGGCTATCGAGTGTGCCTGAGCGACCGAAGCTTCAGGAGAGTATTTTAGCATTCAGCGGATACTGACTTGGGATTAAGTGTGCAGAAGGAATAAATACTTTTCATAGCTGAGCAGATCTTGACATTATGATGCTTTTGGGAAGTGTGGGCTGCTTCTTTTTGATGAGGACTGACAGATGGATTGGCAGAGCCATGGATAATGAGGCTGGGAAGGAGGCGCTAATGAGGAGTCTACAGACAGTTAGTTAAGTAGGTTTGGTCTCTTAAGTGTTCACATCTTAGAAGATAGACCCCGTAGGCCACAGACATCACTAGTCTGAGTGTGTGTGTGTGTGTGTGGTAAATGGGTAGGTCCTCATTAAGGTCCCATGGTCCATGGTCACCCAGAGAATGAGTGGTAAAATAGGTCGACTATGTAGGTCAAGTTATCTTCCTGCAGGAGCACAGAAGTGTGTGTGTGTGTGTGTCCGTCCTAAAATTTCGGACACTAAATCTGGCATCCTGACCATTTCTCTCTGGGAGCAGTACACGTTGTTCAGTCTCATTACTGTTGTTTTCCTGTCACGTCTGTGCTGTGTGTGTGTGTGTGTGTGCGTGTGTACCCTTCTCCTTGTGATGATGTTGGTTTCATGAGAGTAACAGTACCTGTCACAAAACTCAAACATATTCACTTGGAGGCTTAGAGAACAACACACACACACACACACACACACACACACACACACACACAGCTGCTTACAGTGCTGTCCCAGAACTGTTTACCCATCATCCCACTTCTCTGCCTGTCGCACAGACAAGAGCTGCTGTGTGTGAAACGCAATGAAAGCAGCAATTAGTTCTGTCTGAGGGCAACTACTGGGGATTTGTGGACAGTCTCCCAACATCACTTACAGATCTTTTCAAAATAATGACTTTGTTTAAGAGTGAATAGAGATATTTATGTGTTGGGACGATCATCGGTTTGATTAACATACAGCAACATAAAACCCTCCCACAGTCAAAACAAATTCTCCTAATTCTGATAACTCTTTATGTTAACATGGCTTAATGAGTTACTATCAGTATCTATAGTGACAAGAATATGACAAATTATTCACTTTCTCACCCTGTTCTCTCTGCTCTGATGAGCTTTGTTGGCTAAGTTGTTTGTACAGTTATAAATGTGACTGGATAAACTGTAACACAGCACTGCTACCTAAGCTGCACTGTTTATGTTCAGCCGTATTTTACATGACATGAATTTGCAGTTTTGCAAATAACTTTAGCACAAGGTTTGATTTCCTGAAATATTGAGTTTGTAGCCGGACAGCAGTCAGTCAGTTGATGACCCCTGCCATCATTATGCGAAACAACCCCCTAGTATTCGGGGTGTCCCATGTTGGCTGGCTGCCAACTCACTCAGAAATACATTCATCATCAAAAATACATTTCCACAAATAGTTACATCCAGAAGGAATCAACCGACAGTAATGAAACTTGGTGGGTAGGTTTGACATTGTGACCGACTGATCCAACAGCCATGATTGCAGACTTTCTGTGAGCAGTGATACCCTCCACGAGTCATCTTGTTAGTGCCAGCACCATTGGCAGATGGCTGCACCACGCAGGACTACATGCATGCAGACCGTTATGAAGACTGCCCTTAACACCATGTCAATGTTGCCAAAGACTGCAATGGTGTCATGCCAGACTGTCATGGAGTGACTCAGAATGGCAGCGGGTCATCTTCAGTAATGAGCCGCACTTTTGTCTTGATGGAAATGACCAACAAATCCATGTGTGGAGGCACCATGGTTAGGGCCAAGATGAACGGTTTGTTGTTACGTCACATGACCCAAGGGCCTGGTGTCACTCCACCTCCACCCCTACCGCAAAACCTGCAGGAACTGCGTGAGAATGTTCAAGCTACATGGGATGAATTACCACAGGACACCATCAGGAACCTCTACAACTCCATGCTGAGACGTCTGGCATGTTGCATTAGCAAACATAGCAGCCCAATGCCATACTGACAGACACTACTTCTGTATGTGTAGCTCAATAAATATTGCCCATATCAATCTAAAGGTATCATCATTTATTGTTCCTGGTAACCTTTATCGTCCTTCCCAATAGCACTGCAATCTGACACTTTTCTAGTTTGGTAATGTGGCATCCAAAACTTACACATCTCCTCTTTTGTCATCAGTTTGAGAAATGCGTGCCACCATCATTTCCACCTTTACTTTTGTTTACTTTTTCTCCATCACTGTATGAGACACCAAGCTCAGCTTGAAAACTCCCAGTCGGCTCAGAGTGCATGATTGCTCCTAGTTTCATTTAATTTCTGCTAGTCAGCACTTCATTTTGTTCATGTAATTGTATATGGAGAGTGAAAACGCATTGTGTTTACGCTTGTGTTAAATGTGGTTGTGATCCGTCTCTGACCACCTCAAAATGTGGTTTGAGTAATCTGACCGGCGGTCAGCGAAAACGCATGTTGGTGTAAGGATGAACTTTATGTTCCGTTATGTTCGTGACATGCAAGATTCAACCCCCCCTGCTTCTCTCAAACATCCCAGCCATGATAAACAGCCAGGATAAAAATCAGACAGCAGACAGTAGTGCTACACAGTTCTCAAAGCTTTTAAGGTGATTACAATTGATGGCATCCAAATGTCCCGAAGAGCTGAAACACTGCTGACTGTAACAAAATGGAATAACAATTTGTGTTGGGAGTGTTTGCAAACATCCAACAGCTGTTACACAATGCTGCTGTGAATGAAGAAGGCTGCATACTGTAGATGCTGAATGAGGGCCATGATAGGCAGAAATACATTCTTAAACAAGGTAACCGAAAGGTCTGTTCCAGGCGGCAGACCGTCGCTGACAAACCCATTCTCCAAATGTAGATGTTCTGCAACATAAATAAGCAGTAATCACACAATGTTGGCAAACGTAAAAGGCAGTGAATTTAGCTGAGGCTAGCTGAATTTTGCTGCATACCTACAGAGGGACTGTGTTTTCCCTACATCTCAGTGAACTTGTGATACATCTTCATTCACACAGCCATTTGCCAGTATCATTGCTGTGGAAGGTTTTATGGAAAGTCACACTAAAAAATATGTCATCAGTAATGTAGGCTATGAACCTTTGGTGACAATCATCCCAACTCTTTAACATATTCAAAATTTAAAAAGGTGTAGAGGACATGTCTCCACCCCTCCCCCTGTCCCACCTGTATTTTGCATCAGTATGTATTAATGCTTTTTTTTTTTAGCATTTTCAGTGCTGTCAAAAATAAGATCATTTTATTCAATGATATAATGATAGTGATAAATGTTCAACCTGCCCCATCCTTCTGAGTGCGCTCATACTGTATCTCTGTGGCCGTCTGATATCTGATATCTGATAGCACACAGTAGCATTCTAGGACAGGCGATTCCCAACCCTGTTCCTGGACAAACCCCTGCCCTGCACATTTTAGTGTTTCCCTGATCCACTAATTAACAAGGGCTTTCTGAGTTGAAGAGAGTGTATTTTGGCTGGAAAGCACAAAGATATTGCTGTAGTCCAAAGAAAAACACGTATCTCCATTTTTGTTGATTTTATGCATCATTTGAACATAGCAACTACTGTTTACACTGTGTCAACATTTCATGGTAAATGGACCAACAGAAATGGCCCAAATTCTGGAGACCAGGGAGAGATATCAGGTCAGAAAATTAATAATTTCACAGATTTTGTAGATTTGGAAATTGATTTACCTTTTGGGATATGAGTTGCAAAGAGACAACATACAGCAGTGAAACAAAGAAAAGTCATTGACAAGTTGTGTTCAAATGCAACCTGTACATTTTCTATCTCTCAACCTGTACAAGTTCGAAACCAATGCGTCACATTGTGACGGTGGCCAAAGTGGAAACATTAAGCGCCTCTGCAATGCACTGTATAACAATCAATTCAAATTTACCCACCCGCAAAATTCAGAGCTCAACAGCAAGGTCCACCAAGTTGGCCATCCATAACAACATGAGAGTGTGATGTGCTCATGCATCTTTAGTCTAGTTCCATTGACTTACATTCAAACTAGGTTTTTACCCTCTCCTGCAAAGTTGCCATTTTCGAGATACGTGTTTTTCTTTGGACAGCAAAGATATGCAGATGACCTGCAATGGCACGGTTTTGAAGAACTCACAGCAAGAGATAGCTAGGCTGAAGTACAGCCTCCACATGGCAGAGTTAGTTTTACCAAGGCTGTACAAATGTAACCAATGAAAACATTCCATATCCCCTTCAAACGAAAAGAAAAAACAGAATATGCTATTCATCATAGATATGCAGATTCATCATAAACATTATGTGGATATCATTTAAATATATATATCATTTACAATCTAAATATTATTTGTTCTACCTTGTGGTCCAAAATAATGGTGGCAGTGTTTTTATTCATTGGATTTATTGTGATGTGTGTAGTTTGAAGTATTTAGGTTGGGAAGCTTTATTCAAACAAACACAAGAACTGCATTGTGTGACACCTACCCCCTCAGTCTGTTATGACTAACACCGCATATGGGGGGGAAGTTGTAACATTTCTACTTGCACTGGCTAAGTTGGTAACTAACAGCAGGTTTCTCAAAACAAAGTTTACAGTGACTTTATTATGAAAGGTCTTTTTTAGGTGAATAAAACACTTGACCGACTCTCAGTAACATTGACAACATGCCAGTAATGTAGCAGCAAAGCACCTGAATGTAACATGTAACGGGTGCAATACAGACCATCTCAGCATCCTCAACAAGCTGTTATACACATGCTGCTGAGACCATCCTGTACCTGGTGCTTAACTGAATTAGGTTTTGGTTAAGGTTAGAGTTAGGATGAGGGGTCTGGGTTAGGGACAGGAGGTGGTTTTGGGTTGAGGATAAGGTTAGGACTAAGATTAGGCCCAGGGTAAGGATTAGGTTTCAGGTTGAGATTAAGGTTAGGGTTAGGGCCAGGGTGAGGTTTAGGATTAGATTTGTTGTTGGAGTTAGGATTAGGGCCAAGGTGAGAGTTGGGATTAGAATTTTGGTTGGGGTTTAGGGTTAGAATTTAGGGTTAGAATTAGAGCAAGGGTGAGGGCTGAGATTAGGTTTTGAATTAATTTAAGGACAGGGTTAGGATTAGAGCTAGGGCATATGTTAGAATTAGACCTTGATTGAGGTTAAGGTTAGAGTTAGAATAAGGGCCGCATTAGGGTTAGGATTACAGCCGGGGTTAGAATTAAAGTTTTGGGTTGAGGTTAAGATTAGAGTTAGAGTTAGAGCCAGGGTTAGAGTTAGGTTTTGGGTCGAAGGTAAGGTTTAGAGTTAGGATAAAGGCAGCATTAGGGTTAGGGTTAGAGCTGGGGTTAAGATCAGGTTCTGGGTTGGGATTAAAATGTATGAAGAATTGTACAGCAAAAAGCAAAATGTCTTGTTCTTGTGCACCACTCTCCTCTAATCCATTCTGAAAATCACAGTTTGGTGTGGAGCCACTCCATATTTAATACATTTTGTTTTTTTGGCCCACAAATCAAAAATGTTGAATGTTCATTTCCAGAATATTACTCATTTGAAATCAGCAATTTGAAATAAGGTGAAATGAACACACTTGAACTCATTGCACTTACAGAAAGCCTTTTGTGCAGACACGTAGCCACCTGCTGTGCAGCCAAAATGTCAACACAAGATTGAGCATCTGCAATGAATTAACAAAACAAGGTAAAGATCTCGAAACAGCAGGCTGTTATTTTGGAGTCGTCTCAGACTATCAGAGAGTCGATCTTTTCCTAACAGATCACAGAGATGTGGCAAAGCACAAGCTTCCATCTGTCAGAAATCCCACCACAGGTTTTAGAGAAACCCACTGGGCTTAGTGGGCTTTCATCAGCAGACCACTCACTGACCACTTACAGACACCCAGAGTGAGTGGAGATTACTGAAAAGACTGCAGTTCTCTCACTGTGCTGGAGTGCTGTAAAATCCTCAGGGACACTCATGAGTTCCTCAGCCATTAATCTGGGGGGTTTGGTTTGCTAGTCGGTAAGGCTAATTTAAGCCGCAGGCCATAAAGAACTCTGCGTGGTGCTGTGATAATGGCAGAGTTATCAGTAAAACATATTGCTCATTAATTGATATGATTAGATGAAAAAGCCATGCTCCATAGCTTGGTTTTGACAAGGCCAATTTACTTGCCAAAATTCCTTTGATAAGTTTTATCTGTAAGTATTCTCACAGGGTAGAGAGTGAGTTAATTGTACATGATAATATGAAGAAAGTGTTAGCTCCCGCGCGCCAGCCTACATCGGAATCCTCCACTGTGAGGTAAAAAAGGAGAAATTGCGTTGGACAGAATGAGCACAGGAAATAAATCCTTCACTGAACTGGACCTTTGAGGAGCAGTGGAGCAGCATGGAGCTGGATTAGGCTGGAAATTTCCCCCCTTTTCTGCTGCTCCTGAGAAATAAACATACAGGTCTCTAAGGAGATGTGCTACATTCCACAACATAGAGTCTGTGTGTGTGTGTGTGTGTGTGTGTGAGAGAGAGAGTATGTGGTTTCTACATGAAGAAGGCTTACCAGTAAGGCACAGTTAAACCCTTTCACACTGTGAATAAGGCATCTCAGCCATGTCAGCTCTGACATTCAGGTATCACACATAAAAGCTCTAATATGCTGTTTAAGTCTCACACACTCTGTCTCTTTGCCTCTCTCTGCACCTCTCTCTCTCTGCCTCTGTCTCCTTTTCTGTGACTGCCCCTCTGTGCCTGTCTCTCTCTCTCTCTCTCTCTCTCTCTCTTCCTTTATTTCTCTCTGTTGCCCTTCCTCTCTCTGTGACTGCCCCTGTCTGTATCTCTCTCTCGTGCTCTGCCTCCCCATCTCTTTCTCCCTCTGTGCCTGTCTCTCTCTCTGCACCTCTCTGTCCTCCCCGCTGTGCCTATCTCTCGTTCTGTTTTCCCATCTGTCTCATTCTCTCTCTCTGCACCTCTCCCTCCCTTGATCCCCCTCTATCTCTCTCTCTCTCTTTCTGCACCTCTGTCTGCCTTTATTTCTCTCTGTCTCTCTTCCTGACCACCCCTCTGCGTCTGTATCCGTCTCTGCTTCCCCCTCTGTGCCTGTCTCTCTCTCTGCACCTCTTTGTCTCCCCCTCTGTGCCTGTCTCTCTCTCTGCACCTCTCTGTCTCCCCCACTGTGCCTATCTCTCTCTTGCTCTGCCTTCCCATCTCTGTTTCTCTCTCTTTTTCTGTGCCCCTCTCTCTCTACCCCTCCATCCCTCTACCTGTCTCTGTCTCTCTCTGCACTTTTCTCTGCCTTTTCTTGCTCCGTTTCCCCTTGGACGCCTTTCTATCTCTCTCTGTCTATCTCTCTGTCTGGTTTCTGTCTCTCACTAACACAAATGTATAAGCATGCATAGGTTTTGTGATGATGTAAAAGCTCTATTAATGATGTTTCTCAGCTCTGCTATATCAGAACAGCTGTGCATATCAGCACACACACACACACACACACACACACACACACACACACACACACACACATACTATTTACTATATTGTAAATTGTCTTGTAAATCTATTGTATTTATTGTTCTATGTAGCACCTTGGTCCTGGAGGAACGCTGTTTCGTTTCACTGTGTACTGTACACCACTGTATATGGTTGAAATGACAATAAAAAACTACTACTACTACTACTACTACTACTACTACTACATACATAGAAAGGGAAAGAGGGAGAGATAGGTTTGTGAAAGTATTGTTTTTAGTGTAATTATTGTTTAAAGATTTAAACAGCACCATAATAGCATGTTCAGCCCTTTATGGATTAAAATTAAGACACAAAGAAAACAAGCTGCATTCATCCTAGCCTTAGCCTTTTACAACACAAAGCATTTCCTCCTGTGAGTTTGTTCACACACACACACACACACACACACACACGCACACACACGCACACACACACACACACACACACACACACACACACACACACACACACACACACACTAATCTCTGTGGAACTGTAAGCGGTTTTAAATGTCTGGTGTTTGATCAGTAATGCAGATCAGATAACAGAGGTATAAATGCTCAACTCCACTGATTACCCTTACACACACACACACACACACAGGTGGTCTATTGACTGCTGAGTTACACATGATTCTCATCATCAAGCTGTTATCAGATTCTTCTCTTAGCTGTGAGTATGTGTGTGTGTGTGTGTGTGTGTGTATTGGTAAAAGGGAGTCAGTAAAATACAGTGTTACCAATGCATACAGAACTGTACAAAAGTCTTAGCAGTCTTGGCAGTAAGCACTGCTACAAATAAACAAATGATGGATAAGTTTGAGTTTGAGGCCTGAGTGCATTAGGTTAACCATTTCCAAAGCTTTCCTTGAGAAAGCCTTGTATTAACAGTTTACATACGATATGTAGTTCAGGGGTTCCCAACCTTTTGCATCTTCCATTCATTTGTACCACATAGGATTACATGGTTTGTGGCCATTATCAAATACATGTGCACATCTTTGCCTCATTTTTACATATCTATTTTAAACACCCCACAGTCTCTACAAAGTATCTCAAAACAGTCTTGGTGATGGTGCAGACCTACTGACCTCATTATAAAGACCAATCCTTGAGCTTAACCTACATATGTAAGCGTTATATTTTTGCAGATAATTGCCACAGTATCAGTGTTTATCAGTTTTGTATAATTATTGTTTGGTTAAATGTCTATATATTGTAATGAAGGGTTTTAAAAACAATAAACTAAAATCGATTGCCAACAGCCTCCTAGCTGCACCACCATGCCCCACTGTGAGGCTGCAGCCCTCAGGCTAAAAACCACTGACTTAGTCTAACTTGGTAGTCCTGCATTAAATGAAATCAGGTGGGCTGCTGGTGGAGTTGAACAAATCCAAACCTGGAACCGCACCTGTGTTTTTGTAGTCTCACATTGCCACACATCTCTAGAGACAGTCTAGAACCTTACACTTACCCACCTCTTACTTAGCATGGCCAATAATCACCTATTACTGCAGTAACAGGAAATGTGACTGACATGCAAACAACCAATCACAAGTCTCTTATTGGACATAATGCCTAGAAGGAGGCAACCTTAAATTTCAGAGTCAAGACTTAAACAATCCCCCAGGAAACACAAATGTATACAACGGGTGGAGCGTCCGTGGCTAAGAGACTACTGTTTGCTAGGCTGAATTTAGCTGGAACAACAACACTTTGATTCATGTCAGACCAGCACAAAAGGATACACGGAAGTTCGTATATATGAAAGTGTGCATAACCATTTTTCAGAAAACACAGTCTTTTAGCCTGAGTTAATGGAGAATGGAGCAAAATAAATGGCTCAAAATTAATTGTGAATATATTCATTACATTAACTTACATTAAAGAACATATTTCTTCCTCTCCTGTAAAGTTACTGTTTTAAGTTCTGCAGTTTTGTTTTGTCTTATTTCGGTCGGACAGTTTTGTTCTGGTGTTAAATAAGTTTAATTACCTGATTCATCAAAGCACACAGAAACACTGATCTGAAGCTGTGATTGGTCAGGATCCTTACAGTACACAGCAGTATACAACACTGTATCATTGGTTGTGTTATTATCACTGAACAGGCCAATAACACATCGACATTGATATCACACAGCACTAATATATATGACTGCATAATTCAGCACACACACACCCAGACACAGGCTAATGTGAAGGATCTCACACCCGTCTGAAGCTGGAAGAAAGAAGGCATGGGGCAGTGGGATGGAAAAGATTCAAATTAATTTGGGCCCTGTGAGTTAGTGCTGCATCACATTAGCTGTGGTAATCTCTCCGACAGGACTAGGTCTCAGCTCGTCTCGCAGCAGCTTGCAGGCTGGCCATCCACACTGCCAGTTGCTGCACGTTTCGTCAGATGTCTCTCACTGTAAAGAGGGAGTCACATCTCCTCTTTATCTGCTGCTGTGTGAATATTCTCCCCTACCGTACCACATCTCTCTGTCCTACAGCCTCCCCATCTTTCTGGGTGTAACTATCATAGTATGTAAACATGAGTATATTTAAAATTAACAAAACAATCCCTATAACCATGGGGGAAATCAGCCCATGGGCTTACCCAGGAGCACAACCTTAGGGGGGCACCACTGTGTCAATAAATAAGTAAACAAATAAATAAAAACAGTGTACATATAGAGTGCTGTCTTCTTCAATTACATGTAAGTTTGCACATTTGTCACATTTGAATGTTTCAGATAATCAACTACTCTTAATATTAGACAGAAATAACCCAAGTAAACACAAAATGCTGTTTTTAAATGATGATTTCATTTACTGAGAGAAAAATGCTCTCAGTGAAGCATTGGCCCTGTGTGAAGATGTAACTGCCCCCTCAGCTACTAAATCAACCAGCTACTAAATCAACCAGTTAACCAAACTCAATTGACTCTTAATTTTCACTAGCCACACCTAGACATGATTACTGCCAGACCTGTTGAATCTATATATCACTTAAATAGAACCTATCTGGCAATGTGAAGTGGCTAGAAGGTCTCAAAAAGCAGCACATGATGCCATGTTCTAAAGAGATTCAAATACAGATTCAAACAGTTATTGAAATCCGGAATCTAGAAAGGGTTACAAAGCCATTGCTAAGGCTCTGGGACTCCAGCGAACCATGATGAGAGCCACCATCCACAAATGGAGAAAACTTGGAACATTGGTGAACCTTCCCAAGAGTGGCCAGCCCTTTAAAATTTCACCAAGAGTATATCGATGACTCATCCAGGAGGTTACAAAAGAAGCCAGATGCCTCAGTTAAGGTCAGTGTACATGACTCACAATAAGAAAGACACTGGGCAAAAATGGCAACCATGAGAGAATGGCAAGGTGCAACCCACTGCTGACCAAAACATACACAAAGGCTTGTCTTGCATTTCCCAAAAACCAGCTAGATGTTCCCTGAGACTTTTGGAATATTATTTTGTGGTTAATGAGTGGAATGTCCTGGAAAACATACTTCTGGTGTAATGCTAACACTGCTTTCCACCATAAGGTCATCATTCTAACAGTCAAACGTGGTAGAGTTTGTGTGATGGTCTGGGGCTGCTTTGCTTCTGCATGACCTGGAGAACTTGTCATCATGGAACCTGCTCTCCATCAGAAAATCCTGAAGGAGAATGTTTGCCTGTCATTTTGTGACAATGACAATGAAGTGGCCAATCCCATTAAGAACCTGTGGCAAGACTTTAGATGGGCAGATCATGTCTAGAAATGATTTTTAACTATTTGAAGCCATCAGTACTGCGTGGAACCATATTAATTCTTTTTTTCTGTAAAAGGTCGCCTCACCTTTCACATATTGCTCAAAAAGTGATTGAAAGGACTTTGGATACTTCACAGTATAGAATACTTCACAATAGAATAAAGCTTTGTGTGTAAAGTCAAAGGTCAAAAACCACAAATTAATGCGTATTACCTTCAACCCCTCAGACATTAAAAACTGGCATGTTTCAATGATGGATATCAACACAGGCACTCGAGAATACTTTAAATACTTATTTGTAAATGTGGTTTGTTGAGTCCACCGTTCAGACTATTTATGGAAATAATGAATGTCACATTCTCTGGGCCAAAGAAGAAAACATACATCCTGAGACTTACCAGTGTAAAGTTCAAAATCCAGAGTCCGTCACGGTTTAAAAAGGGTATTGCCGGGCAACTTGCAGATCTGTGAAAGCACTGTTAAGGCTGAACGCATTTTGGAACAAGATGTGCTGCTTTCTAGATGCTGCTTAATCAGAGTGTCTGTGCTAGACTGACCTGCCTGCGGTTTCGCCCAAAGAAAGTGTGTGACCTGATAAGCTCAAATTACATCATCAAAGGCCCTGTATGAATGTACAAAATAACAGAATAATGGGGGAAAAGGTTAATCACCCCTCAAATAACTGTCTCCTTCAAGCTCTCATCCTTTCACACATGCGCACACATACACTGCAGATGGCTGCCTTCTCCTCTCTCACACTGTTCAGTGGACACCCACAGAGAGAGAAACTGATTCTTTCCATCTTTGTTGCTGGAGTGTAAAAAGTGTAAACGAGGTGTGTGACTGTGTGCATGTGTGTGTCTGTGGGGTGTGTGTGTGTGTTAGATGGAATAAAAGATGGAAAGACAAAGAAAGCAGGAACTTATGATGCACAGTTTTCTCTCTTATCTAAATTCAGTCTCGTGCTGAGAGCAAAATTGTTGTGTATCTGAGTTTGGCCAAAAGGTCTCAGAAATTGACATCAGTATGGAGACTTTTCTGACGACTGTGTGAGAAAGTTTTACTAAAACAACAACAATGAAAAATGTAAACTACTAACTACTGAACTAGGGCTGCACAGTATACATTTCCTTAATTATCATCTGTCTAACATCAGCCTGTGATACTGATAATCTGCATATAAGCAAATGAGTTTCTAACTAATCACTGTAGGATGTGAACATCTTGACCGATCACACTTGTGTTTTGGGTGTTTGGATGAGGAGGGTATTCACATGATCCAACAAACATAAACAATCTTGGTCAAAAATATTACAGGCCAATCCATTTGGTTCAACTAATGTGTTTTTGATATATCCTTGAGTTTCAGTCATGTGATTTTTACATTGTGAGTGCCACATTTGGGACCAAGTTTTTGGCATGGCTACACAATGTGAACTTAACTAAATGTGAAAGATGACAAACATTTATCCAAAACTGAGAATATGCTGTGGTCCTTTCCTAGGGGTTGGGGTATCAGCATTTTGTGCATCTGAATGTTAAGTTTTCATACCAATGGCATAAAATAACTGATGTTTAACATGCCAGTCTCCAGTGGAAGATGGCAACATTGAGTAGAAAACGGCAAGGGTAAAATGTCCCTAATTTGTCCATATCTCATGTAAATTATTAAAGTCATTTGAATTTTTAAAGTCAAGTGTAAAACACAACGATGCTTAAAATGCAACTGATCAGGCCCAGATCATAACATTATAGGTTCCTGGTCACAAATGTTTCATATACCCCTATCTAGTACCTGTCTTTGGTGTTCAGGAAAATTATGACATCTGTTTATTGAAGTGTATCATGATCTCTCTACCCCGCTCTCTATTCTCCCTTACACTGCTTTAAACCTGTGTCTATGTGCAATGCATTGTGTATTGAACATATATTAAGTCCTTATTTACACATACACATATATAGTAAAGTTTAATTATTCATGAATTCATTGTTTTTTAATGATCTAAACTGTGTTAAACTGTACGTACCAATAGAGATATTAAAACCCAAACAACATTGCATTGTGCACTGTGTGAGGCATTATTGGGCAAATCTTCTCATCCATTTAGTGCAGAAGGGACTGTGTTGACCTTCTTTGGTTACACAAAGACAATAGCAAGTTGCCAGACAGTCCGTTTTCCAAACGTGTTATGTCAGACATCTGCGATATAACGACAAAGGCAAGGAGAAACATCAGTAAAATTAAAAACGTAATCGTGTATCCTGTAGGCTAAAGCATACTGCCAATGCAGGCATTAAAATGTTTATGTTGCATATTTTTTTTTCTTTTTGCACAGAAGAAAGCATATCACTGCAGTTCACAATGATTCAGCAGCTAACTTTCTAAACCTGGGCTGACATTTTTTACATGTTTTTTGACTCTTAACATAGATCTTCATCTTTTAAATATCTGGAGCTTCAAATGATCAAAATATCAAAATATCCTCACATGAAACTTTGGCTCACTGCTAATAAAAAAGCTTGAGGTAATGGCAGATGGTTGTTCAGCAATGTTTGTAGGAGAAAATGAAGTGGACCTTCAGTAATGTATAAATTAGGTCTAAATTATTCAAATTTTTACTGTGGTGCTTCAGGCTCAGATCAAACATCAAAAGAATAGATGCACCCAGAAGGAAGTGTATGATTGCAATGCTATGTGGAAGTAAGATAAAAATTACCAGGAACAATAAATGGTGATAAATTTAGACAAAAGTAGTGTCTCTCAGTATGGGGTCAGGCCATTACGTTTGCATATGCAACATGACAGACGTCTTGGCATGGAGGTTCCTAATGGTGACCTGTGACAATCCATCCCATGCAGCTTGAATCTTCTCACACAGTTCCTGCAGATTTTGCAGTAGGGGTGGAGGTGGAGTGACACCAGGCCTTCTAGACATGTGACATCAAACCGTTCATCTGGGTGCTGACCACGGTGCCTCCACACATTGATTTGTTGGTCGTCTCCACCAAGACAAAAGTGGGGCTCTTCACTGAAGATGACCCACTGCCATTCTAAGTCACTCCATGACAGTCTGGCACGACACCGTTGCAGTCTTTGGCGACACTGACATGGTGTTAAGCGCCTGCGTACAAGGCTTGTGCTTGCTTATGCCAAATGCGTTGCCGTGCGTGAAACTTTAATCATTTGCGTGTCTCAAATATGTCAAAAATACCTACGTTTCAAGTGTACTCACTTGCACCCTCTAGTGGCTCAGGCCCTTGAGCAGTCACTCATAAAAATCCAGTGAGATGACCTGGACCTGCTGCTAACTCCTGCCGAGTGGCATATGTACTTGAAGCAAGTGTATGCAAAACAAGCTTTTCTTGCATAAAATGATGCATTTTGAAAGCTATGAAGTATATTATGATACTATGTGTACTTTGTCATTTGATTAGCAATTTATTAGCTCACAACAATCTCTAAAGGTTTACCTACAGGCTAGCAATGTAACTATGTGGGTAATATGTTGCCAGCTGTGTTTATTTGAAGAGAAGTGAATTATGTTTGGTGCATTCTGTGGAATGGCATGTGTTGCTTGTCACTGACAAGGAACAAAATGACATGCCACTGGCGCATGCCAGTAATGAGTGTTAGTGAAGTGTCAGGGAGTCAGTGCCACTGGCATGTGATATTTTTAGAAAATGCTAATTAAGGGCAAGTAAACTTGATGGATTCCTTTTGGTTTCACAGAAAAATAGAATCCCTTCTTTAATTAAACTTGTTTACACTCATTGCCCCCAACAGTGCAGCAAATAGAAATGCATCTCATTAACTAGCAGTGAGTAGCCAATCTAATGGTCAAAATGTCAGCAGTTATATAGTGTGACATTACATGTATCACAAGAACAGGTATATTGCAACTGCAAAATGTAGGAATATAATTGCATATAGTGTTTCCTCCAAGTTGTGTAGCCTTGGAATGCTTAATTACTGCCCTAACTAATGTCTATAGATGCATCTATCTATTGCTAGAATAGTAATTAGCTTTGAGAGCATTTTGGTAAATTCTTCAAAGACTGTAGAGTATACAGTATAAATATAGACAATATAACATTTCTCTAGTACCTTCAACTCTACCTTAAACCTTAAGTACTGGCAAGTGGGATCCAGACTTCAGTTCCTCACTTTCATTAATACACAATCTACATATTATTGCCATGGTTACTGAATAATTAATGTTTGTAATATATTCAATATATTTTGTATTATATTCAGTAGTTCATAATAAGCCTTAATAACTGAATAATAAGTCTATAGTTTAAGAGGTGAATTCTGGACTGATATTGCCTATAAGTTCATCACGTGTGTTTCAGATTCATACAAACACACATTCTAACCACCATTAGCAGTCTTACAAGAAACTAGCAAGGCTTATCATGAGCGTATCAAACGAACAGCTTGATCATTAGCCTTGCTTGCTCTTGCTACTGTGGTTGTGGTTGGAGGTGGCCATTTACACACCAGCTTGCATTAACGGCTTAAGAAAGCGTGAGCATATGTGTGTGTGTTGGGAGAAGCTGTTTGTTCTTCAGAGGGTTGTTTCATTTATAGCAGGCCAATACAGATGCGACTGGGAGCAGCGCCCGAAAACAGTGCTGTTTGAACCTCATTGTACCGTATGGCGAGAGCGGAGGTCGTGTGTGTGTGTGTGTGAACCATGTGGAGATAATTAGCAGCAAAAACACTCGCTGATTATAGAGCAGGGCAGACTGTGCTAATTCTATTAGACGAGTTGTACAGCTAATTAGCCTGCATGGGAGACCTGTTCACACCAGCCCAGCCCTAGTCTCCCTTTTGTTAAAGTGAAAAGCCACTTTGTTAAACTGTGTATGAGAGCATCGCATTAAAGTGCTGTTTCACGGCGCCCGTGTGATATTCCTGACAAATAAAACAAGTTGTATTCACAAGTGATCTAGCTAACACGCACACGAGACTCAAAGGCATTACATATGTATTTATCTTTGTAGAGAATGCTTTGCTGTGGTAACAACCTAGGCATCAGTGACTATGGAGCGAATCCCAGCACTTCTGTCACTCTGCATTTGACATTGTTGTTTGTAAGATGAAAACCACTTTGAAATCCTGCTCTGGATCCAATCTGAATATGCCAGATTTGTCTGAACAAGGTTTCAAATGCTTTTTTAATGTTCTGATCCACCTAAAATGGTGCAGCAGGTACATTCTGGCACATTGAGGCAGAATTTGAAGAGAGGTTAACTTTAGTCTTGAACTTGGCGCTAACAACAGCAGTTAGCATTATCACTGAAGCGGGTTTTATCCTTATATTTTAACCAAGTTTTGACATTTATGGCCTAAGTTGAAGGCTGAGCATCAAAAGCTAAAGTCCTCCACAGTTCTGTACTGTGGTTCCAATGTAAAATTAGTATTGTCTTTGCTTGAGAAGAGCATGATTGGTTAGTAGTTTTCACTCTCTGGCCGGTTTGCCGATTTACATATCACATGGTATAATTAACTATTGTGACAGTTTCAGTATATCTCAGCGTATATCTGTTTTTTAGATGGTTAAGTAAACCTAATTTTGTAGGTTAACAGTGGTTTATTATTCTGGGCTGTCCCTCCACATTAATGATAAGCGTATTTGACAACCAAAGTAAGTGTTTTAAGTAACCAATTTAATGTGCAAAACATGAAATATTATATATGACATACTAAACACTATAATTCTATTAGTACCAAATACTATAATACGATAACACTAGTACTAAAACAATATGTAGATATAACTCTCTCAGTATTGCTTTCTAACATTGGAACCGCAGGCCCACGAGTGGTTTGCACTGTGAGTTTATTTGTTGCATGATGGTACAAGGATTATGTAACAACTTATGACAGAGGAAGAATTTTAGCCAATAAACCAGCCAGGCCAGTGCTCCACCCACTACTTTTCTACCCATATATCCCATATATTCCATGAGAAGTGATCAAAAATAAGGAGATACAGACACTGAGGCTATTTTTAGATATTTTGTTCAAATTACTTCAAATGATATATATAAAGTATCATTACAGCGTTATATAAGTTATCTTACTGGGGTCAAGTGACACAGTGGCGCAGTGGGTAGCGCTGTCGCCTCACAGCAAGAAGCACCTCGGTGTGATTCCCCAGCCAGGAGAACTGGCCCCTTTCTGTATTTACATGTTCTACCTGTGTCTGCATGGTTTCCTCCCACTGCCCTATGGTGGACTGGCAACCTATCTGGGGTGTTCCCTGCCTTCTGCCCAATAAGATATGGGATGGGCTCCAGCACCCAAACACTGCCTTGACCCCCTGAGCCTCCCTATAGATTTTGATTGTTTCAAACTTTTGGTAGTCTGTATATCAACGGTTGGTTGGTTAAAGCATTCAACAGTTGTGTTGGGGGTGGAGGCGGCCACGTTTGGCCTTTTTGTAATGCTGGATGATGGTGTGTCATGCCAGAGGTCAAAAAATGTGTTTTTACCATTAAAACCACTTATTACTCAAAAAGTGAGTAATACATGTCACAGCTTGGGCATGTTTCTCCCATTCAGTCACTCCTATTTGCTCCCTCAACCCCTTCAAACTCTCTTGCAACAGAGAATGCTGCATCCAGGATCATCCAGCGACATATTTACATTTTGTACAGGTGACCAGAAGACCATATTAAATTAACTGAAATTTATGCTGGAAGTGATAGAAAAGACACAACAGCAAAAATAAGAAACACAATGGAGTCTAAGAGCTCAACTTATGAATGAAAAAGCTAAAGCTGAGTGCGTACTACACAATTTGAGAGCTGATCTTCTAGTCACACATTTTTGAGATCTGCAAAAAACCCCAACCAGCTTAGTGGCAAATCGTTGTAATGACCAATTTTGTAATGGTTCAGTCAAGGTGTGAAATACAGGGGGTTAGGGACTAAATGTCTCATGATCAAAGATCCAGAGGGTCCCTGAAAACATAATTACTATGATGTTATGCTGCCCTTTATGGAAAATCAGACATTCAAATACAGATTCAGGCAAAGGCCATTGTTTTACCCACAATCGGCAAACTTTGGTGTTCTTACCCAATTAGAGATGAAGCAGTGCTCTGGCTCAGGTTGGCGCTGTAGCTAATTGGTTCTCCCCATTGGTCCTTCACAGACCTTATAGACTATAACTATGCCCACTATACCTCTGAAAATCTGAAAACCCATCCAGTTTCATAAGAGTTTAGTAAATCGTTACTCATCCCTCAAGCAAAAGACAAAAGAGATTTCTAAGATCTCAGTTACTGTGTGGAAGACCACATGACCAAACTGGAAAAGAGCATTTCCAGATCAAGAATTGTCAAACCAAACATTTTGTTGCTAATGCCACTGAAGCTAGGATCAGCATCGCTATGGTGAGTGATGGTATGCTGATCATCTAGCCAGTGCTGGAGCAGCCAGCCAACATGGGACCTCACGAATACCGGGGGGTATTTCGCACAGCGGCTTCAGTGGCATGATTTTCTCAGCCTGTGAATTGTAGCAGATGCCATAACATTTTCCAGCATATTTGAAATTCTCGGTGATGGGTCTCGTAGTATGAGTAGCAGTAGCTGCGATGGTCGGTAGCCAATGAGAGCGCGAACAAAACTCTCATAGAGTGAAAACAACAACAAGCATGGCAAAAGGGTTTGTGGAGAAAAAACCTGTCACAAGGCTCTCTGCCACGTCGGCTTTGTTTTGGAGCCTCTGCTGAGAGAATATTCATGCCAGGTTTCTCCTCTGCGTTGATAAGGGGTACTGAAATTTGGTATGGGGGCAATAGGGCTAGAAGAAAAGAGGGCATAGCATGCAGTGACTAAGATGGACTACAGTCTGTAACTGTAGACCTACACAGTTCTACTATATAGTAAGCAGAGCTGATCAAATGGACAATGAGCGTAGATACAAGGAGGTGTATCTAATGAAGTGGACAGTGGGTGCACACTGTCATGATTTTAATTCTGATTGTTTAATTAAAGGGCCAGAAAATTGATCAAGGCTATTTGACAGCGTAACTGGTGGGTACAGTGGGTAGAGGATGGTGGGACACAACCCCGGAGTCTCAGTATCTCGCATGTGGTGTGTGCGTGGGTAGCGTTAAGGAAACTAGCACATTACTCAGTAAGGTCCAGCTAGCAAGACGGCAATTCTGTATCAACAGATGTCACTTTGTATGGACGTCATAGTTAGTGGAGAAAAAGGAACACACAATGTACACACACACTGTAAATGCACACGCGCACGCACAAAAACACGCACACAGTAAGAGAGGGCTGTGGACACTTGACCTTGTCTTATCTAATTTGGGGTTGCCTGCTGAGATAATGATGGTGTTTGCCCTGTGTCATTTTTCCAATGAAATTATACGTGTACTCTCTCTTGTTTTCTAGGTCTCTCTGTTTCTCTCTCTCTCTTGCTTTCCAAGGCTCTCACACACATGCATGCTTTTCTTCCTATACTACAAAATTAACACCTCAAACGAAGGCTGTCTATGTGCTTTGGAAGGCTGGCTCCTCCCCCCCAGGTCCTATTTTTAAAACGCCACCAAGAACGTCAACACCTCTCATATAGCTGTCTCTTAATCCAGCAAGCTTTCAGTCAGCTTTAGGAGTTCATTTGCCACTTTTACAGCTTTACTTTGTTTCTTCTACATAAGCCAGTCAACAGGAAACATAGAGAAATAGCAAACTGTGAAAAGGAAATGGTTCGGTAATGAACACCTTTAAAAAACATCTGTTTTCATAAGTAAGAGCAAAAAAAAAAAAGTCAATTGGCCCTTTAGGATGTGTTTGACACATTTGGTAAAATCAATACACCTAAGCTGTGATCATGAGTCCAAGAGCACGGCAACATTTTTTAGCAGCAAGAGAAACACCATTCCTTCCAATTAAAGAGCAGGTTCAATAGAGCTATAAGGAACAACAACAACACAAACACCTTTTCAAATGTGGAAGACACACTCACACCTCTGCATTCTGGTGCTATACGGAACGGAGCGCATAGGCTAGGTCTATAATTAGCATGTGCTGTAATCACATTAGGTTAACATCTTTCAACACATCACAGATGAGATGAATTAGCATCAGTGTTTGCTTCTTCAGCCTCCATAAGCCTCCTACTAAGTTCAGTTTTCTGACCAAGGGCAGATGCTATGATACACATATTAATTTAACACAGGTTGTGAGACAATAGGCACTGTGAATAAAGTACAGTTCGTATTTTATAAAGATGCACCAATCTTTTTCTCTTCTGATATTGATTTAGATACCGAAACTCAGGATATCGGCCAATCCCGACTATCACGGCTGGACCAGAAGGAGAATTCTGGGTTGGACATTTGTCTAGTCAATGCCTACTACAACTACAGCCACTGCAACACAAACACTATTGGGGGGATGGTGTCCACCGCTGCCTTCCCCTTATCAGCTTTCTGTGCATAAATAATACACGACTGTGCTAGAATAAAGATCACCAAGGAAACACAGATATTCCCACAAATGCATTTTACCAGACTCTTACCCGACCTGCTTACACATTAAAAGCATAACATATGGCATTCACTACAAAAACAGATTTTTAACTAGAGGTTTCACTGTTCGGCAGTTAAAATGCTTTAGAGGGTGGGATGTAGTTTACGATACTGGAAAATAAGTAAAATCATAACCTAACCTATATAACATGTAAATGATTGCTTTACTCACCTAATTGGGTGGAACGGATGACATTCGTGAATCAGACGGGATTACTAATTGACTAGCATTTAGAGGGCTAACCGCTGGTAGACGAGTCACGATGTCACATGATGACCTTGGTAAACCAATGAAATTTTGTTAAACCAATGACATAATATTGTTCTCAATAGTTCATCCTGAAAAGAGGACTAATAGGTGTCTGTCCAGGTATTGCGCCGGACAGAGGACTGGGAGTTGAAAAACCGGACTAAAACCGAATGTGTGGTCACCCTGTATATTGATGATGCAATCTTGCTGACTTAGCATTAATCATCCTATATAGACTCATTGGAGGTGTCTAAGCAATGTGCGCTCCGATCTCCTCCTAGCTAGCATTTTGTGTCGCTGTTATGATTTGGGTCAGGGAGTTAAAGTCACCCATGCGGCCTACTAACTGCATTGTTTTTCAGAGCTCAGCCACAAACATCTTCAATCACAAAAGCGATGCAAACATTCATCCGGACGGCACATCAGGTTACCAGAAATTCAGAAACTAACCTACTTGCAGTCTTGTTTTGCCAACTGGATCAAGTAAATGAAAGCACA
Organism: Semaprochilodus insignis; assembly: GCA_034552555.1. Lineage (NCBI taxonomy): Eukaryota > Metazoa > Chordata > Actinopteri > Characiformes > Prochilodontidae > Semaprochilodus > Semaprochilodus insignis. Next base: position 8,982,286 of record CM067478.1, read on the forward strand.
GAGTGAATGTGGGCATTTCTTTTTAATGTCTGTGTCAAAAATTGATCATATCGTATGATGCAAAAAGCACAATGCATATTGTATCATGAGTATCATCACACCCTCTCTCATTACCTAGACACTACGCTCACTCCCAGCAGTACAGCTGAATTCAGTAGCAGCTCCGTCAGCCCGAGGTACAGGACAGAGTGAACACACAAAGGGCTCCTGCTCCACTACTGTTGAGTTCTTTCTCCTCCATGGCTACGAGCTGGACCTGAGCGGCTTGAGCTACGCTGCTGTCACACTGCCAGTCTGTGGACGAGATGGGCTGTAATGAGGCAGACGAGGCTTCCTCCGAGGCCTAGAGCCGGCCTAGCATGAGCTGCTTTAACTCACGACATGATGTCTGAGGATCTGACGATGGAAATGGTCTTAGAGTCCCTGTCAATGAGAAACTTTACCTTCTCAAACACACACACGCACACACACACACACACACACACACACACACACACACACACATATATATATTTACGGCAGGAGTGATGAAATAGTGTTGTTTGCAGTCGGAGTCTGTTGGGGATCGGCTGCCTGCTGATCCTTGTGTGAGAGATAGTAAAAATGTTTGGCAGCAATAATGCTTCGGAGGGCGGGATGTGGTTTTAGGCCCGCATGCCTGGCTGAGAATAAGCTCTAATAACCTCTCAGTTGCAATTAACAGTATTTGAGGATGTTTGCGGTGCAATCAGAACACCGCTGTCAGCCTGCGCACGTGATGCAGGGATGGCGAGAGCAATGGAAAGGAGGGGTGAGAAGAAGCTAGAGTGAATTTCAAACTCCAGGAGACCATTTTCTCCCAGCTGGCTACAGAACAAAGAGACTGCCGAAGAACCTACAGTATCCTTGCAATCCTCTTTCTTTCTCTCTCTCTCTTTCTCGCACACACACACGCACACACACACACACACACACACACACACACACACACAAAGTCACTTTGATGCACAGTGACTGCTTGCATACACACTTGAGCTTTCTCTCTCCCCTTTCTCTCACATCCATACATGCATACATACACATACAGTCATATGCCAAAGTTTGAACACCCTTGAATAATTTCCCAGTGATGTAATAAAGCTCTGAAATGTAATAAGATTTAGCACTTGTTCGAAAATACAATAAAACCCAGTAATGTAATACCTTGGCAAATAATGTAATACAGAGTCTTAACTCTCAGTGTATGACATTAATTATTACATTTTTGGAAATTATATGACCAGACGCACCAAACTTTTGCATGCAACTGAACACATTTGTTCAATGTTAATTAAGTATATATAAAATTATGTATATTTTAATATACTAGAAATGTACTTTAATACCAGCAAGCACCTTTCAAGAACAGTATTGTTTTGTGTGCTAAATATTGTACTTTTATTTATTGATTTATTTGTTTGTTTATTTATTTGTACTATTGTGTATATATATAAAACATAAAACAAATGTCATCATTACAAGTGCATTGTAGGGCTTGAGTGTACTTACTATAATTATATTAATTTGCACAAACCATACCTAAACCTAATTTGCACAAACCATATTTGTTATGTGCTATAAATGTACTTTAATATGTAATTAATATGTACTTAAGTATATTTAACTGATCCTTCATAGTCTCTCAAAAACTAGTAGTAGTAGTACAGTTATTAAGTGCAAATAATAGTTTAGTACAATTACTTCTATTTAAGTATATTCTTTAATAGCACAAATGATATATATTTAGCATACTAAGTACATAGTTAGTATATCTATACTAGTATATAGTATACTAAGTAAACTTAAATTAAGGGCGCTTCAATTTCCTTTTTTCCTCCTGGGCATAGAAACCTATTTTAGGTAACCAGATTTAATAACTCACAGACCATGTAATGGCCAATAAAAGCCAGTATCTTTGTTCTAATGGCAGCTGGGATATTAAAAAGGATATATAAAAGGCAGTCTCTGTATTATCACTCTATATAAGCAGTAAGAACCAGCTGTCCATGTAAGATGCAAGTAAGTATGAGAATTTGGCCTTTAGCTCTTTTGACATAGCCTTCAGTTAAACTTTTAAATCATTGGGATAATAGTAGAAGAGGAAGATTCTATAAATTTCCCCCTTTCAAATGTGTGAAATATTAGCAACGCTTTAACTTTTAACATGTCTTGAAACTTTTTTTCTGTTCTGGATGATGGAAAACGTAATCAGCTAATCTCTTTCACATCAGGCTCCTGGGTGAAACAATTATAAGTGGACAGTGTTAAAGATCTGATCTAATCAATCTTACCAACACCATCAGAAGTAGTCAGAGACACATATGACTACATAACATTTGTATTGTGAATGCTGCAATGTCTCAACAGGTCCCTGACACCAATGAAGGACCATTAAATCCAGGGTGCCATCACAGCAGTGCTTAATCTCTTATTCAATCTACTTGATCTAAAATGTGGGTGATACTTATCCTGCAGTCACAATATCCAATCACACATGTCACTGGAGCCCCAATTGAGACATACCAGGGAAATGCCAGGTATCAACGGCTATACATCTTTCTGTCCACTCGTGCTCAGATCATTCGAGGAACTGAGTGAGATTTCATTACAAGACTTGTGACTCACTCATGTCAACCGTGTACACTCCAGGCCTTAAGCTAGAGGTCACTGCTATCACTGTCTAATTAGCTTCCTCAGAAGCACTTAACTGGCTGGATCAGATGCTTAAGGGTCTGTTAAGGAAGTGCAGCACGTTAGATGCAGGTGGGAAATAAACTATGCAGTAAAGTACATCGCCAGGAGGAGGCCTGTCACCATGGACTCAAGCTTTGCACATAGACATATAGAGTGAAAAGTCCTGAGATGCTTTTGCTTGAAGCTCAAAGTCTATAAGAATAGATGCCTTCTTGAAATGTTTTAACACTGGATGAAAAAAAGTCATGGATGAACAGATGCACAAAAGAATGGAAGATGAAGCAAAGTGTGACTGAATGGGCTACAGACGGTGGTCCAGCTTGATAGTTTTTGGTTATGTAGGATTAGCTTTAGCTCCCTAAGGTTCTCTGATTCTGAGACTAATATGTGTGGGTGGGGCAGGAGACATCAGTCTAGTGATTGGTTAAAAAAAATGCTTACAGAAGCATTCTCTGAGATTAGGACCGCCCCGTTTACATTGAGAGAAAACATGGTCAAATATGTTGGTCTTTTACTGGTCATTTACGGGTCATTGAAAATATTAAGAGGGTAAATTTGGTATATGTTATTAACCTAATAAGAAAGAAAACACAGGTTTAGGTTCCCTAGCTCTGTGACACAGACCCGTACACCCATTATGTGTATAGGCTTTGCAGCAATTCATATGAGCTCAACTAATTAATACCAGGTATTACAAGATTATCACAAGTTTGATTTAACAGATCAACATGCTTTGGTAATACTTCCTGTGAATCCTGTATTCATAATGCTAGCTAAATGCATTCCTATAGTGTTATATGACATACATAATGCCTTATAATACCAAGCATAAACTTGTACAATTACCTTCAACTAGTTATAATTACATACAGCATTTTATAAAACAAGAGTATACGATCAGGTTTCATAATACACTATAATATGTGTTCATAAGAACATTGTAAGCATGAATGTTGTACTAGGTCAGCTATAGCTTTAAACAAGCTTTGTCTTAAAAAATTCTGAGCAGCATATGAATTTGGCAGAGCAACAAATTACCAGTTAGACAGTCTCACTTCACTTAGAGCCTGTAAAGACAACTTATAACACTCAATAAGGTATAATGTACTGACGTGAAGTGTATTGAACATTTAAATAACGTTAAAAACATTGCTTCACTTAAAGCCTGTAATGGTCTGGCATAAAACTCTATAAAGTGTTCTGGTGCATTGCAGCATTAGTGTCTACAGAGTTCTTATGGGCACATATTATTAGGTGTTATGAAACCTGACATTATGAAGTTGCACTATTAAGTATTATGCATATCAGTATAACTACTTAAGAGATATTAAACAAGCTTATGCCCATTATGAAGTGTTATGTATGCTATATAATGCCTCATAAATGCATTTATAGAGAATTCATAAGAAGCGTTACCCATGCGTTTTATTCATAAATAAATATTCACATTTGTACACATTTGTGTAGGTTTATAAAGAGCATACAGTGCCTTACTTGTTCCTTAGTCGTCTTATTTTTCCAGGAGCGTGGGTCATTCTTAACAAATGAGGCAGCATGGATCTCTTAGTGACTCTTCAGACATAGGAGCTCTATACAGTTATCTGAGCTATCTTATTACCCTGTCTCATTGTAAGTCTTCCAGCCTGTCCTTGCAAACTGTTGTTAACTGTCTTCAATAGCGTGAAGAGAAGGCTAAGGAGACATTCCGTTAAACACACTTATTATATTTAGCCTAAAAGATGCTGACTCATGGAATGATCTGCTGTTCAACTCTAAATGCTGCATGGTTTTTCTGTAAGAGCTTACTGAAAAGAAGTTAAGGCTTCTTTCTTTTGAAAGGCTTATGACCTCAGTGCAAAAATTGAGAAGGATAATGTCTCACTGCATTCAACATGCGTTGACTGGTTGTTAACATACAGGCATATATTACATTTGACAAACAGAATAGAGCATACAAATTTTGCCTGTGGGTCTAGTGAAGATTGTCACATAGAGACACATGCTCAAAGGGATCTTGTGGTTATCTCAAAGAAGAATGTTAGAATGAACTAAGTGATTTTTTCTACATGACTTGAATGAATGTGACAGGATTGTTTCCCCCAGGCTGTTCCCTGATCCGTCCCTGGAATACTTCTGACCTATGTTTAACCAGCATAAGGGTCAAGAAAAGAGCAGCCTCCATTTTAGACAATTTCTGTCAAGAGCATATCAAAAGCATTACTGGAAAAGTAAACGATGTGAAAGTGATCAGGCATGTGTTTTTAAATGCACTCATCGTCAAAAGAATAGTTGCACCCCGAACAAAGTGTGGGATTGCAATGCTATTGGGAAGAAATATAAAGAGAACCAATAATATACCAAGAACAATAAATGATGATAAATTTAAACTGATATAGGTAATATTTATTGAGATACACATACAAGAGTATGGTGTCAGGCCGTCATTTTTGCTAATGCAACAAGCCAGATGTCTCGAGTTGTAGAGGTTCTAAATGGTTCTTAATAATCCATCCCATGCAGCCTAAATATTCTCACACAGTTCCTGCAGATTGTGCAGTAGGGGTGGAGGTGGAGTGACAGCAGGCCTTCTGGACGTGTGACGCGTGACAAAATACTGTTCATCTTGGTGCTGAACACAGTGCATCTACACACTAATTTGTTGGTCGTCTCCACCAAGACAAAAGCGGGACTCGTCACTGAAGATGACCCGCTGCCATTCTGAGTCACTCCATGACAGTCTGACACGACACCATTGCAGTCTTTGGTGACACTGACGTGGTGTTACGGGCAGTCGCCGTAATGGGGCTGGCACTAACAGGATGACTCATGAAGGGCATCCCTGCTTGCTGAATGTCCACAATCATGGCTGTTGGTTCAGTCAGGAGCACTTACGTGGCCCACATGTCTTTTTCTTTGACATTGTGAGATATTTGCATGTCTCACAATATCAAACCTACCCACCAACTTTCATTCCTTCTGGGTGCAACTATTTATGCAACTGTGTTTTTGACGATGAGTGTATTTAGATATTTTGCTCCTAGACAGCATCAATTCAATAAAGTTCTGCAGAAATCATTAGGCACTTACCCTACCCTTCTCCTTCACCTCAGCAAATTGTATTAAAATGTGGTCCAATTAGTGATGAAAGGGAGTGTGGTGATGCCTTTAACTGTGACTTTATCTCAGCCAGTTGCCTCTTTCATCACAGCAATACTGTGATTCCCACAAAGCAACAAAGACGTCTCGCTGTGTTTTTTTTAATAGCTTATTATACAGTCGCTTCTGATGTTGAAATAACTGATATAAAAGTTGCTCTCTGTAAGTTGGCAACCGGATGGAACCTCATGCCCCTCCAGAAAACTGGAACTCATATTTCTCTGAATGAATACCCTCGAACACAGTGTAGCGCTCAATAAGGGAAAACACAAACATATGCTATTCCCAAGATAGCAGGAATGCTGATTGCATTGACATGAACATAAGCCGAATGTGTTATCACATACAGTATATTTGTAGCTATTTGGACTGATCCAAATGTATCTGTTAAAACACTCTTGCAAATGCTGCGATAATTAGAAAATGGTGCGAAGAAAATTAAGATAACCCCAAGAATAGGCCGTGTTGAATATGAGATGGTGGTAAGAAGCTTGCTAAGCTACAGCTGTACGCAAAGGTTTGAATACCTCCAGACAAATTACAAGTTCTGTTGACTTTCTAAGGTTAACACCCTTAAATATGGCAACTATTAGTTATTTTTTTCATGAGTTCAATATCTTGTCAAAAACCCCAAAATATTTAAAATACTGTATAAAATGTGCCATAACTTTTCACACACTTCGTTTTTTCTTTACACAACATAAAATGCTTCACCAGCACCAGTGTTCTACCCATCGAGCCATGCTACATCAATAGTGTTGCAGTGGCTTAAATGTTTAATGTTTGTGATGTCAATTCAGCACAGGCTCATCTTGATATCAATACTTTCCCCAAATTTTCACATTCCACCTTAAATGATGATGTGGTTACATTGTGGCACCAAAAGCATTCTGGCAACAAGAGTTGCACCATTTAAGGTGGAACTGGAAATGTAAACAAAACGCTGGTGATTAATAAGCTGAATGCCAGCACCTGAATGTAACCACAGCGCCATTTAAACTGGAACAGGAAAATTTGAACAATAAGCTGGTAAACAAGAAGCTGACTTCAGCCTCATTAATGCTGTTTTTTTAATTAGGAGATTCTGGCTATTAAATCAAATCAAATCACGTTTATTAAATTATTAACTAGTAATAGTTAGATTTATTTATTGATTTATTTACCTATATTTTTGTTTGTTTGTTTGACTGTTTGTGTATTTTTTTTGTTTATCTATCCTACCTGAAATGTTCTACACAGAGCTGCTGATAACTATACACTATGGTAGGACAAGTGTTCTTCTTTCTATGGTTTGCAACTGATGCCATAGGGCCACCTAATTCAAGCTCCTGCCTCAGCGTAATAACACAGAATGCGAATGGCACTGTCTACAGCCAGTGTGTAGTTTCCCCATTCTGCGCTGCTGTAGCAACTTTGTGACTCTACATGGCAGCCTCTCTCGGAAGTCAGCCAGCTCCTATGTAGATATGAAGTGCTCATTCAAAGCTGATGAAAATACAATTTGTAGTTACAGGTAATTACACTATAATGAAAACACAGTTTTGTGTACTGTATTCCATTTCTGCTAATAGATCCCCCCCTAAATCTTACACACTGCTCCTGTAAGGTTTGCAAATAAACAGCAACTGTGCACTACATTGTACAGAAATCTGTCCTCTGTAGAGGATGTGGTAACTTGGAAAACCAACAAAGTGTGTAATTTGACTGGGGAAGCTGAAACGTATGCATACGACTGTATATTTGTCCTCTTAATTACCAGTAACAATGTGCTTTTGTCTACATGGAAGCAGCAAAGCGAATACAAGCCAATAAGCTTTGCAGAAATCTTTGGTAGCTATGAATATCACAGTTTATCTCCATAGGAGTGGATTACTGCAATGCCAGAGACAGCTGAATGGATGAGTATTCCAGAGATGAAAAAGATGTATTGTATTGTTTAGGGGACAACAGTACAGGGTCCTTTGAGCTGTACCATGTAAAGCTAGCTAGAGGCCCTTTCCTCTGTCATATCATGCTCGCATTGCTTGATGTGCAGAGCAACTGAACCCAACACCATGATAATTGTTGTTTTTACAGTGTCTTTTTTTTCTTCTTCCTCCTTTTTTAGGATAATATCAATCCCCCCCCTAGCCCTCATCTCCTCCTCCTTCTCACCACCACTGTGTGCTATTCTTATACTGTCCCTCCACACAGTACTACACATAGGTTTTGTGTTGGACTAATCTCCTTCTCTCTCCCTCTTACTCTCTCGCTCTACTTCTCTTTCTCTCCTTCTCTCATTCGTTCACTTTCTGTTCGCTAAGGAGTCAGGAACACTTTTCAATTAGCCAACCTAGCAAAGAGTGGGAATTACAGCCTAATCCCCTAATCCCAAAACAAACACATCTATCGCTCACCCACCCCCCTCAGGACCTACCTCTCCTCTCTCATCCCTCGCTCCTCCTCATTTCAGATTGCTTATTTAAGAACATTCCTGCCAGCATAAAACAGTTTTTAGAGCTGTATGAAATCCTACCTTGATTCTGCAAAGTGTATATTTTATCCATCTTTAATCTATTGCTGCATGTCTGAAACTCTGTATAGGCCTCTGTCTCTGCCTCTCTCCAGCCTAGTACTGGAGCTCCTCATAGCTTCCGTATTACAAAGACCATGTCTCCTCTCTGTCTGTCTCTGTACACCAGCACCAGCAGCGTTGTTGGTCTGAGATGATTATGTCTCTGCATAGCTTTAGGGGCCAGCTCAGAAGAACGGGTCCGGGATGAAACATGACATTTATGAGGCAGTGTGTCTCAGGTGTCAAGAGACACGAGAGGAAGTGCTGAACGTGCAGCCTGTCTTTGTTTGTAGTATTGTGTGTATGAGTGTGTAGGAGAGAGAGAGAAAAGTGAGAGCTGAAGGACAGTGAAGAACAGCTCTCTGCTGGCTGGATCATACATCATCAGCGTTGTGAGAGAGAGATGGACTAAGGCCGTGTGACAGCTCTGTCTCCTAATGCAGTTTCTGAAGACTCATGTGTTGCAACATGACATAGACAGCTTTGATATCCCCCACAACCACCCCCGGACCCCCCATTGCTCCAACTGCTGTACAACTCTTAATGTCCCCTACATCAGTTCTCAATCCTGGAGTGCGCATTTCTGACAGCACTGAGACGGCACCACAAACAACTCTTATGATATGGGACAACTTATTATTCAGTGCCCCGGGTTTCATTTCAACATTTGGCACAACTGGCCCATCATGCTTACACTCACACTTTGCCTTTGATGCTCATAGAAGTTTCTAGGAACTACAACATATTCGTAACTAGGCATCTTTCTCTTCTTCATTTACTGTCCCATAGACTAGTGTAGCCCTTAGACAGAAGCCAGAAAGAAAGTACATTGAAGAAGTACAATGACAAGGCTAGAATGGCACTTTATCTACTTCAGCAAATCTTTAGGCTGGCTTTACACTTTGCAACTTTCTAAAGTCCTGCAGCTCACCTCAAACCTGTAACTGCAACAGCTGGAACAACCAATAAAAAAGATGATCACACGTCACACATTTACAAAAACTGATAGATCAATGGGCAAGAAAATAAAAACAGAATATGGGTTTTCTGGGCAATTGAAAAGGACCCCACAACCCCCCAGTTGTCAGTTAATACTGCATTTTTACTAATGTTTCTGTGCACTCCTTAGGGGGTCTTTAGAAAAGGGAATGTTTCTATTTAGAACAATCAGTTGCTTAGGTCATTCTTTGCATTGTAAAATGGGTCTTTGTGGGTCTATATATGTCATAAATATTGTACTTTTATTGTTATAAGCTTGATCTCATAACAACAGAGGAATCACTTTTGGTGCTATATAGAAGCATTTTCAAAATGATTCCATAGACAACACATTTTCCATCAGTCCAAAGAACCGTTTTGCCATGCAAATATACATTTAAGCATATTAAGGCTTATATTGAACTCATAGTTGAATAATGAACCCCTGAAGTACCTTCTTTTTCTCTACTATGGCTGCTGGTTTTTTATTTGTTTCAATGTAGTTAGATTTATCATTTTTCACCCCCTAGTCTTAGACAAAATTCAGATTCTTTTGGAATGCATGATTTTAACATTTCACAGTTTAAATTGGGCACTGGACAATAGAGCTAGACTCTCCGGGCCAAAACCAGATGCTGGGCAACACTAGCTGCACTTACATAGTTTTCATGTGGACAAAAATGTACACCTAGATGTAAAAGCTTTTTTCTCGGTTTAACAAAGTAAATAAATCTGCTAGACCAACTAAACTAGCCAGCTACTGATAACAAACTAGGCTACAGCATAAGTGGTTTAATCTAAAGGACAGCTACAGTCTGTGGTAGAATACAAGCAAGTTGCACGTGTCCTTGGCAGTTCTGAACATTAGAAAAAGCAAAGCTGGCTCAGACTGTTACAGTAAAGGAACATGAAGTATGCTGACTGTATATGGACTGCAAATAGCACTGTTAAAAAGTCCAAACGTGTTGACAGTAACATGTTTTGGGGGCAATTCAATCCTCTCCAGACATTGAAGAGGATATGTCATCCTGCCCCTCTTACATCTATGCCTATTATTACCAGCAAATATTATCTCTATAATCCTTAAAAAGGAGGCAACTGGGAGAGTCAGGAGAAACGGTAGACAACAAGAACAGTCAGACCAACTATAAATATTTAAAGTGTGTATCTATAGTATATCTGCTGGGTTAAACCAGCGGCCCCACATCAAGTGGTTCAGCCCTGCTTTGTACAGTGTGCGGAGCGGCTTGTAGAGGGGCTGACTCACAATGACTGGAAAACCCAACAAGAACTCACGCACACACAAACACCAGCATGAGACAACCAACAGACTTTATTTCCACATATCAAGTGAAATAATCCAAAATCTATCAATATATCTACCAGATCTATCAATATATCTATAAAATCTATCAGAATCTCTTAACTACCTAATTTAAAGTTCTTTTTTAAAGTTATTGGTACTCTACTTCACTTGTGGTGCGTGCTATATGGTGCTGGTGCTCTTCCCAAAATGAGCTTCACCTGTCCATAGTCCAGAGAGGACCAGGCACAACGTGCTGGCAGGAAAGGCCAGCTACTCTGCCTCTCTAACCACAAGTGGATAGAGATTAGATGCATAAGTTAGCGTCTTATTCTCATTTGCCTTTCCATCCTAAATGATGCTGCAGTTAAATACCTGTATGGGTGCCAGCATGTAACTGTTGCACTATAAAATGTGGAATGTATGTGGTGGGCTGATAAAGGGAGGCCAGGGATCAAGCAAGTTCTTGTTAGGATACAAGTACAAGAAAAACAGAGAGAGGAAGAGAGCAAGGGATGCTGAGAGTGTTGAAAAGGTGAAAAGAGTGTATACTTGAATGTACAGCACTCTCCGATCTTTATTATCTGCACTCTTATTGGCTGCCTGACTTGCTACCCGCAGGACTGGCTGAGAGACAGAGCACTGAACTGTAGTTAGCTTCTAGAGAGATAGGAACACACTCATCGAAGAACAAACCTATGCTATCTTTGTATAACTGTATAACAGTGCTTTATTTCTGTTGGACCGTGTGCATGCTTTCAGCATTGTCAACACAAAAATGTCCTGATATTTGAGAGCATTGAGAGAGAGGGTGAAGTTTGAATATGTGTAGGCGTAAACTGTGCACTCAGTGGCTGCTTTATTAGGTAAGCCTACCTCAGATCTACACCTTTTGTCTATTTTATCAGCTCTACTTACAATATAGGTACACTTTATAACTCCACAATCACAGACTGCAGTCCACCTGATTCTCTGCATTTATTAGCCTTTCTTTACCTCTTTCACCAATGATCAGCACCCCCACAGGACCACCACCGAGCAGGCTTTAAAAGGAACGATGCAGACACAATAGGATTTTGCCAATCAGTACGGCTAATTCAGTACATTTTCAGAACAAGAAAGAAACACATCTGCAAATTAACACAAATGTGGACAACTGTTTAATCTCACTTTCTAGTTCTTATTTTCATCCATCCATCCATTTATTTATTTATGTATGGGTGATATTGGTAGAGGTTAGGGGGCCTCCAAAGATGCTATGCTTCCAGGGGCTTCACAAGACATCTGTACCTGTCTACTGCCCAAATAATACCTGTTCAGTAGTGATCCTGCAGCGTGTCCTGACCTTTGATGAATAGGATAAAAGGGGCTAACTTACTATTCAGAGAAAGAGATGGGCTATAGTCTGTAACTGCACAGTGCACCTATACAGAACTTAATAAAAAGGACAGTAGGTGTAGATACAAGGTAGAGGTCATGTCATGTCATCGCTGTCAGAACAAAACCCCTTCTCAAAAATGCTGTACTTACAGGAGAAGGAAAACATAAACACTATGCAAAGAGTAACTGCAGATTTCAAACTATGCAAAACCTGACAAAAACGGATACGGAACCTTTAGCAAATGTTCTGCAAGGAACCGACTCCAGTGCTATGTCATTCATTCGTTTACTACTCCTGATAAATCGCTGGCCTTTAAAATGACTATTTGCCTATTCCTTATCTGCTGCTTTTAGGTTCTGATGTTCCCCTCCCTGCTCCTCACCACCACCAGTTTGACCCTCTCCAGTTGTCCAGGGGGTGCCGCCCTGATCTGGCAGGTTCTGCGAAAGGCCTGGCGTTTCAAGTCCTGGAATGTGGACCGATCCTATGCCAAATAATAGTTAGTCTTCAATTACGTCTACCATAATCTACCTTCACTCCTGAGTATATGTGGTACTGTTTCTGTCTGGCTGTGTGGAACAGTAATGATATTTATGTCTGTTTGCATCTTGTAGAGCAGCTTCAGAAGAATGTTTGATTGCTCAAATATTGCTTTTCAGTCTCTAAGGAGACTTGATGGTGACTCTCCTAACATTCCTTAGGAAGAAATGGCAGGAAAGATAAAGGAGAGATACGAGTTTAGTTCCAGATAAACATGAGCGGTATTATCTTAACCATTCTGAGCACAATATGTGACTTTCCTGATATCTCTACTAAAACTCAAGAAGGGACACATGAGATTTCAGGGGACGTTTGCTCTGGAGAACTAAACAATAGTGTTCTTTGTTTTTCCATCTGATCTCATTGTTGTCGAGGAGGAACTACAGAGATATTCAGGAAATCTCTTTTTTGATTCTTCCAGTGGGGTGGACTGCAGCAATGTGTGGGAGTTTTTATATTTACGATTTCGCACAGAGCACTTTGGTCCACACACATTGTTTTTGCTGGGGTTGACAAACATGCCCGCAAGATTTGATGTATCTCAATGTTTCTGTATGTGTTTCTCAATTGCTGTGATAATATTGCACAGGAATGCAGTTCAAACATCTGGCCTTTAGAAAATTCTTGTTTTACATTATTTTATAGTGGTGCTTACAATGTTTCTGAACCCTTTAGAATTTTCTACATTTCTGCATAAATATGAACTAAAACCCCAGAACTTCATTAAACAAATGAGACAAACATATTAGACTTGGTCATTTATTTATCTGAAAACAAAATCCAATATTACATATCTGTAAGTAAAAGAGTATGTAAACCCTGGCTTTCAGGATCTGGCGTTACCCCCTGGTGCAACAAGAACTGCAACTAAAAGTTTCACTTTTATTTTAGAATATTTCTCCATTCAGAACAGCTTCCACAACATTCCTATTAGATTAAGGCCAGGACTTTGACTTTACTATTCCAAAACTTTAATCTTCTTTAATCATTCTTCAGTAGAAAGATTTGAGTGTTTAGGGTCATTGTCTTGCTGCATGACCATTGCTCTCTTGAGATTTGGTTAATTCAGTCAATGTCCTGACATTTTATTTGTTTTTAGAATTCATTATTCCACCAATGATAGCAAGCCATCTTGTCTCAGATGCAGCAAAACAGGCCAAAACCATGATACTACCGCCACCATGTTTCACAGATGAAATAAGGTAAATAATAAGAATAAGAATACAGGAATGCAGTGTCCTTTTTGCATCTTATTTTAACCAAAAAGATCTAATTTGGTCTCATCTGTTCACAAAACATTGTTCCAATAGCCTTCTGCCTCACCCATCTTTATCAAAGTGCAGACATGCAGCAATGTTCTTTTTGAAGGGTAGTGGATTTCTTCTTGCAATTCTGCCATGCACAGCACTGATGTTCAGTGATCTCCTGATAGAGAACTCATGAACATTACCATTAGCCACTTTGACAGAAGCCTTCAGTTGCTTAAAAGTTACCCGGGTTCCTTTGTGACCTTGCAGACTATTATAAGTCCTGGAAATATCTTTGTTGGTCCAACGGTCTTGAATTTTGTCCAGTTATACACTGGACTGTCTGACAGTGGATGGTGGAGTCTAAACTCTTTAGAGACGGTCTGGTCCCCCTTTTCAGCTTGATGAGCTTCAACAACTAAGTTTCTCAGGTTTATCAGAAATCTTCTTTGTTGATACACTTCCAGAAACATGTGGTATGAAGATCAGACTTTAATAGATCTCTGATAGATCTTGGGGGTGTGATAGATCTCATGCCTGGATGTTATCCGGTTGAATGAAAACATTGGATAATTTTCCTCAATAATAAATGGCCAAGTATAATAATTTTGCCTCATTTATTAAATTAGGTTTATCATCTTTATCCTCATTTAGTACTTGTGTGAAAATCTGATGAGGTTTTAGGTCAAATTTATGCAGAAATACAGACAATTATAAAGGGTTCACAATTTTTAAGGACCACCACATGTAGGGCATAAGTTTGATTCCATGCTCTGACATTGTATAAAAACAACCAACTGTGTTTGTGTGTGTGTGTGTGTTATTCTGCTGAGAGGCTGATTGTGATGCTGTGTGTGAGAGAGCACCATGTGCCAAATGTGGAGGGTCACATTTCATTTCCTTCAGTGTGTCCCTGACGATCGATTCCTTTCAGAGAGAACCAGAGAGGAGGAGGAGGAGGAGGCTGAGAACGAAAGATGGATGAGAGAGGAAGAGAACTGGGAAGTAGCTGTATGATGAACAAAATGAAAAGTGAGATAAAAGGTGATTACGAGTCCTCTTTTTGCCATATGCTGTGTTTATATTAATGAGTATATGCTGATGTTGTTGCGGTGCTGCCATTTCCAGACGTATCCTTGTGTGTTAATATTTACACTCTGTAAGGTCCAGTGTGATCCTCTCCTGTAGTGGAACTAAAGTTTATGCAGGTCTTCCCTGGGGACTATAGAACAGACGCACACATTTACCGACTGACTTCCTGTTGGTAACACATGAAAAATGACTGCATTTCCTGGACCCCCTGGGATTCAGAGCTACAGGACTGTAATGGTTTAGTGGCTCTCAGGAGTCAGAGAGAGAAGCTAGCAAGAATACAGCAGCCAGAGATACGCGCACACACACAGACAGACTGTTTGTCAACTCTTTTACAGCATATGGTGTTTTGGATGTGGGATTTGGAAGATTTTGTTTTGCAGAACCATAAGAGAGTCATTATCTTACATTTCAGAGCAGTGTTTTCTAAAGTGAGCCATGGAAACCCGTCTGCACTGCACAGTGTCCTGTACTTGCTGCTCTGGCACCTGATTCAAGAAGGATCATTAACTAATGATATGACATGGTGAAGAACCCTGAGCAGGAAGGCACTGCTTTACCCACAAACCAAGAAGTCTAGCAATACCATTGTCACACACACAGACAACCAACACACACACACACACACACACACACACACACCCTCGTTACACATGAAGTAGTAGATAGGGGTTATTCTATAATTTGTTTCAATGGGACCAATAGAGACAGTCTTTTTATACAGGCCAAGGGAAAATAATGGATATTCTCTTGAAATAATAAAAAAAAAAAAAAATAAATGACCCTCCCTCCCTTCTTTCTCCCCCACCCTCTCTCTCTGTACAGTCCTGTGCAAGAGATCAGAGATTCAAAACAGGCAAATAAAAACAAGTACAAATAATTTCATTTTTTTTAGCATCAAGACGGAAGAAGGAAGCAGAGACATTTGCAATACTTTACATGAAGGGTCACAAATTAATTGATAAGACAGATAGATAAGATAAGAAAACACTTTATTGATCCCAAAGGAAATAACAGATCCTGAAGGAAATTTCAGAATACTTGATTATTATATGGTTGTAAGTTACTAGATACCTATTATTAATATATAGTTAAGTGTAGCACTGATTATTTTTAGTTATTTTGATTAAGGTTTACGCACATAAACTACAGATCAAACAAAGAAGCTGCTAGTATTCTCAGAACAATGGATTGACCAGATTTAAAATCCAAGCTGCCCCTTGATGGACTCATTCTAAGCTAATGAAGACAGAAACCATGTGTAGGTACAGGTTACACTAATATAAACACAGTCTTGTATATTATATTCCATTTCTGCTAATATAACTCTCTGAATCTTACACACTGCTCCTTTAATTATTTGTTGATTGATCTGCTGACTTTTTGTTATTCATATTGTTATTCATACTTTATATCCCTCTCAGTAAGTGATCATTTTTTTTTATTAATGAATAAGACTTGACTAGTTACTGAAATTCTAATTGAACTTTATTTGTTTTTGTGTCTTCAAGAAAAATGGAAAATATAGATGCATTATCAATTAATGTTTGTCTTAAAACATTTTATACAATAAACCAAACTGTAATCAAGAACAGTTCAGTTTTTATTCAGCTAAAATGAGTCCTTCACACTTGCACATCTTATCTAACTAAAGGGTCTTAAGGGATCCAAAAATGGATTGTCCATGGCATTGCTTCAAAAAGAACCTTAAAAAATAATATAATAAAACAATAGTATTACAAATAATGGCGGTATGTGCATATTTCATTCTATTGCTTATAAGGAGAACTGCCTATATATGTCTATAAATTAGCAGCCTGTGTTTTTACCTGTTACCTCTTAAATGTTGTAGAGGTGTGTGTATAGTGTGTATAGGCTAAGCTTAATCATGGATTCATAATGCAATTAGCATATTGTTGCTGTCCAATGAAAAACATGTATCTCCATTTTGATTTTTACTTTTAGGCATCATTTAATCAGAGCAGTAGTCATTAACATTGTGTGGAAATTTCATGATAAATGGACCAGCAGAAATGACTCAAAACTGCCTGGAAATAGGTCTGTTGCATTAAAAATACATTAAAATTACATTAGAATTTAATTAGGTTTTGCCTTTTCTGATACAATTGCCATTCTGCAGATAGTTGTTTTTCTTTGGATAGTGTCAATATATTAGTAGTGTAGATCATCACTTCCCTTGGAGGGACATATAAAGGAGTAAATACTGGTTAGGTAATATGAAGTCAAGAATAATTAAATGTAATGTAAAGACAGTTCTGAGCACAGTCAGGCAGCTGTAGCCAGTAAATCCCAAGGACTGTGCTCCACCGAAGTCTGCACAGTGGAGGAAGATCACTAGACTGATTCATAGACAATTAATGGCACTAATGCAAAAGTACTGCTTACATCTCATATTCCATCTTTGAGCAAACACACTTATCAATTTATTAGTGTAGCATATTATGCAGCAGTTATTATACAGTTAATGAGTGAATAATCTATGAACTAATAACAGTTGAAACCCTCAATTAACAGTTTAGTCAATGACTAACTACTAATTAATAAATAATGCTTTATAAACTTTAAATAAATAAATAAATAAATAAATAAATCATAACTAGTTAGAGACTTCATAATGACATAATTGATCTTTCATTTGCATATATTTAACACAACATTTCACAGGAGCCTTAATGGAACCTAATAGGCTCATTTTCAATGTTCATAATTTTATTTTCGGATTCTACTGTAATAGATTTACATGCTTGTCATCCTCTGTATGGCACACTCTGTCATACACAAGCCGCACCTTTCAACGAGCACTGTGTACTCTGATTAGTCAGCTCACCCACTATCTTCTGACTGGTAAACCACACTGCTGTGGCTATTCTTACATTGGGATTGGTTCTGCCATATCAGTTTGATAGTATCACAGTCAGATCCTGAAAGCTCGGTAGAACAAGTTGGTAGATCCACCTTCGCAAGCTAGACTGGAGCAAGACATTTCAGAGTCGTACTTTTTACAGCTCTCTGTGTGCTGTATGAGGTTGTGTCAGACATTAAGGATTGTGTTACATGATGATGTCACCTTGTAACAAAGAAAAGGGCTGGAATCCCCCCAAGGTGTTTCAGGCGGCTGAGAAGAGTGGTTTCTGTGGGAGAAAGTTTGTCCCTCTGGCATGTACTTTGAACTTTATAAGTCTACAGACCGTTTACATGCACATTAAGCTAACACACTCAAAGAAAGGGATACAACTGAAGAGCATACTAATTCCCCATAAGGGACTAAATATGATCTAATTGATTTCATTATCTAGTGTGTCTGTGCTGTACCTTTATTACTCCTGTCTTATCAGGAGATTTGCAAGTCTTACAAAGAAATTTGCAGGGATATTTTTCCACCCCTCCAAAGTTCAGTCTTAGAAGTTGGTTGCATTTTCTGTTTCCTATGATCCAAGTGATCCTAAACACATTCAGTGTTAACGCCTGGACTCTTGGGTGGTCAGTCTATTTGAGACCACCAGCAGCTTCTTTACACAAAGTACTGTTTATCGGAATGGTTTTTGGTCTGAAAGATTTTGCACATTGTCCCATTTTCTCTGTACCTTGTTCTTTTTGACTTTCCCCTTCATTATGCAAGTATAGTATCTAATGTGATCTAACCTCCTTAAAATATCTCCTGAAAGTGAATAACTTAATGGCTGTTGTGACTGGAAATGAAATAAATGAAGGGTGGTCTCTCGCTTGCACAGTACATGGTGTGTGTCTGTTTGTGAATGCTACTGGTACACTTGGTTTGCGGGTAATTACTGTGGGGGGTTATTCTTTTATGTTTTACGGTTAAATGATTTATTACATTGTGGGTACATGTTCACAAATGTGGGTGCATGAGCTTGATAAATAGTTGTTAATTAGCGAGCCTTTTAAGTGCCTGTGTTCCTCTTTTACGCTATTCGTGAGGAGAATAGTTAAACACTAAAACGATCAATTGTGACAAACTAATTAGTGGCTTGTATGTGTGTGTGTGTGTGTGTGCGAGTGTGTTTTCAGACACGGCTGTGAATGATTTTGTTGTGAATGGATTTCCATTTAAACATTAATGATCCAGTTCTCTTGAGAGTTCATATCTCCATAAGGCCAATCAATACTTCCTTCACATATCACTTAGTGTTAGGTCTTGCTATCAGAAGGCCGTTAAAGAGAGGCCAGCAGATGTGCATACAGGCTCTCTCTATATATTCAGCAGGCTATCCATCAAGCTGTCTATCTTTGTCTTCCTCCTCTGTCCATTGCTTTCTAAATGTGGATTTCACAGACTATCTCTTAACTAATCTATTTTCTTCTCTTTCCCTTTTACACACTCTCTTGGATTCAGACACCTGCTTCAGTGCGATTCTCACTCTGTTAATTTCTCTTTCTGTTCTGTCCGTTCTCCCACCCCCTTCCATCCTTCTTTGTCTTCCACACTCTACACTAACCTGGATCCAATCTGAGTCTTGTTAAAAGTGTGAAGGTTTGTAAGGAAAGTGTCCCTAAGTGTCGTCCGCTACATCTAAAAGTGTTCGTCAGTGTCTGCTGCTACATCTAAAAGTGTTACATCTAAACAGTGCGGTGACTTTGAAGTATCAATTACATCTCTGTCAATTAACAGGTGCCTGGAGTTCTCCTCAGTGGTGTGTCCCACAGAGAGGGGAATAACATCTGCAATGTCCTTCATATGCACTGTGAGCAATATATCCACCCGGCTCACTCTGGCTGTGACAGCAGCTTGGACCCCACTGATGAGGTAGAGAGGGACAGCAGAGGTGACCGTCTTCTACTGATGATGTCACATGATAATCTCGTAATGATGATGCAGTGTGATGCCTACTGCTTTCTGACCCTGAGTAGAAGAATGCTGACACAGTAGGCCCAACACTGCAAAGCTACCATCGGTTTAAGAGTAAGTGTGGTTTCATATGGGTGTAGAGATGAAATGATACCACTTCTTAAATGATTCCAATACTTAAACCTCGACACACCCAGGACTGATTACTACAAGCCCTGATACATCTGAACAGCACTTAAAGGAGCAATTTGCAAGATGACCCAACCTGTTAAATTCATACCCCAAACACTAGGTTGCAACATATCACCAGAAAGTTGTGGTGTCCACCCCTGTCATAAGAAACAAGGAGAAGCACAGTCCCTTCTTCTCAATGTTAGCGTTAACAGCTGTCTACTTTCCAGTCCAGAAGAAAGGTTCAGCATCAAACCTCACCCCTTTACTCAGCAAGAGCTGTCTGCTCATCTTCATTTTGCCCTTCATCTGGACAAAATACTTATGATTCAATGTATTGCTTTCAATAACAGTGAGTCTATATTTGGCTGCTGTATTAATACTGTATACAGTACATATGTTCTGCTTCAGCCTTGCATAAGATACAGATGAACACGGACTGCATATATATACTGTATATTTTCTTATACACATACACACACACACACACACACACACATACATATATATATATATATATATATATATATATATTTATTTATTATTTTTTTCTCTTGTCTTCTTTTTGTACTTCTTTACTTTCATTGTACAGTGGAACTGCTTGCTTCTCTGTGCATATGACAATAAACTTCTGAATCTTGAATCCTCTCATGTGGGACTGATGGATGACTTGACGCTACAGTGACTCACAATCACATCTTGGGATACAAAGTGGCATTATGAGACAGGACAGGCCAGGGCTAGTAGATATCTGTGCAACAAGATGCATAGAAATCTTTGACATTCCATCAAAATGGTTATTTCTTCACATTCTTTTGATAATGTTAGTTAATTTTGGAATGTTTAAAATGGAAAATCTTACATATTGCTCCTTTAAATAGACCCTTTGCTCCTTTAAAAAAACATTGTGTCGTTAGCAAAAGAAAGCCTGGAGATATGAGAAAGCAAGTTACTGAGATTCAAATATTATCAGTCCAAACGGAGAAAACTTGTAACGATGGTGAATCTCCCCAGAAGGGGCTTGCCTACCAAAATTCCTCTAAGGGCACAGTGATGACTCCTCCAGAAAGTCACAAAAGAGCCCAGACAATATCTAAGGAACTGAGGGCCTTGCTTACATCAGATAAGACTGCTTTTAAATAAATATTTAATAAATATTTTTAAGTAAATAAAACAACTGTGATTAATTGTGATTAACTATACAAAATAATGTGATTTGTTTTACAGTCCTATGAATCGCATGGCTTGTACAAGTTTTTTTCATCTCCCCTTCTTCAGCTATGCATTGTTCTATAATGTTAGCATAAGCTAAATGAAACAATTTCACACTGTTTTGAGCAACTCAGTGATAATACAGAGTAGATGTCTTACAGAATCACACTGATTTCATTCATTTTTCCTTTCAAATCTGATACAGTTTTTTTGTTGATACTGACCTGCAACAATTGTTTTTTATAATAACTGTATTTTTAGTGCCTCTTCTTTATCAGTGTGAAGTCTGTACAAGGTGTTGGCCTTATGGGAGAAACTGTTAGCAGGTTTTCTGCCGTTTGTTTGACAGATGGAGGAGAGAAGGAAAACAAGTTAAGGACTTGAAGACTTCACTGTTAATGCTATGAGAGAATGTGTGCTTGGGCAGGGTGAGGTGATATCTGATAGGCCTGCAGTGGTTTGGGAGATAATGGGATTGGTTGAAGGCCTGCGAGTGTTCAGCATGCACCTGCTCTCTGGGATCCGCTTGGCCGCTTGCTGGTAATAAAGCCAGGTTAGAGCCATGCTCATTCATGGTAATGTTTTTTTCCTCAGGCTTAAAAAATGACATGATATCATGAAGGGCATAAAAAATAGCATTTGGTCAATAGGAATGTATAATAAAAATGTAGGATTAAAAAGAGGCCTTTAGCTTCTACAAAACTGAGTATCAGCGTTTCCTTCCATAATGATTACCACAGTGACTTTCTACACAACTGAATGGCAGCAGAGCAGCTATTTCAGTGTTTAATTCTGTTTTTTTGTTTTTTGGTTTTTTTTTTTTCAGTTCAGACTGCGCTGCATTTCGAGCTGGGGCAGGGAAGGCTGTTACTGATGTTTGCTTAGCCCTGTGTTCTGCTGCTGCTGGATCAGGCCATTGTACAACATGCTTCAATCTTAAGTGATTCAGTATCGAGCTGGTGGAACTGCTGTAGGCAAGTTTGGTGTTACATAACACGATGACAGTCAAAGTTTTGCTAGACTTCACTTTTTCTTTTTCAATGCCATATTTTCTTATTATTTCCCATAATCCCAAGTAACATATACCCCAGTAGAAATTGCAGCGCACTTTTAAGGTCAACCTGAAATCAAAATTTTGGGCCATTTCTGTTGGTTCATTCATCGTGAAACAGCAGCTGGTGTGTTCAAATGATGCATTAAAGTAAAAAATATAGAGAGAAAAATATAGTTTTTCTTTGGACAGTGACACCTAATTTTCACCTGGAAGTACACTGAAGTACTACTGAGGTAAATGTACTGGTATATTGCACTTGTACTTAGCACACAAAACAATAATGTGCTTAAAATATACTTGCTGATATTAAATTACATTTCTAGTACATTAAATTATACTTCTTTTTTATCTTATAAATATCTGCTGTAAATGTAGGATTTGTATTTGAAGGAGGAACAACAGTGTTTGACGTTCACAGTATGTCAGTTCTATGTACTGAACACTTCTTATTCAACTATGCTAATGTAAATACAGTTTTCCATTCTATGGTACCGTTAATAGTTTTTATACCAATAAACAGCATCTAAACCAAGAACCGTTTTTAAAGAGTGCATTTAAATACTGGCATTTGAGTTGATTACATCACACACCCCTAGTGTGCACTTGTGTGCAAATAAGAAGAAAACAATAAATGCTGTCTAACAAAAGGATTGTGATGTAGAGTGTTGTAACATCTTCAATAATGAGAATAATTAAGCAGGTATAGTGTGCCCATTTGGAGAAACTCAACAGTGAGTACACAAGCCAAGATTTCATCTGCAGACAGAAAGAGGAAATTATATGTCTGATTACCTGATCATTCAGCAGCACTTCAGAAGCAGGTAGAAAGAAATTCTGTCATCTCTAGTGGCTTTAGACTCACTGAGGAAGTGTGCATAGCTGGAGTAAAGCCCTGTAATCAGCTCCAGCTCTAATGTTCATCTTCAGCTTTGAAGTGAAACAAATGGAGGAGAGCAGAACAGCAGCCAGCACTCTAGCTGCCTTTCAGCAGCGGGTAGACGTACCATACCTCACACGTCAGCACTACCTCAGACCAGAAAGCTCAGGCTCTGCTTATATCTGTTCTTTGGTTATGTAGGCTGCTTGGAAATTCACACACTTTTAAATGATGAGGGAATGGAACATGCCAGAAGTGCCTACCTTAACATTTCAATGAAATACTTCTGTAATAGGATTCTGTTGAGTGCAGATGCTCAGAAAATCCCTCTGTAAGATGTATGTGCATGTGTGCATCAAGGTACACTATGTGTGTGTTGGATTATGCATTTCAATTAAACTCAAACTGCTTAGGAAACAATTCAATGCAACAAGTTAAACTCTGCCACAATTAAAAAAATCCTCTCAATGTAATGTGAATGCCTTAACTGACTACCCGTGTACCTGCCCAGACATGCAGTTAATCAAGACATATGTGGAAGCAGCACAATATATAAAATCATGCAGACATGGTTCAAAAGCTTCAGTTAATGTACAAATCAAACATCAGAATGGTGAAAAAAAATGTGATCTAAGTGACTTTAACTGTAGCATGACAATTGGTGTCATGGCCATTGGTTTGAATATTTTGATTCTGTGGATTATTTCTGCAAGACAGTCTATAGACAGAACAGTGGAAAAAACATTCAGTGAGTGAGCGGTAATTCTGTACAACGCCTTGTTGATGAAGTAAGTCAAAACAGAACGGTCAGAAAGAAATGACAGGAAGGCTACCTTTTAACATAAAAGGTTAAACCTTGAAAGTGAACTTTTTCATTCTGAGAGCTACAGTAACTCAGATAATTACTGTTTACAGCAATTGTGATCAGAAATTAATCTCTAACATGCTGAACCCTAAGGGTGGATGGGCTACAACAGCAAAAGACCACAATGAGTCCCAGATTGGAAAATCATCATCTGGTCTGAAACTAGACTTAGTGTATATATGTGTATAAAA
The DNA here is from genome assembly GCA_034552555.1 of Semaprochilodus insignis. NCBI lineage: Eukaryota > Metazoa > Chordata > Actinopteri > Characiformes > Prochilodontidae > Semaprochilodus > Semaprochilodus insignis. Next base: position 9,006,447 of record CM067478.1, read on the forward strand.
TCTAGCTTCATCAGACCAGATGGACAAAAGTATCGAGACACACCTTTTAATCCTTGAATTCAGGTGTTTCATTCAGTTCCACTGACACAGGTGTATAAAATCAAGCACCCAGCCATGCAGTCTGTTTTTACCAACAATTATGAACAGATATGTCATTCTAAAGAGCTCACTGAATGCAAGCATGAAGTGTATGTGTAAAGCACACAGCCACTGGACTCTGGAGCAGTGGAAACGTGTACTGTGGAATGACAAATCAGGCTTCTCTATCTGGCAGTCTCATGGACAAGTGCCAGGAAAACGTTACCTGATGGCCTGCTTTGTGCCGTCTGTAAAGTTTGGTGGAGGAGGGATAATGCTATGGGATTGTTTTTCAGGGGTGGGTCTAGGCCCCTTAGTTCCAGTGAAGGGAAATCTTAATGCTTAGGCATACCAAGACATTTTGAACAATTGCAAGCTGCCAACTTTGAACAGGGAACAAGATCCTTTTCTGTTCCAGCATGACTGTGCCCCAGTGTATATACATATTATTCCTGTCCAAAGATCACTGGTCAGCATGCTCATGGCAAGGGGACATGAATGATCAAAGTTTACACACCGGGCACACATTAAATCTTATATCAGTCTGTTATCCACTGTCATGCCTTGTTCCTTCTTCATGTCAATTGCCACAATGCCATGTCTAATACTGTTTGAGCAGTCAGATTACATCATGTGGATTAACTGACCTTGGATGAAATGATCAGAATGAAACAAGTGTTCCTCTCGTGACAAACACAAAGGGCTAATATTTAGAGACTGAATCACCTGTCTTTACCCAAAGCAGAGCGGAGTTATCCTATACTCTGCCTAGCAGGGCTGCAGTAAAGACTTTAAACTAATATTATTTAGACAGGGAATGTTATGTTAGATCTGTAGGTTGCACAATATGCACAAAATATGTTTTTTTTTCTGTATGGGTTCATTTATGTCCTGAAATATTTGACTGTCACTCTGTTTCATGAGGCCGAGGACGAGTGTCTGTGTGTCTTGTAGCACACACACACATACACAGTGTTCCCCATAGCCATAGGCAAGGCTTGAATAGCAGCACAGTAGGATATGTTCATGTTGAAGCAGCAAGTTGGCAGACAGAGGGATAAAGAAAGGAAACTAGGCAGAGAGAGAGAGAGAGAGAGCGAGTGCTCAGGCTTGTGATAAGCACAGTGGTGTGCGAGTGTTTGTGGTGTTTTCTGTTCTGTGGTGCAGCAGGGTTTTGGCCCTTGCTGAGGCGCCACAGCACATGTTGTAATTGGGCCGGAGCTTAGAGCAGAGTAGCCTAGTACCACGGCACTTCAGAGAATTCCCCATTACACAGAGGACATCTCTCTCTCTCTCTCTCTCTCTCTCTCTTCTATCCTCACTTTCTGTCTTTCTCTTCTCCTCTTTCTATTTCTTTCTCTCTATCTTTGATTATCTGCCTTCTTTCTCCTTTCTTTCTTTTTCTGTTTCTCTCTCTTCCTAACTCTATTTTAATTGTTTCTCTCTTTCCTTCTCTTTCCTTTGTGTTTTTTCTCTCTCCGTGTCTCTGTCTCTATATTTCTTTCATTATCTCCCCATCTCTTTCTGTCTTTTCTCTTTCCACCTCTCTTTCTGTCTTATCTGTCTGTTTATGTTTCTCCCTTTCTCTCAATGTTTAATCACTTTCCCTTTCTCCTCTCTCTATTCTTCTTTGCTTTTCTCTTTTTCTTTCCCTCTCTCTCTCTCTGCCTCCAACTGTCTCTGTAACTGTTTTCAAATCTCACTCTGACAGAACAATTTCATTTACATACCAATAAGTGAGGTTATTTGCTCATATTTTAATCTGATTGATTCTCTGATTTCTGAACAAGCGTCTGTAACACTGTAAAAGTCTGTTATGCTAAGTATGTCAAACATTTGATGAATGATCTAATAAGTGCATCAGTCTTGAAAAGATATCCATCCATCCATCCATCCATCCATTTGAGAAATTCTTTAATGAAGTTGTTCTTTTTCAGGTGATGTTTCTGAGGAGGTCAGATATAAGACGATCCAAAAAAGGAAAGCCAAAGGAAAAATAAAGAAACAGAAGTTTCCAAAACTGTAGTTATTAAACATTATTAAAAACTCTGGGACAGGCAAAGCATCCCCTATGACCCAGAAGAATAATGTGGCTTAGAAGATGAGAGAGAGTAAGAGAGAAATGAGACTCCAAGCAACCATGCAAAATCTAGTGGACCACCAAAACTGTCCCCAACTAAATCATTCATGTTTAAGAGAGGAGAGTCAAGCTTCACACTTGCTTCAGATCGGAAAACATCCACAGGTGTTTCTGTCCATCCTTCCACTGTGAGAAGACAACTTAATGCTATGAGTTTAAAAGGATGTGCAGCTTCTCAAGAAGCCCTTACTGAGAAAAAGGAAACAGAGGAACAGATAAAAAACAAGAACATTTGCTCTAGAAGCTGCTGGTGTTTTGTGGAACAATTTACTTACCACCCCAGAGTCCAGAGTCTATTTCTTCTTTCTATTTCTGTCTGTCTTCCCTCCCCTGTTGTCTAGTGGTGTGGTTCTTACAGCTTATAGCATGTAATTTCTTCATCTCCATGACTATCTAGAGGGCTCACATAAGTTTCTGCTCATGCACAAATTTAAATATCAAAACCTCCAGCCCAACAAGGCATGGCATGCTCCTGAATACACACTCTCTCTCAATCGATCTCTCTATCTCTGTCTATCTGTCCTCTCTCATACATCAATCCTTTTCTGATTTATGGCTGAATTTAAGGTCTGATGGAGTGTGGTGGACGTGTTATGTCAAGCGGATAATTCTGGGTACTGTTATGGATTGTTTCCTGTGTAAGCTAAGGAAGGTCTTTGGCTTTGGAATACACAGATCTCCAGCCTCATCTTAGGATCTGTTTATTTAGTTTGATGTTGAAATAAGTAGTTATATGTCTAGTTAAAAAGTTATGACTGAGTATGCTATGTAGAACCACACAGAATGAGACACGGGTAGTTGATAAGGTCTCACATAAAGTGAACTAGCGATGTATAAGTGGATATTTAAGACATATTTTCAGACATAAAATAGCAAATTTGTAGAATGTCAGTAAAATCACTAAATCAACTAAATGAATGGCTATGGATCACCTCATATACTATTTGCATTATTATACTCCCTGCATTTGCACTATGTGCATTCATAGGTACATATTATTTTTGGAATAATTATGGAAATGCAAATATTCAAACAGGAAAAATAATTACCCTTTTAAAAAACTATTTTACAATGGAAAACTGGCAAAGTTTTAGAGGATGATGGGGCTATAAATATCTTGCAGGGTGTGAGTGATGGGATTCATAGATTGAGAATAGATGGTACAGTGCAGTGAATGTCTCGTTCGATGTGTGGAAATGGGTCCAAAGCAGATGTTAATGATTGGCTAAAAATAGTGATTGTAGTTGGGCATGCCAAAAGCCATAGTGTGATGGAAGTAGCTGAATTTGCAGGTATATGGAAGCGTATGGTCATACGGGTCTACCAGCAGTGGCTAAAATCCCAGTCTACAGGATATTCTCCTCAGGATTGTGCCAGGAAAGGCATCCACCAAATCTGGCCCGTTGATGTGGCCTACATCCAGAAACTTGTCCATGGCAAATCGAATTCCAGCTGTTATTCGTGCTTGTGGAGGTATTACATGTTATTAGGTACGTTTTCGTCACAAGTGACAATTGTTTTGTCCAGTGAGTTTGATGTCACAAAAACACATATATACACTTCCACCTATTCAGCCTATAGTCCCCCACACCCACATAAATGACATATATTTACATATTTTACATCTTAAAGATACAGTAACAAAACAAAAGCCTGTTTAATTACAGAGGTTAAACAGAGGTTTAAATAATAAAACTGTAGCAAAATAGTATCACTCTGCAAAGGTTTAAAGCCAGAACACAAGTGTCTTAAAATATTCTGCCTGATATCTGCAGTCGTGTGATCCTGCACTGAATGATTCTAACACTGTCGCTGACAGTGATCTCAAGCCCAGCGGTGATCTGTCATGGCTTAACCTGTATACTGTGATCCTGGCCATGGGGAGTCTGATAGAAAGTGGGACAGAGCTCCCCCCTACCCTGCACACACAAACAGTCTGTTTCTTCAAGCTCTCTGCTTTGGACTCTCATGTTCTGGCTCTAGAAGCTTCCGAAGGACACTCTTCTGACTTCCTTGAGCACGCACACACCCTCAAGGAACCCCATCCATCACCAGCTTTCATGTCGCTGCACCGTTTCTTAGGGCACTTGGGATCCTCCACACCTTCACACTCATTTCCATCAAGATCCCTTGGGAGCAGCAAAGTCCCACCCTTCCGGAACTAGCTCACATCACTGCGCTGATGGCCCGCGGCCTAAGTTCCACTAAAACTTTAATAGTTCTTTAATCTTTTAAACAAGCTCTGCAATGGACTGACACAGGCTGATGAAGAGTGTGCATGCTTGCCCATCGCAGGGTCCACTGGCCAGAGTGTGTGTGTGTGTGTGTGTGTGTGTGTGTCAACTTGGATGTGAAATGTGATGCCGAGCCAAGTGGGCTTTTGCCTGGCACAGCAGAAATGAGCTGAAGCGACATCATCTTTATTTGAGCTGTCAGACCCTAGGCCACGCTGACCATGGGACCAATACAGAGAAAATATTACAAACCACTCCAACCATACCACTGCCACCAGGAAAATATTACCCTTCCGTAATACTCGCATCACATCACCGTTACAGAGCAGAATGGACAGTCCAGGGGCTACTCAGCTGCTCCTACTGCTATTGAGATCATTAAACTATTGCCTGATGAAATCAGCTCTGAATGATCATTTGTCTGTAAATGTCCTCTGTGTGTGCTACGCAGTCTTGCTTCCAGCTGTCATGAGGTCAAAGTAATGACTCTACATAAATTGAGTCCTCTGAGAATGACTGGATTTGTCCTGATACAGAGGATGGCAATACTTGAGAAGTTGTGTCAGTTGAGTTGTTGCACATTTAAAGGTGCGGTCAGTGATTCTTAAGAACGAGGGCTGATATTTGAACTTAACAGCCAAACAAATACATTCCTCCCTTGATTGCTCCTTCGAAAGCTCCAACTCTGAAATTCATGTGAATTGCGAATAACTTGAGCAAACTTGTTTTTTTATGTTTTTGATTATGTTTTTGATTTTATTGCCATAAAAAATGTCAGAAATGTACTTGTCCTTTTATAAGTATATGTTTGAATTCAGATAATGAAGCTAATGTCAGCTTCTTATTTGTGGGCTTCTTGTTTGAATTTTCCCATTCCACCTTAAATGGTGCAGCAGTTACATGTAACTGAAACTAGTAACAGTTGCGTGTAAGTGCTGCACCATTTAAGCTGGAATGGGAAAATTCAAATGAGAAGCTGGAGAACTGACCTCAGCTTTGACAACTCTAGGAGGTCTCTCCACTGTTGAAATGCCCATGTCTCATCCTAAAATTTCTTTTTCAGTCTTTGCTCTTCAGATCTATTCATCATCATTGGCTGTTTCTGTCTCTCTATTGACAATTTCTGGAGTTCAAATCATAGCCCCTTCCCTTCCTGAAATTTCCTGAAATAGTGTTATGTGGATCTACCCAAAATGCTTTGTTTATTGCCCATATACAGAAGCAGTGTGGACAGCTGGTTGACCATGAGAAGATATTTACTGAATTTGGCCAAAAAAAAAAAAAAAGTGTAACTTAATTTAGGTGTAAAATGAAACTGCCCACAACTATTCTACTGCATGTTTGTGTTAGGACCAGTACTGCCCAAACAAAGAAATGTTTTTTCCTTTTAGATGTCTATGTTTAAATGTACATGGTTCTTACTAAAGTAAGAGCTTGCTGCTTTCAGTTTGACGTGAGTGAAATTTTGATACACTAGCCATATATTCAGTATATCTTTTCTGTACTTTTTCCAGCCCTACTAGAAACACCATTACCTCTGCACAGTCCCAAAAGGAGGGGCTGGGTAGGCATTTGGCCTCACAAGCCTAATATTGCAAGGCTAGAGAGAATCTGGTGTGTTTCATCGTTCAGTGACCAAGAACCATCTAAAAGCAAACTTATTGAATAGAAAATGCAGGTTTTTCATGCTGTGTATAGGCAGGCCATTCACACAAGCAGCGCTACACCAGAAACAGGCTAGTACACCCTGTACAAACCAGGGGGGCATCTTGTTTATTTGTTAACTGCTTTTTGACAATGCAGATAGTATACAATGAGAATACCTCATTTGTTCTGCGTACCCCTGTGGGTGGAGCGTCAGAGCCTGAAACTGAAGTACATACAGGTGGCTGAGAGGCTAGTGCGATGGTAATGTCTCCATTACTACAAAGTTCCTCACAAGCACAGACATTCTTGCGAGCGGAGGCTTCAATCGTTTCGAGGAAAAATAAACAGTTCTCAGCATTTTCTTGGTCCCCTGGAGCTTCTCGAGAGAGAGTTAGAGAGAGAGAGAGAGAGAGAGCTTAAACAGGTTAAAGAGACTGCATTGCCTGTAGAGGCAGTTCTAGTAAACAGTGAGATGACTTTTCAAACAAGCATGTATTATCAAAATACATAGAGGCACTCCAGGATGCGAATCTATAATATATTTCTGCCGGTGAAACACAGATACTAATCTCACACAGAGGCACACAAATATGCGCACACATAGTTTTTTTAGACTACAATCAGTGGAGCATTTCTTTCATTCCCTTTAAAGCCCAAGGTGTCTACTTCAAGTGCAGATATTCTCTTACTTTGAGAAAGAGAGAGAGTGGGAAAGGAAAGTTCTTTGATAGTGTGTGAGTTATGGTGCATCTCTCTCTCTCTCACTCTCTCTCTCTCTCTCTCAGGAGAGACAAACGTTGGCTTAGAAAGTGTTTGTGCCTGTGTCCTGGCTTACCCTGACTGATTTCACTGCCATATCTGGCACACAGATCTGTGCCCTAGGAGCAGTGCTGAAGGGTGTGATGAGGACGACTTAGTGTGGTGTCCCAGGTCAGGCCACCACATAGGACCCCTGTCTGATTACTCAAGTAGCTCATCAGACACGGTGTGATGCGTAGAGAGGAGGAAGATTAGATTAGTGTGGGAGGAAGACAAAACTTTAAACACAGCGAGGTGCGAAGGTAGGCTAGGGAATGCTTACCGTAACGAAACCTCGTATCTCTGGAATGATAATGTTACATAATAGGAGGAGGGAGGGAAATATGAAACTTTCATATATGCCGAGGAGAAAAAGTCACCCGAGAAGAAGCTTTACTAAAAGCCAAGTAGTGGACACACTCATTTATAACATTATTGTAATTTTGTTACATTTAGTGTTTTGAGGGCAAATTCTGACTTTAAATCAAATCAATAAAGGGAAATCACTGTATATGAACATAGCAATAGCAAGCATGGTTTTAAAGAGTGCCTGGAGCTCCTTGCTGTAATCTGATTGGCCACCCCACATGCCACACATTTGGTGTGGCCAATAGCACTGCAGCACAACTGACACATCATCCTCTCTCTTGTTCTGGATGAACTTGGGCGACCAGTCAAACTGTGGTGTGGTAACCAACTGTGTTACGCCCCCAGTATCACGTCTAGAGCCAATAGTTAATGCATTTTAACTGCTTTTGCACTGTTACTACTGAAGGACCATTTATAAGCAAAATAGAAGCAAAATATCATAAACATTAGGTGCATTAGCAGAGGAGGACACCTTCAGCAGACTACACTGGACAGCACTCGACAGAGAACTATAAATAAATCAACAAACCACAAACTAACAACAGCAAGAGCAAGCAGAGCTCCAGTTCCCCCAAAACTAGACTCAGCATGGTGGTATGGGAGCAAAAAGTTGTGGGAGCCACGGTTGCTGTTACTGGATGCCAGTGATGAAAACTGGAACCATGTTTACTTGATTCTTATGGTCAAACTGCCTTCATCTGATTTTATGTTCAGGTTCAAACTAAAGTGCATTCAGACAATCTTCTTATGGCTGCTCATATAGCTATAACTAATGCAGTGCTTTTTAAATGGAAATCATCTCTCTTTAGAGTCAAATTACACCAAAGAAGACAAATGTAGTTAAACTAGTGTGATTAATTGCAATTCACTACTTTAGTCATTAACAGCCCTAATGTAGCCATAAATATGTATATCAAGCATAGAAATGCAAATTATGACACCTTACGACACATAGAAAGGCCAGCTCTTTTCTGTTTTTTAAATTCCATTGTTTTAAGCCATTACAGATAAACATTTCTGAAATCTGAGGGTGCTGAGGGGGCTAACTAAGACTGTTATTAAAGTGAAAACTAGCAGTGAAACAATGCAAACATAGAAACAACTACAACATAACTACATCAAAGAAAATATATTATTTCACTGCAAAACTAACTTACAATTCCAAAATACAATTAATGAGACTAAAGCTTCAGTTTTTTTCCTTTTTTTTCAGATATGGCCTTTAGATATGGTTTTTAAAGACATCTGCAGCCGAGCCAAGCTCAGTCTACCGTTGTATTAATTCTACCTTAATCTCATACCTACTATCACAGTCTTCAGTATAGTCCTAATATCTAAAACTAAATACCAACTAAACTAAACATGCACCCTAAAATAACACTTATTTGCACAGCTGTACAGACTGTATAGAATATCCACTTACCTCTAGCACAGATATATCTCTTTAGCACCTTTATTGGCTTTATATTATTATACTTATTCTTATTCTCTATTCTATTTCTTGTATCTTATTGTACTTTTCACTTAGTGTAATACTTGTTAACAGTCTGTGTTCCTGTTATATGTCATACATGTGCGCTCTCACCAAGACAAATTCCTTGTGTGTGTGACCGAAATAAAGATTCTGATTCTGATTCTAAAAAGTCTAAAACTAATTGATGAACTAAATGAAAATGAGCCCTAATGAATTTTTTAGAGTAAGAAAACTATAATAACCCCGGACCCCATGTGGGCTGTAAAATCCCATCCCCCACTGGCAGTTTAAGCTTTGGCTCGTGCCATACAGAGTGAACAACATTGCTCAAAAATGGATCTTTCATGCTCACTGCCAGTCTAGCCAGACTACTGTCACAACAGACGTTTGTGTGTCTCAGTGCGCGTGTTCCAGTTGGCCTCAGGACAGAGACTTGTATTTATGTGCCACAACATAATTCAGAGAATTACTTTGGGTTGGAATATTTACTCTAAATCCCTTATTCCCAGTGACGGGCTGGCATAATGATGTCTTCAGGATTTATTTGGTGAAAATGAAAACGTCTCAAGTGAAATGTGTTTAATGTTAGTCCTAGCACTGCTTGTGCTGTTTATGTTCCACTGAATGATGTGTAAGTAGAGTTTATTAGCAGGCATGTCCACAAAATCAGGCTGATAGATATCGAGGTAAATCAGCTCACCACAAGGTCAAATGGGTGCACCTTGAAAATGGTAGCAAAGGTTATGGTGTGTATGTGTGCACACTGAAAAAATGGTGCAGCTCCATTAGGGGTCATGTTCTGATTCCCTAGAGTGTTCCAGAAACAGCCCAGGCAATGGACTCAGCATCCAGAGTGGGGTCTTCTTAGGTGCTTGGGAGCGTAGAGCAGAGAGATGGATGCAATCTGTTAACCGAATGTCTAAGGCAGTAAACATACCAGCTTATATACTACATCATTCTTGTCCAAGTTATTTGTTCATTAAGGCTAATAATCCGAGCAGACGGCAGAAGTATGTCCTGGGAGTGACCTCTTTCACATCAATCATTAACATTATCCGCAGAAGTATGAGCTTAATTATTGAATGTTGTTCATTCTAACATAAATGCCCATTTCCCTTCTCCTGTGAATGATGCTGTTTTCATCAAGGACAAGTACCTCCAGATGGAATATCGTATTGCTTTCTCTCTCTCTCTCTCTCTCTCCCTCTCTCTCTTTCTTTCTTTCTTTCACCATCTCTGCCTCTCTTAAACTGTATGTATGGATGTTAGTATGTGCTTGTCTTAGCGTTGTCCCCAAGGTGTATCTACCTGAACGAACACGGCCTGTTAGAGGGGTGAAATTAAAAAGCACTCCTGTCAACTTGCCATTGCTCAACCTGAGGCCATTTAAGGTACTTATTTGTTCTGTATTTTGTGTACGTCTTTGCCCTTCTACGCTTGAGTGCGTACGCATGGGAAATTGTTTAAGACTTTAGTATATAATCCATTTAACATCTGTTTAATGGTAGATGGACCTTCTAATGTCTCTCTCCCTCGTTCTTGTTCTCTCTCTCTTACACCTTGTGTGTCCAGCACATTCATACATCCACTCCACTGCACCTTAAAAGAGCAATTAGAGTTTTAGTTCAAAAACATTCCAAAATTAACTAAATTATCCACAGAATGTTAAGTAATAACAGCTTTGACGGTACCGTGTTACAGAGATCTCTACTCAAGATAGCATGCTAACCAGCTAGCCCTGAGCCCTCCTGTCTCATGATATCATATTGCACCTCAAGAAGTGATATGGAATCACAGTAGCATCGAGTTGAATCAGTCCAACATGAGAGGATGAAGAAGTAGCACCACCCTGATAGCATATTCTGACCTCTTGTTAATCATGCTGTAGGTGCTGCTCCCGGTTAGATCATATAAGGACAGGTACCCTAAGAAATCACTGCTCCCAGCAAGAAACCATGTTCAGCAGCAAACAAAGGTAGTGATATATTTAGAAGCCAAACATGAGCTAACATTGCCATTGTTTTATACTGCTGGAGACACTGTTTCACTTAGAAGTTTAAAACTGAACTCACACCGTTTCTTTTACACTGGTGAAAACTGAAGGGGGGGAGGAGAGACTGTGCATTTTCTGGTGATGTGTTTTGCTTATAGTATGAACTTGACAGATTGTGTCATCTTACAAATTGCTCCATTAATTCCTAAAAGCACTTCATACCTCTTAAAAGTGTAAAACAGCAAGCTTTTGAGCTGGGTCATAGGAAAAAGAACCTTTAGTTCCCTAAAGAATATCTCGGTGGAGAGTCCTTGAAATCACTTAATTGAAAGATAATTTAGGGAAGAGAAAAAGTGGTTCTTGTGGCATTACTCTAAGGCTACCTGGCTTCTTTATTATTAAGAGTGTTAAGAGGGATAAGGTCCTAATTCATTAAGCTAGATGAATTCTAATCTCACCAGGCACTGTGCAGTCTTGACCTCAGGTGCTCTGCTTACACATAAACGAAGTATCTGGCATATTTTGCATGCTAAACTGGCCATGACTATTACGGTTTTGTGGGTTGCATTCTGACGGCTATCCACCCTTCTACATTAATGCATTTGCATACAACAAGTTTATCAGTCTGACTGAGCCTTTCAGACAAAAATGTAGTGTAAAGATATTCATGGCATCACATCTTTCTGGGATATTTAGGAGTTTTCTTTCAAGCATTTTGTAGCTTTTATGATGTTAATGCAGAGTTATAATACCACACTAACACAGCACGTTATTAGGAACACCTTCTTTTTTATCAGTTCCACTTACCATATAGTTGCACTTTGTAGATCTACAGTTATAGACTGTAGTCCATCTGTTTCTCTGCGTACATTGTTATCCACCTTTACCCTGTTCCTCAACTCAAGCAGCATTTCTGTGTCTGAGACAGTCATACCAGCATAACACACCATGCTGGTCAGTGTGACTGCAATGCTGAGAATGATCCACCACCCAAATAATACCTGCTCTGTGGTGGTCTTGACCATTGAAGAACAGGGTAAAAAGGGGCTAACAAAGTATACAGAGAAACAGATGAACTGCAGTCTGTGATTGTACAACTACAAAGTGTGTCTATATGGAACTGATAAAACGGACAGAGTGTAACGGACAAGGGCCTGGTGAGTGTATATATGCTATTATATATAACTGCAAAGGAACTCAAAGTAATTATTTGGCTGTTTTATAATTACCAACTTATTTATTTATTTCATTAGTTTACTAATTTCCTGTATTACTGTTTTTACTCGTACTTGTATATTGCAATCCTGACCTGCTCCAACACATGTCTGTCAGATGGCCTCTCCACCAGTCCAAGTGATTGGACTCTTAAAATCCACTGACTTGTGAGACTAGGCAGCACCAAACAAGATTCACCTCAAATGAACTGAGAGAGACGCCAATTCAACTAACCCCTTCTCTGCAGTCACCAAATCCCGCACGCCCATCTCACTGAAGCTGCGGCAGAGACAGTACGCATGGCCTAGTAAACGTACCATAAGGCCTGGTTTGTTGTGAAAGGATCAAACCTTGAGATGTGTTTAAAAAGTCGACACGAGGAACAATAAAGGGGAGATAAAACGAACAAATGGTAAATAAATGGAGGGGGGGAAGGAGAGCGCAGCCCGCGGCTCTATTGTGCTCTGCTTTGATGATGCTGACAGATGCAATAAAACAGTCATATGGAGGAGCGAGATCAAAGCGGGCTCGCACAGGCTTTAGAGACTCAATAAAGTAATATCGCACTCTTATTTCGGAGTGGAGCCTAGATGTAGTACCCTTATGTTTACCCGCTTGGCTGGTGGAAAGATCCAGGTGGGATAATCTATAATCTACATGAAGAGATGAAGCAGGAGAGTGCTGGAATGACATGCAGTCTTTTGGTTCAGATAAATCTGAAGCGTGCTGATTTGCTCCCATTTTAGCCATGCTCTCTCAGCAGTGTGGTCTCTAACTACAGGCTAAAGTAGGCCAGGGTTCAGCTCCCATCCGCCTCTGAATGCACCCTGTACTCTGGTCCTGCTCTCACCCAGTAAACGCTGTAGAGACCTGGGACACCACAGACAGTATACAGCACCCTGTAGCTAGCACGGTAGATGAGCCGATGGTGACTGTTCTGACCACTGAGGTGACCAATCAAGCTAAGGAAAACTGGGACTGAAAAGTGTGGACCGAGGGAGGTATAAAGAATATTTTGGGCTTTCAGCAGCCACTACTAATTAAAAGCAAAAGTGCCACAAATAGTTTTTTGGAGCAATTCTACAGAAGAAACACATTTGGTTCCGTATAGAAACATACAGTGTATAGTTTTATAAAGAAAGACCCTCCACTTAATGTAAAGGTACTACACCAGTTAATTGTCTTTTTATTGAGAACCATTAAACTATTTTTTGTATAAATGTAGGCACCTCATTTCACCCTGTTCAAATGTTTAGCCTGGTTCAGGCTAAGGATGGCCATTATTATTCAATTATACTGATATTTCAACTTTTCAACTTAATGTACTCATTTGTATATTCAAGCAAGGCATGTGTAGTTTAATATAAAAGTCATGAAATAAATAATCTTGTAAATTATTTATTTGTCTTAATAAAGCTATGTGTATGTAAACATATAGAAATTAATAAACACATTAAAATATAAAATTGAATACATACATGTCCAAGTCTGTTATTTTCCAATAAAATAATTTCATAAATACATGACTGTATACTTTTATATATAATACTTTTATGCAAAACAATTTTTTTCAATGCATCCATATAAAAATTTTTGCTTTTTTTGCCTCCAAAACTCTGCAACTGTCCAACCATATAAGTTGATTTTGTAAACAAAAAGATTTCAAAATAAGGCATCTTTACAAGTACTCAACTCATTAAAAACATTTGTCTGTAAGTTCCTACTTCCTTAAAAATCAAGTGACCTTCATGGTGCAATGTCAAGATCAGTAGCACTTTCACAAATTAGAAAAAAGTGTCATTTGGTTTATCATGTCAGGTGGTACGACTTCCTGACGAACACCAGTAAAATGTGTAATTATTATAATAATAATGTTTATTTATTTGAAGTAATGTAAGTATAAATTTTAAGTTCAAGAAGAACTATATATGTGTGTGGGGGTGGGGGGTGGGGGTACATGTGTGTGTAAGAAAACTCATCACAAGTTGTCACAAATGTTTGATTGCAGCTGTTACTGCAAAGGATGTCACAACCAGTTATTAGGTTTAGGGGCTAATAGCTTTTTCATATGGGTGATTAAGTTTTTAAATACATCTTTATCTGCACTAAATGGAATGATAATTTGAAGTGTTTACTTGTGTTGGAAGAGCTGAAAAATTTACATGTGACAAATTAGCAAAAATAGAAGAATTTCTGATGAGGGGCAAATACCTTTTCACAGAACTGTATAGCTTCACACAGGCTTCAGAGGCTTGTTAAAGTAAGGCCAGAAGCCTTTACAAAGTATTAATATTTTATGATGAATGGAACAAGAATAATGCAAAATTGCTTAAAAGAATTTCCTTTCATCTGTCCTCCATTTTAAAACAAAGATAGATCAATATATAAACCAGATGTTCAAGTAACAAAATATGCAATAAAGAAATGTGTTTGTTTTCATTACAAAAACATTTTCTTATTACAAGACTCAAGTTCTGGGTATTCACAAAGCAAAAATGGTTCAAATGCTTTGTTCAGAATGCTATAGTAAGCAGATTCACCTCCGTCTGTGATTAAAAAAAGACCATCAGTATGCCAGAGCAACTATCGCCAATATGTGAAGGTGGAGGACAGGACAACAGCTTACAACGAGCAGTGAAAACAACCAGACCCTTAAGAAAAAAAAAGAAAACACAGCCGACATCAGTTGCAATCTGTCAAAGCAAATACACAAGTAAACACGTAAATAAATAAGCCAGACAGACAGTAGCCATCTGTTTACACTGGCAGAGCTTAGCGAAGTCTCCTAACGGTTGCCTTAATGAAGCTGTATAATAACAGTGTTTGTGCACATAAAAGTCTATATTGAGGCCTGTCACTGCTGATAGAGAGAGTGTGTGTTTATGTTTGTGTGTCTTTCTAAACTCTTTAATTGCCTGCACTTGTGCTCTCCACTACAGAGGCCGATTGTTTGTTCATTAACGTCACTGTACAGTAAGGTAAGTACTAGCGGGGAACCCTAACAGTACTCTCTGAAGGCCTAATGGTTTCTGTAAAATAGAAATGTGTATACTGGTAGTTTTTATTTAAAGCTGCATTGTGTAAGATTTGGGGACCTGGAGACATTTTTGAGCAATACGCTGGAACATTTTGGAACACTGGTCATGCTTCAGACGCCTTTCTTGAGTGTATGAATATGAAAACTGCTAGCAAGTTAAAAGAAGCATTCAAAGAGAACTCAGTACAAACTTGAAATGCTAATTCTTTCATTCTTTAGAAATGTTATGTAAGACTACTGCAGGGCAGTCCTGAAAACCAATTGTTGGGCTCCAGAGCTTAAGCAGTAATCAACAGCGAATATTCAAAGCTTCACTAATTACCGTATTGAAAGTGCATCCAAGGCTTTAACCACTGTAAAGTCTCAAATTTACAGGAGACTGGGGGTAAAAGCACAGTGCATGCACAGGCTAACCAACGCTTCACGGAGGTAGTCTAACTTGAGGTACAAAGGGCATACATTATGGTCTTGGCTGGGGTCCAGTAGGGCACGGCACTGTTTGCAGTTGCCTCGAGATGCTGCCATTGCATTGTTAGTAGTTCTGTTTTTAAGAGACAAGGATGCTGGAGAGCCTGAATAAAGGTGGAGTAGTGGGTTTTCTAAAGTAGAGCAGAGGGCTGTGGTGCTGCAGAGGCTGTTTCTTCTTGTCATATTCAGCGATTTTTTCAACAAATTAAAAGTGGCACTGCTTTATGGACTGTAACCTTGAGTCATCTAAGTTTCTCCCAAGAAGTCCAAACGTTGCAGTATTTTGAAAAAAAATATATAATAATAATTAAAAAAATCTGAATATCTAAATCTCAAAAGACCTGGATTCGATTCCCGGCTGGACATCTGTAGTCTTTCTGTGTGAAGTTTGTAGGTTCTCCCTTTGTCTGCGTGGGCTTCCTCCAGGTGCTCCGGTTTCCTCCCACAGTCCAAAGACATGAAGTACGGTGAATTAGAAATGCCAGATTGCCCCCTAGGTGTAAGTGTGTGTGTGTGAATGTGTATATCTCTGCATCTGCACTGTGATAAACTGACTGGCTGTCCAGGGTGTTTCTTGCCCGTCCTAGGATAGGCTCCAGCATCCTTGCAACCCAGAAGGATAAACGACTTAGAAGACAAATTAATGAATGAATGGATGAATGAATGAATGAAAGAATGAATGAATGAATCTCAAAATTAAAAACCAAATACCTAGCCAATGATAGAATATCTGAATAGTTAAAAATTCAGGTCCAGTCTACAAATCCTGCCCAATGGAAGGGTCTACAAATGCTGCCCAATGGAAAACTATCCAAGCATTATATTTCCTGTGGTATTTAGGTAGATTCAACCATTCAAACTCCTAACACATCAGATTAACCACTAACACAACCAGGAACTGACAGTGGAATTGACCTATGAATATCCTATAGATGGGACCAATTTTGTGACTCAAGGCCCTCTAGAAATCCTAGATATATCACTGACTGCGAGTATGAGTGGTCACCTGCTGAGGCTCTATGCCAGGACTGAGTCACAGTAAAACTGCTGCAAGGTAAATTATATGTTAAAATGTCAGTTTCAAGCCTTAAATAAAGCATGGGATGTCTAAGCTTCAAAGGACTAGAATCCCATAGAGGCAGCCATCAGAAGTTTGCATTATTGCAAAAGTGTTTTTACCCTAATTTTTGACCTTTATGTCCCAAATGGAAAGCCTAGCTCTTATAGTCATGGTTTGCCACTGCAGCCAGGACAGCTCTCTACATGCTGCATCACTGTGATGGTGTGTTTTGTTTAAAAAAAAAAAACAAGTAAACAACATCAAATTATACTTAGCTGAAAATCCAGGTGAAGACAAGCAAACCCTGTGACTGCATATGGCTCAAAAGGCCACATATTTGATTTTTCAAAAGGCCACATATATCAAATTGAGCCAGATCAAATGCCTTCATAGATACATACACACACACACACACACACACACACACACAGAGAGGGATATCTAGGTTAATTAGAGGGACGGCTTTGATCAAATGGCTTTAGTTTTCATTCTGCATGCTGAGTGTGTGTGTGTGTGTGTGTGTGTGTGTGTGTGTGTGTGTATGTACGTATGCATGTGGGAGGACTTATTATGGTTGAGCAAACAGCTGAGAATAAATCACTGTAGGTTTGCAGTAATAACTACCAAAGACATAGATAGTTTATGTGTCTGATTTCATTATGTATACCCAATAAATCAGGCTCACAAAGCTCCCATGTTTGCTCTGGATAAACATTTTAGCGTCTGTAATGTGGAGAGGATACAAGATTTAGTAGCCTCAGGGGAAAGAGCTGCGTTTGAGTGCATTCCCTTAGGCTCTGCATTTCTCTGCCTCTTGAAGGAATGTTAGGACTGGTGGCAAAAAGGAACATTCATTACCAGCCAATGACTGCTGCCATATTTGCACTGTTTAGCTACTTTATACAATGAGTGGCCAGTTTATTAGGTACCTGGTATGTGCACTCATAGGCTGTTTTTATCAGAAATGCCTGCTGCACTCTATATATATACTCTATACATACTTTATAGGTTAAAACTTTACCCCATATGAAAACAAAACATACCGTGGCATGCAGAAGTTTGGGCAAGCCTGCTTCGAATTTCTGTTACTGTGAATAGTTAAGTGAATAGAAGGTGAACTGATCTCCAAATGGCATAAAATAAAATACAAAATATTATTATTTTCAATGTTGTAAGCAATATTATTATATTATATACGTTTTGTACAATTTTAGGAGCATCATGCAAAAGTTTGGGCACCCCAAGATATTTGGGCTCTCAGATAACTTCTTCTAAAGTGTCTCAGATCTTATTTAGCTTGTTAAGGCTTTGACTTGTTCACAGCCATCTTTAGGAAAAATCAGGCGAACCAAATTTCAAAGCATTATACATACTCTAACTCCTCAAACCTCATCCCAGTAATCAGCAGCCATGACCTCCTCTAAGCCAGTGTTTCTCAACGCTGGTCCTGGAGGCATCCTGCTCTGCGCATGTTAGTGGATTCCCTGCTTTAACACACACCCTGCAACTCTGAAGGGGCTTGTTAATGAGCTGCTAAGTTGGATTAGGTGTGTTGGGAGCAGGGAAAGTGCTAAAATGTGCAGGGCAGGGTGTCTCCAGGACCAGGGTTGGAAAACATTGCCCTACATAGCTGTCCAGCACTCTGAACATTAAAATAGCTGATTCCCACAAAGCAGAAAAAGGCTATAGGAAGCAAAGTATTTTCGGGTAGCCTTTCCTCCGGTCATAATTAAGAAATAGTATTTAACAGGAACAGTGGAAGATTGGACAGACTCTGGATTGGTGGTACAATACTCTGTTGTGCAGCAACACCTGCACAAATATGACTGGATGCATTTTGGAAATAACTCCTATAGATGGATAAAGGTCAAACTGAACTTTTTGGCTGCAATGAGTGAAGGTGTATTTGGAGGAAAAAAAAGAGCAGAATTACACAAAAAGAAAACCTGTACAGCATGGGGGTGGTGGGTTGATCATGCTTTGGGTTTATGTTGTAGCCAGTGGCACAGGGGAACATTTCACTGGTAGAGGGAAGAATTAACTCAATTAAATACCAGCGCATTCTGGAATCTAGCATCACACCATCTGTAAAACGCTGAAGATGAAAAGAAGATGGCATCTACAACAGGATAAGGACCCTAAACACACTTCAAAATCCACTTCCACGAAAGGGGCAAACTGAAGTTTTTGCCATGGCCAGGGCATCACTGAAAATCTGTCAATAGGCCTCAATAGAGCAGCGCAGGCAAGAATCTCACAGAACTAAAAGCTTTTATTTTTGCAAAGACAAATGAGCAAAACTCCCCCACGTAAGAACTGAATTAATTCTGTTTTGCAAAAATCTTATAATATGTGTCGGAACAAGCTCCTCAGTCTGTTACATTTACCTCCACCTGTATGGGGTATGTTGTCATTTTTGCCCTCAACAATTTTGGTTGATTAGGTAATCAAAGCAAAGTTTGTGTTTTTATATGTAGACTGCCCAAATATTCAAAATTACTAAGCAAAAACAATCATCACTCATCAACCAAATAATATATGCACCCAGAAGGAAGTGTCAGCTTACCATGCTATGGGGAAGGACTATAAAGGTTTCCCAGAACAAAAAATGATGATAAATTTAGACTGAGATGGGCAATATTTATTACATACAGAAGTAGTGTCTCTCAGTATGGCATTGAGCCTCCACGTATGCTAATGCAACATGCCAGACATCTCAGCATGGAGTTGTATCCATTAGTAAGGTACAGCGATAAGACCTGTCCTTGCTTACATCACATGAACGGCTGAGCATGAAACTTGAATCATTTGCCTGTCTCACAATGTGAAACCTACCCACCAAGTTTCATTCCTGTTGTTTGATTCCTTCTGGGTGCAACTATTCTTTTGATGATGAGTGTATATTAGTCATTCATGTGCATGTGGTTATGACTACAGGATTGCTGGATATTTTTGGTTGGCAGTCTTAGTTCTCAATCCAGCAGTGACAATGATGTCTAAAAACCACAACATCTTTGTGAATGATCCACACTACCATGCCCCTGCCAAACCTACAACCTCTAAAACAGGGGTCTAAAGCTATTGACCCGGAGGCCACATCCAGCCTGTGAGACAGCTTTATACAGTTTGTCACTTATTTACAATTTATCTAAAAAAAACAGCCTGCAAATCACTTTCTTAATGTTTCTGCAGCTAAACATTGACAACTGACGTGTAGATTTGCTTCACCCACCAGAAACTGTGGGTGGTTACCTAACATAAGCTATATAAAATCAGCTTAAGCTGATGTTTGCTAAATGCAAAATAGAGTGCTGCATGCCAGAGGAACCATTCAAACGGAAACCTGACGCAACATGAACACTGCACACTGAGTGGGCATGTCTGTATTTTAGCTAATAACTACCATAGCCGTTATTCTGATTAGGACCAGTAGTTAGTTATGTCTGCCTTTGTGGATTCATTTATGACCCTGCAGTAGACCCTGCCTTGTTAGACTTCCACTGATAATGGATGGAATGAACTACTAAAGGTCAGTTAAATGTAAAACAGTATTTGTTTATACTGTTATTATTATTATTATCATTAATGTGATTTTTAAAATAATTATTACTTTTAACATGTGGTAACAGATATACATGGTAACAGATAAATAGACAATAGCCATTTTGTAAGATGCGGTTGAGAGTTTATGTTATGTACTTAAAATGAGCTTGAGTGCTCTGCTGTAAATCATCTATAACTGATTCCACAGTAGCATTGTGGCAGGTGTCTTGGTGTAGGTACTTTCCATTGATTTGTGGCCTAGGAATTGGTTGCAATATTGTGCAGCAACACATGGACTATAACGGACAGTATATGTGTACCTACATGTATCAGGAAAGTGCTCACTGAAGCTGCACAGATGCTTTTTATTCGCCTTTTTCAGTACGCCGAGGTTAACATGCACACATAGTGAGCAGGAGCAGGACATCATGCTGCAGTAATCTCTCCAGCTGAGTGATGCAGGAGCGTGCTGGGTGAAGCAATATCTTGGAGCAGAAAGGGGTTAGAGGCTTTGAACTGGGGGTGTATATATTTAACTGTTTGGCCAACACTGACCTCCAAATCATGGAACCAAATCTAGGGAAATGCAAAGTTAGAGTCTAAAGGGCAAGTGACTTTCAGCTTATCATTGCAACATATTAGCCTGCTGAAGAATCACATTGGTCAGTTAATAGCGAGTTTCCAGCCTCTGTATTTTCTTTCCTAAAAGGATCATAAGTGCTGGTGAAGCACCAGCAGTGACGCCTTCTCCGGCCCTGGGCAATCAGTGCGAACAGCATGACCTCGCTGCACCAATCAGAGATAATCGCTAGTTACAGAACCCCATTGCATACTCCAACCACACACACTTCGAGCCTTCCAGGCAGAGAGAGATGCAAGGCAAGTCCATCAAGAGGTAATGACCAGTTTATCGCATAAAGCAGAACTGGATTCATCCGGTGCCTGTGCATTAACAGGCTTACATTAACAGGCTAGCTGTAGCCAGGTCTAGCGAAAGTCAGACAGTTTGGTGGAGCATGCTAATAACTGGAAGTGACTGAATATAGCTGTGCTCGCTTGTGAGGAAACAAAAGTGAATAACTGTATTTTAGGAAAGCAGGACCTGCTAGTCCATTTAGCTATGCCGAATAGCATCACAATCACATTACACTGGTATTGCATGGTCAGCCATCACGACTGGCACTCAGTGGTCACCCAAAGCAGCTTAACCTCCTCACATGCACTTATGTACGTATGACACAGACAGGCTGAATGTGAGCAGACTGCATGTGCGAGGATTTAGCAATGGTAAAGTGCAACAGGGATCAGAGAGAGAAGACGAGAGCATAACACCCACACAAACTCAGAAAACAGGCAGAACGTACGGGCAGCTTTGGAGGCCACAGTAATTCTTCACACATTGAATGCCTGCAGGCGTAGTTAAATCAATACTTTTCCCTTCTCAACAAAACACCTCTGGGGGCCCATAATGTTCCTTAGGCTATTAAGGTTAGTAATAAAGCATATAAACACTACAATATTGCTAAATCACTGTGATACAGTGGGACACTCTAAATATGCAACAGAACCTAACCTCGGCAAGTCAGATGTTAAGTAGATGTAATTCATAATGGCTGAGTTATATTCCAAGGCTGGGAGCTGGAGGCAGTGGTTGGCTTTGTGAATGGGCCTGTCCTGCTACTACTGATGGGGTGATATTTTATCTGCCTGTTGAGTGTTGCATATTCACGGGTCTTGTGCACCGGGGTATGTGCGTCTCGGTAACCTGCATTATGGCTTGTGTGAATAAGTAATAATGACAGATGAGTTTAGTGCAGTGACAGATGGTAATAGAGAATCGTTTATTCATGGCGGTCGCAGCGAGCGTTCTCCTACAACCTCAATAAAGCCTCAATAAAACCCAAGCGTGCCGACATCATCCATCACCTCCCCGCCGACTGCCTTTTCCTGGCACCGTCTCCAAGGCCGGCCTGGGCGGGTTATTATGAGATTGCACCCTCAGCCTGTGCTCTCTCTGAGGTGTCACTCTAGCTCAGCAAGATGTCCACGATGCCTCTAACTGGCCCTGATGGGACGTTCAGGTCACATGACCCGGGTAATAGGGGCACTGCCTTTGTACACCCTGCTAGACTCTGCACTTTTCCTGGGGATGGTGTGATCAGCCTGGGACAATCAGTACTTAACCCTGAGGGAGAACACAGAGATCTGCTCTTATGGGGTTTTACACTGATGTTTTTATAAAGTAGAAGTTACTATAAGGGAAGGTACAGGTACTGGATGGAATTAGACTCTTCACTTTGATCCAATGATGGCCAGCAAAAAGTACATGCCATTTGTTCCTGTACTCACATGCTTTTCCTAAGTGTCTGCACTTTATGACAGTATCTCCATCTCCACATTTTTACTGCATGACATTTTAAAGCTAAATACCTTTCTTTTCACACCACCAGTGTTTCTATCAGGGCAGATAGAAATGGGTTGTTTAAAATATGTAAAAGCACTTCTTCCTATATGCAAACTATGCAAGCTGCAGAGGCCCGCCACCTGCTGAGGGGGCACCCCAGCAGGAATAACATCATATATTTTGTAGTTATTTATTAGACAATTATGTCAATTATGCTATCCCAAAGAGCATAGGCTACCCCAGTAGGCCTGAGCAATTTGCAATGTTCACGTCAAAGTGTGACTGGGCATGTGTAAAAACAACATCATTTTTCTGCTGTCCATATGGACGTAGTAGCGGCAGATGTGACAGCATGGCTTCAAAGTGTCATTACCCAGCGGGAGCTGAAAATCATGACTCGGATATTGAGATGAGACAACAAGATGCAGGTAGTTATGTGTTGTACGGCTCATGTCAGTTATTATGGTCTCCCGTCTCATTAATGTTTAAATAAGTGAAAAAGTTTTCTGTAACTTGGTTTCGCTGCTCACAGGAGCACAATGCTAACTAACATACTACCATCGGGTATTTCCTTAAATAAGGCTTTACATATAGCACCAGTCAGAAGTTTAGACAACTACACATATGATTTTGGTTATCTTAAGGACTATACAGGATTACACTTAACAGTTCCAACTGATGATTAATGCTATTTTATAGTTTGATGTCTTAACTTTTATGCTAAAGTAAACTATTAAGCTAAGAGCAGACGTGTCTAAACTTTTGACTGATAGTGTATGTAATAAAATTAAGAACCCAAACCCACCAATAACGCAGAATATGCTATATATTTCAGTTTTTTATTTGTGTTTCAGCCATAGAGTACACAGCTTTCTATTGACATATAATGCTTTATTTGTTTGTAGATGTCATCATTTCGTGACCAATGTGGTACAGTATATCACGAGTTGGGAGGCAGTATTTGAACAGAGCTAATCAGTTTGATAATATTATTTATTACTATCAAACTAAGAGACTGTTTGTTGAAACTGTTAGAAACTGTGAGTTTACAAGCTAAACAAGCTAGCTGTCATAAACATTCAGTAAATGTACCTAGCATAGCCAGACTTATAAAGACCTATTTCAGATCGTCTGTTTTTGCTTAGGGCCCCCAGGAAGACTAGGACCACCACTGTCTAAAGATTACACTGAATGGTGTTGTATGACGTGGTGCCTGTGCTGAGTTTGGATGCCCTTCCTGCAGATATATCAAGTGTAATGAACTGGAATGTAGGGGTGGGTCAAGAATTAGTGCAGATCATTGATTGACCAAATATAACTGTCACAGACCCATCACGCAAGTCAGACAACTGCCATTTCTAAAAACCTTTAGCTAGACAGGGTCACTGTCAGCAACTCCTACAATAATCCAAATGCTGAGTTATTCAGAAGTAATTCAGAACTTGAAAGGTCTATTCTGTTGCTATTGTTGCTTCTATCTTTCAAACATCATGCACAACCTTGAGAAAACCCTGCCTACAGTTATGGTTCTGTTGTGTGAGGTGAAATGGACACAGGTGCTCAACCAGGATACAGATAATATTCAATATTCAGATTATTAACTGCACTGTGCTGTACCAGTGTTGCCTAAACAGAACCAAAAGAAATAGTATTTTTAACTGAGTTTTTAACATGTTGAACCAGATAGAAACCAGAAAGCTTTAGGAAAGTTACATTGCTCAAAGATTGTCTTGGCACACTCTCAATTTATACCTTGCTTATTTATTACTATTCCACATAAATGTATCATTTATCCATCCATGAATAAAAATACAACCAGCAGTAATGATCAAGTCTACTTACTGAAACTCAAATGTATCCCAGTGATTAACTGAAAACTTAAGATAATTAACATTACTGAAGAATTAGCAGGAGAAACAATAGGGTTTAGTTCAGTATTTTCATCCACACTATCTATTTAGGGCTACAATTACTACTGTTGACTGTTGACCTCTGTGCAGCACAAAAAATATTTTTAAGCTCTGTTTTTCACACCTTCCAACCAACCATTTCTCCTTAATGGAAAATGTTCATAAATAGTAACTACAGCAACTCATGTAACTCAGTAACTAACATGCTGATGGTTAAAAACAAGACATTTTCTACTTTAGTCTAAGTAGAAAATAAATAGAGAGCTTCCTTCTTCCTTTTTTTACCAAGGGTAACTCTAATTTCATTCAAGCCCAATGTGTACTTTGCTAATTACTGCTTCCATCACACAAAACCACGATAAAGGTCCCATTCATTTCCTAGAAATTCTAACATATGCATATAGAGGACTTCAGCACAACTTGATATGTCATCAAGTGGTCAAAACCATTGACCATTTTTGCTTCCTTGGTTTTTGGATTGTATAATATAATAACTATGTTAATTTTGTTGTCTCCCTGTTTTCATTCTTCGTTTCCCCCTCTTTCATGTCTGTTATTATAATGTCTAGCCTCCACTCTCTGGTTTTGACCCTAGCCTGTTGTTTGACGGTTGACTACACTAGCATAACTGTATTTGCCGCATTATCAAGGGAGATTATCAAACTCTGGTGATACCAGAGCTGCCCAGAAAAAGTTTGGTGTCATTGTTTGGTGGGGAAACTGAGTGAAAATATATTAACTCTATATGTATGACTGAGCAGTCCTAAAACATTGGTTAGAAGACCTTTTAACCAATCAAGAAGCTTGAGTTGAATGAACTCTTGAGTTATGTCAGTCTAATAAGTTTTACCCTGCAGTGATCATGTGTGGCTACTCAGGAAATACCAGTTTACAGCAAAACGATCAGCGGCCACACATGCTTTTTTGTTGACATGCTCTCAATTCGGAATGCTGGAGCTCCTTGAACAGTCTCAGTTTCCCACTAAGAAATTAAGAAATTGTGGCGCCGTACATAGTGGACACATCTCATACATGTGCAATTCCAGACTTCCGACTTGAAGGTGGGGGGGTTATACTGGGTTCTGGTCTAGCTGCTGTAGCACAGGATTAGTAAATCTACTTCTGGGTCACAGGGCCCACAGAGTTTCTCTCACCTTCATCTGGCCCTTTATATGCAATCCTTCTGTAAACTGCAGCAGGTCTGGAAGAATTCAAACCAACATTTTGGTGCACACATTTGTATAGCTACTGCAACTTCAGGCTTATTCATTTGGAGAGAAGGGACACAATCCCATTTTGGCTAGTGTTACACACACAGAGCTTAGCCTAGCTTAGATGTGTCCACTGGCGCTTCCGCAGCAAAGCCATGGATGAGCGGAGAGTAGTGTGTGCCAGAAGAATGCAGATGCTTCTCATTTGAACTGTTAGACTTGCACCGACTGCAGCAGTGCATGTAACAGCCTGCCCTGCAGACAGCAAACCAACCTCTTAGGCAAGACACGCCTAATGTTAACATGGTTCCAACATCGTCCCCAGATTTACCAGTGTGCTATACCAGACACTGAAGCTTACTGTCCCTGTCGTTTAATACCCACGTCAGGGAACTCACACACACACAGGTCACCCGGTCTGATACGGAGGGAGTTATGATTAAGAAAGAAATCAAACTATGAGGCAGCGGAAAGGTCATCTTCATAATAACCCACTGACCTCAGATCAATGACAGACTTCCAGTTTAGACATCAGAGAGAGAGAGAGAGGGAGAGAGGGGCAGAGAAAGACAGACAGGGAGAATAATTTAATCCTAATTGAAGCTGGCATTGGCTATAATGACTTCTGCATGGACCATCCTCTTTGTCTTTTTTTCTCTCCACCTCATTCCTCTGCTTCATTTGACATGTTCCCCATTCCCCTCTCTAATACATACCGTAAGCTGGATTCAGATTCTCAAATACTTTTCTCCAAATATAGAAGCTTTAAATCCTGTGTTTGCAGGTGCTGCCACACAGTATGAATGTACTTATAGTATACAAACTAGGTGACCATATGAGGAATATCACTGTCAGTGTGGGCATAATCCACCATCACACATTCAGGGGGACATAGAACAGGTTTTGAGAGAAGAACTGCAAAAAGCTGTTATGCTGTTGGTTATGATTTATGATTAAGGCACCAGTTTTATGGGGGCTTTAGCCCTGCTGCCCAAATAAATGTACACTAAGCATTAAGCTACAACAGCCTTATTTTAGTTTTTGTGCACTGTTGGGGCAAATAGTGAAAATGAGAGAGGCAATGGTGGTGAAAAAATGGTGAGGCACTGATTTAACATTACACAGAGCTTAAAACTGTAACAGTGTTTATATATGACTATATGATCAGACTCCTTTATTTCTATATAGCAAGGGGAATTCAGTTTTCCATGATATGGACCCTTCAGCGAAGGAGGGGAAAGGTTTGTACACTTTGATACGGAACCTCCTTTTTTGTACTTTTATGCTTTTGAACTCATTTAAAACATCTGATACATATTGTATGATAAATGGAGCATTACAGATGATCCGAAATTCACGTTAACGTTTTGCATTCTCCTACCACTTCTGGACACTTCTAGGTGCAGTTGCATGAGGATAATGGGACTATAAATACCTGTGGGGTGTGCACCACCAAATCTGGCCCAAATCTCTTTGACGCAAGAGTGTCTGAACATTGATGTGACCTACATCCAGAAACCCGTACAGTTCATGTGAAACTGAATTACAGCTGTTCTTGGTGCTTGTGGAGGTATTACGTGCTATTAAGTGACTAATGTTTTGTCTGGTGAACTTATTAGGCTCCATAAGTTCCCTCTGGGGGAGGGTCTCTGTTTTGCACTGCAAACCAATCTGCAATTGCTCAAGCTGAAGCCAAGGTTTTTGTATTTTTAGATGTACAGCGAGACTACGCCCATTTACAATATTTTCCTGCAATTCCTCAACGTGCATTTGAAAATTATTTGGTGACATTAAGGAGACAGCTCTGTGGAAGGCCTGTCGGATGAGAAGATTTTACCAGGTAAAATAAAAAACAATATTTAATTGATTAAACTTCCACTATTTCCCCGAACTTAATCAAATAATGTATTACTAAACCCAGGCCCAAAGCTGAAGGAGGCTAACAGGACTGAAGGAGCAGGTCTGATGAAGGCTAGTGATCATGAAGGAAGTGAGGCAGAGCTATTTAAACTTTCAGTTAAAATTAATACTGAACTTAATGGAACTTTATTGAGAAAATACAACTTATGTCACTGAAATCATGAAATTTTGTAACCTAGCTTATTAAATATGCCTACAGAGCAAAATAACACTCTGACTGCACTGACAAAGACTGAACTGATCTATAATCTGTGTATTTGAATAATATATTCAGGAGCTGCTGTTTTTAAGAGAGATGAGATAGCACAGCTGGACTTCAGTACCTTTGATTGATCTGTGTCTATTTTAAGTGGCTGGTTCCAGTGTTTAAGTCAAATTTACTGTGTGCCAAATTCACCAATTAGCCATGAAGATTAAAAATGCACAGGATTAACCCACCTGTATATCAGTTTATAAATAAAAACACATACATAACTATTTTACATACACATAAAAAACACAAATCCTTTAAAAAACAAACAAACTGGTGCTAAGGGTACATAGAATCTGCTAAAGAATCCTCAGTATTTAAAGGTTCCACATCCTACGTTATTTGTAATTTATGTTTTCTCTTTGAGGTTGACTTATCATATTCGTGTGGTTTTACTTATCAAACATGGCAATGATTTATTTTACATGACCACTTTCCAACCTCTCGTTATCATTTAGAATGAAACAGGCTGTTTTTGTTACTGTGCCTGATCTAAGCTAAATAACCTCTGTTCTGTAATGGCTGATTGTTTTGTATTGGTCTTATTCAGAAAAACACTCAGAGCTGAAAGACTCCCTAGAACTTCAGTACAAGTGGGCAGGGCTAAACTACTGTAGGCTGAATATATGTAAATGATGTCACATGGGTCATGTGACATCACAGGAACAGTGAATTCAAAACAGGCTGCATTTGCAGCTTAGTTTCCATATAATGAAATGAAATGAGAAATGAATGGCAAATGTTGAAACTGTAACAGTGTTTACATATGACTTCAGAATTTAGTTTCCCATCATATGGACCCTTTGATGAAAGAGGGGGAAAAGTTTGTGCACTTTAAAAGCTTCAAAGAAACTTCATAAGGAAACACCTTTTGTTTTTTTTTTTGCACTGTTATCCTTTTAAACTATTTTAAAACATCGGATAAATATTATGTGACAAATGAACCAATAAAGATGATCCAAAATTCATGTTAACGTTTTGCATTCGCCTACCACTTCAGAGACTTTTTTGTAGTTATAACAGCAATAACATAATACAAATAAAACAGGACAGGAATTTCTGTGCAAACAGGCTATTTCTGTAATGTTGAACTTGCAGCTAATAGACATCCAGTACAAAACAGTGCAGGTTTTCAGAGAGGCAGAGAAAAGCAATTACAGCTTTCTAGACATCATCTCTGAAGTGCAGCTACTGATCTACTTTTCTCTGTGTCTGTTCCTGGGTTTTCAAAGTGGACTCAGTCATCATATAGAAATCCTGAGCACTTCACAGAAAAGGAAAAAAGATTTCTTGCTGTCGCTATTATAAAAGGTGTTGCAGTACTTTTTCACTTCGATTGAGTCTTGATGAGTGGATGTTTAATGTGGGTGCTTAAGATTTCACACCAGAAGTTTTGCCCGACAACCTTTGTCATTTAAAGTGCTGAGAGAGGAGCACAAAGAGTGATCCATCTGGTATGATGCCCCAGTTGATGACCATGCAATTTATGAGCTCAAATGGCATTTTATCGTATTGTAAGAATGTGGATAGCACATCATCATGTTTCAATTTTCAGTAGTGAATATATTTCTTGAAATAATTGCCCCGGAAATTCTGCAATATGAAACACTGTCAATTCCCCCTAGGGAAATTGTACCAAAGCCAGACATCACTGCAGAACTCACGATGGCTGGAATTGTTGAAACCAGCCTCTCTCCATCATACAAACCGTATAGCCAATCTGCGAGGACGGATACCAGCAGACGCCTCCTCGAGAGCATATGAAACTTGCCGCTGCATGTTTTCAATCTACTGGAGGACTGAGGAGAATGCTAAGCACTCCACTCTGGCACACGACAATGCAGATGCCAGACTGGCTGCTACGTCGCATAGCGACAGGAGAGAGCGAGAGAGACCCTGACGTCTCTCTTTTCCAGGGAGAATGAAATCAGCTGCACCCGACCATAGATGCCACCTGGCACAGCTAAGGTTTAAACATGTACCCTGAGTGAACTTTAGACTACTTAGGCTACCTGACATGCCCCCCGCAGCTTCCTTATCTTGCATCAGTCACATAGAACCAGGGCCAGTTCTGAACATTTGGCAGACCAAAGTAACATCCTACCAACTCATAGAAGTTTATATACTATATACTATGTATACTCATATGCTAATGTGATCAATGCTAGATTACAGCTCAGTGCTGAATGGTTAAGACAATAAAACAATGCAAAAATATGCAGTTGTATGCAAAAGGATTGTGTTACAAGATGACATCACCTTGTAACAAGGAGTTTCAGGCAGCTGAGAAAAGTGAGTTTCTTCATCTGGTGGTGTACTTTGGGCTTTCTAACTTTGCAGACCGTTTACATGCACAGAAACTAAACACACTAAAGGGAAATGGAAAACTGGAAAGCATAATCAGTCCTCTTTAAATGTTTATTTGATTTTTATTTGACCTGAAAACCAATTATCCCATCCTCTACAGTGAGCTCACTTAAATATATAATTTCACTGCAAATTGTTGAATTTCACAATAAAAACAACATATTAAACTCAGCAAATGAACAATAACTGTGCACTGAAACTTGCTGACAAATGCCATATTTAGGTTTGTTTCCTGTGGACTTTCCTGTGGGCATTTCATTTTGACAGCAACCAGGATGTCATTTGACTGGGGGTGTTCAAACATTTCCATACTGTAGCTGTATAGTGAAGGGATGTACTGAAAGGGTTAAAAACATACAAACAAACAGTAAAACAAAGCAAACACGCAGGGCTACAATGTACCAAAATAATAGTCATGAACATCAGAAATAGTGATGTTGTTTTCCTCTCCTGTACTGGTCAATGCAGATGCGTTCAAACAGTCTGAGCAGCTGCAGCTCAACAGTGAAAATGTTGGTCATCTGGATCTACTTCTCAGTTTCTATCAGGTACAGGCAACCAAACTGTAGTCACTGTTCATGATAAATATAAAGTGGGGAAACAATGCCCAATACACAATATTCTGCTTGGTATGCAGTATACAGCAAAACAACAGATGCAGAATGGAAAGTAATAGCGAGCACAATTAAAAAAAAAAAACGGTTCACAGATGACGATATCAGAGTGCTGAGTATAATAACCAAGCATTCTTCACGGCACACATTGTAGCTGGCGTATACAACTCATCCTCAAAGGAATAGTTACAGGCAGAAGGGAGTGTGGGTTTGCAATGCTACTGGGAAAGAAGATGAAGGTAACCAGGAACAATAAATGATCATAAATTTAGACTGATATAGGCAATATTTATTGAGCTACACATACAGAAGTAGTGTTATAGTTATAGAGGTTCCTACTGGTGTCCTGTGGTAATCCATCCCATGCAGCTTGAATATTTTCACACAGTTCCTGCAGATTTTGCGGTAGGGGTGAAGGTGGAGTGACATTGTGTGACATGTGACAACAAACCGTTCATCTTGGTGCTGATCACGGCGCCTGCACACAAGAATTTGATGGACCCACTGCCAGTCACTCCATGACAGTCTGGCACGACACCATTACAGTCTTTGGTGACATTGACATGGAATCAAGGGCAGTCTCACAATGTCAAACTTACCTACCAAGTTTTATTCCTGTCAGTTGATTCCTTCTGGGTGCAGCTATTTGTGCAACTACTCATTTGATGACGAGCGTATAATAATTTTAACATGTTTATTTTTGTAAACTGCCAGCTTTTTGTAGTTTTCCGTTTCGGTTTTTCACCCAGAGTTTCTGAATTTCATTTCAGCATTGCTATATAGAGTATGAAAGGAATATATGAAATTGTGTAAGTAATTAAAGTAAATAAAAAAGGAAATCCACTAAAATAAATAAACACTACATGCTCACCGGGCCCCTTGTGGCTCCGAGGCCCTCATCCACTCCCTAAACTGCTTATAGCAAGAAATGTCTCTTCTTAATACTATGTTTGCATCCAAGGTAATAACTTTACCCAGATAACCAGAGCACCACAAACCCATATAAGCTGGCATAACAAACAGAAATATGAAATACGAAAAAATATTTGATGTTTTTTTCCTCCTGTTCACGCTGCATGTGTCAGTGTCCCCTTCTTATACCTCTTGTCCTTTTTGCCTATATGCTGCTATTTGCCATCTCCTAGTTGTTTTCTCTCTAAAAGGGCTGTGCTGGTGTGTGTGTGTGGATGTGTGTGAGCGAGTGAGAGAGGACATGAGCCGTAGAGAGTCAGGTCCTGTAAAATGCTTGGATGCTTTCATGGCTGAGATTAGTCCACGGTGAGGGCTAGAAAACAGGTGCTCTGTCTGAGCTGAGGCTCGTTAAACGCCCAATACAGCAGATTAAACCAGCAACACTGCCTACACACAGTAGAGCATCAGAATATTCTCGTATAGAAACCTAACAGAGTAAAGCAAAGGGGACTGATTAAAATACAGCACATTACGGAAAAACAGAAGCATCAAAAGGAGAAGTTGCTAGTTCACAACAGAAAAGTGCCTAAAGACTGCTGGAGCTTGTGTGTGAAGTGACTTGATGTTCTTTTAAAGGAAGTGCAAAAATGCCCAAGAGGGCTGCTACTTCAGTGGACTATTTTCGCCTTTTACTTGTTTATGTTTGGCTCCACCCAGTTTCTGGTCGAACATCACAATGTTTCTGAAAATTGTTGTTGATTATTACAACATCAAAAGAACATCTGCGCCTAGAAGGAAGTGTTAGATTGTGATGCTATTGGGAAGTAGTGCCATACAGTATGGCGTCAGGCGAGTAGGTTTGTGGTAGGGTTGGAGGTGGTGTGACACCAGGGCTTCTGGACATGTGACGCGTGACAACAAATCGTTCATCTTGGTGCTGACCACGGTGCCTTCATTTGTTGGTTGTCTCCACCAAGACCGAAGTGGGGCTCGTCACTAAAGATGACCCGCTGCCATTCTGAGTCACTCCATGACAGTCTGGAACGATACCATTGCAATCTTTGGGGATGTTGACGTGCTATTAAGGGCAGTTGTAGTAACAGCATGTAGTCCTGCGTCGTACAGTCGTCTGCCAATGGTGCTGGCACTAACAGGATGACTCATGGAGGGCATCACTGCTCACTGAATGTCCACAATCATACCTGTTGGCTCAGTCGGGTACAGCGATAAGGCCCGTCCTTGCTTACGTCACATGCCCGGCTGAGCATGACACTTCAATCATTTGTATGTCTCATGATATCAAACCTACCCACCAAGTTTCATTCCTGTGGGTTGATTCCTTTTGGGTGCAACTATTTGTGCAATTATTTTTTGACGATGACTGTCTATGTAGACTTCATCTTCACCACTACGCCAATGCAGTTAACCTTCTGAGGTTTAGATGAGGCCCTAAATCAAGCTGAGCTTCCCATACACGATTCACTAAGGGTATCAATATCCTGGCCTCCTCCTTGTTCATCTATCTCCGCAGACCTCTTGGCCAGCAGGAACATCGCTCTGTCATGGTGACTAATGAACATTGATAGCCTTCCAGGAGGACAGTGGGTAATCCCTGGAGCATGTTGGGGAGACAGAAATCGATAGACGCTGCTTAATAACTGTCCATCTCTCCACCCGCTAATGCTGATGACCATTTGGTCAATCCAGCAGCCCACACAGTGGCTTCTCTCCTTGTCCCCTTTTTCGATGTGACCAAGCATACTCTATGTTTAATGAAATGTAGAAGTAATTTAAAACTGTGTATGTATTCCTGTGGGCTGTGGGCCTTTGGCACACCACCCACATTTAATTAAACCACTGTGTACCCTTCACTAAAGCTAAAACCTGGGCAAACCACAGTCCCTTCCCCACAAAAAAGGGGGACTGCTTACTTTCTCGCTGTTGACTCCATCTTAATATTGACTCCACTCACCTCTCTATAGAGGCTGATACTAAACTGTTCCCAATACGGGACCTTAACTCACTTTGCCAACAAACCGCCACTAAGTGTACCAATCCATAAGGAAGTCTATAAAGCAATAAAAAGGCCCAAAGCACCACAGGAAAGACAAGACAGTGGGTTTAGAATGGCAAGGGCAGCTGTATTGTCTAGACACTGAATTGAAATCATCCCTCTGCAAGGATGTCATGTTCTTCCTACTGATCACAAACCCACCGAGACCACTGCAATTATAGCCGGAAAGCTGTAATTTCTAATAGTGTAGGATTGCTATTAAAGACCAATTAGCACTATGCAAATATTTCACATTTTATTGTTCACTGAATGCTTCAGAGGAACATTAACCCTTTAATTAAGACTATAAAAGAGGTGGCGTCTGTCACATTATTTATATAGTGATAGAAAGCATGCAACCACACTGAAAGCTCCCGTTAGATGTGCTAATTCATTTTGCTATATCCATTGTAGACATGCATGCATCTCCGCTACTCTGGCGGAAGATTTTAATGAGCTAAAAAGGGGACATTGTCAAAGTCTGTGGGTGTATATTGCGATGATATAACAGTGGCCTTGGAGTACCCTAGCCTCATGAACCAGACATCAGACTTTTTTACTCTAAAAGTTCACAGGACAAAAAATTAGTCCTGTGACTGAGACGTACCTAAAAGCTTGTGATAACTCCACAAGCACAAATAACAGCTGTGATTCAATTTGACATGGGCTGGACAAGTTTCTAAATGTAGGCAACATCAATTGCTTCAAAGAATTGCTTCAATGAATTGTGCAGTTGGGTCAGATTTGGTGGATGCCTTCTCTGGCACAATTCTGAGGAGATTCCCTGTAGACTGGGATTTTTGCCACTGCTGGTAGACCCGTATGACTGTAAACCTACAAATTCAGCTACTTCCTTCACACTATGGTCTTTGGCACGCCCAAATGCAATCATTCCTTTAGCCAATCATTAATATTTGCTTTGTGGCCCATTTCCCACACATGGAATGAGACATTCACTGCACTGTACCACCTCTTCTCAATCTACATCAGATACCCTGCACACACCCAACAGGTACTTATAGCCCCATCATCCTTGGGCAACGCCAACTGCAGGAGCCTGAAGTTAGTGATACCTTAAACGTGCAAGGTGACTAATTTTTTTGTCCGGTGAGCTTATTTAATCACTCTTATCAAGACAGGGTAACTTTTCATGCAACATTTCCTGTAATTTAAGTATTTACTGATTTTTCTAAAAATAGCCCAAAACACTAATATTTCTATCTATGCTGAGATTTCAATCAATCAATCACCAGCATGCAAAGCTGTGGAATTACTTACAGCACTAATTAATCATGATACAACAAAGACTTGGCATACAAAGTCAGTAACACATTATGTTTGCTTGTTGTTGACAATGACCACATTATGGAATGTGATGCTTTCTTGAAGTGAACTTCAGCATTTTTTAGTTATATTTCTAGTGCTGTTACAATGTATGACAGGTCAGAGTTACTAAGGACAACCACAAGTTGTGGTCAATAAATCTTGTAGAACCTATAGCAAAGGTACCTGCCAATCAGACATGATCTTGTAATGAAAACATCTGGGGATGTGAGAAATTTTAAGCCAAAGGCAGGCTGGAATATAGACTTGGAATATAAACTTGGCATAGGCTGGGAGCAAACTGAGTATTTTCTAAACCAATCCAAGGCAGAACTGAAAGTAGTGGATGACGACGTGTACATCAGAATTCTTCAGGCCTCTTATTACCCAGTGGATATAGACAGCCTGAATGGAAACTCCTCCAAAAAACTCTCAAGTATCTAGGTGTGGTGTGTAAGCATGCAGTAAAAATATACATGTTTATTTAACATGTTTTTACTATCTAGCATGTTTTGCTTGTGTGACCAGTAGTGCCTCAGAGGTAAAAAACGATGGACTAGAGAGTGTTTAGAGGGGGTTGAACCATTATTTGTGGTGGATTTCCCTGCATTTCAGCAACAAAGGTTTAACAAGTTATCCCAAGAGATGTATTTTCATCATGAAATCACATCTGGTCCCACAAGACCAGCAGGACCCCTGCTGTGCACATGTTAGTATTTCCCACTTCAACTCAGGAAGGGCTTTATAATTAGCTGATTAGCTGGAGCAGGTGTGTTGGAGCAGGCACAACACTAGAATATGCAGGTGCACAGGTTTGGAATCAGTGCTGTAGGGTGATGTAAGGAGGTATCAACAGCATCTGGATTTGAACTGGGCTAGTGAGTCATTAGCTTGGTGGCATTCCTAATTTCTTCCCTGATCTTTATATATATGAGTCTGTCACTGACTGTGTGTGTGTGTGTGTGTGTGTGTGCGTAGTGAGTTAGCATTGGGCCTTAGGCAAAGGTTGCTCACAGTTCAAAGATTTAATGAAAAAGATTCTTTTCAGTAAGAAAATCCAGTACATATATGTAAAATGAATGGCAAAAAAGAGTGATTGCTTGTGGGCATAGTATGAAGGAAGTAGCTGAATTTGCAGGTATATATAAGCATATGGTCATACAGGTCTACCAGCAAAAATATCAGTCTACAAGAAATTCTCCTCAGAAGTGCGCCAGGGAAGGCATCCACCAAATGAGCCGCAACTTGAGCAATTCTTGGATGCAAGAGTGTCTGAACATTCATGTCACTTACAACTGTCCAATGATAAACATGTATCTCCATTTTTGTAGATTTTTACTTTTATGCACATTTGAATACATGAGCTGCCCTTTACACTGTGTGGAAATTTCATGATGAATGGACCAAAGTAACCGACCCAAAATCACTTGGAAAAACGGCTGGTTCCATTGACTTACATTCATTGACATACGTTCTCATTTTGGGGATACTTGTGTGTGTATGTGTGTGCAACGTAAAGTTGCAATATTGACTTATTTCATCTCCATAGCTCGGTGTGTAGCGGCTGAAGCTAAGGCCGTTATGAGGAAAGGCGCCAAACTCACTTTGTCGCCAAACCAACACTAATCGGAACAATCTATACAGTGGATTCTTGGCCTCCACAAAGACGGCCTGGAAATGGGTTTTATTGAATAAAATGGAACAGGGCAAGCGAAGGAAGATAGAGAGATCTGGGGATTGAATTGCCTTGTAATTGCAAACTAACCAACAGTTGACTGCCCTTCTATGTACGTGTGTGTGTGGGGGTGTGTGTGTGTGCTATCACAATGATCTGAGCTGTCTTGTAAACACGCTGTTTGCAGTGGTGAGGAAGTGCTGTGGAGCGTGGAGCTGATAAATGAAACAACTGCGGTGTTTATCCACAACACACACACATACACACACACACACACACACACACTGGCCAGGGCCAATGCTCCGTTACCCCTGTTAGCAGGACAGCCTCTGTATGTGCGTATGTGTGTGATGGAACTGTTTCATTCTGGCTAATTAGCAATGGTTGCATCACAGACCCGATGGCCTCTGAGTGCTAACTTTTGGCCAAAGCATCACAGAGTTTTCTGTAAAACACAATTCAGTGATCTTTCTCTCTCTCTCTCTCCCTTGTGGCAGTGAAAGTTTTGTTCGTGGCTATCCACAGCTTGCCAGACAGAAGCTAAAGTGATATTTTAAGCAGGCTTTATTTGTAAACCTCACACAGCAGCCTTATTTGCAGCCTGACACTGAATTCTTCTTTCCAAGTTTTCTAGATAACATCCGGCCCTTAAAGAGAAATTGCAATGGTAAACAATACTGCACTTCCAGCATGCACCCCTAAAATTAAAGCTGTCATAGAAGACCTGCTTTTGTTTTCCTAACTTTTCTTCACTGAAATTGATTGATACCAAGCAAATCATTCACCTCTCATTTACAAAATCAAAAACACCTTAAAGATTATGCTACGTAACATTGCTATAACCGCGCCAAACATGTCATGACAGATGTCAGCATTGCTGTCACCAGTCATGACAAATGCTATAATATTTCATGCCATGACAGCTATGAGTGCCCTTAGCCTGAGAGAACAATTATCATGTGACATAAACTGTCCTGACATCAATCATTATTGCATCTGTCATGACAATTATCTTCAATAGTAACATGACGCTGTTTCATTACTGAACAAAATCATGACAGTTCATCTTCCATGATATGTTTAGGCCACAGTTGTATCAGTGATATGTAGGAGGGTTACCAAATAATTCATCAAAATGCTCTTTAGAGAACCAAAAGTGGTTTGTCTATGGCACTGATCCAAAAAATCTTTTAAGGCAACTTAATTTTTCATTTTCATTCTGTGTGGTTTTCAGGCATTTTCAAGTTATGAAAGCATGAAGGGTTTATTCTGGTCAGTCAACAGAAACTAAAATAGGTACCTTGGCGGCAAGTTGGGTATTAAATAAAAGGATAATAGATTAAGTTTTGATCAGTGTTGGTGTAAGTATTTGTAAACTTGGCAAATGTAATCTATTACAAGTTGGCCATTACTTCTCTAAAACTACGTAACTGGATTATTTTATCCTGTAAAAGAAGCAATCATCACTTACTTAATCACTTACTCACTTTACTCTGTAAAGCCCAGAAATCTGTACATACCAACAGGAAACACAAGAGAAAACCCAACAGTTTTTAGTGCTTTATTTAGCAACCAATCACAGTCAACATTATTTATAGGGGAACTCCACTCAGTTTGTCTTTAATTTCTGCATAATGAAATGAATGAGACACAAAATCATTCAAGTGGTGTGATGGGAAACACCCTGCTCTAGTGAAACTTATTGAGTAGTGATAGGACCCAGAAATCTGTACAGTTTAATGTATCTGGAAGATTCCACACAGAAAGTTATTACATGAATTATAGAATTATAGAGTTATATCTGACATCATTAGGAGCCTCTTCAACTCCATGTTGAGACGTTTGGCATGTTGTTAGCAAACATGGCGGCCCAACGCTTCTTCTGTATGTGTAACTCAATAAATATCAGCCTAAATTTATCATCATGTATTGTTCCTGGTAACCTTTATCTTCCTTCCCAATAGCACTGCAATCTGACACTTCCTGCTGGGTGCAACTATTCTTTTGATGAGGAGTGTATCACAACTAATACAGGTTTAATGAGGCCTCTCCTGCCAATCGCACAGATCTGTGCACGCATGTGCGGTTTGCTTTGTTCGACTGAACTGTTGCCGTTTTCTTTCAGCACTGTCTCTTGCATTATTATCACATAATAAGAAGTGAGACACTTTCTAATTTTAAGTAATGAGCTAATTGCTGCTTGATACCTGAGGCATTGTTGTATGGTAGTTTTGTGATAGTTTTGTGGCATAAAATGTATTTAATTTAATTTAATTTATTTTAATCTATTAATGACTGAGGGATTTATGCAGGGTGTTCTAAGATAAATAGTCCCCAAAGAAAGCTTTTTTTTCAGCACTATTTAACCACCATCAACATTATACTGTATATAAAAGCTCCGAATGTAGGTGGTTTGGGATAGTAAATAAAATGACTATATTTGTGTTGTAGACATGGTGACCCCTGGTTCCCTTCACCAGTTTGTACTTTGCTCTACAAAGAACCATTTTGCGTCCAATCACTCCGAATGACTCAGTTCATATCTTAAGGATTGAATTATTCATAAATCCCTCTTTAAAAGGCCTGTCCCGTTCCCTACAGCCATTTATATTGATTAAAATATGAACAGCTGACGCTGTTTAAAGACTCAGAAATTAGCCAGTAGAAAGGGTCCAAAAATAGGTGCCTCAAAATATTACTTACTGAGCTGTTTTTAAATGTGGTTGGGGCTCTCTCTTCTTCAGCACAAGGATGTTTATCCATCAGTTTCATATTGTGTGAGATGAGGTGCTTCGACAATATTGAGTTTATGGTGTTTTTCGCCTGGCACTGCTCATATTCACAAAAACTGTAGAGTCAGCTGTCACAGGTAGCAGACACGCACACAAATTACATACTAGAATAAGCAGAGGTAATACGTAGAGGAAATCAAT
This sequence comes from Semaprochilodus insignis, assembly GCA_034552555.1. NCBI lineage: Eukaryota > Metazoa > Chordata > Actinopteri > Characiformes > Prochilodontidae > Semaprochilodus > Semaprochilodus insignis. The sequence goes on from CM067478.1 coordinate 9,046,075, forward strand.
GTCTCAAATGCATTTTGCATGAATATGTATACTGCTCTCTTAGAGACACATGAGTAACGTAAGTAACATAAATTTTATTAAGCCTGTAACTGTAATATTGTGCTGGCTTGGCGAAGAAGGAGATATGGGAATCATACTGCTTCAATTGAATGCTGTTTTATTGAACCTAGAAGCAGGGAAGGCCTGCCGCTCAGTGCTACTGAATGGCTAGGATAACAGGCAGATCATACAACTCTCCCCTCTAACAGTAGGCAGCAAGAATGCAACACTAAAATAGCCAGTAAGCACATATGTAAATTTTTAAGCAGACAGTCACAACTATTTACAAATTTTAAGTCTCTCTTGCTGCATGTCCGGCCTAGACTCTTTCTGCATGTGGCCAGACGAGCATGGCCACGCCTCCCAGGCATCTATGCCTGAGCAGGCCAGTAGTGGGACACTACAATATAATTACAAGAATCTAAATACATAAAGTAGTACAATGCATTACAGAACTTTGTTACAGTGAAACATAATCACACACTCATCATCAAAAGAATAGTTCCACAAATGGCTGAGAAGGCCAACAAATCTGTGTGTGGAGGCACCGTGGTCAGCACCAAGATGAACAGTTTGTTGTCATGCATCACATGTCCAGAAGGCCTGGTGTCACTCCACCTCCACCCCTACAGCAAAATCTGCAGGAACTGTGTGAGATGATTCAAATTGCATGGGATGGATTATCACAGCACACCATTAGGAACCTCTACTACTCCATGTTGAGACGTGGTGCTCCAATGCCATACTGCGAGACGCTACTTCTGTTTGTGTAGCTCAATAAACATTGCCCATATCAGTCTAAATGTATCATCATTTATTATTCCTGGTAACCTTTATCTTCCTTCCCAATAGCATTGAAATCCGACTCGTCCTTCTGGGTGCAACTATTCTTTTGATGATGAGTTTATTACAACAGGTTTAGTAAGGCATTTCTTGCCAAATGCACTGAATTGCACCGATCTGCACATGCAGGTACGGTTTGCTTTGTTTGGCTGAACTGCTGCAGTTTTCTTTCAGCACTGTCTCTTGCATTATTATCACATGATATTAAGTGAGACACTTACTAATTTTAAAATGGCTAAAGTAAATAGAAAAGGTCGCACCACAAAGAGGCCCCAGGCAAGTAATAGAGGCTTCTACGCTCATTCTGAGAGGAATTTTAAGCCATGTGGATTATTATTCAGTGTGCAGAATCTCTGGTTAATCATCACTGGTGGAGTAACAGCCCCATCATTCTGTGCGGTTCAGTATGGTGGGCCCAGACTTGCTTTGCCAGAATATCTATTGACTAGCTGAGCTTTGTTACCCAAGGCCAGAATCATGTAATGGCCATAGCTGTACAAAGCAAAACCAGAAGTGTACACTGGAAAAGCATTTGTAACCGAATAGAAATCAATTAATAACTGCAGTCCAGCTCAAGGACATGTACGCTCTTAAAAGTAAGTTCTTAACTGGGTCTTGGTGTAGGGCAAATGTAGCTAGGAAAAAACATGAATTGGTATCAAACTTTATATTAGGTGCGCATCTCATTTACAGAAACGATTCTTCAAAGAACCATGCATTGACTGGTTTTTGCACTGGAAGAAATTCCAATAAAAGAATCCTTTTTGTCAAGAGTTGATGTAGTGAGTTTATAGACTAAAGTTTTGCCTCAATCTGTGCTTGATATTAACGTACCAGTTGTGTTAATTTGCATAAAGCAATAGCGTGCAATGTTATGCTGGAGTTGCAATGGACTTTGTTTTGCCAAGGAATGCCTCATATATCTTTTCATTAACATAGAAATAGATATTTAACCTCTTTGTATGCTGCTCATGCACTCCAAACTCTTAATTAAGCACATGCTGCGAATGAACAATTATACTCTATTGTTGGAGAGGAAACACAGGCGATGTTTTAATATTAGAGTCAACTGGTGTTATTATGACATGTGTCATAATAACAGCCTACGCTGTTCATGGTTTGTTCTCACTCTCCACCATCGCTAATCTCCATAATGAACCAAACAGTCATGTGCATTTAGGTAAAACTGCTTCTGGCTGGTTAGTTAGCAATGTATTTCGCAGGGCTAATCAGCTCAAAAGAACCATGCTGGTTCCATAAAGAATGTTTTTCATAGATGGTTCTTAGGGTGCCTAGCTAGAACTGCATGACTGATGAGGGTAATTAATGATTTAAGAACAGGGAAGACATCAAGCACATAACCTGTTTTACAGTATAAGAATATCTTAAGACACATTCTGGTAGAGCATTCAGCTAATAGCCTAAAACCCATCTAATGCAGGAAAACAAGTGACAAACAAAAGCTCTTTGATTAGATTTGCACTAAGGTTACACAGACTCAGCAATGACACTAAGCTTGATGTCGACTAGTCACTGATGACATAATGCCTTGTAATCCTGTAATGTCTGAAGCCAGTATCTCTTGTTTTCGTCAAGTTACAGCGCTCCAAATTTCTCTGGCTCCTCAGACCTCCCAGACCTCCTTCATGGGTGAGTGTCTCAGCAAGGCCGTCTAGGGTGCACACATCATATAAAGTTTCCAGGGTCCATAGCAACAGTTCTCTTAAGACTAGAAATTAAAAAATAAAAGAAGGGTTAAAAAAAAAGTCTCTTGTTGCAAAGCATGTGGTTTTATTCATGATGTTAACATTGATTAGTCCATATAGACTCAACTTTCATTGTACAACCATCGACTTCAAAAAATCTAAAAGCCCACAGCCCCATACTTTGTACATTATGTCAAACTGCTATACTATTTACAGCCCATTAAGCTCAGTAGGGGCCAATTAGACCGGAAGAACCACTTTTGGTTCCATTAAGAACCTTCCAGTGGATGGATTTTAGGGTGATAGGAACAGAACTGTTCAGATACAGAGCATAATGATTACTGTTGTGGGATAATGTTGGGGTAATTAACTTTAGTTGATTTAGATACCTTCAAAACTGATAACAGGATAGTAGACACGACATGCTATAAATTGTCAGTATAGAATATTTATGATCATTATCTTAGAGTTAAGGTAAGGCAACATTGCCTACCGTATGGCAATGATCAAAACTTGATTTGTACCTTAAGCCCTTCAAGCTTCGCCTGACCCAGCATCCTCCACATGGAATACCCATCTTCAAACTGAAGACCCCTCTCTTTTAAAAAGCATTCTATTGTACTTACACTATGTCTTCATATACACCATCGCTAAAAACATGCATCTCCATTTTCTAGTAAATTTTTATCTTTATGTATCATTCGAACAAAGCAACTGCCGTTTACAGTGTGTGAACATTTCATGATTAATGGACCAACAGAAAAGGCCCAAAATTGTCTGGAACAAAGTCTGGTTCCATTGACTTACTTGAAAGTTAAAATGGGTTTTGCCATCTCCTGTAAAGTAGCCATTTTGGAGATACTTTTCTCTGGACAGCAACGATATACTCTGTACATTTCTTTCCAGGTATCATCTCTTGTTTCTTGCAGTATCTTAGTTCAAGGGTAGTTGAAACTCTAACCTATTCACAATAGCTAGGATACATCCTCTGAATAGACAACAAAGCACTTTTGTAAGATACTCCACCTTCTAAATGCCTTAGATGCTGTAGATCTAATAGCCTAAATTGCATCTTATGTACAAAAAAGAGTGCTATAAACAAGCTATGCACACTTAAACCTTGATTTTGATTAGCCGTGTGCATTTAGTCAAACGGCTAATTACTGGCCAGTCAGCTCAGTGAATTTAGTAAGGCTACTGATTATGAGCCAATCAGCTCAGCGTATTTTGCTGAGCTGCTCATTAAGAACCAATCAGTTCAGTCAGTTTAGCTGAACTGCTCATTAGGGGCCAATCAGCTTAGTGAGTTTGGCTTTGCCGCCCACAGATTCTGCTGTGCATCACCCTGATTAGCCCTCGCTACCTCTCTCTCTCTTTCTGGAGCTCATGCTCATTTCATTTACATGAAAAAAGCAAGGGAGCAGTGTAGCCTTGCCTAATTATGAATAGTGACATACAAACTTGTTCACTTCAGTGCCTGACAGTAATCATAAACATGAGATGCGTTTGCAGCTAGCTGTAAATGAATGATTCCAGTGATGCTAGCAAGTGGTGGCTATGTGGTGAGGTAACTGTACACATATGGGCTGTGACGTGTGTCTTGACTTACTCATGCAATTCATCACCCAAGTCCAAATCAGAATTGCGTCTTTTCCCCGGCATTTGTCATGTGCTATTCTTAGAATTTGCCTCGGCACATTTGGTTCTGCCTATCACTGAACACCATGGTAGACAAACAGGTATAGAGATGGATAACATGCATTAAAATGACAAATAACATACATTAGTGCAAAATGATCTTCAGTGTATCATGTATTTTTCCATTACAGTACAACTGACACAGTGTGATGCACCATGCGGAGTGTAATTTGCAGAGCATGGATGTAATTATGCTCACTATATCAGTATATAGTGTGGACTGTAATTGGGATATGAAGAGAGGTGGCAAAAAGACATGATAGTCGCAGTTCAGCTCCTGGTGTAGCGAAATGGAGAGAGAGCAGAAGGGGGTATGATTGCCATGTATTGCTGATTTACCTGAGGTACGACACTGAGAAAGGAGCTCTTCAAGTAAAGACTGGTTCTAGTTTTGATGGACGTTTCTGGAGCATTTTCCAGAGGGAGGATTTTGGAAGTCGTGACCTGGGTAGGAGGAATTAATGTGATCTTTTTGACAGGTTTTTTTTTTTTAGTCTGGTTATTTGTAGCTCTTCATTTTGCCTTTCGGATTAGTTTTAGGCAGACCTAAAGTGAATGATAATGCTGCAGGCATCTTGTGCGCTTTCAGTGGTGGCTTCAAGCTGTCTTCTGATGGAGCGGTTGTAGATGAGTTCTTTAATTGGGGCAGAAAGTACACACATTTTCTGTCCTTTCAGTGTCTTGGAGACACTGTTTGCATCTCAATTCAGTGTTAAAGATGCCGCTCCCCAGGAATTTGAAGGCTGTGACATTGATGTCTAGGCAGGTGGTGCTGAAGAAATCAATAATCATTTCCACTGTTTTAGTGGTGCTGAGTTCTACTTTGTTGTTAGTAGACTAAAAGGTGCGATATCCCCTTTGCCTTCTATCTTATGAGACAAAGCCTATGAGAGTGCTATCCTCTACAAAATACATTCTTGTACATCGACAGAAGGGTCAAACACATTCTTTTACATTGAGGGGTCAAATGTATTCTTGTACACCGACAGATGTGGTAATTTGGTGTCCGGGGGGTGGAGGACAGTGGAAGTACTTCAAGAAATTGTTGGTCCGTTTCCAGATGGAAAGGATTTACCTCTGTGCCCCGTGTAAATATTCTCTCTGTGGTTCCTCTTCACATCTCATAGCCAAACCCAATATCTTCCTAGTTTCTTTTGATCTATTTGTAATTTGTTGCAATTATAATTAATTATTTTTTCTCATTGTTAGTTGTTTTTTGTCATGCATTTTATTTCAAGGCCTGTTTTATTGTCTTATTGTTGCATCATATATTAATAAGCTTTTCTGTCATGTGAGCTTATTTATTAATACGTTATTGTTTAGTTGCTTTTTACTTCCCGTTGTGACACATTAATCCATTAAAAATGAAGATTCCCCTCATAGCTCAAACCTAGGGGCCACTTAGACTGGAAGAACCAGATACAGAACATAATGATTACTGTTGTGGGATAATGCTGGGGTAATTAAGTTTAGTTGATTTAGATATCTTCAAAACTGATAACAGGATATTAGATGTGACAGGCTATAAATTGTCAATAAAGAATATTTATGATCATTATCTTAGAGTTAAGGCCCCGATTTGTACTTGACTTGTACCTTAAGCCCTTCAAGCTTGGCCTGACCCAGCATCCTTCAAAACACATGGAATACCCATCTTCAATCTGAAGACCCCTCTCTAAAAAGCATTCTATTGTACTTACTCTATGTATTCATATATATTGTCACTGTCCAAATAAAAACTCTCTGAATAGACAACAAAGCACTTCTGTAAGATACTCCACCTTCTAAATGCCATAGATGCTGTAGATCTAATAGCCTAAAATGCATAGCTCAAACCTGAGATTAAATAAAGAATATGATGATGATGCGCAATTATTGTGAACAGGCTGTAAAAACAGTATTAATTAGTTATCTGAACAAATATTAACCAAATATTCACTAAATATTTCAGAAAAAAATAACACAAATCAAACCTTTTAACAATTAAGCGCTAAAATCTTGACATGAAATAAGTATTTTCTCAAATCTCCATGTGCTACATTCTTAAATTATTATGAGTTAAATCTAATAAAAATAGTTCCCCTTTATGCTTTAAAATTCACCCGAGTTATTACGAACATTTAAACTGTCAACAATGACTTCCTGTTTCAGTGGGGTATAAAATGAAATAACATACAGGCCAAATTCTCTTAGTTATCCATCATAGCAGCTTATTCAGCTGCACAAATCAGAAAATCAAAATGGTAGACCTTAGTTAGGTCTTCTTAGGATCAGAGCATCTAGCAAACTACAAAATGATGTCACCCACATGATCACAAGTTGTTTGTCAGATGCTTCTGAAACCTTCAGTGGGTCCATGTTCAGCTTTTCCACAAAAAAACACTGGAGGTGGATTTGTTGAAGACTCAAAGATAGCCAGGCAGAAAGGTACCACATCCCCACTGTGAGGTGTGGTGGTGGATCTGTGAGGTTGTGCAGTTTGTCTTCTGAATCGCAAAAAGTCATAATAGGATTTATTACAGGACACCAGGGTGCTAATATTTGTAGACAGAACTGCATATGAGAAGGTTGCACCCATATTGAACATCCTAATCAATTAACTTTTCACATTTGCTTTTATTAACAGCACTCCTTGCGATCAGCAATGTTCTAATTTAGTGATGGTCTGGGATATACTATTTTTGTCCCAGCAGGACGGGGAGCAAGAAGGTTGTACAGGGCCTATATTATATGCAGACTTTTGGCTACAATATTTGTGATATCGGAAATGGCACTGGTGAGGCTGATGCTCCCGAGAGGTGCGAGCTAGGGTCAGGAACAGGCTGAGCCCTTGGGCACACCAAACACAACTGCCTAGCATCCTGCTAGCCAACGTCTCTGGAGAACATACCAGGATCAAGCTCCAGAGGGACCTTCCCTGAGTCATGGGTAAGCCCAATGGTACCAAGCCCCGCCACCCAGCCAGCCGAGTTCTTATCAGTATACCACATGGACAGGACAGTGGAGTTAGGGAATTCAGGGTGGAATGTGTCTCATGGTGAACAGCAGCTGGTGCGACAATGCCAGTGTTGTTACTCTTGCATGCTCTTACCATCCATATTCCACCTCAGGTGAAAATAAATACTGCACTATGTGAACTTAATAAAGCTCTCGCACAGTTTCAGACATGGCACTGGTATGCTGTGCTTATTGTAGTTGGGAATTTCAATGACGCCAGCCTCAAATGTGCAGTGCCTTTCATCATTTACCAACTTTCATAAACACATCACCTGCTCCGCCGGGGGCAACAGGGCACTAGACTACTACTGCACTCAAGGATAGTTAAAAAGCCCAGTCTCATCCACCATTTGGAAAGTCAGGCCGTACCACCATTTTCCTAATATCAAAATATAAACAAAAGTTGAAATGGGAAGTTTTGGTTCAGAGAAAGGTCGAGCGCTGGACAGATCAATTGGCGAAGACTTTGCAGGATGCTCTGAACAAAGCAACTGGGACATGTTCTGACACATGCTTTAATGACATCAAGCGGTCGTAGGAGTGGTTGGGAAGCTGGTGGAGGATACTGTCACTATAACCACCATCAAGACCTTTCCCAACCAGAAGCCGTGGGTGGTCAAAACCATCCGTGACACTCTAAAGTCTTGCACCAATGCCTACAATGCGGTGGCCATCTACATGAAGAAGTTTACGGTTCCAGCTCTAGAGCCCTGTGGCAGGGGCTGCAGATGATGATGAATTAGAAAAGCCCACCTTCCAGATTGGTGAGTGCGGACAAGTCTTTGGTGAGCGAGCGGAACACTTTGTATGCTTGTTTTGAGCCTGCAGCTGGAAGGGCTAATAGTACTAACAGCGCTAATGACACTAGAGATGTTAACACTGCTAACAGCACTAGTGGTGTGGCCAACGGTACATGTGCAGGGCTCGTCAGAAGACAAAACTCCTTTACCATCACAAAGAGAGACGTAAGGAAAGCATTCATACCAGAGTGAATACCAGAAAGGCGGCAGGACCAGATGGAATCTCTGACCGAGTTCTCAAAGCCTGCACGGGCCAGCTAGCTCCAGTACTTACAGACATTTTTATCCACTGGGACTTCATCCATCCCTGTGTCACTGGATCTCCAACTTCCTGACAGACAAAATACAAACAGTGCAGATGGGTAAACATGTCTTACCCAGTTCACGTCTTGCAGGACTTGTCATGGTCTTGCCACATCAAATCCCTGGCAAAGAAGGCCTATCAGCATCTCTACCACCTCAGATGAGCATCCTCACAATGAACATCACAGCTTGGTTTGGGAACAGCACTAAGCAGGACAGATGGGGTCTCCAGAGGGCGGTATGTTCAGCTGAGTGCACCATTCAGACTGAGCTTCCTAGACAATCCACAACAAGTGGTACTGGATCATAGCCAAGAAGATTGTAAAGGACCTCAGCCATCCCAACAACGGACTCTACTTTCTGTTGAGGTCAGGGAAGTGCTTTCACTCCCTGAAGGCAAACACAGAGAGGATGAATAGGAGCTTCTCCCCGCAGGCCATTTGGGCTCTGAACCAAGGCAGCAACAAGACTACTTCAACCACACATCATACTCAGGACTTTATCACTGCACATCTATCACTGACAAATACCATATTCTCCTGCTAAACAGCACAGCTCTATGCTGCATATTCACTTTTGTAAATTTTGCACACTGCACTTTAAACTCAACAATGCTCATCTATACATTGTACACTACTGTCTAATTCCTCATTTCTATATTTATATATTGTGTATATTGAGTTTAGTTATATTGATATCTATGGTGGCCGAGAAGTGCAAAACAATTTAACATTTCAAAATTACAAAAAACAAAATTACAAAAATAAAAACAAATTTACAAGGAAAAATAAATTACATTCAAGAAAACAAAACTACAAAAGCAAAAACAATTTTACAAGATGTGAAACACTTTTACCAGTGCCGAAACAATTTTACAGACTGGGAATTCTGCCACAAAATGGACAAAACATGCTTTAGCGTTGTCACCGTCCCAAACTCCACTCACTCTACCAGTTTGATTGACAAGGGTCCACAACAAGCACTTCCTGTCTGCACCTACCCTTTCCGTCAGAATTCACAGTTTATAAAATTGTTTCAGTACTGGTAAAAGTGTTTCACATCTTGTAAATTAGTTTTTACTTTTATAATTTTGTTTTCTGAAATGTAATAATTTTTTTGCCCTTGTAAAATTGTTTTTGCTTTTGTAATTTTGTTTGTTTTGAATGTAATTTTTTCATTTGTAAATTTGTTTTTATTTTTGCAATTTTGGTTTCTGAAATGTTAATTTGTTTTGCACTTCTCGGCCACCGTAGATATCTATGTGTATATATTAATCTTATTTTATATCTTACATGTTTATTGTATAAGTAGGCAGTGTATGTGACAAATAAACACTGATTTGTTTTGGATATAATAAATTGGACACCTTTCCACTGTTCCACTATTCATTTATTCAAAGACTCCATGGCATTCCTAAATAAGGCTATCACAAAATTAAAACCATTTATACTGAAAAACCATTTATACTTTGATGCATTTAAATTTATTTGACTCCTGAGAAAATGACTTGGTTATGATAATTATGCTTTCACCAGACACTGTGGTTTTGTTTTGCCAACTGGACTTTAACCAAAAAATGAAAGCAGAATTATTATTGGTCTTTCCTTTTTATTTCTGTATCATATCACAGTGCAAAAGGCATACATATTGTATTGCAGATATCAAGATTAGATGAATGAGCAGCATCTGAATATGTACAGCTGACTAAATGAAGAATTGTATTTTTGCCATTCAAGTGGGATTTTAGAATTTACCATTCCATGTGTGTAAGACTTCTTCTGTTTGCATGAAAGAAGCAGAACAAACTCAAAGACCTTCACACAAAAACTGTCACAGTGGAGACACAGTAGGACATTGTATAATAATAATAATAATAATAATAATAATAATTTACAGTCATGCTCAAAATGGACATGAAAACAAACTACAATGTTGTTTAATCTTACTTTTTCCCAGGGGCCTCCAAAGGCTCTTGTACGTGCTGCGGCCTCACAAAACCATGATACGTACCTATCCAGGTCCCTGGAGGGCCCCCTAGAGCTAGGGGCCCTGTGTAGTCTGTTTCACTGCTTCCCCAGCTTTGCTTAGCAGGCGTTCAGGGTAGTATTGCCTTTTGACTGGAGACACCAGCATATGTGGCACTGGGCTCCAGATGCTTCAGCAACAGAAGCCATTCTAATGGTCAAGGTTAGAATCAATCCTACGCAAATCCCATTCACACTCCCCCCCAAAGGCACATGTCAGTACCACAGGTGGTCCGCTCCGGAGCTGCTGTTGTATATTGCTCATGAGCCTTGAGTTGCAGCCTCAGAGGATGAAACTCCATTCAGCACACGCACATACATACACTCCTACACTTGACACGCATACTTACACTCCCATACACATGCACCCCACCCTGAGAGGCCAGCAGACCTTGCATTGTTCATCTGTATTCCTATGGCTGCTACACACACACAGACACACACACACAAGGCCCAGCTGCGGGACCTCACACTGTTCATTTGTATTCGTGTGACTGGTTGAGGCCCGCTCAGCATGAGACCGCCCCCTTCTTCCCCCACTGCGCCACCAGCCCCGCGCCTGCCTAACAAGAACACTCCCTCCTTGCAAGGTGGCAGGGCTCTTCTTCTTTCTTTCCTTCCGAAGAGATGAAATCGCTCCAGATAATATGCAAGCCCTTCATTTGCCCTGTCTGTGCTCCGGATATGGACCACGGAAACGCCAACTCCTTTTTACCGCGCCTCATGGTAATTGTCCCGGCTGTATAATCACGCTTTAACAAAAGACGTCAGAATGACAGGCTGTTAACATAATGAGCGTCTCTGTTGCCTCCTCCAGCGACTACATCCACTCTGCCCGGTCCACATGGGGTGGGATTGGGGTGTGTGTAGGAGGGGAAGATGGGATGGTAGTTGGGGAGGGGGGCCCTCTGCTTTATTTTCTTACTTTATCTGAATCGCAAGTGTTCATTTCTCCCCTTTTCTTAAGCGCTCTCAGTCGCCTGCTCTTTTTCCGTTAGTGGCTGAGCGGCAGTAATTGCACAAAGGCGCTGCGCACTGAAATCACGCGGATGACAGGGGCAGATTTGGATGTAATGACTCACTGAGCAGTACAATGAAACAACACATCTGAGCGAGCGTGCGAGCACAACTCAAGTAGCTCAGCCTCAGCCTTTTTTTACAGGTGTGTTGGAGCGAGCTATTGATGTCTGAGGAGATGCCCTGTATAAGGCGGCATGTACTGAGTTCTCCACACCAGCTTGATGGCAGGGGATCTAGGGAGGTGGACCTGGGCTTAACTGATAAATCAGCCCACTGATATCAAGGTCATATGGATTTATGATTTATGAGTCTTGGTGGAAACTGCACTGATAATAAAACAGTTTCTAAAAAGTGTTTTATTTTAGCTTGCTGAATAGCTTGTTTATAAGAGACCTTTTGTGTGAGGTGAAATGATAAAAAATATTGAACAGAAATATAGACTCTATATTTACCAGAAATTGAATCATTAGGAATTCTGGGAAGCTCCATCCCCTTGCGCTACAACGTTAAGATGTTTTTGAGTTTCTGTTGTTTATTTGAGTTTAAATACCTGTGTCTAACACGTTTGTCTTTTATGGTCCCCATAAAGTCTCTTTATGACATTTCTCACTCACTCACTCACAATCTAAACCCCTTCTGGGTCGTGGGAGGTGCTGGAGCCTATCCCAGCGCTCATTAGGCATAAGGCAGCAAATACCTGGACAGGCCACCAGTCCATTACAGGGCTTACACACAGAAGTACACATTCACACATACGCAGACTCACACCTAGGGGAAATTTAGCATCTCCGATTCACCTGACTGCATGTCTTTGGACAGTGGGAGGAAACCAGAGCACCCGGAGGAAACCCATGCTAACGCGGGGAGAACATGCAAACTCCTTACAGAAACGACCCCAGACGCCTGCTTTTACGTTACCCACTGTGGTGTCCAAGCCAAAAACAATCCACTTTTTTACATGATAATTTTCCAACAGTTTATCTCTTGTACTTATACAGACTGTTCCTGTTGCTGTGCCATTATGAGTCATATGGATCATTTTACTACTGTCAGAGCTGAAAACACATTTCAGACTTTAAACTGGCTTGGACTGTAGACTAAAATTATTTCGTTTTGAATGACCCTATGTATTAATTATGTTGCATTTATTAAAATACATGATTGAACATTCCATTTTGTTATTACCAAAACACTACACTACAGACACTGCCACCATATTTCAGTAGTAACAGCTTTAGCTAATTTTAAACATTTCTCAAAAATGCTAGCCTAGCAAACACAGCTTTGGACATTCGTACACACATAAAATCCCCCCAGAAATCATTAAAACACAAAATGATTTACTTAATTTACTTAACTGATTAAAAAATGGGTTTTGGTACTGACAGCTATTAAGGTTCCACACTAAATTGTTAGACTTTGGGACACATTTACTTAATGTAACTGCTCAGCATGTGTCTATAAAGGACATGGATGCAGTCTCACTTCCTGCTCTAAAATGCGAAATTGTGGTTGAAATAAGAATATATATAAGCCTATAGACCACAATTATTTGTGTTTTAGTAGTGACACGGGACGTGGCACATCATTGTTTTTTTATTTAATTATGAATTTTAAACAAATTAAAAATTTGTTCACAAATTTGTTGACAGAAATCGATAGGGTAAGTTGGGTAAGCATGCAAAACAGAAGGCAGGCCGGTGGTTGTCTAAGACTGGCCGCTGCCCAAGATGATCAAAAATGCCTTATAGTTTAATTTTATCCTATTATGAATTAAAATAAGAGTAATAGCAAACCGCTACAATCATAATGCAAAGCTTGAAATTTGTCTGCGCACTTCCCCTTCTCACCAGCTTTCCCTGCATAGCCCCATTTAACCGCACCTCTCTCTTCCTGCCTGTTTATAGACAGAGTGCACAGAGTAAGCAATCACAGAGCATTCTGCAGAGGCTGTGTGTTAATAGGTATGAGTGAGTCTAACAAATATGTGACAGTTTGAAACCCTTATTTAAATATGGTGTATATATATATATATATACAGTATATATATAT
>CM067478.1:9062962-9076986 GCA_034552555.1 Semaprochilodus insignis
TCCCCTTGCGCTACAACGTTAAGATGTTTTTGAGTTTCTGTTGTTTATTTGAGTTTAAATACCTGTGTCTAACACGTTTGTCTTTTATGGTCCCCATAAAGTCTCTTTATGACATTTCTCACTCACTCACTCACAATCTAAACCCCTTCTGGGTCGTGGGAGGTGCTGGAGCCTATCCCAGCGCTCATTAGGCATAAGGCAGCAAATACCTGGACAGGCCACCAGTCCATTACAGGGCTTACACACAGAAGTACACATTCACACATACGCAGACTCACACCTAGGGGAAATTTAGCATCTCCGATTCACCTGACTGCATGTCTTTGGACAGTGGGAGGAAACCAGAGCACCCGGAGGAAACCCATGCTAACGCGGGGAGAACATGCAAACTCCTTACAGAAACGACCCCAGACGCCTGCTTTTACGTTACCCACTGTGGTGTCCAAGCCAAAAACAATCCACTTTTTTACATGATAATTTTCCAACAGTTTATCTCTTGTACTTATACAGACTGTTCCTGTTGCTGTGCCATTATGAGTCATATGGATCATTTTACTACTGTCAGAGCTGAAAACACATTTCAGACTTTAAACTGGCTTGGACTGTAGACTAAAATTATTTCGTTTTGAATGACCCTATGTATTAATTATGTTGCATTTATTAAAATACATGATTGAACATTCCATTTTGTTATTACCAAAACACTACACTACAGACACTGCCACCATATTTCAGTAGTAACAGCTTTAGCTAATTTTAAACATTTCTCAAAAATGCTAGCCTAGCAAACACAGCTTTGGACATTCGTACACACATAAAATCCCCCCAGAAATCATTAAAACACAAAATGATTTACTTAATTTACTTAACTGATTAAAAAATGGGTTTTGGTACTGACAGCTATTAAGGTTCCACACTAAATTGTTAGACTTTGGGACACATTTACTTAATGTAACTGCTCAGCATGTGTCTATAAAGGACATGGATGCAGTCTCACTTCCTGCTCTAAAATGCGAAATTGTGGTTGAAATAAGAATATATATAAGCCTATAGACCACAATTATTTGTGTTTTAGTAGTGACACGGGACGTGGCACATCATTGTTTTTTTATTTAATTATGAATTTTAAACAAATTAAAAATTTGTTCACAAATTTGTTGACAGAAATCGATAGGGTAAGTTGGGTAAGCATGCAAAACAGAAGGCAGGCCGGTGGTTGTCTAAGACTGGCCGCTGCCCAAGATGATCAAAAATGCCTTATAGTTTAATTTTATCCTATTATGAATTAAAATAAGAGTAATAGCAAACCGCTACAATCATAATGCAAAGCTTGAAATTTGTCTGCGCACTTCCCCTTCTCACCAGCTTTCCCTGCATAGCCCCATTTAACCGCACCTCTCTCTTCCTGCCTGTTTATAGACAGAGTGCACAGAGTAAGCAATCACAGAGCATTCTGCAGAGGCTGTGTGTTAATAGGTATGAGTGAGTCTAACAAATATGTGACAGTTTGAAACCCTTATTTAAATATACTGTATATATATATATATATACAGTATATATATATATATATATAGATATATATATTAGATATCCTGCAAGTGAATCATTGCTAGATGGATTTTTTAGGTTCAGCCACTACTTTGCTAATCCAGGAGGAGTTCAAGTTCAGATTTCAGTTCAGATAAAACGTTGAGACTTTTGACAGGCTAACATTCATGTTTCAGCAAGGCCGTAACTAGGATAGGAACTAGGATAAACTGATTATTATGTGTATTACACCAACTGTCCTGTCAGTTAATTGTTTGGGCTTTTACCAGTTCATTGCTCCATTTCCATAATTGTTATGTACCTTTTCCTTTTATTTGTCTCACAAATTGGTTTTAGGTTTAATTCATTTAGTTTTTATTATCATTTTTATCATCATTTCATTTCTTCTCAGCAGGAACTATATTTTTGTATGATGTTTTATATGTATGTTATATCATTCATCCTCTCTGTTTTTCCCTCTCTCTTTCTTTCTCTCTATGCTTATCTCTTGTTCTCAGTTGCTTCTCTGCCCTCACTGATTATTCAGATAAGCATGCTTTAAAAACACATAATAGGCATTCTCTACTAAAGCCCAGCTAAATAGCTCGTAGGCTATTCATACAGTTAATGAGACATAATACAACTTAATATCCCTCTTGATCTCTTAATTATGTTTGTTTAATATGCCAGTTAACAGTGAGCTTTCTCATGCCCATTGAAGTATGTTATGAGTATATAACACAGTACAACAACTTTACACAATCAGTAAGTTCTCATCTGATCGCTACTGTAAGCTGTCTATAGAGCTTGGAACCCAAACTGAGCATCTACTGCTGATTAGTCTTGTCGCTGCTTTTGAAACTACCACGGTTTGGATGCCTTTGTGCTCACAGTAGCATCGGCCATGCATTTCAGTTATGGCTGTAAAGGGGTGCCTGAACGTTTGTGTACCCTTTGGAATTTTCTATGTTTCTGCATAAATTTGACCCAAAACTTCATCAGATTTTCACCCAAGTCCTAAAAGTAGATAGAAGAACCAGATTAAACAAATGAGACAAAATATGTTTGACTAGATGATTTTTAAGGGATATGATCCAATATTACAGATCTGTGAGTGGCAAAAGTATGTGAACCTTTGATTTTAGTATCTGGTGTGACCCCCAGTACAGCAATAACAGCAACTAAACATTTCCGGTAACTGTTGGTTAGTCCTGCACATTGACTTGGAGGAATTTGAGCATTGTCCTCCATACAAAATACCATACAGAGCTTCAACTCTGTTATGCTGGTGGGTTTCCTCCCATGAACTGCTTGCTTCAAGTCCTTTGACAAAATCTCTTTTGGATTAAGGTCAGGACTTTGACTTGGCGATTCTAAAACATTAACTTTATTCTTTTTTAATCGTTCCTTGGTGGAACGACTTGTGTGCTTGGAGTCGTTGTCCTCCCACGTGACCCACGACCCAGTAGAAATTCTAATTACAGATATCTACATTTTCATTTTTGTCTAGTTAAAAGGTCCACATATCCATAATTGAATTCTGACTAGTAGAAATACTAATTTATTTTATTTTAAAATACTAAATGCATTAGAGATATTCACAGAACTAAATTTCTAAAATACAGTTGTAGATATCTAGAATTTTCTTTTGACTAGTAAGAATAATATTACTGATATTGAAATGTAGAATCGAGTCAGAATAGAGTTTTAATTAGTAATAACTATATTTTATATTTGTAAATGTGAGATACAAATATCTGCAATTACATTTTGTCTAGAATTATTTACATTAGAGCAAGTAGAAATTGAAAATTAGATATCTACAATTACATTTAGGACTAGTCATAACAGTAACTGTATACTGTGTATTGTATACTGTACTCTATACTGCAGATAGCTGGTTGCTTACGTTTGAATTCAATGTGAGTCCAGCTAGGGGTAATTAATTTTTTATTGCTTATGGTTGTTAATATTTTCTCCTGTAAGGAAATGAGCACGGTCTTTTTACATCTTTTCATGTTGTATTTTTGTCTTTTGCACCAAATTATGGACAGTAGTATAAATAAGATTATAAATAAAGATTATTTCTGTATCAATATGGTTCTCTCTAAAATCCTTACAATATTCATCCCTAGAATACATGCTGAAAAAAATCACTATCCATTACTGCTGCACTGCACTGTACTATATTGCTGCACAGACATTAATCTACAGACTGTTTGACACTTTTTCCTTTTCTTTTTGACACATATTCTTTCACTGAAGAACTCTCTACACTCCCCTTATGCACATCTTATTTTTAATAGCATGCAAAATGGTTTTCCACATTCTCTGCCTGACACAAAAAAAGAATCGACAGGTCAGTTTGGTTTTGTGTTGCCATGCCAGTCCCTTCAACCAAATTGAGTCATTTATGGGAGGATTACATTCATTGGATTAGACTCAGCTGTGAACAACATGCATGTACAGCACACAAAGATTATATAAGCCTCAGTCGACAGAACTGGAAACAAAGAAATCCCTAGATACATTTTTGGACAAATTCAGATCTGTAAATGTACAGTCAAAATAAACATGTGGATCAAACGCAGAGGCAGTTCAATCTGGTGTGTAAGAAATCAGAGGTTAATTGGCAGTTAGGCTGAAGTGTGGGCAGCGTAGGGGAGGGGGAGGAGAGAGGCTGTCAACATTAAACATGGAGAGATGCAGCAACAGTGCCAGGATGAATTCATATCCCAGCAAGCCCAAACTCACAGCACCGCATAATGTAATCCGCCACAATTCAAGGTTACTAAATGTGTGGCTAACAAATTTATTCCATCCCCTAAGAGAACAGCTTACAATGCTAAATGAACATTAGTCAGAGAAAGGCAGAATTAATTAGCCTCTTATGCTCCTATCCTCCAGAATTATTAAATGCTAGGAATTACGCAATGACCGCATAGTGGCCAATGGCACAAGGGTCCGCTTGCCTAGATTTAAATACACAGACCGTCAGACCTGGCCTGTTAAGATGTAGACTTCTCCACTGAACACTTGGCAGACTGAAAGAATCCTTCCGGGTGCCCCAAAAGAACTTGAGGCGAGTGATGTCTAAAATAAACGTATTGCAGCAAGTGACGCGGAGTTGCACTTTTTAGCAAGAAGTGTCGGAACAAGGTTTTGCTGGCTAAGTCAGCAAAGACAAACTTGATGGAACCACACAGGCCCAATCAAGAGTGTAGAAACGGCTGTGTGGCAATTTAGTTTTTTAACATGTTCCAAAAATAAGCAGGCCTGCTCATTAAATGATTGCACTGCAAGCATGAAGTTCAGGACCTTATTAAAGTTTCCACTTGAGCTGGCATCCTAACGGCACTCACTGCAAAGTGGAGCTGAGAATAACAGGCCAAACAACGCTGACGTCACTAAAACGCTCCCATGGCAGAAGCAGCTCAGAAAGTTGTCCAGCAATATCACCATGAGCCAGCGCCGCTACATAAAAGAAAACACACATACAGAATTGAAGTGGAAATAGGTCACGTAACAGAGCTGGGCTTGTAAAACAATGTCCATCCAGCTTACTGAGGATTTATCAACAACAGCTGGCCTTAGGAGCCAAGTGTTCCCAGCCAATCATAACAACTTGGACCCTGTGCTTATTATTCTCTTATTAATCATAATTCTTGAGGTTTATTTGATAACTACTAGGAGATTAATATGTAAATGCTGTGGTTAAGAAAGTGCAGAACTGTAGTAAGCAACCTTAGAGTATAAGGGGTAAATTGATGTCCCAAAGGCAGATAGCAAACCACATCTTACAGCTAAGACAGTTTAGGCTACAACACTGCATGTAAACATTTCAGAAGTTAGAACATTCGCCCGCAGAATCAATTTCTTTGCAAGGTTATAGACACACTAAAACACACATACACAAGCTAATGTTTTGAATGGGTGTAATGCCTGATTAATTTACCATTACACTGCTTAATAAAGCATGCCGATGTCATGTTGAACTGAACTGCTGTTTCTTGTTGTGGGGGGAGTGGGTTATATTTGCGTTGTGTAGTTTGTGCGTGTATGAGCTGATTATCTGAGGGAAGAAAGATGATTAGACAGAAAAATATTGCAGAACTGAACACAGCAATTAAAACTTCGTCTTCATTGACTCTGCTGTCATTGCCCAATATAATTGGAATCTGAAGAGATCNGTAAACCCCATTGGTTTAAGTTAGCTTGAGTAAAGAATACTTAAAGGATATTCAAATGGATGGATGCTTATTTCAATTATTTCAACTGTGTTTATGTTGACCAGCTCAGCCTCTCATTGGATTTGCAAAAGTACACAAAAACAATGAAACCCCCTGAAATGGGTGATTTTGGTCATTGTGGTCAAAATAATAACTTTACAAGAGAAGGTAAAATAAAACACAATGTAACCCCTAGACTTTTCCCAGTTAATTTCTTTTGGTTTGCTCATCATGAAATTTCCATACAATATAAAGGACAACAGGCGTTTTCAAAATAAGCAACAACAGCCCATCTTTTCAGGATTTATCGTGTCTACCCTTCACCTATATCCATTTTTTTCAAGATGCCTAAATTCAGTTCATAGAAATCTGCAGGGAATATTTTTCCACACCTCTAAACTTCAGTCTTAGTTGGTTGGTTGTATTTTCTGCTTGGCACAGAGCATTTCTGGAATTTGGGGTAGACAGTCTATTGCCACTTCATGGCAAACAGTTCATTCAAGCCAAACAGTTGCCACGGAATATTTAAATAGCCAAATTTAATGGCAGGACATAATAGCATTGAATGGTGGGAATAAATATTTCCATTTACTGAAAATAGCGGTGTTGCTTTTATCAATAATGTAATTATCATGCAGCTAACCGATATACAGGTAACTAGCATTAAAGGGACTCTAGGTCCATTTGTTGTTGTTGTGCTATTTAGATTTCTGTGCATGTAAATTATAAAGCCCAAAGTACACAACAGATGTAGAAACTTTCTCCCTCTGAACGCTGGAAATGAGCACAATAGGTTCCCTTTGACCCTAAACAGAATGTTCTACTAACTTTTGACCTGTGCACTTAACAATATCAAGGCAGCTGTCTGAATTATTTAGATTTCTTCTTGATTAAATGTATTTACCGTGTAATCTGATATGAAATTGTATTTTGCATTGTCTTGTCTTTGATTGCTAGTTTTATTCAACAATGCATATTAGATCATTATACAAGACATCCTGGGTCCTGCTTAACAACATCACTAACCACATCAGAGCTTAGATATATACTGCAACATCACACTTGCAATCTCACAATATTTGGGCAGTTGGGACAAATACAAATAAAGTTTTGCAGTGTACCTCTACAAACCTCCAGAAGTTATGTACAGGCAGAAACCGAGGCAGCTGTGTATACACAGCAAACAAAGGCTTTTTCTGGAGCTACCGTAGCGGACTGGCTGCTGGGCGCTTGTCTTGCATCCTCTCCTCATGAGCCACCTTGAAAACTGTGTGCGCAAATGTGCGAGCAGCAGGGAAAGCATGCACACGCCTGTTTTAATGATGAGGACACTTACATAACCCTGTTATTAGAATTCCACACTGTAGTTGGAGTGATGCAGCAAGTTTTCTTCCCCTTTTCCCTGAGAACTTTGCTCCTCTTATCATGGTGCAAGATCTTTCGCCTCTGTTTGAACAGCGGATTCGTTACAGTTCTCGTTTGAATGTAAATTTCCCCAGTTTTGCATTGGGAGCGGAGGCAAGTTGAGGGACGTGCTTTATATGACTGTGTGAGGTCTCATTATGGGTTTGCCCAGGAATGCTGCATAATGCATCTTCCAAAGGAATTTACAGCCACTGAGGTAGTTTATGCATGAGATATCCCAATGAAAGTGTGATAAGTGAATCTTTAAAGCTTATTGGCCGGCACTGTTGGTTGACAACATCTAGGGAAAGTAGATGAAGAGTTCAGAATATAGGGTGGACAGAGAACTCTCTATTCCAATTAGCAAGCCCAGTCAGGGTTTAACAAAATAAGAAGTGTTCCTTCATTTTGCCAGCTTAGTCTAAACAGGCTTCAGATCACCTGAGACAAGACTGTGGTACACTGCCAGGTTTACAGCACAGGATCAGCATATAAATTATTTTCTGTCATCGAATAAAGCAGCTCTCTGGAATACCTATACTCTCCTACACAGTTAACCTACTTCAGGTAGCAGAGACAGACTATACACGAGCACAAACCCACCTCGGTACAGGCTACGTGATTCATAACGACTTAAGATTTGACAGCCTTAAATCAGTATTACGAGCATTTAGAGATGAACGAGAACTTTAAACATGATCAATAACTGTTGGCATAAAGGATTAGTGCAGTGCTCCGATTCGTCCTCGTCGCTCTCCGGCTGCGGACAGTGCAGTTAATTTGTCTCCACCCGTTTTCCGACAAGCCCCGCCCTCTCGTACTACGATTGGCTGCTCATTCGCACTCACAAAGCAGCCACCCGTTCTAAAACGCGCCGCATCGTTACTGAGCGCGCGCTACTCGCGGCCAATCACGGCGCAGGGAGGCGGGGTTTGCCGGAGAACGGGTGGTAAATGAAAAAGAGCCGAGCCGAGCCGAGCACCGGCCCCGTTTGAATGACACGGCGTCGCCGTTTCAGAGCCTCAACGCACCGTATCGAACATAATGGCGTATCATGAACACCCAAACACATCCACACCAGCAGCGTCATGCGCCTCGTTCGCTGTTCCCAACACAGTAACAGCCTTTAACACCAGTCACACCCGCCACGCGCCAAGGTTATTGACCCAACTTTCTAAACTCTTGCCATCGCGCTACGACAGCAGGCAGAAGGTGAAAGGCGATGGTAGGAGAGGAGAGAGTGATCTTACTCCTCACATCTGGAACAGCTGGCAAAACGCAGCGGAGCTGATGATGATGAAAAATTTAGGACTCACCGAGCACGGCCAGCTGGAGCAGCGAGAGCCCGATCAGGTCCATCATGCGCAGAGCCATGAGTCCAAAAAAGAGAGAGACAGAGATGGAAAAGATGGGGAAAACACAAAGCCCTGAGCGAGTTCTAGACTTGCTCGCCCGCCTGTAGTCTCAAAGTTCCAGCATGCAAACGGGGACGCGCGTGTGGTTATCAGCGCCGCTTTACCGGCACGGAGGCGCGAGCAGCAATCCAAATCCTGCGATAGTTGTGAACAGAATCCTGAATCATCTTCTTATCTGCAGCCAAATGTGGTGCTGGATGGAGGGAATAAACACACACACAGTTACGCAAAGGATAAGAACCGAGAGAGAATGTGTGTGTGAGACGGTGACGCGCGCCACTGGCTCTCCAAGCAAAAAACCAGAAAGTGCAGTAGAGGAGGGAAAGAGAGGCTGGCTGGTTTTTGGTGGTGGTCTCCAGAAGGTGTGCGACAGAGAGCGTGTGAGGCTGGATCCTCGGCAGTGAGATCGTGTATAAGCGCGAGCGCACCGGGCTCCAGCGCGCGCAGTACGGCGCTCAACAACTCATGTGGCAGCAGAGCGGGGAGGGGTGGGGGGCGCAGTGAGCGGCAAACATACTGCTGGATTTAACTGCAAGGACGACACGATCAGAATCAGAGAGTGATTACCAGGAGATAATAATAATAATAATAATAATAATAATAATAGTAATAATAATAATAATAATAATAATAATAATAATAATAACAACAACAACAACAACAACAACAGATATTCAAATAGGCCGCTGTACAATACAAGACCTTAAAGACATGTATATAATAAATCCATAAATAAATACTGTAGATACAGCATATCCCATGTAATACTTAAGCTATGCTAGCGAAAGTAGCCTCTCTGAACATGAGGAGATCACTGAAGGCAGGCTGCTGCACTGGGGCAACTTATGAGTGAATCATATTGATTTATTTAGCCACTCACTTACTTATTTACTATGCTTTGAGCTTCTGATTTCAGTGGGACAGGCTGAGGAGCATCAAGGCGGAGGTATGAGGTATGAGGTACGGACCAGTGTGACTTTTACTGAGTTCAGTGGACGGGAAGCTATGCTCTTAATGCAATCTGAGTTAGATAGAGATCAGTTGAGCCGCACACTATTCTCGGGTAACTGGTGGTCTCATGCCTAGCAAACCTGTAAACCACAGTGCACTTGTCTCAGTTGTTTCCCTGTTGAGGGTAATCTGAATAAATCCATTCTTTGTATATAAACGGTTTGACTGGGTAAAAGAAAGCAGATGAAATGTCATAAAAAGATATTAAAATACATGGATTCTGGTGCATTTTGCGTCTAAGACTGGAATTCATTTTGTTTTTGACAGACAGCCAAAATCCTGGATCCAGACCCAAAATCCTAATCTTCAAGTGCACATATACAAGGAGCATAGCTCATAGCTGTGATCAATCTGAGAAGGCCCAGGCCTACCGATCACATATGGAAATGATACTGTTTTTTAAGGTAATGCAGTTTAATTTGTTTTCTGTGAGTGCTGCCATTGTGTTATGGCCAATCAAGTCATTACGGTCTCTGCCAAGCTCTGCCTTATTGTCTCAACGCTCTATTCACTGAACAGCAACTGCTGCTATCCACCTTTACCCCAAGCCCTTGCTGTGTTTGGTTAAAAGAGTAACTGGGGACAATTTGAAGTGAGATTCCATCTCAGGTACGTGGGAAGAGGGGGTAATGAAGGTGCAGCAGCACTCGCAGGTTTCATGGTTGGTTAACTGCAACTGCTAAAAATCATAAAATAAAATCTGAGCTTGAATCTAATCTGAACGCATTAAAACCCCGTTATTCACACTGTTTGTTCTTCATATTGTTAAAGTCAGCAGTAGCTGCATTGTTTACGTGAACATTGTATTCATTGGAGTGAGCTGGATTGCTTCCCTCTTGCACTGCTGATCTCTTTAGGGCTGGGTCACTAAGACACATTCAGGTTGATGTGCAAAGAGAGAGAGTGTGTGCATAGCTGTGGGTCATTCATGTAATGTTTTAAACTTTGAATGCAGTCTTTTATATCAGCTGTTATATCTGCTGCTCAGAGTGCGCTCGCATGTGTGACTATGGGCATGACACAATCGATTACCAGGCCTCAAATCAACAATCTGATTACACGTCACTCAACTCCTTTGCATACAGTTTGTACAGAAGGAGAGAGAGCAGAGAAATCACATTGTGCTTCAGCGGGTTAATGTGTCAGTTATGTGGGTATATTGTCATCTCTCGCCATGTTATGGTTTGTGATGACACGCTTTCTTTGATGTAAATTATCAAACAAGATCAAACATTGCCATTCATTCATCTTACACACCGCTTATCCTTCTGGATTGCGGGGGGTGCTGGAGCCTATCCCAGTGCTCACTGGGCAGAAGGCAGGAAACACCCTGGACAGAAAAAAAGCAGAAAAAAACAAACAATTTTGCATGATATCACAGTTCACATCACATATCTGGTCACTGTCCAAGGGAAAACAAGCATCTCCAAAAGGTAGCTTTACATGACAGGGCAAGAACATTCTTAGCCTTTAATGTAAGTAATTCTTAAAAGTAATTTTTAAATTTAAGTAATTCTTTAACTGGAGCATTTCTATTGGTGTATCTATCATAGAATTTTCACCTGCCGTGCTCAAATGATGGAGAAAAGTAAAAATTGTAAAAAAGGAACATGTCTTTCTTTGGACAGCAATGATATACTAACTTTTAGCACCCCAACTTGTGTCCTTATTCTGTCCTGTAGAGTAGAACAATGAGGTTTCTGTTGTTTACCACAAAGGCTGAAAAGGGCTTTGTGAAAATGTCAAAGCAACCAGTGAATCAAAGGTAAGATACGAATGGACCACCATATCAATACGTTTTTGGCTTTGATGATTACATTTAGGTCTTTAAGTTGACTGTGTCATTTTTTTCTCATCTTTGCACATCTTTATCTCAGACATGTTGACTTCTTTAGTTCTGATTGCTGTGATAGAATGCTTCTGCTTAGGAGGATGAGGGTTGGAGTATAGATTTGTGGTGTTATGTTCCAATTGAACTTTTTATTAGATTATGTCATGTTTATTGGGCAGATGCATGCTGTAAAGCAAGTCTATATGGTAAAGGCTGCAGCAATGTTTGTTGTATGTATGTGAATTTAGTATACTGTATACAGGATAATATTTCCACAGGGTGGAAGCATTGAAATAGGTAGACTGATGACCAGAAATAATAAACTAAATAATAGCCTGATATGACAACATTGTGAGACATTAGAGAGTTTTAAAAAATGTACCTACCAAATTGGCCAACCCACTTTTTCTAACAGGTCTACTCCATAAATAATTTCTGCATAAGCCACCGGTGTTTACAATAGGGCATGATATAATACAGTCCTTAGTGATCCAAAGCCATTCTGTTTCACATACATTACAGATGCTCTCCAGAATACAACAAACCTCATAAATGTAGCTTCATTTGTTTCACATTCAAATGCACATCAAATAGACATTTACACATTATACAGACCATTGATAACGTTCCACAGATTTCTTTGTCCATTGTGTGAAATACCCCTTGGTATTCAGGGGGTCCCATCTTGGCTGGCTGCCATTCTAGCATTAGCGGTAACTTTCTTACCATAGTGGCATGGATGCAAGTTTTAATGGCATCAAAATGTTCAGTTTAACAATCCTTCTGGAAAAGCTCTTTTCTAATTTGGTAATGAGCTCTTCACACATTAATTAAGATCTTACATGTTCCATCTTTTGTCTGCAAGTTTGAGAAGTGAGTAAAATTTTCATTTATATTTATGGTTATGTGGCAGATGCTCTCATCCAGGGCAACATACAATTTGATCAATTTTGCAGTGGTTGGTGAGCGTAGTGTTAGGAGACTTGCCCAATAACTCTTATTGGTACAGCATAGAGTTCTTAATCAGGCAGGGGATTGAAACCTAGTAACAAGTCACTTTTCCCTCCAAAGAACAGTGTAAAGTTTTTCAGAGGTATCCCAGGCTTTGTTAGCATTGTTAGGCTATGAAGGACCAACTGGTTGAACCAATCTGTTACAGCGCCACATTTAATTAAGAGGTCCCAGATCCAAAAGGCCAAGTCAAGCATTTCAAGTCAAACATTTACTCTGCTAACTATCTGACCCAGGAACAAAAGTCTTCTTAAACCACTTAGATCTAGCGTAAGGTATTCTGAGACACAATAACAAAAGAACCATACACTGAAAGGTTCTTTAGGGAACCAAAACTCTTTCTTCTAGGACAGGGGTCAAAGTCCAGCACAGCTGGATGATTTAACTGCTTTAACAAATCTACTAGATCTGGTAACTAACAGATTAAGGGAAATCAGCAGGAAAATAGCCTCTGTGTATCTGTGTTGGACACAGGCCCCCTGATTAGTAAATGATGACCCCTGATCTACACCATTGCTCTAAAGAGCTCTTTTTTGCCACAAGTTTGTAAATAAAAGTACTCTTATTATGAGAACGCTGTATATTATTTAGTTTGGTTGCTTAATAGACGCTTAACCACATCACACATTTCACATAACCCTGCAGACGTCACAGTTTTCCAAACAGGCGCAGCTACTAGAAGAGGGGTGTGTTGGTTTTGTCACAGAAGAGGAATAAAGTAGTGTATATTGTTTTTATATGTATTCATAATTAAAATGTCTTTACAGCCAGTCTGCTTTTTTCTCCAGATGATTCTTCTGAAGATGCTGCTCCAAATGAGTCATCTTAAACACAGAGAAATATTCATTAAAACCAAGGGAAAGAATCAGAGCTCGGCAACTCACCCTCACTGTAAATAAGACATGAGTGACATTTCCATTACGTTTGGCAAACCTTTAAAACGCCTCGCTCTCATAGCCCTGCGCATTTGTGCGTGCGATTGTCTACAAACGAAACGCTAAAAAATTTCAGCTTCTGACAAACAAAACATCAGTGCTGCTGGAGCTGTTTGTGAATGTGTCTGTTTATCACGTTTGTAGTGAACAAGCAGCCAGCATAAAGGAAGATGGGGAGGGAGGGAGGGTGAGATGGAGAGAGAAGGGGGGAGTGAGACAGAAAGAGAAAAAGGGAAAGAGGAATGAAGTGAGACTGAGGGAAAAAGGGGTGGAAGAAAGGAAGGAAGAAAAATAGAGACAGAAGAAAAGAGAATAAAAGAGAGAAAGGGAAAAAGACGGGAAAAACAGGGAGTGAGGAAAGAGTGGAAGAACAAGAGACGGGGAGAAAGGAAGGGAGAGTGTGACAAAAGAAAAAACAGGAAAGAAGAGACAGGGAGAGAAAGAAACGTACGAAAGGCAGAGGGAAAAAGAAAGAGGAAGTAATAGAGAGACACAGAAAGAGAGGGAGAGAGAGGGAAAGAAGGGGAGTATTTGGGGCTGAGAGAAAGAAAGAGTTAGAGAGAGAAAAAGAGGGGGTGAGAGGTTAGGAGAGAAAGAGAAGAGAGAGAAGAGAGAGAAAAAGAGAGAGAGAAGAGATAAGAGAAAGAAATAAAGAGAGAGA
>CM067478.1:9077006-9100355 GCA_034552555.1 Semaprochilodus insignis
GAGCATTTAGTAAGCGAAGTCAAGCCGGCAGGGGTTTGGCAGAGCCTCCTCTCGCACAAGCCGCAAAACCGTGGCAACAGGCACACTAATGCCCCATCTGTTGAGAGGCTAAGAGACATGGGGGGTGGCGGGGGGATTGGGGTAGAAAGAGTGCCACTGAACATTGCTGACTAACTCCAAATGATAAATTATTTAAACTTATACATACTCCTAAAATATCCAGCCTCTCAGGTTTCAGTGGACACATGGGCCCAGGAGAGTGTTAACAGTACACAGACCCTGTACAGCCACATTGAAGAGTGAAGATGGGTTTGACTGCTGTAGAGGACTGTTAATAGCTGTGTGTAATCTGAGTAATGCAGCAGTAATATGTGTACTAATGGTGATTGTTGTTATGAAGCTGGTTTAAGGTTGGTTTATTACAGTATCGGAATGATCACTACTCATGGTGTGTGTGTGTGTGGTGTGTGTGTGGGTAAATCAGACTCACCTATGTAGGCGCTAAGTCTAAAATGAGGTCGCTCATCATAATGAAGTGAGTGATGCTCATGGTCCACAGACATTACAGAGGAAGACTATTTCTGTCCCTTCAGTCGAAACCCTTATTCTCCCTCTCATCTATCATTTCACTCTTTCTCTTCCCCTTTCTTCCCCATCTCTCTTGGTCACTTTCTCACTAAAAAAAGAGTGACAAGGATTCTCCAAACACTTTCTGAAGCATGTAAATAAATGAATTATTAAATAATTAATTTAGGAGGTTATTTAACAGAGATCTGACTAATTGTGTGTGCAATCTAATCTTAACCCTAACCTAACTCTAACTCTTAGCCTAACCTTAACCTCAACTTAACCAAAAATACGAATAGCCTAACCATAACCCTAACCTAACCCTAACCTAACCCTAACGTTAACCTTACCCAGAGCTTAACCAGAACTACGACTGGCCTAACCCTAACGTTAACCTTCCCCTCACCTTAAAAGTTAATGACATACATTGTGGGAACCAGGACACAAGGATGAAAGGTCCCCATCGTATATACACAGGTCCCTCCAATGTAGTATAAAGCTCACACTCATACACTCACACATGCCCACACGCAAATAAATCCTGCATCCACTTTTTAAAAATCAAAGCTTACACGGATATATGGATATGGATTTTCAGAAAAATGGTAAACATATAAATAAAAAAATGCTTATCAGCTACTATAGAGCTTAAAATATGAATTAATATTAATAATTAATAATTTAAAATATTAATTAACTTTATACTAAATTGCATATGTGCTTTTAATATACTATATACATAATTGTCAAAAAAGTCACAGACCACTATTCATTACTAATCTCCAGTTATAACGGCCATTAAGTTAGGAGTTAAGAGTTACTCAGAGGAATATTTCTGAATATTAATTAGATAGATAGACTAGATATGATACACTGTAAGTGTAATGTATTAGTGAAAAGGTAGAAAGAGAAATTGCCCCTAACAACCCTACAAATCCACCAGAACTGTCACCATCAGATATAGAGTACTTACAGCCTTCATCTTTGTGACAGTGGAGGGTTCTTGTTAGTGGAGGGGTCATGCTCAGTTTTGCTCCAGAGAATAATTTAGCCATGATTTCAGGCCAACCCAAAAGATCCTGAAACATCAACACAGAAACAGTGAGAACAGTTTAACCATCTAACTTCATAATTCAGTGCTACTTAGTTCACAGTCTTGTCACATGTTTTCAGTGTTTGTCTTCTAACGTGATATAACGTGTTTGGAGTTTACTTTACACAGTCTTTAAGTTCTTATGCCTGGCCTGTGAATGGAAGGATTACCTCTGAGCAAAGCAGAGAATTAACTTGACCAATAATCAGATAAAAATAATTAATCCGATTATAAGATAAAAAGCACAATAATAATTGGATGGTGTAAATAATAAATCAACATGCTGAACGCCTGTCTCTGCTGTCCAAAATATAGCATAGTTGATGAGACGACTTCTTAATTTATTGACTTGACAGACAATTAAAATTTAATAATGGGATTCATTTTCAATTAAATGATAATGTTGTCTTGTTTGAATTATTGCTGTCGCTGCTCTAATTGAGTGCTATCACGGAGTCAACCTCATTGCGTGTGAGGAGATGGGATGTGTCAGCTGTAACGCACAGAGACAGAGGGTAACGGCTTCTTACTCCACCGACTCTGCGAGATGTTCTAACTTAATGTAATAGAATCTGACAATATAATAATCATATTTGAAACAGAAGAAGGGAGGAATTCATGCAAATGTTTGTGTGTGGGGGGGCACATGCATACACATTTATGATGCTTTCCAGATCAGTAGGTGGCATTTCATGATCTCATTTGCGGCTATTATTAATATTTAATGACGGAAGTGGGTTTAGTACAGGTGTGCGTGTGTGTATGTGTGTGTGTTTGTGTAGAAGAGCAATGTGGGAGACATCTGATGTGTGAATCCCTGCAGAGAGTGTGAGGAGGACATGGCTAGGGGCAAACACACATACATGCACACACATATCCTTGAAGTGTGGAGCCTTTTTTTTTCAGTTTCTGCTCCTCCTAGCCTGCAGCCAGCTAACACCTCTTAAAAGTCGTACACATACAGTACAGAGCCGACAGTTTACAATTTACTGTCTGTTTTTCAACTTTGACTTTCGCATGCAGGGTTGCATGATAATTTGTCAGACGCTTTGTGACCCCCAGCTGTAATCACTAAGTAATCAGTTCAAAGAGCATAAATAATTACAGAGTATATGAAGGAGGGGGGAGCAATATATCTCTGTTTCCTCTTCTTTACTTTCATTTGCTGAACCTTAGCCTACTGGAGCTTACATTTTTCTCAAGTAGTCACAAAACCCCAACCAAGGTCCCTGATGTCCACCTTCAGGTGGCTTATTCTGGCTATGCGCGAATGTATGTACGAATCTGATGCACGATCCTAAACGCCTAGTTTATGGGCTCTGCACAATCCTAAAAGTGTAGTTTATGGGCTTCATGCACAAACGCACAGTGCATTTCCCTTCCTCATGCATATTGTAGTAACCCTTGTCACAGGTGAATTTCTCGTGATATAGATGCAGATTTTATCCAGAACACACTTCTAACATCTGTATGCAGCCTCAATCAAATGCTGAATTCAGACGCACTGCGAGCGCATATCGTTCTCACATCAAGACGCATTTTGTACTGTACATGTGCTCATGTGCGTACATCTGGTCCAGGAACTCATGAGATTCCAAACCTGTTTCACTGCATAGTGCACTCAGCCAGTCATATGAATTTGCCTGAATGAATCCATATCTTATATGGTCTATTTGCACATGCCCTTGTATGTTCTTGCAAGCGCCATGTTGCCAAGGCAAATTCCTGGTATGCTTGTCATACTTGGCATTCTGATGCCGATGCATGAATTCAGTCTGGCACTTTGCTAATAGCAAGACGTTTCTCTGGACATTTTTTACCAAACAGCGTATTCTGATGAGCTACAAGAAGCTACTGGAGATGATATCTGAAGCAGTGGGAGTAGAAATCAAAGAAGTAATTACTGAGGCTTATGGTTTCTGAGGCTAGCATTCAGGCTGATAGGTTATTGGTTAAAGCAGAACTTGAGGGTATAAAAGAATAAAAACGGGAGGATTTTCTTGATGCCTGAGGTATTTTTGCTCATCTCCACATGTGCAAACGGTCACTATTCAACCTGCTCCATCCGGAATCCATGGCGAGCTTGTGACATTCCGGACACATATTTTCTTTTCTTCCTATTATTTTTTAACCAGGCCGATTCTTGACCTGTCAGATATTAGAATCCTGAAAATAACCGTCTGCTGTGGCCTTCATACAGGTGCACAGGCCGATATGCTAATGTCCACGCCTCTCAGATATGAAAGTCTCACTAAGGCCAAGGGGCAAGAGACCTGTGGAACTATCTTGGGCACCTCAAATAAATGTATTCAGAAGAAATCACTTGCCTGTGCCAGTTCTCAGTATTTCATTTAATTGAGTCCACTTGACAAAATCCTGTGCAGCAATGTGTTCTCAGTGCTGCGACACTGCTAATTAAAGTAGTCAGCACTGACCTGAAAGAGCCAGATGATATGTTATAGCCTATCTCATCTTAAATATGCTCTGAATTGGCTCTGAAGATAACCTTTTGTTTTTCATGGAAACTGCCCTAAATACAGGTAAGGCTAGATGCTTTGCCCTGGAGCACAACACCATCGACCTTGGAGCCTGCACACCCGCACACCGGTGCAAGTTTTCTTTCCCTTGATGACTACTCGGGTCCAAACCCCCCAAGCTGCTGACTGGTGAACACCACAGAGCTCTTTTCTGCCCAACTAACAACTCTCTCCAATATGCTATGAATGAATGTGCTCGCCATACTTGTCAAGTCTCCCGTTTTGGCTGGGAAACTACCGTATTTTACCCCTCTTTCCCGCCGTCCTCCCGTATTAGTATTTTCCCGTAAATTTCCCGTATTATATTATAATTTTAAAAAACATTCCTGTGCCTCTCCAAACTCAAATGTCACTAACCTCGCGAGAACTGCCACCCAGGCTGCTGCAAGTGGCAGTTCTTGCGAGGTTAGTGCGGACAGCGGGAACAAACCTGGAACAGGGAGAGATGGATGGATGCAAGGAGAGAGAGGGCATTCCTGCCAAAAAAGTGTTAAAGGATGCAAAGTCTGCAACAACTCTGTATAATGTCAGTGAATGCCAGAGAACCACATGAGTGAACATGAGATACTAAAAATGTGTAATGAAAATAAAATTCACTTTCACTTTAAGACAAGCAATGTGTATATATGCTGAAAATATGTAAAATAAATAAATGTGCTTCAATTCCCTTTTGTGTTTTCATTTAGGCTGTATTACAAGAATTACATATGTAGGAATGTCCACAGCATTTCAGTGTCAACAAAGGTAGGCCTATCAGATTCTGATCATCTAATTGTAGTTTGTAAGTGGTTCACAGGTGGTTATTTTAGATTTCTTGTAAACCTGTCTTAAAATGTAAGGGATACTGAACCTCGGTTGGGCTGGTGGGACGGCTCGAAACGCGCGGCGAAAAATATCCCTTATTTTTAAATCCAAAACTTGACAGGTATGGTGCTCGCTTAGCAGCAACGCTTTGTATTTAATCAATCAGATCAGATCAATTGAAATAAAGAGCAGTCCATTAGTGCAGACATAAGAGTATCATGATTCAGATTCTGAGTACGAGCCTCTTCTACCATGCTCTGCTATTCTTCTCTTTTTTAACATAAAGTACAGAGTTTTAAATCCATGGCTTACGATATAATCCTAAATACGTCTAAGAGGAAGGAATTTTATGAACATTTGCAATCACCTGTACTTCAGTGAAATCATTTTACATCATATCTTTCCTGAACAAATGGTTTAAACAATCAACATCACTGATAGAAAACGTATGTGAACCTCTAAGATAACAATCTCCTAAAACAAAACAGGGAAATTGGAAACAGGTGTTCCCATTAATGTTTGAGTCTGACCTCAACCACATACAAAGACATTTTTATGTTACCTGCTCTTCACCACGGAATTCTCTTCAAGCACAATGTAGCCTGATCAAAAGAAACGGCAGAAAACTTGAATAGAAAAGCTGTTGAAGCTCTTAGGTCTGGGAAGGGTTACAAAATAATGGCTAAAGATTTTCATCACCCCACAATCAGGCAGATATTTACAATTGGAACAAATTTGTTGCTATTCTTCCTGGGAGTGGGCGTTCTGCAATGATCAAAGTGCAATGGCATGTCACAGAATCCTCAAAGTGACAAAGACCCAGGCGCTGACAGCTAAGGATCTGCAGGCATCTCTTTCACTTGATAGTCTGTGTTCATGACTCTACGGGAAGAAAAAAAAAAGTCATTGGAGGTTACACAGAACTGATGATTTCCAAGATGCATCAGAAAAATCTGCCACAGAATGTCAGCACATCGGTCTGTCATTTAAAACTCAAAGGAGGTGAGATATAAAACAACAATATAGTGGCTCAAATCAGAGTCATGCCCAAGTCAGAGTCATATCTGCAAACCCACTGAAATGCTGAGATCTTAAAAAAATACATTCTAACTTTTGCACAGGACTGATCGGTTGAAGTTATTGCCAATAAAGTAGATTCCACTAATAAATAAATATAGATTTCACATCGCTTTTTACCTTTTTATTCAATGAAGACACTAAAAGAGATGGGAACAAAGACTATATTTACTATTTTGAAGAGATAAAATAAAGCCACTCAAGTTCAGGTCATTATAATTCTAAAGCTCTTGTCATCAACCCATCTACTGGAGACCTACCTTCATCAAGGTGTGAAATACAAGCGATCCTTGGTGGTCCAGGGCTTCCTAATTAACCTCTTGGACCACTGAAAGTTCCCAATTCAAAGTTCTGCAGAGTCCCTGAACATAATCTTATGGTATTATTTTGTCATTGTGTCTTTAGTGTTCTTAACTAACTCGAGATGCAGCACTTCTCAGGGTGGTGCTGTAGCAGATCGGTTCACCCAGTTGGTCTTTCATAGTCTATAACCAGGATAGCACTGTAAAACTTCACAACATACTTATCTTTAAATCCCAAAACTTGCCCAGTTTTCCCAACAGTTTTGTGGAAAGAGGGAACTGCTACTCATAAAAGAGAAGATGTGTAAGATGTGTGGAAGAGCTTGATACCAAATTAGAAAAGAGCATTTCCAGAACAAGAACTGTTAAACCAAACATGTTGCTGCAATCTAGCCTAAGCACCGTGAGTGAGCAGTTGGATTAGTGAGTCAACAAGGGACACCGGTAATGTAACTCAGATCTGTTTTTCTCAGGGCCGTGTGAACCTGTCAATTTTGATCTTTCAATTCAGATTTGAGTCACCCTGGCTATGTTCAGAATGCAGGCAAATTGGATTTGTTTCTCAGATTAGAGCCTACCTGCATAGGTTGCTGTGGTAAAGGTGTAGGCACTGGAGATCTGGCTTCATACACAGAAGCAGGAGAGACAGATGTGCATCATTTCGCCCTCTGGCACTCTTCTTGAATCCCAGCACTTCGGGCACTCTGGATTTGATATTGACGTCATTGTTTGTCATGTTGCAAGTGACAAAAAAGACAGCCAGAGCGCCCAGACTGAGACGCATCTGTAAAAATCTGATGGGAATCACATTTCAAGAAGGATTCCATGTGCTTTTTTGCTGTCCAAACTATCAAAATATCAACCCGAACACAACCTGCATATGCCAAAAATCAGATTTGGCCTGGCAGTTTGAACGTAGCCTTTGGTATGTGGTCCTAGATTGGATACATATCTGTTAAGTTCACAACTTGAGGTGAATGTTCAGATCCAGTTTCAGGTGTTGTTTTGCCTGTATGTATGCGCTTAGTCAGCCAGCACCAGCAGCACGACGAAACAACAAAGGAGGAGAGGAACAGCAGTGACAACAGTCAGTGGAAGGATGAAGAAGTTGGTGAAATGTTTGATGTTTAGGGAAATTAATCAGTTCAAAGAAAACTAGAAGGTACCTACCGAAATTTAAATTCACGCACTCTGACTGACTATGACCTATACCATCAGTATTTCGGTGACTGCCAAGATTATCAGTATTTGTGTAGCTGGTATAAGAGATCATAACTGCAATATCTTCAAAATATCTGCGCAATAACTGTGCAATATATATATATCTGTGCAATAACATGTAAATGTGTTTCTTACTGTATTCTTTTACATAACAATACAGATTTTATTTATTTTCTGTAATTTCTTATTTTGTAACTTTTGTCTTTTGTCTACCTCTTGTTCTGTATCTGTTCTGCTGCTATTCTGCTGTAACGATGCAAATTTCCCCATGTGGGATAATAAAAGGTTATCTTATCTTATCTTATTTTAAATTCAGAAGTGTTGCCAAAGAAATGGCAGAGCGCAGCCACAAACGACATGCATAAACATATCAATGTCCACATGCCTGCCATTTTGGTGACGGATTAGTTTGCATTACAGACAGATACAGATTACTTACATATATGACTAAAGACCGCCAAATCAGATCTGAGCAAAAAATCTGAATTGATTAATGAGGCTTGTAATGCTAACATAGCCTAAAGGCTTTCTTCCTCACAATACACTAGGGTGGTGAGGTTGAATGCATGAGACAAACAACATCAATGTGACATTAATGAGAAAAACCTAATATCAGAAGAACCACTATGGTGGTTTCTTAGTGATTAAGGTGTCCATAGGCTCGAACTGAACACAGTTTGAGTCTGGGGGAGGGTATCAATGAACTCTCAGTTCTCTACAATACCACCGTGTGCATAATCAGGGCCTTCTAAAGAATCCTGTAACAATATCATGTAAGAAGAGGTACACAGAAGAGTTCTGTCTTTGTGCCTATTTTCTCTTCAACATAATTATGATTAATTTCACCTAGTCATTATCTAGGTCTGTCCCACATCACACGTTGCCACCTGGCTGGCAGGGTGAAAGCAGGCTTGTACTTCCTCCAAGACACTAAAGCATCATCACGTCTTTTCAAACTTTTTAAACAATCATTCTCATTGCTATATAGAGTGTCACATGTGAAACAGGAAACAAAGTGATGTAACAGTGTGAAAGTGACAACTGGATTGGATTTGGTGTGTAAAAGGTGTGCATGCTCTGTTGAAGATGGTGCCACAGCGTTAGCAAAGCACTGGGCAGATTGAGATCAGAGGCATCAAGGAGTAAATACCAGAGAAATTATATCTGTGAGTGGACAAATAAAGCAACTGATGATGTAAATTATGTATCCCTAAAATTAACTCATGTTCATTTGTTAAAGCAAACCATGGACAAATGTAGATGGTATAGAATTCCACATATTCGTGAGTGTGAAAGCAGGGAAAAAATGCTCATAAATTTGATACAAGTAAAAATGTTTTGATTGTTTGATATGACAGCCTCATTATGCCTAATTATTCTGTGTCTGTGTCCCGAGTGAATTCATGCAGCTGCAGCAATGATTCAGCCAATAATCCAGTTCAGAAAACACCATTCAGATCCTACATTTATGTCATTTAAATGCCACATTTAAAAGCCCCACTACACATATGTCAGAACGTTCCAATGCAACATTTTGTACTCAAAATGAGAACTTGTACATAAATATTTTACATATTTCTGGATAAATAACAATAAATATTATTAGTAATATGTAGCTCAGTTTGAAACTAAACATGTATGTCAGAGTTTGCCAGCATGAATGAATCCAAAAGGACAGAAAATCAATAAAAAACATTATGCTAATCATTTATGTTCAATCATTTATTTTAATACAATTAATCCCTATGAAAATACCTGCAATGTCAGCTCACAGGCACTCTAGATGAACTTTTCCTGAAAGGGCATCTGAGCTGACATTTGTGTTTTACGATCTGTATAAGCAGCAATTGCGCAATATTTTCTAAATAAATTTTGAATCTGTCCAAATTTGTAAACACATCACAATTCTGTTAGGATGTACACGTCAAATAATGGCATATCTGAATATCCCAGGGCTGAAAATAACACTTTATGGCATCTGTGACTGCCTCATGTAGATGCTTTAGAATGGTAATTATAGTTATGACTGACCGAAATCCCAAAACAGTTATGCACTACTATCGCACTACGGTTCTAAGAGTTAAGTAAAGAGTTAAGAGTTACAGAACCACACCCAAAACTGCACATTCAGAAATAAAGGAACTGTGTGTGTACATGTTTCGTTAATCAAGGTACAAACCCTGTAAATGCACCCTCGAAGGTACAAACTGTGCATTTTAGTTTTTCCCAGGGGGAAGTACATACTGTTTCAGAACCTAATGTGTTAAACCAGAACAATAAAATAAAAAGGCTAGAGACAAGACAGTCTGTAGAGTCAATGCAACTTATACATTTCAATGGAATATAGTACAATAATATTTCCTAATTAAAGGTACTGAGGTCTACGCTTGAGTTTACCACACCAGTGACAAGAGTGGTATCACCCTAGTGACATGGAACCCTAGTTTCATGCCTTTTTTTTCTACGAGTGTGTGCAGTGTTGCCTTATAGTCTGTGTATAACATACTGTATACCTTCATCTCTGCTCACTTTGTTTTTACCTATGGTGCTGTTATAATGCTGCTGCCTTACAAGAGTCCATGTTGATACTTTGCTTCACAAGTTTCTGCTTCAAATCACCAAGAGGACAAGAAATCAGGGTGTAAGAGTGAAGGTGTTATGGGGATGGGTCAGAGTGAGACTTGCAAGACTAGCACTTCTGGGGCAACCTGAGGTCAAGTGCAGAGCTCAAGGGCACAGAGGAAGTGAAATACAGAAATCAACCCCCAAAAACGACTGTGAAAATCTAATAGCAAACAAACCACTGAATACTGTGAAGGGTAACGTGGTGTCAAGTCTGGAGGATGGCATCAATAAAATCTCTACCATAATGACACTGTCTGCCTGCTGAGGGCCAGCTGCTAGGCAAGTCTCCCTGCTATCACACAATGCTAGGGAAAGTAAAGGCTAGCATGTACTTCCCTCGAAACGCATGAAGCACTACTACATTTTTTTGAACCACTGCTAACGCAACATCATTGGAGGCTCAACACACTTAGAGAAGAACACTAACTGCCAATTCTGTTGTCAGCTAACAGACACATCATGCTGAGTGGGGACAGCCTACCCACCCAGAGAAAGTAAAACCAATTACGTTCTCTTGGGTTCCTGGCCATAGATGGCTGTGGCTTCACTGGGGACCAAGCTTCAGTTGACAATGAGGGTTAGATAGATGTGCCACTTAGGAGTCTGTGGAGCCTTAAAAATAAAGGTGCAGAGTGGAACTAAAATAGGTTCTTTGGAGAAATACTGTAGCAGAATCATTTCGAGTTTCCAGAAGACCTTTTGCAAAGGAGATGACAACATGAAGAACCTTTATTTACTGGAAAAACTCCACATAATGTAAATGCCCTTTACCGATTTATGCCCTTTACCAGGTCTATTCTAGAACCATACATTAATAATTCCATTTAGGAATCATTTCAAGAGCACACAAATTATGATGTCCAGTTTCTCCAGAAAACCTAGAAAACTTAAAAATAATAGACACAAATCTCAGAGTTGTCCTGACTCTGAGAGAACATCATAATAAAATAAATAAAAGCTGACAAACAAGTTCAGTTACATACATTTTTGAATTTTTCTTTATTGGCCAAATATGTTCACACGTACAAGGAATTTGTCTTTGGTTACTTTAACTCAGAGTGCACAGACAGTGACAACATTTCACACATTACAAAAATACACATTTCTAACACACACACAAAACAATTCCTTATATATTTCTAAACCTTACCTTGTGTGGAGCAGTATATGTATATTAAAGTGCCAAAATTAAGATTATGTATTTCTTTTTCCACATCTTCTGGAACTATTTTGGCTTGAAAACAAGAGGGACTATGCTTGTACCGTTTGGCAACAGACTAAAAACATGTTCTTTTGCTTCTTCCTCTAAATCTTACGACTGTTTCAAAGTATCCCGGTGTGTGTCATTAACGGCACAGAGACAGTGAGTGTTTCTGCCAGTTGGACAGGCTGTGTAATGTGATAATTTTATGCATGTTCAGAATGTCACTGTCACACTGAATATCACGACACATTCTGCATGACACCACACAGTCATGAAGATGAGGAGAAAGAAAAGAAGATGATACCTTGGAGACAGCTGATGGATCATAGGTTAAAAAAAGTGTGACCGTGGAGGTGAAGAGACCATGTGACATAGTCGAGCCGTGTCTTAATGATTATTGTGAAATTCTTTCGTGTAATAAAATATTAATGCTAAGCATCCGCAGTATAAACAGAGGGGTTAACCACGGCATGTAAGACTGTTATATTTCAGTGTTACTGGGTGATTGTTGGAGAAAACAATGAGCTGCTGTTCATAGCAAAGTGTGTGAAGTTGAGTTTCTGCTGCTATATTCAGTCGTGTCTGAAAGATATTCCACAGTCAGATAAATTTTAAACACACAATCAAAATTTTCTTTTTACATAGCTTAGTAGTAATATTAATTAAAATGCTAAACAATTATGTTTCTAATTCCAGATTCCTCATTCCTAAATTGCTAACATGGGCAGTCATGAGCTGGAAGGTTAGGACATGACTGAAGTGCCCTTGGGCAAGGCACCTAACTCCCCCAACTGCTCCCCGGGCACTGTGGATAGGTCTCCCCATTGCTCCAGGCAAGTGTGTTCACTGCTCCCTAGTGTGTGTGATCACTAGTGTGTGTGTAGGCGGGTGTTGCACTTTACGGAAGGGTTAAATGCGGTAGACAAACTGCTCTGCCACTTCTATCACTATGATTTATACAGTACATTGGCCTTTAATGAGCTATCACAGAATATGACCATACGTCTCAGTTTACATTGTAGCTCTGTGCTGAATGGGACAAAAACAGTAGGTAATCAAAGAATGTTGGGTTTATATTTGACCGTGTAAGTTGCCTGGTTAAAACATTAGAATTGCAATTCAAGCTCACAACAATCTAAAACAATCTATTTCTTGTTTGTATTGATGCCAGAACGCTGACCTCTGCCCTCACTCTGAGGGTCTCTCCTAGCCACTGAGTTCAATTTTATTACTATCCCCCAGACAATGCATTGATAACCGTCACTGGTGTGTATCTGAAGTACTGGATTTGGTATTGTAGTACTTAAAAGAGCCATAAGCCTTGTTGAAGCATAGAAGTGTCTGTGGAAAACTCGGCTTGTCTGTGTCAAAAGAAAATACCCTAGGATCCTTGTGTATTCAGAAGAGAGAGAGAGAGGGAGAGGGAGAGAGAGACAAACAGACAGACCTTGGCATCTGTTGCCCCTGTGCACTGCAGCAGCTAGATAAAACAGTTCCTGACATTAACAAGCCCACCATGCCAACTTCCCCCTCAGCACCTACTGCCTGGCACAGGGGCATCAGAGGCGACGGGATGCACTGAGGGAGAGAGAGAGGGTGAGTGAAGAAGAGGAAGAAAGACAAAAATATATATTTCCTCTTGTCTTGAGAGGCATGAAAGGGAAAGGGCTTGTGTGTTATATATTTGTACGTGCCTGGCATCGAGCCCTAGCTCTGTGGAATCAACAGCCTGAACATGCTCTCCTTTATGTCTGAGAACATGGAGTGGATTTCCAGCCTTGATGCCTCTGCATTTTGACAGCACTATCACAGCACTGAGAGCAGCATTTCTGCTTTCTCTTCATCGCCGAGTCTGATGCAGCATCATGTTCTCTCATTAAACATTAACCTCAGCCCACAGTCAAAGTTCTGGGTTTCTGCTCGTGCTCAAAAAACGAAAAAAAAAAGAAAGTAAAAGAGGGACCCTGTTCAGACTGTCTGCCAGCGTCTGTGAGTTTTCACAACAAACAGAAGGTTTACTAGCCTAGAGGGAACTTGCTCAAAGCCTCAGCCTGCTCCGAGCTCCAGATTCCACTAATCAGACCCCCATGAAAAGTGCTTACTCGAGTTCCTCTGAGGGAGCCACTGATGAAACCCGGAGAGTAGAGAGTGGCAGGGCCGTGGTTGGTGGGAAGTGCTTAGGTAAATCGCTCGGGGCCACAGTTCCTCTGCGCTGAGGAGATGGTGCAACCCAGCGCAAGACTAAAACACAGGCACGTCTTACTTACAAATCCACATTGTTGTGTTAAATTGTGATCAGCTGGAACTGGCAGCAGATACATGAGGACAGCCAGTCATGCTCAGCTGACTTTACAGGACTTGGCAGAAGATCAATGGGAGAGAGTTGTAGCTAGATGGTGCACATCCTAGCTAAGGAATGTGCAGCAATGGAAGGGATATTCCAGCATTTTGCATCTGCATCCTTGTGCCTACAATTAATAATTCCTCTGGAAAGAACAGAAAATTTACCAGATCGCAAACACATTTAACATAGAAGCCATTATGTGGCCATCTGTTTCTTTTGCATACTTTGTTACCTCATCCTTACCCCATTCATCAATGGTCAGGTATGAGCAGGTATTTTGTGCCTAGTGGAACATTCTCAGCACTGCAGCGCCATTGATGAGGTGGCGGAGTGTTAGTGTGTGTTGTACTAGTGTGAGTAGATCACACACCACAGTCCTGTGGGCAGCATCCTGTGGGCAGCATCCTGTGGGCAGCGTCCTGTGGGCAGCGTCCTGTGACCACTGATAAAGGAGAAGAGGATGACCAACACAAACTGTGCAGCAACAGATGAACTACTGTTTCTGGCACATCTACAAGGTGGACCAACAAAGTAGGAGTGTCTAATAGAGTGGACAGTGAGTGGACACAGTGTTTAAAAACTCCAGCAGCACTGCTGTGTCTGATCCACTCACACCAGCACAAAACACACTTAACACACCACCACCACCACGTCAGTGTCACTGCAGTGCTGAGAATGATCTACCACCCAAATTATGCCTGTTCTGTGGTGGTCTTGTGGGTGTTCTGGACAATGACTACAGTCTGTAATTGTCCACCTATATGGTAGGAGGAGCAGTAAAATGGACACAGCTGTGTTCCCAGTAAACGCTAAATGAAAGCTGTGTTACTATTTAAAGCTATTGGAATGTTTTCTAGTATCTAGTAGCTATCAAAGGAGAAGATATCCTCTCACCGCTTAAGCACTTTGACTTATGTAGGACTGTTTTTGCTGTTTTGACAATGGTCTGACCCTAAGTGCCATATAGAAACAACATTGTGCAGATGGTCATTTTACAACTACCCAGTGACTTCTATTATAAGTGCGAGTCAATAAGAATTCTGTTATTATCAAAGTAGGCAAACACATTGAAATGATTGTCTGTGGTATTTGCCAGAGGTGGCAGATAAATGTTGGAACATTTCCTTAACAAAGCTTCTTTCACTGGCACTTGAGTTTAGGCCATTATCATCTGCCTGGCCTATTTTCAGTTATAAACAGCATAAATTGGGAAAAAGTGCAAAGTGCTGCAAAGAGGAACAAAGGCAACTCCAAGGCTGTGAGCGTCCAGACAGGACTGCCACCCTGAGAGCAATAGCACAGAGGAGTCACTGCTTTAACTCTGTACTGCATGAAGGAGACGGTACAACAGCTTTGGCTGGATGCCCATGTGTGTATATGTGTGTATATGATCGAAGGAGTGAGATCGATGGTGACTCTGTGTGTGCGTGTGTGTGTGTGTGTGAGAGAGAGGGACAGAGATCTCTTGGCCGCCAGCCATGGACACTGACTGAGTGAAAATCTCCACTCTTTCAAGGGTGTGTAGAAGTGTGTGTGTGTGCCTCTAGTCAGGTCCCTTATAGTCTCTGTAGGGAATCACACGCCCTTCCTTTTCTCACACTCCACTGCAGGCAAATACAGGTCTGACATCAAACCTCAAAGCACGTGTCTTTTTTTCCTTTTGCTATGTTGTTTTTTTGATACGCATCACAATTCAAACACATTTACGGGGGATTTGTTTCATCTTAAATTAGATGAAATATTAACAATAAAGCAATAAGCAGCTTGAAGTCTTTGGAATGCAGATTTACAGCTTGAAGTGTTTAGAATGCAGATTTAGTGTGTCAGTAATGATGAGAACAGATTAGCCTCATATTCCTGAGTGCTGCTGTGCCCGCATCCATTGAGGTTATGATGTTAATTGGTGGACGTACGGCTCAGAGAGAAAGAGAGAGAGAGAAAGAAAGTAAGAAAGAAAGAAAGAGAGAAAGAGAGAGAGAGAGAATAATTTAAAGAGTTTAACATCATCATTGTGGAAAGGAATGTGGTATTTAATTAGGCAGGATTGTGATGTCACTGTAATTACTGAGGAAACAATTAAAGTCCCATATACTGCTGGGACAGACTTGCTGCCAGGGGGAGTTACAGGGAGGGATAATGGTAGGAAGTAGGATATGAAAAGAATTGAACAGAAAAAGGTGGTCCAGCATAGGTCTTGGTAGCCATCTTGGGACAGGATGTTTATAGAGGTGCACCAAATTTTTATGACCAGTGTCTTTACAGTTAAATAGACAATTTTCTAGCTGTTTTTCAACATCAATCAAGTAAAATGCTTAATTGAAACTACATTTACTGCTTTTAGCAGATGTGACTTAGTGCTTAGTTGTCTGCTCAGAGAATGCAAAACAGGCTCACTTTTGGGCTAACTGCCAGAAACAAAAGCTTTTGTTGATACCTAGAAAGAAGAAATAGCGCATGCTTGCTTAAAGGTGGCATAGAATGGAAAACTGTATTTACACTGGCATACATGGATAAGGAGAGTTAAGCACATAGAACTGACGTACCATCAACCTCAAACACTGTTGTTCCTCCTTCAAATACAAATCCTGCATTTGTAAAAGAGGTTGGTAAAACAAGTCAATTCCTAAACTGTTATGTAACAGTTCTGCCCAAAATTATGCCCCTAAAATGTGCATATACCAACTCACATTCCAGCCCAGCCACAACAACAGTAACAATG
The DNA here is from genome assembly GCA_034552555.1 of Semaprochilodus insignis. Taxonomy (NCBI): domain Eukaryota; kingdom Metazoa; phylum Chordata; class Actinopteri; order Characiformes; family Prochilodontidae; genus Semaprochilodus; species Semaprochilodus insignis. Next base: position 9,093,500 of record CM067478.1, read on the forward strand.
GAGCAAGAGCAGTGGTGGACTATATGTTCAAAATGTACCTTTCCAGGCTGTAAAGAGGATGTTGCCACTTTTTATACACTTCCTGAGGCATTGTCAAGCAGGCATGGTTGATGTTCATCTAAGGCTGAAATTGGCTTTATTTACGGCAGCTTCTTGAGTTAATGTTCCATTCCACCTTAAATGTTACAACTTTTACAGATGCCAGCAGACTGTGCAGAATACTTTCCAGGCTGTGAAGGGGATGCCAGCACTTCTCATACCCTTTTCAAGGAACCAAACTGTCAGTAGGTTCGGTTGATGTTCATCTTTAAACGAGGCTGAAGTTGGCTTCCTATTTACCATTTTAATAAAATGTTCCTTTCCTTCAGCGCCCACAGCCCACACCTTTAGGAAGACCCTGTGCAACTTTAATTCCATGATATTAATGATGCTCTGCACATTTCACTACAGAGCAGATTCCCTAACCTTGAACATTATTGAGGCTTCGTGCAGCAAAGCAAGGGGAAGAGAGGAGCAGTTCCACCTTTTCTAACTTCTCCAATAGCAACCTGTAAGCAGTGAATGGTTTATCCACTTTGATGTTTGAAGAAGACCATCTTAAAATGAAAGTTGTATAGTAAGTGAACAACTTATATTTACTTTGTTTTGTTACTGAAGTTCATTTTATTTTCCTGCCTGTGTCTTTTTGGACAACGCAATGTCTCTCTGTAAACCAGCCAACCAGAGCAGAGCTTATCAAATTATTCATAAACTCACCAAAAAAGGGGAAAACATAGGGTGAGATCATAGGGTGTCAATGGGTGTATAAAACCACAAACGGGTATTTCTCACCCTGAACAAAAGCTCATACCTTCTATGAAAAGATCAGAGAACAGTTTAAAATGCCAATGCCAATCGCATGTTTGGAGTAAAGACCTGCAAACTCTGATCTTGGCTGTTGTGCATCTTAAATTCTAATATCACAGCCTTTTATATCTTGTCAACACTAATGTGAATTTGAATGCTTTGCTCGGTTTGATCTGTCTAACTGAAATAGCAGTTTTGGCCACTGAAAAAGATCTTTTTTAAAGATATACTTTTTCCACTGCAGTGTGCATGAGTTAAACTGGAGAATTTCTATAGTCCTCTGGCAGACCCCTGATTGCCATGTGATCTTAGTCCACCAAATTCAAAATTTAGGGTCAGTTAATGTAATCTCATTGTTGGTGTTATCTGCTTTGGTCACTCTTTCACTACTGAAATGGATATCTACAGTATACAGTCCAGCCTAGAGGTCAAAGTACTATGCATTCGCTGTTGTGTACCTAGAGAATGCACTCACTCTTGGTTTGGTTGCTTGGCTGAGCTATTGTCACTGGCATGCCCCACATCATGGAATGTCTTATGCTAACTTACATTAAAAGTCAGTCATGTTTTGTCTGCTGTACAGCTCAGGGCTGTACCCAACATCACATTTTTAGTGAAGCCCATTTTTCAGTAAATAAACTATCAGTAATTACAGTAATTGACAGCTTTTTTACTTCCATTTTCATTTTAAATAACTGTTATGTACATTTTCCGGCCATTTGTTTATTTCTCTCCATTCTGCTATAAAATGCTATTACTGTTGCATTAACTGATTAAACAACATGATTCATTTTGATTAGTTCATTATTTAACCACATTTTCAGTTTATTTTGTAAAAACAAACCTTTATACAAAATCAATGACGTTTCTCAACTTGTTTGGGTTAAATGACCTCATTTATTAATATAACATACTCATTTTAGATGGTTTACATTTACCTCTCACTCTCGTGCATGTTTCTCAGTTGTCCTTATTCACTGCATACATTTAAAAGGCCTCTGTCAAACCCTATCTAATGGGTATGGCTACTCATACAGTTAACAAGCCAACCTAATCTACCTGTTGATTCCTTAATTACTTATAACACTATATAACTTAACACTATACCATCAATGTGCTAGTTAACAGTGAGCTTTCTCATGCTCATTGTAGAATGTTGTGAGTATTTGTAGAATATTGTGAGAATATTAAATTACTAGTAAGTTCTCAGAATGGCCAACCATGGAGCTTGAAGCCTGACCTGAGAAGCAGAGTATTCTACAGCATGCTGATTTAGCTAGTAACATTAATCTAAATAAAAATGCATTAATTATGACATTTGCATTTTACAAGCACACTGTATCAATTACCCTCATTAACTCTCACATTTATATCATAGTGATGTCACGTGTTAATCTACAGTATGTGTGGTGCATACCGGTACATCTCAAGTCAAAGTGATTCTGGGTAGTTCATAGTAGGCAACCACAGCTGTTCTAAGGTCAGCTGAGAACCAGTCATGTCAGTGGAATTTGGATACACTTGGGAATCAAGCCTTTCTGCATAGCAGGCTGCTGTTGGATTATTGGGGTGTCACTGTTTCCAATTTAATGTCATCCTTCTGAGGTCCAGACCTCAGCATCCTGCTAGTTATGAACATAGAAGAGCTGCCATTTTGAAGACATAAATTTTTTTTCGGACAGCGACAATATACATTTCCCCCAAATACTATACTTAAACATGCATTATGCACAAGTACATAATAAACAGTCTTTGAGTCATTATGATATGTTTGTATATAGAGAGAGAGGCTGGGGTGGTTGGGGCTGAGGGGGCGAGCTGTATGTAACTCAATATAACTCCCATAACCAGCAGCTGGCTAATGAAACACCACATATGGAGGAATGACCTGAGGGAAAACTAGATGCACTCCACTCCACTGTGCTGTATTTATGAATATTTTCCTCCCTCATTTGCTGTAGTAGTGTTTCCCCCCACACTTCACCTCAGGACAGAGACAGCAGGCTGAGCAGTTTTAGTCGAATAAGGTCCATCCATGTTCTTCATATGCTGCCATGATAAAATATGACAAGTACATTGTAGTCAGAATGTGAGATGAACCCCCATGCTAGCAGACCCTGAATATGAGGCTGAAGTAAATGGGTTGAAAGAATGTAGGCAGAACAGAGTGGTTAGGTGGGTACTCACCTGTCTGAGATTACTCTGCATCTGTTGCCTTAAGGCCCTCCACAGGGTCAGCAGCAGTGCTGTAGTCCTGGGAAAAAAGTGGGTATGCTATAATCCCGCGCCAGCTCAGCACACTTAGTCATCAGTTTGTGAATGCAATATTTCAAGACTCTGTAATGCTTAACAAACACACTGAAACAAGCACCTTTTCTTACATCCCTTATGGAAAGGATCTATTTCTACAGAATGAAGGATAGTATAGTAAATTTGGTCAGATACTAGAATTCACAGTAGGTACACCAAGTATCAAGGATACTATGTGTATCACAGATTACTGTAAAACAGTGATAAAGGAACATTACACAGATGGAAAAACTGATAACACTTTACGTCAAGTGCTGACTAACTAATATGAAGTAATGCAATATTTAACATTAAATAATACATTAACAATGTTTACAGTTGTTACATGCTAACTTAACATTAGTTTGCTATTGGTAATGTATTACTCCATTTAAGTTAGTCAGTACTTAATAAAAAGTACCCAATTTTGTTATAGCTCAGGGGTTTGCAACCTTTTAGAACTCATGGCCCACATTACGAAACATCAAAGCTTCCACTGTCCACAAGAAGATACTTTGTTTTTTCTAACCCACCTAATGAAATTGCTGATGTTGTTTGGCAGCTGGATCTGCTGGATACCAGGCTGCATTGTTGAAAGTTGCAAATGGACATTGGGCTCACATCAATAAGCTTAGATAGCATACATGCTATGTTCAGTATTCTATCTAACATGTAATGGTGTAATTTTTTTTTATTTGACCAGATTAGCAAATGGTATAGAGCTGTAGCTGCTTTGTTCAGTTTCCGCACATGTGAAGCTTAACACTAGCTACTCACTCCTGTTTTTTTCTCCATACCATTATGCTTGGTTTTCTCAGTTTCCCCATCTGAGAAAAGTGAAGTGTTGGCTTCGGTCAGTCTTATTGAAGATGGCCCGGCTGTGGCATCTTCCCTTTTGAAAGCATTTGTTAATGCTGGATGGATTCCGAGAAAACATTTTACATAAGTTTGTTCTGGAAATCCACATGTATTAATTCAGAAGTAATTTACAGCAGTATAGATGAGTAAGACTTTAACCTTGCTACATAACACTGACATAACCAAGTCATAAATATGCCATGAGAGATGTGTCATTACTGCGATGACAGACAATGTTCAGCAAAATAATTATGGCATGATTATATCAATGTAGCAGGGTTCAAATAAAGTGCTCCCAAAAGCATATAGTTTCTGAAAGTATTACTGTAGACGTTTTTAGGAGGTCGTAGGTTTGCTTTGCTGTAATATTAAGTCAATGGCACAGAAGTAATGCATTAGGGTTTCAAGGGTTCAACTTGGGTTGAAGATGAACAGATCCATTTCTCCTCTTTGTCTCTTAGAATTTTGCGCAGTCTTCAGCCCATGGTTAGATCTTACAGGAGTTATCTTTAACAGTTAACATCCTAGATGTGTAGAAATTAGACACAAAGCTTTTACTTTTTTAAATAATAAAATCAGATCCCTGACTAACTCCTTTATAAGGAGTCATTGTCCATCTCTATTATAATGCTCCACTGAAGCATTTGGCCGAATCTAAGCAAATAATATAACCATGCACACTTCAGAATTCATCCTGTTCTCAGCAATCACATCATTACTAAATACAAGGGAATCAGTGGGAGCAATTCATACCCATGCCTAACACTACCTTCTAATAAGATGGTATGCTTTGGATCATGAGCAGCTCGTTCCCTTCTCCATACTCTTTTCTTCACATCATTCTGTTATCATCCTGTTGATCATCCTGTCCAGAGAAGGTTGTTCCAGAAGGCTACAGGCTTTTAGTTGGTTTTTAGCAAACTCTAACTTGGTCACCCTGATTTTGGTGTACATCTGTCTGTAGTTTCTCAGGGGACTATTCCAAAAAGCAGGAATTCTCGATCAGCCAGATAACTTATACCCAAAGATGAGGACTATCCAATAGGATAGTCCCTCAGGTATTTTCCTATTGGACAGGCTTGACTTTGGGCTTAAGTTATTTGACCCTGGTCCAAGTTCTCTATCCCTGGTCTTTCCTTCTCTTGATTGTTGACTTTAACATAGATAGGACGACCCTCTGGAAAGGGTTCCTGATGAGACCAACTATTGTGAAGAATAGTTGGGAAAGAATGCTTTAGTCATCCACTGGGCTGTTGTGTTTTTGAGCTGAATAGTGCATTCTTTCTTTTCAAGGTTGTACTAAAGAGTTGGTTGGGCAAACCTAATTGTGTTCCTGGTAGCTTTGTTTTGATTTTTCAACTCAATGAAGGCTTGCTTCACTGACAGTAAACCTTCTGGACTTCGTATTGAGAGTTAACAGAAACCGATTCCTTATGCAAATGTCACACTTGACATCAACTATAGATCTGCCCACTAGCGAATGAAATAATGAGGGAATAAAACACACTTGGGCATGGAACAGCCAAAGCAGTGAACTGTCCAATTACTTCTGGGCTCCTAATTCATTTTCTAAACTTAAACCATCAAATCAAAGATGAAAGTCTGCACTTTGAGATTTTATATTTATTATTCTATTTTACCTCCAGTATGTTGTGCTGGGCAGCTATAATAACAGTAACTTTGTCCATGCCCACATATTTATGGACCTAACTGTACGTGTAAACTCATCATTAGAAGCCAATAAATTTAAAGAGCCCAATAAAAGAATGAGCTTTTTGTTCTGGTCACTGGTCAGTAGAGCACGCTGCTAAAATGTACTGCTACTTTCTTACCCAATATGTCTCTTATTCACCTAAACGAGAGCTGATGTTCTTGACAAATAGGGCAATATTCTGACTGCTGTAGTAAACAAGCTGGATGATTAGACTTTATTTTGCTTTATTTTTGCTTTACTGGGCCAAGACGCCCTTGTACCTTTAGCAGAGAGTGGAGCTGCATTGTGATGCATTCGCATTGACTCACGGTTGTGTGTGTCACCTCTTAGACTGCTCCTGGCTTAATGGCAGGTGTTGGCTGCTGTCTGACGGTTCCGATCCTAACAGCCGCTCTTTAAGCAGTTCACAGAGTGTGTGGGTGGTTCATTTGACTAATGCCACTTATTTCACTTTCAAAACAGGGCGTGCAGCCTATGGAACGGTGCGCCGCTGCTCTGCTTATGTTCCGTTAATGGTGTCATTGTGTATATGTGAGTGTGTATGTGTGTGAGTGTGTGTGTGTGTGCGTGTGTATAAGTGAGTGAGTGAGTGTGTTGCCTGTGGAATCCAGAGTTGCACAGACTAATGCGAGGCCAGTGGTGCTCCGTTGAGCATCGCAGTGGGACTGGTGGGTGTTTGATGCTTTACTGTCACGATGCGCGTGTAAGCCGAGCTGCGGGATCCATGTTCGAGGTGTTCTTTACATAGAAAACATGACCTGCTGGATGGATTGCGCTTTGTTTATGGTCATGGTTTAGAAAGACCAAAGCACAGTGTGCAGCGCAGCTCACAGTAGGAAAACACTGAAGCCTGAGAAAAAAAGAAAATCACACAGATACTTTGAATAGCCTTAATAGTTATTGACTGGAGCGTGCGTTAAGATTTTCTCCAGTTCCGAGTGTAATTATAAAGTAAATGAAGGGTCGGCCAGTGTGCGGCCCCCAGAGCCGGCTGTTTATTAAAAGCATGGATGATCCTTATTGGGAAAGTGTCAGTGGTGCTCAGCAGAAGAGCTTTTATCTTTTCCAGTGTGACTTATGTGCTTTCCTCCAACTTCTCGTTCTCTCATTAAGCCTTTTTCTGTTCCCGCCTGGCTCTGTTCTCGCTCT
>CM067478.1:9104904-9156956 GCA_034552555.1 Semaprochilodus insignis
AATTTATATTATACTGTATATATATTACTATATATTAGTATACACTCTGCATTAGTTAATTTTCACTTTCACAGCCAGAGATTAATCAGCAGTACTGATGTGTGTGCTCTGATTAGCACTTAGCTGTTTGCATATTGGTTACATATTTTTATAGGCAATAAGCTACGTGTTCTCTTACTGACTGCTACCTGTGCTGCTGCCTTTTAATCTTTTAGATGATGGAGGTTCACCCCTGATCAGATTTAACCACACCTACAGTTTAGAAGCTCCCTCCTCATTATTTCTTTCTTTTTTACTAGTTGTTATTGTTTCTTGGCAAAGAGTAACTGTCATAAGTATTTTTTAAATGTCTTCATGGTCATGCTCCTCCTTTCCTTAGTGAAATGATGGTTAGATATGTTCCAGCTAGGGTTCTCAGGTCTGTCCAGTAATCTGATGGTAGTTCCCAGAACTCAGAGGAAGACTGGAGAGCCTGCTTTCAGCCATTATGGTCCAAAGCTCTGGGATTCTCTTCCTGGTGAGCACTGAGCCATTTCATCTCGGAATACTTTTAAAAAGAGCCTTAAAACATTTCTATTTATGGTAGCGTTTCTCTAGGGCAACTGTCATCACTTTTTTATTCTGCCTTAAAAATATTTTTTTTGTTGTCTTTGTGTGAACATTGTCTTCTCTTTGCTTTTAGAAACACGGTAAAGCACCCTGAGTTGCATTTATGTATAAAGACTGTTATTATTACTAATCACTAATGTATTACTTATGAATTGCTAATGTATTACTAATGTATTACTATCGTATTACTAATGTATTACTCAGTCCTTCTTAACAGCATTATTTAGGGTGCTTTATCATATGGTATTATGATATTACTTCCATTGTAAAGTTGCTGCCTACACCCAGCAGGGTGAAAGAGAGAAAAGGTGAAGCTCTTTCAGTTTATTTGTCAGCTCAAGTCCCCCTTGCATTAACATTGTTTCAATATTACATGAATTAGAACGTTCAAACCAGTCTGCTGCATGAAGCCCAGCTTCATGAAGTTAAATTGGACATGCTATGTTGTGCCTCCGTGAGGCGAGCATGACTCGTCAGTGTGCGGCAGCTGATTCTGCACAGCGCAGTGACGTGACTGAGGTGCATTTAATACTGGCGCCCAAAAGAGAGAGCGGCGATAATGAGATTACTGTGTGAGTAACTGCCTGTGAATATACTGAAAGCACTCCTTTAGTGACTTAAGCGTGATTATTAAGCCTTCTGGTGGTTATGCAGTAGGGTGAGAAAGCACAACAAATTAAAGGCAAATCAGTAATCATCAGCCAGCAATGCAAGCCTGATTCGCAAACAATGGAGCGCTACATTACAACATGTGAACCTGAAGGACTCGCATCAATACTCTTTATTTTGTTCTCCCCAGCGGTGAAAAAGGGAGGAAATTGTGCGGTAATCATGTTATTCAGTGCAACAATAGCTGCTATAACATTCATTCGCACTGTTTTATGGGAGAGAGTTACGAAAGGAAATTCCAGTGATTGATTGGTACTAATGTCACATGTGTGCTGGAGTGTATCCTGATTACACATAAAAGGAGTCCATTATGTCTGCTCGCTAACAGATTTAACCTCCAGGTCTTTGGCTATTCTGGGTGTAACCGGGGGTGATTCGGGACTTCGGCAAAAGCTGAGATCCAGGAAGCGCTGCGTGTTGGGGGTTGCTAACACAATGGGTAATATTACCACCTAATGCACATGGGTCAGAAAGAGGAGAGTAAGTTGAAGTGCTTCAGGAAAGGCGTATATATGTGTGTGAGCCTGTAATGGCAGTGCGTGTTTAAGAGAGAAGAGGTGGAAAAAGATATCGCTTCCCATCTGCGGAATAATTCATGTGAAAAAACAACAGAGTGTTGACATCTTCCTGCCGAAACTATTCGCTATTTGAGCTCGTCTTCGTTCTGCACATCCACTCCCCTCCATCCACCCCCCCTACCTGAGCGGATCACAATATCAGGCCGTGATTGATATTCAGGGCATGGCACCTCTTACTGCCAAAATTGCACGTCTAAACAAAAAATGCAAGCTATTGAAATTCAGATTCAGTTGTGGCCTACTTTTGGCTCATATACATTTATATAGTTGCGGGCAGGGAGCGAGGCAGGCGCTCACGCACAGGGACTTTAGATATTATCTCATAAGTAACTATGTGCCAGGCAGAACCCCTTCTGTTCTTTTAAAGCGCATTGCGCAGGGATATTGAGGGACGGTGCCAGAGACAGGCAATCTAGATAATAAATTCTCCCCTGTAATCAGCAATTTGTTTGTGAAGCCTTGGCAGAAACTCCAGTGGTAAGGAGAGTTTTTAATACAAATCAAAAGATAAAAAAGGCACTTTTAGTAGGAAGGCTCTTTTTACTCCACAATGAGAAAGTAATGGCTCTGAGTGGATATAAGGAGGGGAAAAAAACCCACCTTTTTGTTATCTGAGATAAACTGCACGGGTGGGTATCCTCGAGCATGCAGATATCTGTCTTGAAATTGTCAAGGGTATCTGATTTCAGAGCTAAGATTATATTGGATCGTGCCAGCAACCCCATTGTGAGTTATAAACGACATTTTTCTGCTGGCGTCTATTTTCAGCCTGAGAATGTGAGCGAGGCCTTGTCTGGACGTATCCGGATATTTTAGAACATGTATCTTTTTCCTCTCTGTTGAAAACCGAGCTTTTAGAAAATGCCGGGTTTTCGTGTGGATAGGCAAAATGTGTCATTTTGAATGACATCACGACATGTTCATTGCTCTTTTACGTGTGCGTAGTGCATATGCCCACACATTACCAGCTGGATTGTTTTCAAGTTTAATAACAGTTATAACAGTTTACTTTATCATCACACCAGCAGTTCATGCACATATGAATTCCTCTGTTCTTATCGTTATTGGTTTTCTTTATCCTGACCATGAGTGGTGAGCAGACATTTGACCCACCACTATTCAAACTAGTGGGGCAATGCCCCACCAATTCTGGCTACCTTTAAAAAGAAAAAACCTTTGACCTCACAGAGCACTGACCTGCATGCACAGACAGACATTTATAATTACTAGCAGAAGCAATTAACATCTTCAGTTCCATTTGGCCTTAAAGTTTATTTTATCACCTTATGTGAAACTCATTAAATGCTATTTTTCTTGCTAAATGGCAATATCTCTTATCTGCTTACTTAGCTCAGCTAGAATTTGAGATTCTTAAAAGACAGTAAAGTTTGCTTCCTAAACAGAGCCCAGTGAACACTGCAGGGTTAAAACACACAAAAGGTTTATTTGGAGATTTATCATAGCCAGCTTAGAAAGTCAGGTTTAGTTTCAGTTAGTGTCCAAATTGTCTTTTGTCAGCTGCTGTTACACAAGCTTGCTTTTTATTTATTATGATTATTATTATTATTTATTATTTATTTGTACAACCAATGTGTTTTGCCACACCACTTTTGGAGGTGTAGTGCCATGTTTGTTTGTAACACTTCTAGAACACTTCATCTCTACAAGTTTGTTCTCTTTTTGCTGTTAGAGAAATTTGAAGTGTTTCGTTCCAGAGCACATTATAGACCACATTAAAGAATTCCCTTTTTTACAATATATATTAACTTTACACATACAAAACATATAAATGATACACCATTATTAAAAACCACCTACAACCACCTTAATAAATATGTATTTTCTATTGTATGTCGCTTGAATGTAACTTTTTATTTACCACTGTTTTCTGAACACTACGTCTAAAATTGCAGTATATGTTTTGCCCATTTCGGGTTGATTACCTCTGAAAACTCATGTTTTACACATATTTTGCAAATACGTACACACACTTTTATGCACCAGTATCCTGGTTTCTCTAGTTTATTCTGTTCTTATTGTCTATTGTCTATGTATTGTATTGTCTACGTATTGTTTTTGTACTTATTGTCTATTTATTGTTTTAGTGCTAATATTTGTGTACATTCTGTGCCATCCTACTAGTACATGTACATGTGCACTCATGTCCTTGTCTCAATGTCATGCACCGGAGAGTGTTTTGTGATACTGTATCCTCTGTATCGGCTGAACTGAATCAATTGAACTGAATCAATTTTATATTTGAAATGTTCTTTGGTGTGAATATTGGTTGGGAAAAAAATGAAATAACTGTATATGTGTGGGCAACTCAAGTGTATAGAACCCCTGAGTGTGTAAGTAACGCAAAGCTCTGAGTTCAGTGGGCTCCCTTGTGTACTCTCAGTAGTCGGTTCAAGCATGAGCAGCCAGTCGTGTCTCCTTGTGGAGAGACTGAGTTGGAAATTGCTTGGCAGCCGGGCTGCCCAAGTGAGCTGCTCACATTCGGAGCACAGCTGGTGTGTGTAAGAGCTCCCTAACCCATGTTGCGGGGGGACTGTGTGTGTGTCTGTGGATGTGTGTCTGTGTGAGTGGGTGAGTGAGTGAGTGAGAGAGAGAGAGAGAGAAAGAGAGAGAGAGCGAGAGCAGTGAAGGTCGGCCGGCAGCACGCATGACTAGCCGTGATGAGTTAATGATGCTGATGGTGGTGTATAAGGCTCTGCTCACGATGAGTCTGCCGCTGTGTGTCACCCCTCATCGCTCACACTACCTCACTGCATCTGCATACACACACATACACTCACACATTCTATGCTCCAACTTGTCAGTCTCTTCCCAGCTCAGCCTCGACTCTCTCTGACCCGGGCTGTAGCAAATGTGTTTGGGGACAGAGTTTGTCTGACAATAGAGCAGTTGTGACCAACTCAACTCAGTTAAACTCAGCTCAATTCAACTCACCCCAAATCAGCAAAACTCAGCTCAACTCATCTCAGTTCAACTCAACTCAACTCATCTCAGTTCAACTCAACTCAACTCAACTCAACTCAACTCATCTCAGTTCAACTCAACTCAACTCAACTCAGCTCATCTCACTTCACAATCATCATAGCTCAATTCAGCTGAGCTCTGACAATGCCATGCTGTGTACTGTAGATTAACTTACCAGCTCAGATTTTTTTTACAATGGTTGTGTTAGAAAACGGGTCACAATGTCTAAAACACAAATATAGCCTCTTTATTTATTCACTGTCCGAAATGACTAGTGAACCCACAAGTGTGTTCTGACCAGCAACTTCATTAAGTACACCTTCTTGTATCTACACTAATTGTCCATTTTTTGTGGTGTGTTAGCGTGTTTTCTGCTGGTCTGTGTGGATCAGATACAGCAGTGCTGCTGGAGTTTAAACACCTCAGTGTCACTGCTGGACTGAGAATAGTCCACCAACCAAAACTATCCAGCCCACAGCATTCTATGGGCAGTACCCTGTGCACTAGAGGATGACCAACACAAACTGTGGAGCAACAGATGAGCTACGGTGTCTTAATTTACATCTACAAGGTGGGGCAGAAAGAAAGGAGTGTCTAAAAGAGTGGACAGTGAGTGGACAAAGTGATTGAACACCCCAGCAGCACTGCTGTGTCTAATCCACTCATATCAGCTCCACACAGACTAATGCACCACGACACGTCAGTGTCACTGCAGTGCTGGGAATGATCCACCACCCACATAATACCTGCTTGTGGTGGTCCTGTGGGGGTCGTGACTATTGAAGAATAGGGTGAAACAGGATTAACAAAGTATGAGAGAGAAACAGATGGACTACAGTCTGTAATTGTAGAACTACAAAGTGCACCTATATGGTAAGTAGAGTTGATAAAATGGACAGTGAGTGTAGATTAAGGAGGTGTATCTAATGAAGTTGCTGGTGGGTATATGTAATATGTTGTATTTGTTGTATATGGTAGAATACTGGTACATCAAGAGGATATGTTTCCTATTTGGCCTTCAAATGGGCTGCATGCATCTCCCCTTCATTAAGGAATTTTAAAATACATATTTTGGACATAAGCCAATATATCAGTAACCATTTTATGTTAAACATTTCTTTAAGGGGATTTTTGGAAGCAGTAAATTCTACAGATTTATGGTTCCTATTACCATCACTGTGAACAAATCTGACTCTGTGAACAATTCTGACACATTTTACATCAAACCACTCGATGAATAATGAATACATTTGTTACATCTTAATGGCTGAATTATGCAGACATTTTTGGAAAATCTGTGGGGTTAATGTACAGTATTATAAGAAAACTGTCCATTCATTATGAATATTCACCTGTGCAAATTCTGATTGGTAGACTGTTCCATAACTTTAGGCCTCTGCATGCAAATACCTCCCCCCCTGTTTGGCTCCTGCTTTAACACACCCACTTAACATCAAGAAGGGACTGTCAATCAGCTGATTAACTGGATCAGGTGTGTCAAAGCAGGCCTGGCAACCACTGGTCCAAACCCTTCCAGAGGTCTGTCACACTCAATAATAGTGCATGCTAACACATACAGTATACACACAGTCTACAGATACTAGCTTCAGAAATCCTCCTACTCTAGTGATTTTCAGTCTTGAGGCCATATTTATCAAGAATGCCAGAATAAGACCATTAATCTAAGACCAGTGCTGAAATTCACAAAGCACAAATCAGATCAGATGTCAACTAAATTTATGATGACCATGGCAGGGATGTTCACAGGTCGTTTCAAATGAGTCCAAGTCAAGTCTTCAGTCTTTGACATGGGAGTTTGAATCAAGTCTCGAGTGTCTAGAGGGTGTATGTGATTCATGTCTCGAGTCTCAGAGGTGTAAGTATGAGTCATGTCTCTGGTCTTTAGCAGAGAATTTTAGCTTTACACTCGTCATAAGCTTCAGGCACTGCACTGTATAAAAGTAAACTCTTACTTAAAACCTGTCAGGTTCGGCACAGCTTCAAATAATGAGCCTTTTATAGAAAAACCTTCAGTTTGAAGGACAAAACTGAAGCACAAGGAACAAGGCTAAGAAGATGAAACAGTGAAGAAAAGCAGCTATGCTAGCTAGCTAGCTTGTCCACCAAGTTTTAGTCATTTTTAAAGCCCCCGGGAACCTAAATCTTTGTTTTCATTCCAATTAGGTTAGTCTTGTTCCTCTGGGACACAATACAAGGTACAGAGTATGTCTTATGAATATCCTCCCAAAGTCTAATAAATGTCTGCGAAATTTCACCATATTGTTGTCCTCTCCATGTGAACTGGGTGGACCTAATCTTGTATAATGCTTCCATAAATATTTCCTACCCAATCACAAGGCTGACATCATTTGCCCTGCCCACCTGAAATAGTATCAGAATCAGAGAAACTAAGCTAAAGCTAACCAGCATAACCAAAAGCTAGCATGTTTGACCACCTGTCTGTAGCTGCCTGTTCCATACACAAACATTGTTAATCCGCCCTTCAATCTACATGTATGCTTCTCTGTTCCTTTGCGCATTGCTTCATATATTCATTTATCTGCTCGTCTGTGTGTTGCATCGTTGGGTCACCCATCTGTTTGTCTGCATGTCTGTTCATCCGTTTTTTTGTGCATTGCTTCGTCTGTCTATCTGTATGCACATCGTTTTGTCTGGTTCTCCATGTGTTGCTTTTTCTGTACTTTTTCTGTTTATCAGTCTTTTCGTCTTTTCATGCAACGTTTAGTCTGTTCATCTGGTCCTTTGCAAATTGCTTTGTACATCAATTCACTTGTCTGTACATTCACCTGGACATCTGTTCATCCATGACTTTTTTCGTCTAGTTAGCATCACATAAAAGCTGAATAATGATTATAGTTCTGTATGAGGGGCAGAACAGTCTAGGAGTGTTAGCCATTCCCACACAGTTCTCAGATATGATCAGTGTTTTATCATATTTATATTCTTTTCAGACCTTGCTGAAAGTTAAATATAGCACTTAAGTTTATAATCATACAGACTTTCATATTTGACTGTGTTCCCCGGGGCTTTAAATTAGGACTGTATTTATTAGAAGGGTTTTTTTTCTATCATTAAAAGCTTTTTATTTAAGCCGTGTCAAACTTGATGCTAATGTGTGCTGCAAGAGAAAGGCATTTCAGTTATGACTGTATTTGACAAAAGCAAAAGAAATCATACAAGTAGGGTTGAATTTTTATCCATTGAATGCATTACGTGTAGGCAGTCCTCATTTTACCTGTTTTGTTCATGTTTTTTTCTCAGGCTGAAATTTGATGAGCCTTTGATTTCAAGTCCAAGTCATGAGTCATTTAAGACACATTTGATTCGCAACATGCCACAAGGCCTTCTGGACATGTGAAGCGTTACAACAAATCATTCATGGATGTGGTTGCCTCCACGAAGAGGAAAGCGGGACTCGTTACTGAAAATAATCCACTGCCTTTCTGAGTCACCCCATGACAGTCTGGCACGACACTGACTTTGGCGACATTGACATGGTGTTAAGGGCAGTCGTTACGGTCTGCGTGCATGGAGTCCTGCGTTGTGCAGCCGTCTGACTAACAAGATGACTCATGGATGGCATCACTGCTTGCTGAATGTCGGCAATGGTGGCTGTTGTGTCAGTCAGGTACAGTCAAGTACAAGGCCCATTCTTGCTTACATCCCATGCATGTCGAAGTGTGAAACTTGAATCATTTGCATGTCTCCAAATATCAAACCTACACACAAAGTTTCATTCCTGTCAGTTGATTCCTTCTGGGTGCAGCTATTTGTGGAAGTAATTTTTGGATGATGAGTGTACCTATGGGCTCACTTTTGGGAAGCTCTCAGTGCACGCAATGTGGTTGGTCAAGTAGCTACAGACTATGTGTGGACACTGGATCAGCCAATAATAGGCTTAACGAAAAAACGAGAATCCCCAATGCCATCATCTGTAGCACTCTCTGATGTCCCACACTTTCATTCTCTCTCTCCATCCTCCTGTATCTGCCTCTCAGTGCCCCAGGCTAATTCTCTCTATCTATCTCTCTAACCTTACCTGTTCTCTTCCAACCCAGCCCCATTCTCTCTGTTCCCCTCATTGGAGAGATTTATGATGCATGAGTTTTACCACCGTGGACTGGAAGAGCTATGGCTGATCTTTTTTTTCCCCATGTCTTAAAGGTCACTAGGTTGCTGTGATAAAAGGAAAGGATTTATACAGGTGAGTGCACTCTGCTATTCTCTCCTCCAGTTCACCCCTATAAGAGCTCGTTGTAGATTTACAGACTGTCTCCTGTTCCTGACTGTCCGTCTGCAGAAATGGTTAACAGATTTAGTGGCCGTGTCCAGCCTGAGGAAGGGCCATGCTTATGTCTAGCGGGCTGGTAGAGAAGAATCCTTCTTTCTTCAGTATTGAAAGTTGTAGGATAAAGGATACTATTAATAGTGTGGGTGCAGTCCACAGAGGTGCTGCCTGAAATTCATTTTACATTAATAGTCTGTCCACAGTTCTTTATTAGTGACGCAGGCAGTTGGCTTTTCGGCAGACAGTAATGTAATGGGATTATTTTGCTAATGTCTTTCTGTGAAAAATAACCTCATTACTAATTACTTTTCTTTCGTTACTCCCTAAAACACAAAGAAATCAGAACCACCTGGAAAACAGCAAACCCTGTACAGTCCTTTCAGTGCTTTATTTAGAAAAAATCAGCCGATAGGACTAAACATGATCTAAAAAGGCACGTCAGTTTTCCTGCCTTTGAACAAGACAGCCTTTTATGCTTGATTAAAATTATGAATGGCTGAAGCTGTTTGAAAATGTAGAAACTGGTCAGTGGAGGCAGTTCAAATGCAGCTGCCTCTTTATCCATCGGCTTCATATTGCTGTGATGTTTTGACAGATTAATGGCGTGGTTTATGGTGCTTGTCGTGCTTGCCGTGCTTGTGCTGCGCTGCTCACATTCACAATTAAAGCCAGGAAAGGCATGGATAATATACATATTCATAAAGGAAATGTAAACTCTTAAAAAAGAAGGTTCTCCAAGGGCTCTTTAGTGATAAGAATACTTCTTTAAAAACCATAAACATTCAAGAAACCATTTGCATGCTTATATGGTTCTTTGTAGGGTGAGGTGTTTCTTTGGATTGATGCAGAATGTGTTGTATATGGTTCTATATAGAAAGCTATTAAAAATGGTTCTATGTAGCACCATCAAGGGTTCTTCTGTTGTTGCAATGTCAATCTATATAGAACTATTTTCAAGAAGATTCTGTGTCCACTCACTGTGCACTCTATTAAATACCTCTACCTTGCTTGTCCACCTTGTAGATGTAAAGTCAGAGACGATAGCTCATCTGCTGCTGCAGAGTTTGTGTTGGTCAACCTTTAGTCTTTCATCCGTCCCACAGGACGCTGCTCACAGGATGCTGTTGGCTGGATGGTTTTGGTTGGTGGACGATTCTCAGTCCAGCAGTGACAATGAGGTGTTTAAAAACTCCAGCAGCATTGATCCACTCACACCAGCACAACACACACTAACACAACACCACCACCGCATCCTAACAAAATACAGTCAGTAATTATAGAGCTACAAAGTTCACCTATATGGTAAGTGGAGGTAGACAAAGAGTGTAGATACAAGGAGGTGCATCTAATGTAGTGACCAGTCAGTGTATACCCACCTATTTAGACTAAAGAAGTTCTGCTCCAGCCCTGTTTAAGTCTAAGAGATAAGTTAAAGGAAACGTTTTCTAAGTAGACAACATGGCATGTACATTTATTCTGCTCTTTTCTCTCTACTGCCCACCCCCGCACTCTCTATACTCTCTAAATACACTCAAATAGTAACCTGGCTGCTCTTGAAGGATCCTTGGATTAAATAAGTACTTGCTTTTTGTGCCCTGTTAGACCTATCACAATCAGCCCCAAAAATAAAAGCTTCTCCGCACGTCTCTGTTTTTTATTGTGCTGCTGTAAAAGGAGACACACATTATTCTCTGTGCTTTTTGCACTGAAAGTAATCACAGTGAGCAGTCTGTAAATGTTAGCATGTTAGAACTTCAGAGACTAGAACAGAAGGCAGCTCTCTGTGTAATGTGAACTTTCTTTTGCACTGTAAAGGGAGGAAACAGAGTCGGGGCTAGATGCAGGAGAGGGAAGGAATAAGGAGAGGAGGAGTGTATGGGCTTGCTGCGGTGAGCTTTAAATGAAGAACAGTGGAGGGCTGAAGAAGAAGAAGATGAGCAGAGTGGGGCTAGAGCTGGGAGGAAGATTAGAAGTGTGGTACACACAGAACGACATGCAGAGCGAGTGTGGTTGGGATAAGGACAGAGAGAGTTGGTAGAAGACCTAAACTCTAATGGATCCTACCATGACCAGAATGAATGAATGAATATCTGGTTAGTTTTCTACATAATACTCTAAATATTATTAAGCAATATTACAACTGGAAAACGTATGAAAGAGAGAGAGATGGGGAGAGAGGTGGATAGGAAGAGAAAGAAAAAGGAAAGAGTGAAAGGGGAAAGGAGGGGACTACAAAAATATGGCACAAAGAGAGTAAGTGAATTGTTGAAATAAATGTATTCCTGTATTCCGTCCCATGTATTCCTTCCCATCAACTGACACACAGGTATGCAATCGCATCTCAGCGTGCCTGACGGACATCTGCTCATGGATGACAGCTCACCACCTTAAGCTCAGCAAGACTGAGCTGCTGTTCATCCCCAGCACTACAGGTCCTCACCATGATCTTGGCATCTCATTCGGGAACTCCTTGATCACCCCGACTGAAGATGCAAGAAGCCTTGGTGTGATTCTGGATGACCAGTTATCGTTCTCGGCCATATTGCGAACCTGACACGGTCATTCAGATTCCTCCTCTACAACATCCGGAGGATACGACCCTTCCTCTCTCAGGAGGCCACCCAGCTGCTTGTCCAGTCTCTGGTGATTTCAAGGCTAGACTACTGCAACTCGCTCCTGGCTGGTCTTCCTCTACGGGCCATCAGGCCCTTGCAACTGGTCCAGAATGCAACAGCTCAACTCATGTTCAATCTTACTAAGTTTACCCATGTGACTCCACTGGTGCGCTCCCTCCACTGGCTTCCTGTAGCTGCCCGCATCAGATTTAAAACTCGGACCAGCCCCTCCCTACCTTATGGCAATGGTTAAGAGTCGATCTGTACCTCGAGCCCTTCAAGCTTCAAGTACAGCTCGACTCGATCCGCCATCCCTGAAAACGCATGGAAGACAAGTGTCCAGACTCTTCTCTGTCCTGGCTCCCAGATGGTGGAATGAACTCCCACTGGCTGTCCGAACAGCTGAGTCTCTCGCAGTCTTCAAGCGCAGGCTGAAGACCCATCTCTTTGTAAAGCACTTAAATGAGTGAGCACTAGTAGATGCGTATGCGGAAATACCTTGATTTTGCACTTATAGTTGTGTATGTTGAAATACTTTGTTTTGCACTTATACTCACCATAACCTTTCTTCTCTCTAGGTATGAGCACTGGTTTGGGTTGCCAGGTAGTGCACTTATGCTATATATGTCTGTGTATTATTCTCTCTAGGTAGCAGCACTGGCCCTTGTTCGGGCAGTGTCTGAGCTCAGGGTGAGTTTTAGACTCCTAACTTACTTACACTAGCTGGGAAACATTATCCGACAGAACACTAAGCACGGTTGTAAGTCGCTCTGGATAAGAGCGTCTGCTAAATGCCGTAAATGTAAATGTAAATGAATAACAGAAGCACAAAATGATAGATGAGACAGAAAAATGAGAGATGTGGTGAACAGTGAGAGAGAGACAGATAGAGGGGTAGATGGAGAAAGAAAGAAGAAAAAGTGAATCAGAAAAGGAAGTGAATAGAGAGAATGAAAGATGAGACAGAAATGAAGCACAGAGAGAAAGAGAGACATGTGGTGAACAGAGATAGATAGAGACAGAGAGAAAGGGAGAAAGAGAGATGAAAGGAAGTGAATAAAGCGGTGGTGCACAGAGGGAGACAGAAATAAATATGCCACAAACTGATATATTAATAGATGAGAGAAAGAGGTGCTGAGGACAGGAAAAAAGAGCGGTAATGGGTCAATAGAGAGAAAGAGGATGAGGAAAGAGAAATAAAGAAAAAGAAAGCAGAAAGGAGGTGAATTGAAAGGAGAGTGAGAGTAAATGAGAGAATGAAATAGGGCACAAAGAAGAGAAAGAAAAAGAGATGAATAGGGAGAATAGGGACAGAAATAGAGAGAGAGAAAGAAAGAGAAGGAATGGAGAAAGATAAAAAGGTAAGGGGTGTGAATAGAGGAATATGGCACACAGAGAGAGCAAGTGAATTAATGAAATAAATAAATTAAGGAAGCACAAAAAGAGAGATAGATAAATGGAGGAGAACGAAAGAGAGAGAGAGATTGGTGGATAGGGAGGCAGAGAACGAGGGAGAGGGAATGGAGAAAGAAAGAAGAAAGAGTGAAAGGGGAAAGGAGGAGAGAACATGAAAGGTGAGAGAGAAATGAAGCACAGAGAGAGAGGTGAACTCAGAGACAGATAGAGAGAGAGATAGAGAGAGATAGAGAGAGAAAGGAGAAAGAAAACTATGTGGTGGTTAAAGAAAGAGAAATATAATGAGGTAGAAAAGAGGTGGACAGAGAGAAAAGACATGGTTGTAGAGACAGAGAGAGAAGTGGTACAGAAACAGAGATGGAGAGAGAGAGACAGGGCAAAGAGGAGGACAAGAGCAAACAGGGTTCAGAGGGCCGGAGTTGGTTGACGAGTGAGAGCGAGGGATGAAGGAAGGATGAGGGAGGGAAAGGCAAGGCGTAATGGAGGAGGCTGAGCGTAGAAAGCCCCAGTGTGGCGCTCTGCCATTTTGGAGGTTGAGTGAAATGTCAGACAGATGAGAGATGGCAGCCATAGGTGGCCCAGAGGACGGCTTCTTCACTCAGGCCGCACGGCCGCACGCATCAATCAGCCCAAGGTTTTCCAGCACAGCTCCCGATCTATCTCCCTCACATAAAGAGCCGGCCTCCACCAGCCTCACTTTCACCCTCCCACCCAAATTTACGAGCGCCCCATGGCCCGTGTTCTCCATGTTAACACGCTCCGCTGAGGCCTCATAACTGACAATAAAGAGACGAATACACACAGCCCCACACGCCTGATTTAAATGTCATGATTCACTGCCTGGCCTGAGTAATATTAATGAGGAAGTGTTTTCCCTGTCGTTTTAGTGCCCACCTTCGAGGTAAAGCAAAATTATGGATCCTTTTCTTTTAAACAAATCGCAGTGAACCATCAGTCTGCACAGCACTGCAGTGGTGGGCTCTGTTAGCGCTGATGTACGTTTGTGTGATTGTTAGATCAATCTGGAGGGACTTACACTTCTCTTTCTTCAGAACATCAACATTCAAGTCTGAGCAACCTAGCAAGCTAAAGCTAACTTGGTAAGCAAGTAGATGGATAGATGGAAGGCTAGCTAGCTAGCTAGTAATGTCAGCGGAGCTGCAGTAGAACAGGTGACCAGCTTCAAGTTCCTCGGCACCCACATCTCCAGTGATCTCACCTGGTCTCTGAACTCCTCAGTTCTGGTCAAAAAGGCGCAGCAGCGTCTTTACTTCCTTCGGAGCCTCAAGAAAGTTCACCTGTCTCCCAGGATCCTGGTGAACTTTTACCGCTGTACCATTGAGAGCATACTCACCAACTGCATCTCTGTATGGTACGGCAACTGCTGCGCTGCTGACCGCAAGGCACTCCAGCGGGTGGTGAAAATGGCTTAACGCATCACAGGCACCCAGTTACCCACCATTCAGGACATTTATCACAAGCGCTGCCTGGGTAGGGCGAGGAATATCATCAAGGACGTTTCTCACCCGAATCATGGTCTTTTCACCCTCCTTCCATCTGGCAGGCGCTACAGAAGCCTCCGCTCCCGCACCAGCAGACTCAGGAACAGTTTTTTTCATGAGGCTGTGTGTCTGATGAACGCTGCACGGACACTTTAACTTACATTGCACTCCCACTACTGCTTACTTGCACATTCTGTACTGTTAATGCACTTTATTCATTGCCAAGCCTCCTGTATACTCATGTTTACTTACTGTTTCCATATTATTCGACCTCAGATGTTATTTTTATTGTGGACCGTCTACTTGCACTACTCTTATAGTTCAACATTCATTTGTTGCTGCTCTCACACATACTTATATATGCATATAGATATACTTATATTATGTGTATATATTTATTACTACTGCACTTTATGTAAATAATACTGTATTTGCACTTCTGGTTAGATGCTAACTGCATTTCATTGGCTCTGTACCTGTACTCTGCACAATGACAATAAAGTTGAATCTAATCTTAATCTAATCTAATGTTATGCCATCTTGGACACAGTGGCGTCATCTACAACACCACTACTTAGCATATGTAGTGCACGTTTCACTGAGAACAACTTCAAAGATTTCACTCAGAAGGTTAGCGGTTATGCTAAAACCTTTAGCTTGAAGGCCGGGGCTGAACTTGTTGTACTTTTTCTCTCAGATGAAGAACAGAGCCTGTAGCCATAACATGCATAGCTAGGTTTTTACCATAATGTGTATGTTTGTTTTGAATCGTTTGAGTCTGCTGGAAAACTAAGAATCCTTAACTTGACTCTTTACTCTTAACTTTAATGTAAGTTAGTATTTTAGACCATTTCTACTGGTCAATTCATTATGAAATGTTCAGGCAATATAAACAACAGCTGGTATTCCAGTAGAGAACTATGATCATTAGATACAAACCTTTAGTTTGGGACATAAACATCAAAACTCTAGGACAATGCTTATTTCTGCAAAAATGTAAAACACATTCCGTGTTTTATTTGAAGCTTGTAGGAAACATACTGACATATCTCACTAAAAAAATATATTTAATTCATGAAAAAAATAGATCCTCTTAACATTGTGTCAAAATGTTATAATGAACTGTCCAACAGAAATGTTCAAAAACAGCTCTCTCACTTGTATAGTTAATATTTTTTATCATTTAAAAAGTAAATAATGTTTTTGCCTTCTCCTGTTATCATTTTGGAGGCCGTGACAATATTCTACCTTGTAGCTATACAGAGACTCTCTCAGTGAAGAACCCTGGCATACAGCTGCCCTGTTTTGAAGTTCTGACTGAAATGCACTGGTCAGGTTACCATTTGTACTTGCCATCAGTGATGTATCTAGGAAGGTCTAGAGTGATGTTTCTGTCTCACAAAATTGGTCCCACTCAATGGAAATCAAAACATCATTGATTGATTCCTCTGTCAGTTCCTAATTATGTTGGTGGTTAATCTGACACGTTAAGCCTTCCATCCTCCTGAGACCCTAATCAATTGAACAGCCTGTTTGACTATATCTATCTAGATATCAGGGAAATTTCTGACTGGATCATTGTCTAATCAGCATTTCAAGAATTTAGCCATTTTAACCAAAATAACAACGTTATCAGGCCCTGAGAGTTCCCCACTGGCATGTTCGTATGCTGTGATGCTTTTGTCTTGGTGGTGACGACCATCGAATCTGTGTGTGTAGGCACCGTGGTCAGCACCAAGATGAATGATTTGTTGTCACGCATCACATGATCAGAAGACCTGGTGTGACTCCACCTCCAGCCTTACCACAAAATCTGCAGGAACTATGTGAGAATATTCAAGCTACATGGGATGGATTATCACAGGACACCATTAGGAACCCCTACAACTACATGTTGAAACAAATGCATGTTGCATTAGCAAACATGGCAGCCGACGCCATACTGAAAGACACTACCTCTGTATGTGTAGCTCAATAAATATTGCTCATATCGGTCTAAATGTATCATCATTTTTTGTTCCTGGTAATCTTTATCTTCCTTCCCAATAGCATTACAATCCCACACTTCCTTCTGGGCGCAACTATTCTTTTGACAATGAGTGTATATAATAGTGAGGTTTTGAAAAAAACAGTGACTAAACATTATGTAGTAATTAAACATTATACATGGCCTCAACCCATGTTAAGCTGTGATTGTAAAAAGCATGGCATGCCAGGCAGAATGTGTTGGGATACAATGAATGTGCAAGCACTGTTTGCTGCAACGGCACACAGGCAGCCTGGCAGCCTGGGAGAGGGTAATTCATGCAGGCTCAGATATTTGCTTGCAAGAATTGTAGCATGCCTTATCAACCAAAATAGGCAAAAAATCCTATTCCACGTTTAATCTCCCATGTAGTTGCTTCAGTGTCTCCTTAATGCTGTCGCCCTATCCTCTATCCTCTCCTCCTTAATATCAGGGTTACATCACAGAGCAGGCTCCACACACTGTTTGTATTGATCCTGCATTCTCAATAATGCAGTGCAACTCAACTAGATAATTGAAAATCTGAGAGTACACATTCAGTGCCCAGAGATAACAGTCCCGAGCCACAGTGTGTAGAAGCAATCACTCAATGTCTGCGTGGTGTTGTGGGTGAGTTTCATGCTGCAAAATAAACATTAATATTACACCCTTCACACTGGAAAACACAGAGGATTCCCGGATGGAAATTGATTGGATACAATGCAAGAAAACAAAGCCAGGGGAAAAATACAGCTCCCATCTCTTTTCATCCCTCCAGCTTCTCTCTCTCTCTCTCTCTCTCTCTCTTCCTTTATCTCTCTCTGGCTCTTTCATTCTCTTCCTCTTTCAGCTTGTAGTTTCCTACCTCTTCTGGCCCATCCTTCACTCTCTCACCTTCTCTCACCGCCCCTGCTGTCATGCTGTCGGCATCAATGGATTCACTGGACGTTTCCTGTACCGTTGAAGGAGAATCATTATTTCAGTCACAGGCATCTTCACAGTAGGGTATCTGCTTCAGGTCTTGTCGTGTCCATGATGCGAAGAGGACTGCTCCTTAGGTTCCTGAGCCAAGACTGATGCAATTGGATTTATGAAGCAACGCTGTGATTTGTACATTTGTAGTAGCAGCACTGTTCTTTCCAAACCCGTCGCATCCCACAAGAGCGTGACTTGACACTTTGGCCGACTTTAACTTGCTTTAACATCTGCGAGCTAGAGAGCACGGGTTGAGGAGGGAAGAGGCTCGATGAGGGAGTAGAAAAGTCTCATCTCCCCATCGTACTCGTTTAGCCTTGAGATGGTTCCCTTTATTCTGCTGACTCCTGCTTTCTCTCTTCCTCTCTGGAGGGGAGTGGATTCCATGGGGGAGGTTGGAGGGGTTGAGGGTCTACTGATCCCTCTGAGTGATCAAAGTACATGAGCAATTAAAGCAGTAGAACGTGGAGGAAGACTGGGGCCTGAGCATATTCTCACCCTGCCTCTGCCTACTGCTAGCTGCTTCTACAGATGATACGGACCCGGCAGATTCAGAGGCGGGAACTTTGTGTGTGTGCAGCCTTGTTTGCATTTGTTTTTCTTCTGGAAACTTCTGGAGTTTTTCATGCAACTTACTCCTACATATTTATTCACAGTGAATGCTCTCACTCGCAGATGGAACGTATAAATACAAATGAGTGACAACTGGTCTGTCCAAGGTGCTTCCTGCCTTCTGCCCAATGAGCGCTGGTATAGGCTTCAGCACCCCCTTGCAACCCAGAAAGACAAGCAACTCAGGAGATAAATTAATGAATGAACAAGTGACAACAAAAAAGGAAAAACAATACTAAGGACTTGACCACCATAGAACAGCTTCAGTCCACCTTGCCATAGATTCAACAAGTCTCTGGAACTGTACAAGAGAAATGGAACACCATTCTTCCAAAAGATACAGTATCAGTCAGTGTTATGATGACGGTGGATAGCACTGTATAACATGCCAGTCTAAAATCTCCTCTAGGTGTTCACCTGGGTTGAAAGCTAGAGGCCTCAAAGGCCATGGTATAACGTTTATGTCATTTTTATACTCATCAAACCATGCAGTGACCCTTCATGCCCTGTGGATCCTTGAAGAGACCATGACTTTAAAGTTAGAAATGTTTCATCAAAGGAAAACGATGATCAATTACTTTGTATTGATTTGCAGTGACCCATACTCAATTACCATGTGTTTACATTAGGTAATGGGCAAACCAGATAATCCATTGTTTCCAGTGGAGCAGTGATGGAAAATTCTGCCACTGCCCACAGCAACAGCAGAGTACTGCAGCAGTCAGCGGAATGTTCTGGCAAGATTTCAATTTTCACAACTTTTGCCATCAACCATGGCGATAAACTAAACTGGGTCCGAGGGTGGGTGGGGGGGTCTCCTTGCTGAAGTTAAGGCATTATATAGAAAAAAAGTGGTTCAGAGCATCCAGTTGCTGTCAACATGCCCACATTTGTGTAATGGCATGCTGGTCATGTACCACTATGATGCATGGAACTATGTTTTCTCAACACCAACATGTAACTGAGGCATAAGGGAACAGGAACCTAACCTTCTTACTGTGGGCAGTCATGCAGGCTTGTACCTTGCTAATGGTGTACACCACATATGCACTCACCTGCACATCTAAAATGTCTTCTTTTTCACAGTTTCCTACTAATTAGGATAGTTGTACGCATGAAATCTGTATAATCTCCATACGGCAACATTACCAAACGATTGGGACACTCAACTAGGCCAAGTGATTGAAGTTCTTCAACATTGGGCCGTGGAGCAGTGGAACTGTGTTCTCTGGGGTGATGGCACTCCATCCAATACCTTTGAAAGGAGTTGGAGTGATTCACAACTAATCTAACATCAGTACTTGACCTCGTTAATGATCTTGCAGCTGCAAACACTCACACCAATGTCTCCATGGGCAGTCGTGGGCTGGAGGTTAGGGAACCAGCCTTGTGACTGGAGGGTTGCCGGTTTGATTTCCTGAACCGACAGTAATGACTGAGGTGCCCTTGAGCAAGGCACCTAACCCCCAACTGCTCCCTGGGTGCCGTGGATAGGGCTGCCCACCGCTCCGGGCAAGTGTGCTTACTACCCGCTAGTATGTGGGTGTTTCACTTCACGGATGGGTTAAACGTAGAAAACAAATTCCTCTGTGTGTAAAAGCACAAATGGTTCAAAAACTCTCTATTCAGAGAATGATTGGCCTCACCGAAATAACCCAGGAGAGGAGACAAACTCCCTTTTCATACCCTTGATTGAAGAAACATTGGATGTGTCTACAGGTGTCTACAAACCGCTAGACATACAATTTTTACTTATATGTGTCTGGTAAAAAAACATATAGGCCCCGTTCTGGATGTTAAAACCAATGTTTCATATTCTTTTCTTTCTTTCATATGTCTTTTCTATGGAATGTCAAGAATCTATTAGTCTGCTATTAGTAACAAATAACTATTTCATAATAAATACTGCAAATGTGAATATGATAATGTGCCTGGATGTTTAGAAAAATATTTTTCTTTGAATTTCTTGTCACATCTCCTCCATCATTTCACATGAACAGTTACTGATGAAGATGTAATACATAGACAAAAGCATGTGAAGTTTTGAGTCATCTTTGATAATGAGCCAAAATGAGATTACTCATCAACGGCAGTCTCGCAGAGGAAGACCCCCTCTCATAATACAGCAAGATATAAATTCCACTGACGACAGCATCTATTGTTACATACAGATCATCCGACCAAAGAGGGGATTGTTCATTTCTATTTCTACAAGCTGTAAAAGTGTGTTCCCCAGAACCCAGGAAGTACAGATAACACAGATGTTAATGACACTGTTGTGTTTTTGTCAGAATTCAAAATGCTTTGTTTGAAGGAACATCAATAGAGAAACGTGCTCTTTGCTGTTGTTTTGCTAAAGCTCTTTGCGGCTAGGAACTAGCACGTTTCAGTTTCTGCATTAAGCTTTGCCTCATGCTGCTGCCGTTCTGTTCGGTAATGAAGAGGGAAAGGACTGGCCACACGTCAGGTCATCAGCAGGGAAGGAGCTAATGAGGAAGAGGAGACAGGCGAAGGTTAAGGGTGTGCGAAGGTTGTGTGATGTTAAAGAATGAAGCATGGCTTAGAAGATCGACCAGGAAGTGATCCTCATGCAGCCTGAGCTGCAACCGTGCTTTTAACTTGTTATTCAACAGCAGACCCAACAGAATCAACAATGTCCCATGACTGCAATTTCATAGCAATTCACATGAATATTTATCTACAGGAAGCACTCAAAAAAGTAAATGGCTGAATGACCTTAATTTAATTATGCCACACATTTCCATTCAATCAAATGCAGCAGAGTCAGCATACGCACAATTTGTTACCGCAACATAAAATGTATCTACAATTAATCTTGACATACTTGGTTCTTTTTCCTCCAGTCCCAGGCCATATGGCCTCACCAGCACCCTTCTGTGGTAGACAGTACACCATAGTAACACTCAAATTTTGTTCAAAATCTGTGCATGCATATAAACATCTGTATACAATATATATTAATGCACTTATCCACAAGATATCCCATCCACACCGAGATAAAGCTGAAGACATAAAAAGAACAACAATAAAACCAAACCAAAAAAACAGGGGTGTAACCACACGTAGGCCTGGGCCTAGCCAGACTGTTTAGACAGCTACCAAATCAAATGAGGGAAAATATTTATTGCGCAACATTTTTAAGATATTTAACCTGATTTGTTTGCTGTGAACACTGTCACTGTATATGGCCAGTCAAAACCATTATGTTCTCTACCAAGCTCCACCATATTTTCACTTAGCCCTCCAATCATTGCTGCCTCTTGCAGGCTTGAGCATTTGTTAGCATTAATTTTATTATTATTTAAACCTCACACTTTAATATACATTTCTTCGGTGTCCAAAGAAAAACGTGTCGAGCAGGAATTTTTTTTTGTTGATTTTGACTTCATTTAAACACAGCAGCTGCCGTTTACATTGTGTAAAAATGTAAACGCAATGTCTTTAATGAACGGACCAGCAGAAATGGTCCAAACTTGCTTGGTTTTATTGACTTACATTAAAATTAAAAGAGGTTTTTGTCCTCTCCTGTAAAGGTGCCATTTTGGAGATGCTTGTCTTTCTTTGGACAGTACTATGGGCTTAGAAGAATGAATTCATATATCTTGTTTAATATCTTATAAGCTGCTATTTTCTGGATGCTAAGTGAGATGAAACCAGTGAGATGGCCTGTTCTGCCCTGCTCCGATATATCACATTAGTCATGCCATGTAAACTTATTCCATTATAGCACTGCTATGAGGAACTGAGGGTCCTCATTATGCTGGAAACAACTTTGTCTCCACATACATGTACAAAGCATTCACAATATTGCAAAAGCAAAAGCAAAAGCAAAAAGAAAGCCCAAAAGAACAAGTACAACTGAATATCTTTGACTGAGATACAAATCTATTTTTATATATACATTTTTCTCCTCTAGTGTAAATCAAAGGTATAATGGCAGTATAAAGAACAAATATTTTCATTCTCACCTGTTCGTATATTCTCTGGTGGTGGCAGAAGAGCTGGTGATGCTGTTGCATAAACAGAGGCAGCAGATTGTCTCAGGTAATTTTGGGAGGAAGCTAAAGCAGGTAGCTCAGGAGCAAATCCCTCTGAAGAGGCCCTCATAAATATTCATGGCCCACATTCCTCCCCTCCAACGCTCTTTGACAGAGACGCTTATTAAATTCTCATATACTTTAAAACCATGGTGACATTCAGGCAGCTAAAGCTCCCAATAACCTTGTTAGCTTATGTAAATAACAAGGCAGCGAGCACATCTTTAAACAAACCCCTCCAAGCACACATCGCCTTCCCTGGCACGGATCGGCCGCTCCATCTCTTACACAGGACAAATAGATATCAGTGAAATGGACCAAAAGTTACACTTCCTTCAGACTTCTGAAGAGGCAGAACATGGGGGATACGAGAACGTGAACCAGAAGGCAAAAGGCCATGTGGTATTAAACATAATTTATCATTCAAGGTTTGTTCAGATATTCCTAAAACGGGGAAGGTCTGCGTTTAGAGTGGAATTAGTTTTGAAAATTGAGTTGAATTGCAAGAGTTATTCATAAAAGTTATGAAATTATTTCAAATGGTGAATAGGCTGATAAACAATAAAAAACTCTGTTTGACAGGGGACAAAAACACAAATCTAATATACTATAATCATGACTATGATCAGTATTGACTGTTTTTATTATCTGTCCCTTATTTTTCTGTCCCCTTAGCTTGATTGTATTTGCTTTGATTTTGTTTTGCCTGGTTTTATTTTGTTTCGTCAAAAAAAGTCAAATCAAGTTAGGGTTTATTTATATAGTGCCTTTTACAGCAGATGTTGTCACACAGCAGCTTTACAGAAAATCCATGTCCAAGCCCCCCAGTGAGCGAGCCAAAGGCAACAGTGGCAAGGAAAAACTCCTTCAGAGCAAGAGAAAGAAATCTCGAGAGGAACCAAGACTCAAAAGGGGGACCCATTCGCCTCAGGATGACACAGGATAGGAAAACGGGGATTAGATTTCACACTTAATATACATTATTGACTACAGAGAAAAGGAAACCAGCAGTGTGTGATCAGAGTGATAATGAAAGATCTATGAAAATCAGTCACTGTTAGCAGTGAGAACCAGTGACTACTGTTAAAAGCGTTTCACAGTGAAAAACTACTGTTAGAACCTACAGTGATAACACCTAGTAAGAATATAAGAGTGTATAAAGTGTATTGTGAGGCAGTTGAAGCAATGTTTGTGAATAAATAGTATAAGTGGAGTCTGCACAGTCAGCAGGATCTTCATAAGGGCCAGTCCTTGAATATGAATATGAAATCACAATCATTTTTATATTATTATTATTAGTAGCAGTAGTAGCAGTAGCAGTAGTAGTTGTTGTTGTTGTAGTAGTAGCAGTGGTAGTAACAGTAGTAGTAGTAGTTGTTGTAGTAGTAGTAGCAGTGATAGTAGCAGTAGTAGTAGTAGTTGTTGTTGTAGTAGTAGTAGCAGTGGTAGTAGCAGTAGTAGTAGTAGTTGTTGTAGTAGTAGTAGTAGCAGTGATAGTAGCAGTAGTAGTAGTAGTTGTTGTAGTAGTAGTAGTAGCAGTGATAGTAACAGTAGTAGTAGTAGCATTAGCAATAGTAATAGTAGTATTGCATTTTAATGCCAAGGTATAAAACAGATATTTCTGCCTTTGCCTTTTAATTTGTGTAAGCATCATTTTGAACAAGGAACAAGCAAACATATAAATTGAAACATCCAAGTGGGGTTTAGGAAAAGCAGAAGAACAAGAGATATCACTGATGAACAAGAGATATAGCACACTTTATTTGGATTTAGATAATCTGCAGCTGCTTTAACTATTAACAAACTTTCTGGTGATAGTTGATTATCCACAACATTAAAGTTAGGGTTAGGCTCAGGTTTAGAGTTAGGAAGAGATTTAATAGATTATTTCACACTCAACTTGTAGTTTAGTCATGTGTAACAGACATTTACTTTAATATTTAAGCATCAACAAAACATCTACAATGGACCATCAAAAATCAAAGCTACAGGGAAATTGCTGACATACACTGGATAATTCAGCCAAAACCAACAAATTCCAGCAAGAGGTCAATACGGCTTTCACTGACTAGACCAAAGATGTCAACTGTGTCAAGCATGAAAAATTATGGGAATAGCAGAACATCTACTCACTCTAATAAAGAACCACTACAGTGATCAACAAACCAGAGTCACAACAGAAAATGGGTAAACAATTTGGTTGCACAGCTAAATGATGCTACATACTATCTCTATAACTGCTCAACCTTAACAATCTAATGAGAAGAGGCAGAACTGGCAGAAGCTGTGGGTAAACAGGTAGATGGTACATGGGTAGAAATGGTGGACAGGTTTTGACCACTTGGATAAATTATTAACAATGAAAGATCAAGCAGTCTAAGAATATGTCACAGATTGACACTTGGCAAAACAAGAACAAAGGAACTTGCGAAAGTCTTCGAATGTAATGAAGAGTCTCTACAAAGAAAGATTAGAATTGTCCAAGCTACAGTCTTCCCTGTGGTTCTTTATGGAAGTAATTGGTCAATACAAAAATGTGACAGGAAAAAAAAAAGATGTCTTTGAACTTTGCTGAACTTTACTAGCAAAGGCATTGGACTGCGTAGGAAACAAACAAAGTGAATCTTTACCAAAGTCTCAACTCTCATTTGTATCCCAGCTAGCCAAACTGAACTATTCTGCACAAATTATGAGAATAACCAGTTCATTGCAAAAGACTGCAAATCAAGCTCAGAACAGTTGAAGGTAAAAGAAGAAGAGGACAATCAGCAAGATGACGGATGCAGACACAGGAATCGTAAACAAGTCATTAAGTCTAAAAGTCAAAGTCTAAAGACCCAAACGGAAAAAAGATATTCAAAAGAAAAAGCATCCATATGGTCACCAGGAGCTTCAGTTATAGAGTAATAGAAATCATGGTAGCACAGAGAAAGCACCAGTTCCACATACTGATACACATTACTATGACCAACGTGGACATGCGGGCATTGCAACTACTCTGACAACAGATTTTAACACTGTGTCAAATGTGCCGCTGCCGAGACAGTACTAGGTCAATGACACAGAAAGAGTGAAACAGGAAAGAAATTTGATTGGTTATTTCATGTTAAAGGTTAAACAAAGGCACATCTCACAAATGAAAACTGCCAGCAACCTTGACTTTATGGGCTCAGCATAATTAGCATGCAACTACCAACTTGTCAACTGGTGTGTTTTCACCATGGTAACCAGTCCCAGGCTGAGTGAGCAGGAGCGAAAGGCTGGGCACAGTGATTGTGATGGCAGGTCCTTTGCTGAGAGGCGTCTTCAGCGCCGCCTGATCTTAATTAAACCAGAATGACTCCGCGAACGGCCACTTCCTGTCCGGGGGCTTCACAAGGCCCTTATCAGGCCCCGCACACAAAAGCTGAGATCCTCCAACTTAACACCCAGCAATAACCCAGTCTCTAATGAGATCCAGCTTCCTCACAGCCACTCATAAATTATGCAAATGTAACGGCTGAGCAGTATGATACAGCTTAATTGAGAGAGAGAGAGAGAGAGAGAGAGAGAGAGGACCAGAGAGAGAGAGAGAGAAGCTGAAAGCTGTTTGCTCAGTGTATTGTGTAGGAAGTGAGCTTCACTGCCATGTTACCGAGGCCACACGGTGCAAGAGAGTTCCTCCTGTTCCAGAGGGAAAGTGACCTGAAACCACAAACACGCAGCAGCACTAAAGGGAAGGATAATGAATCATTGTAAAAGAACAAACAATTTGTTTAGTATTAAAAGTTGTCACTTGCAAAAGCATCTGTCTGAATGATGATTGTGCCCTGAAGGCATCAGCCAAGCATACATTCATACATACATAAGTGAAGCGTACGCCCAAACCCATACAGCCTCTCTAATTCATATCAGCTCCACTCTATGAGGGGAAAAACGAGTGCAGCAGACGGAAACTAATTTCTCACATGCTCATTAATATCTAAAAGAATATAGTAGGTGTTGGGTCAAGGTTACAATAGGGCTTCTGCTAATGTAAATTAGCTCTGATGAATTGGCTTGTATTTTTAATGGGCTGATATGAGTGGATGCAGAATGAAACCCTTGATTGCCAGTAATGAAATTAAGAGACACTTCACATGGAGACCAGTTGTTTATTTTCACACTTTCACAGCGAAGTAGTCACCAGATGAAGGCTGCTCACAAGCCGAAAAACATTATATTATAAACCTTAGTTAAAGAAAAGGAAACAGATCAATTACAGGCTTTGCCTACTTGTACTCCCTATTTACTGACAGACATGCATTGCTAAAGATATAATTAGCATGATTTCCACCTTTCTTCAGTTCGGATAAGGATCTGATTATCACGCACAGCCATTTTCATCATTGTGCTGTCATTTTAAAGCATTTATCTGAAAAATGTTCATTACTATAAAGAGTTTTTGTTATTTTTACAGCATTGTGGCTGTGTTCTCAACAGTGTTTTACTACAGAGACAGTACAGTATCCTGTCACTGATTTTTAAAGGAGCGATACAGCGCTCTCCACAATTATTGGCACCCCTTGTTAACATGTGTTCTTAGGCTTCTAATAAATTCTTTTTTTAAATAATATAGGACAACAATGCAAAAAAAGAGAAAAATCCAACCTTTAATCCAAGTGCATTTATTCAGTGGGAAAAAAATCCCACATTAAGAAATAATTATTTTACATGAAATCATCTGTGCCACAATTATTGGCACCCCTGATGTTAATACTTTGTACAACCCCCTTTTGCCAACGAGACAGCACTTAATCTTCTCCTATAACATTTCACAAGATGGGAGAATACAGAGAGAGGGATCTTCGACCATTGCTCTTTGAACAATCTCTCTACATTGTCCTGGAAAAATTGTAAAGAGTCCTGGGTCCTCTCCTATGCGCTCTCCTCTTCAGCTCACCCCACAGGTTTTCAATTGGGTTGAGGTCTGGGGACTGAGATGGCCATGGCAGGAGCTTGATTTTGTGTCTGGTGAACCATTTTTGTGTAGATTTGGCCACATGTTTAGGGTCATTATCTTGCTGAAAGACCCAGTGACGACCCATCTTCAGCTGTTGGGCAGAGGCCACCAGATTTAGATTTAAAATGTCTTGGTATTTCAAAGAGTTCATGATACCATGTACCCTAACAAGGTTCCCCGGGCCTTTGGAAGAGAAACAGGCCCACAGCATCACCGATCCTCCCCCATGCTTCACAGAGGGCATGAGGTGCTTTTCCACATACTCGTCTTTTGTGTTACAACAGACCCACTTAGAGCGTTTGTTGCCAAAAAGCTCTATCTTGGTCTCATCTGACCAAAGCACACGGTCCCAGTTGAAGTCCCGGTACTGCTTAGCGAACTCCAGGCGTTTACGTTTATGCCTCCCAAACAGCTTCTTAGCATGTAGATAGCATGTGATTGTTGTTATGGAGACTTTGTGACCCCAAGAAGCTGTGCCTCACTTGAATGGTGTGTTCTCTTGTCTTTCCAATGTTGAAGAGTGGATAAAAGAAATGTGTCACGTCATATTTATACCCCAGGGAAACAGGAAGTGATGAATTACTGGTCAACTTTATAAACTACAGTAGAAATGACAGAAATACTTCAATTACATTTATTTTCTAAGAATTGTTAGGGGTGCCAATAATTGTGGAACAGGTGATTTTATAAAAAATAATGATTTCTTAGTCAGGGATTTTTTTTTTTATTCACTTGAGTTAAAGGTTACATTTTTCTACACTTTTCAGTGTGAGATTATGTTTCTGCAATAAAAAATGAATTTACTTTTAACACATCTTAACGAGGGGTGCCAATTATTGTGCTATTGGGAAGGAAGATAAAGGTTACCAGGAACAATAAATGATGATAAATTGATACTGATATGGGGAATATTTATTGAGCTACACATACAGTAGTAGTGGTTTGCATGTGGCGCATAACAATAAACCAGTCATCTTGGTGCTGACCACTGTGCCTCCACACATACATTTGTTGGTCATCTCCACTAAGACAAAAGCAGGACTCATCACTGAAGATGACCTGCTGGCATTCTGAGTCACTTTATGACAGCCTGGCCCGACACCATTGCAGTCTTTGGCAATGTGGTGTTAAGGGCCATCATAGCGGTCTGCGGGCATGTAGTCCTGCATCGTGCAGCCACCTGCCAATGGTGCTAGCACTAACAGGATGACTCATGGAGGGCACCACTGCTCGCTGAATGTCCTCAATCGTGGCTGATCATCTTCCACATTGCTCCTTTAATATACATTTCACGTATTACAGTTCTTTACAGGTATCACAAAGCGTTATTCACGTTTTCTGACCTCTTCTCACTCCATCCTGCAGAAACATACAACTCAGCATACTTCATTGTATAACCTAAGTGCTCTACAATTATAAAAACCTCGCAGAAACTTCTCAAAATAAACAAATTCCATCAAAACTTTAACACTAGTGTTCTTACAATGAAATGCTTTGTCAGTAAGAGAACAATGACCTCAGAACACACAATTTGTTTAGTAATAAAAGTTGTCACTTGTAAAAGCATCTGTCTGAATGATGATTGTGCCCTGAAGGCATCAGCCAATTCATACATACATAAGTGAAGTGTACGCCCAAACCCATACAGCCTCTCTAATTCATATCAGCTCCACACTATGAGGGAAAAAACAAGTGTAGCAGATGGAAGTCTGATTTCTCACATGCTCATTAATATCTAAAACACTATAATAGGTGTTGGGAGGAGGTTACAAAAGGGTTTCCTCTCTAATGAGAATTAAAACCTTAGCTCTAGTGTTCCTACAATGAAATACTCTGTCAACAAGAGCACAGTCACTTCAGAAACCCTAATAACTTGTTGACAAGGCAGATTCATCACTTCATGCCAGTCTATAAGGTATTAAAGGATTATTGGTTCTGGAGTTTTGCTTTGCTTTGCATTGTTTCTCATTGATTTTGTTGGTTTTGTTTTGTGTTATTTTCCAATATTTACTGTACTGGAGCAAACAAAGTGATGATTAGAAACAAAAAGATAAAATACTTTACATAATCCAGCAAAGACAAAATCAGGTAGAGAAAGTCACAGGTACCGTATTCTGGTCTGCATCTTCTGGCCACATGTTCTTGTCCACATCCCACCTGATGTATTTTCTCTTCTTTGCACCCTTTTTATAGTTCAGCACCTCGTTAGTACTGATTACATTCATTTTATCGCATCAGCCATCTTTCTCTAAAGCATCATGTTTTGTTTTGGCCCTTGATTGTTGTGTGATATAGTATTTATGATTTAGTGAATGGATATGTGGATTAGGAGATGAGTGTGACAGGCATTTGGAAATTTGGAGCACAGAAACACTGTTCTGATAAAGGCTGAGTGAGAGAGGTAGGGGTTTTAAAAGGCAACAGTCATGTGATGAAAGTCAAGTCAATGTCAACTAATTGCCAATGATGTCATGAATAAGACTACAGGAAAAAAAACCTTCTAGACAAATTAGAGCATGACGTGCCCTGGATTGCATTGCAGGCCTTCAGGGAACTGGAGATAAGGACCCATCCGACTTTATTCAGCTTTGGTGCACCCTAGGTGGCCTTGCCGAGACATTCACCCATGGTGGAGGTCCAGAGAGCCAGAGGAATTTAGAATTTAGAGATAATGATGTTCAGTATCTGACTTTTGAAGCACTGTAGATTGGTGGAGAAATGTTAGAAAGAAAACTCTACAGGTCAGGGAGTACCTGCTCTGTATTGGTCCTGTAGGGGTCCTGACCTTTAAAGAACAGGGTAAAAGGGGGCTAAAGAAGTATGCAGACCAACAGATAGACTATAGTCTGCAATCTACAATGAGTACAGATACAAGGAGGCTTCTTGGTGGGTGTATTTCAAGCAAGGTGAAACAACTTCAGCTAACTCTCACATCTATGCAGCTGACAATTTTACACTGCTAACTAGCCAACATCAGCTAGGCCGAAATATAGTTAACTACACTTTTCATGGATATGCGTTTAAATAAAGTGACTCAGTCAGTCAGTCAGGCGGTCATTGAAAATGCCTCATTCTCCACCTGACACATGCACTCAGCAGTAGTCTAATGAGTATGCTTGTCTCTGCTGTTTCGTCTTGTGTTTATGCACTTGCTTACTGATTTTTCTATCAAAAACAGTTTAGGTCTAAGTGGTGGAAAGCGTCTGCCTGTTCATGAATCGTTTGAACTTGAAGTGTTTTAGGAGTGGGCTCCTCTTATACTGAAACTGCCGAGTATCAGTATAGTTGATCTCTCCGAGTTGCTCTTGTAAAAAATTAAATGCTAATTTCTCCCATTTGGCTAAATTGCTAACTATTAGAGCTTTTGCTTTTATATCCTCTCAATCTTGCCTTTGGAAGTGGGACATCGAAATTGCCTCTAAACGTTTCGAAAGGTCAGATACGTGTCTCCTTTTAATTTACGTGGAATCCCTTAATCGTGCAAATGCTTTCCTTATCTTATAATCTTGCACTTGCATCTTATCCTCCCTCATCTCTCCCTCACTTCAGTTCTTCCCCTTTGCCTTTCCTCACTTGTGCCTCGACAAATCTTCAGTCTCAAGAGCATTAACCTGTTACTGCTAGATCACCTTAATAAATTGTGTTGTTTCCTAGAATCCTAAGGGGTGTTATAACATGGTAATTAAGGGATATTAACATGGTAACAATACTCTGATGCTAA
Source organism: Semaprochilodus insignis (assembly GCA_034552555.1). NCBI lineage: Eukaryota > Metazoa > Chordata > Actinopteri > Characiformes > Prochilodontidae > Semaprochilodus > Semaprochilodus insignis. The sequence goes on from CM067478.1 coordinate 9,135,937, forward strand.
AATATAGGGTAAAGTTGATGTCCTTGGACTGTCACTGCGACAGCTACAGCTCATGAACATTCGCTGTATCTTTATCCATACCTGAGCATCTATCAAATGTCACTGACACTTCTATTGATTAAGTCTTATGCATTAATGGAGCCTTTACCGAGCTTGAAATGAAGCTATTATGAAATGACACTATGATGGTGCTAGGGTTCATTTAGCAGAAGAGATAGCAGTCTATAGCTTTAGTGTTTTCATTTCTTCTCTCTCTCGTCTCACCATGAGCATCACAATCATTCACTCTTGCGTTCTCTCTCGCTAACTCTTTTGTTGCCAGTGTCATCCTTGTCTTCACTTATTCTGCAGCATTTGGATGTGGGTTTCCAGATTTTTTTGTCCAGTCTGTATGACAGGATGGTGGTTTTCATTATCTGTTTGTCTGTTTGGCACATGAGTGTTACATATGCTGGCCACAAGTAAGTGGGTGAGTGGCTAGGCTGTGTGAGTGCATCCATGTGTATCTCTGTGTGCGCGTATGTGAGGCAGCGTGCCACAACGGGACAGCTATTCACCAACACTGGTCGGACAAGGGGAGAAAAGATGAACTAATCAATCATCTGTCACACGGCGCAGCGGGGAACAGTGTGGGCGCTTCATCCCAGGAAAACAGATCAGAGACTCAAAAACATCAGCATTAGCCTGCACCAACCCTGCATAAGACTATGCTGTAATCAGAACTGTAGTTAACCTGACACCTGACACACAGCCAACACATTATACCACGCTGTTACATTATATTACACTAACACATTATACTACACAACTGCTATTTATTGTTAAGTATCATACTACCCCATTGTCTGTTTCAATTATATCATTCAACCTCAGTTCACATCACATTCAGACCAGCCCATGAGTCCAGCCTCATTCACAGGAATTGGTGCATGTCATGAGGCCATATCTTATTATACTACACTGTTGCTACATCATATGTTACTCTATGCTGATGTCACATTATATTACACATTATACTACTAACCCCAAATCAGAGGAAATCTGGACAGTATGGAAAAAAGAAAAAAATGCAGTGTTTCTTACAATTTGGCTTTTATTTCGCAGACAGTTTGAACCCAAGATATTTCATGTTTGTTTGTTCAACTTCATTTCATTTGTTTATACACATCCATTCCTGCATTTCAGGCCTGCAACACATTTGAAAAATATATTACACATAAACAACACTATCTCTGTATTATATTATACATTATACTACCGTATCACTGTTATATTACACATTATACAACTATCATTCCTATATTATATAACATACATTATATTATATAACATATTATACTGCAATATCTCTACCTTATATCATCAAATTACACATAATGCTACGCTTTTGCTACATCATGTTATAGTCATTATTACATAATCATAATTACTTCATTATTCCAAAGTGTCAACACAACACTACACACTATTTCCACACTATTTTAGACTGTTGTTACATTATTTAACTTTGTTTACAGCACTATCATGTACCTTAACACATTACACAATGCTGTTGATATATTATACTTATATGTCATTGCTACATCACACATTATACCACAGTATTTACAAAAAACATGTCATCCTACAATATTGCTGAATTATACTACACTGTTGCCAAATGTCCACACCAACATTACTGTTTGTGTTCATGCTCTACAGAATTATTGCTAATTTGCTACACTATTGCTTCATTATATTTCATTTTATACTATGATTTTGATGCATTATATTACACAGTATACCATACTGTAACAGCATTATAAGACATATTATACTACACTGGGATTTAGCCCTGAGCTTCCCTGTAAAGTACACCAATATACAGAAGAGAAAAGTTTTTTAAGTGGATGTTTACTGACATAGATCTACTGAAAAAGTCTGAAGCAAAAAAGGGGTTTGGAATTGCTCCATTGATCATGATGAAATCACAGTTCACACAATGCAAAGGCCAGCTGGCCCTTCCAAATTGGGAAAAATAAATAAATAAAGTGGAATTACGAGGTTTAGATCTGACAGCAGCGATATGCAAACTCGTTCATTTCATTCTCCTTCAGTGTTGCATATATACACACATGCACCAGCAGCTGATTGAATTTGATTCAATAAGATAAACAGCATTCACTACGATGCTGATTTATGAGCCTTATCTGTTTCATTCAACCTCATCTCACGTCTCATTCAGAGCAATCCATGAGCCAGTGCCTAGCCTGATTCATGGGAACTGGTGCAAGCCATCAGGCCACATGTAGTTTGTTCAGGAGATGCACTGAGGGGAGAGGATTCTACACACAAATACACACAAACAACGAGACAGCGAGATAGGAGGAGGGAGGGAGTTATTTACAATGTCTACAAGGTGGCTTTTTGTGGAGTCTCACCCTGTGTCTGTAAACAGATATTTTCATTGTTTTGGCAATAAACAGGCCTTTATGGTGCACAGCAGTACAAATCTCAGCAGTCAAAGGGAGTTCACTTGTGAGACACACATGCCAACAGTGCACCCACAACTTGGTTCATAGGATTTCCTACAAAGGCTCTGTAGTAGGCAGGGGGCTGTTAGTTTGCATGGATAGCTCTCAATACAGCATGCTAAGATCAGTGTGGGTTTATATTCTGAGGCGTAAACATCCCATGATGCACTGCAACGTGAGCACTTCATAACACATCTTTTCAGGTGTGAGACATCAAGGAGGTTTCACATCATCCTGTCAGAGAAACATTGGCTCATTGTTACAAGGCCTCAAGGCTTTATTCCTCACCATAGGCACTTTGATAATCCTTCTTCAACTTTGTAAGTTTAACCTGGAAATGCGTCTTTCTTGAAACTGAAGAAAATGTGCCTGTTATTTCTTCTGGAAAGTGACTTGGTTGTCTCATGCAAACCTACATGTTAATGCTTTGATGATTTCTCTAGAAGCAGATTAAGCCTGAACTAAATGACAGTGTCAAACTTCCCACTGAAAACTGTATTAGTCTAGGACTACATGTTTAACCTTTAATCTTTGCTTGGCTCTATTCTGTGCTTACAAATGCATCATACACGTGTAACATGTCTGTAAGTTAGCCCTTACTGACTTTTGAAGCATAGGATAGAGCCATGCAAATAGCCTGCAAAGCACACACTTAAGGTTGAAAGGGCTAAAGACTCCATATCATTTGTTTAAAGAACCTAGTTTTACACTATATGTAAAGTTAAACTATAAGTATTGCCAAAGTATCAGTTTGTAAGGTTTGTAAGGCATACTGCAACCTACTTAACCCGCAATCTCACACCAATATTAATATTACTTCTTTTAACTGCTGACAAGCTGATTAAACCAATAAAAACTTCCTAATAACTGAATTAATACTGACAAGATGTTTGATAAGGACAATCACCAGCTTCTTGTTTGAATTTTCTAATTCCACCTTAAATGGTCCTGCGTTTACTTTCTGGTGCTTAGACGTCATAATGACAACTGCTGCACCATTTAAGGTAGAACAGGAAAATTTTAACAAGAAGCTGGCAAATAGGAAGCTGAATATTAGCACCACAATGTAAATGCTGCATCATTTAAGGTGGAATGGGAAAATTTGAACTAGAAGTTGCCAAATAAGAAACGTCAGCAGTAGATTGTAACTACTGCATCATTTAAGGTAGAATGGAAAAATTCACTCTCTATAGCCAGACACTCTCTACAGTAAGTGAGATTTATCCATTTTGGGCTACAGTCACAAGCCAATGTTCTATATATAGATTTGAAGGGCTTGTTTTAAGCTAACAAATACACAGTGATTTGCAGTTACAGGTGATTACACACTAATCAAAACATACATTGCACAAATAGTTGCACCAATAGGAACAAAACTTGGTGGGTAGGTTTGACATTGTGAGACATGCAAATGATTCAAATGTCACACTCAGCTGCACATGTGATGTAAGCAAGGATGGGCCTTAGCGCTGTACCTGACTGACCCAACAGCCATAATTGCAGACATTCAGTGAGCAGTGGTGATGGAGATGACCAATGAATCCGTGTGTGGAGGCACCGTGGTCAGCACCAAGATGAACGATTTGTTGTCACACATCACACGACCAGATGTTCTGATGTCACTCCACCTCCAGCCCTACCGCAAAATTTGCAGGAACTGTGTGAGAATATTCAAGCTGCATGGGATAGACTACCACAGGACACCATTAGGAACCTCTATAACTCCATGCAAAGACCTCTGGCATGTTGCATCAGCAAACATGACGGCCCGACACCATACTGAGAGACACTACCTCTGTATGTGTAGCTCAATAAATATTCCCCATATCAGTCTAAATTTATCATCATTTATAACCTTTTTCTTCCTTCACAATAGCATTGCAATCCCACACTTCTTTCTGGGTGCAACTATTTCTTTTCGATTCAAAAAATCTATTTCTGCTAATAGATCCCTCTAAGAAATTGTAAGTGATAAAGAGAGGTTAAAAAATTGTGATGTCAAAAGGACTGGCAACTATTTTGGTACATAAAGAAAATAAAACAGTACTATATGACTCCTTTAATGTCAAAACTGATTCACAATGAAACTGTTTGGAACAGACTTTCTGAAGAGCATTTAAAGAGGCATTGATACCTTGAAAATGATTTCACCATGGGTGTTATCTTCCCCTAAACAAAAATCAGTAGAACATTTATCTCAAACCATTCAGCATACAAGGAGGTGGGATGATTTCACAGCAGATTTGATTAAATAGATATGATAGAACAGAGAGCCCACATTAAGCCTGAGGGACAGCATGCTTGATAGTTTTAAGGATGTATAGACAGGTGAGATGTTACACTGTGCAATTTGCAAACATATTGCTTTTCCCACGAGGTCAGCTATGTATAAACATGACGGCCTCACCATACATACTGCTGTTTAAAAAGAGACAGTAATTTGTGTGAGTTTCAGTACCATGCTGTCAACGGTTTCATTAGAAAAGGTGCTCCCACTGTGTAGATCCATATACTTTCAAACACTGAATATCTGCAGTTAGAAAACAGTTTTTAGTCAATACTTTTCCCCAGACTCTAAAATCCTTTAGATTTCCAGCTGTTCATTAATGCTGTCTATGTGAAATCGTTCTGTTCTGCACTTTTCTTTGGTCATGTGTGAAGACTCATTCTAAGTCCAAGTTTGAGATCTGTAGGTTTGGTCAGCTATCAATACAAACAGACACAGGCTAAGAATCCAGAGCTCAATTTGTTAGAACGATACTGTATGCTAATAAAGTACCTTCATACACAGAAAGAGCTTCAGCACAGAAAACAAGTTTTTTTCCCTGCCAGTAGCAACTCATGGTACACGGAGAGAGAGAGAGAGAGAGAGAGAGAGAGAGAGAGAGAGCAGATGGATGCAGTATGTCCTTGTGTTTGAAGTTGTGTCTTTCCTCACGGCAATGCAGTATCACTAACTAACGCATGCACGCACACACACCTCAGAAAAGCGCAGTGCGAGAGGACAGGGCTGGTTAAATTTGGACTCTAAGCACAAAGCCTGAAGATCCAGAAGCACATGATGGATGGGTGTGAATCTGATCTGCTGATAGATTACACAAGAGCACATCAGCCTCTGTATTTCTAGCACTTTCAGCTTATACTGACTTACAGACAAACAACAGAGAAAAGCCTGGGGATGTGTGTGTGTGTGTGTGTGTGTGTGTGTGTGTGTGTGTGAGTGAGAGAGAGAGAGAGAGAGAGAGAGAGAGAGAGAGAGAGAGAGAGATGATTTTAGAGGTGGAGAAACAGAGACAGAAAGGAGACAGATGGAGAGAGAAAAGAAAGAAAATGAAGGAATGAGAGAAAAAAGATAAAGGGCAGAGGCAGAGAGAGAGAGAGAAGCAAGAGATGAATTGAGAAACAGAGGTTGAAAAACAGCAAAAAGAAAAAATGTGACACAAAGAGAGAGACAACATGAGAGAGCAGAGAAAACACAGAAAGGTAAGGATAAATTATTTGAGGAAGAAGGAGAGAGTGAAAGAGAACATGACAGAAAGAAGAGAAGGACAGAGTTAAGGGATAACATGAAAGAGAGAGAAAAGAGAGATCAAGTTGATCCAAATTCAATAATATATAAAGCTCTTTTGAACTGTCCGGAGAACCTTACCGGCTCAGCCAACGGCTGGCTGAGCTTCGGCATCTCCCACCTCCTCCTCTTCCTCCTCATCCACAAACAGCATCAAACTAACTGGCAAATCTCTGCCTCTCAAAAACAGCAAGGATTTGGTCACATAAGTTACATCAGCAAATACAATAAGAATGTCTCTCAAATCAACTGGCACATTATCTCAACGTCAAGTAGGACAAACAGGAAGTACAGGAAAGTAAAATCCTGACGAAATATAGAAGAAGTGATCACAGGCTGGAAGTGGAGAGAGGAAGACAACTACATAACCTGGCAGCTTAGAGAGGAGAGAAAGAAGGGCAGAAAAGGGAGTAGAGGGAGGAAGATGGCAAAGACGGGGAGGAAAAGAGGAAGACAGAGGATATGAAAGAGAGAGGGCATAGGGTGGGGATGAATGAGAAAGAGAGAAGCCAAGAGATAATGAAATGAGGAGGGTGAAAGAGAGAGAGAGAGAGAGAGAGCGCGCTGCTATAACTGGTACAGAGAAGCACATGCAAGGCCATCCATCAGGTTACCGTTCTTGACAACAAGCCACTCAATTAAGTCTCATCTTATTTTAAAAAGAGGACAGTGACAGAGAACGTCCCTCCACTCCACTTTCATTCTCTCTCTCGACCCAAAAGCCCATCCTCTGCTTCACCCTTTATCTTTTTTCCTCTTTCTCTCTAATCAGCTGCACAAGCAGATGTATGTCTTCTTTCTCTGAAGGGAAGTGCTCTGATTGATGAGAAATTACTCTTATAATCAGGGTTATTTATCCCTCCTCTCACCACTTGCTCTCTCTCTCTCTCTCGCTCTCTCTCTCCTGATGAGTTCTGTCTGAAAAATAAAGGTTTACAAAGAGAATGTTTTCTGCTTTGTGTCAGATGAAAAGATGGATTTTTATTTCATAAATATTTTAGGAGAAAGAGAAAACCAGAGAGGCTCAAACTATTACTTAGTCAAAAAGGAAGTATATACACCAAAAGGCCTGTTGCTCACATTTCTAAAAGTGGGCCCATTAACAGAGACGGAAGCAACTCACAAAACTACTGTAATATTTGATTACACAGTACTGGCATGACTAACTCCTTATCAATCTTAATGCAAATGGCTTCTCCACTGCTGTGGCCTTGTAAAGCCTAGAACTCAAATCAGAATGGCCACTCACCCATTTCATACAAATAGGTTTTTTTAACGCTGTGGAGGTTTGGAGGAACTACTTTAATAATGTGTGGCTTCCTCTCCTTTCTTTAGGCGTTCTTCCTTTTTAATGATTTTGTACAAATAGAATCATATAAACGTGTAAACATATAAACATAAGGTTCAAATAAAACCAGGAAGCCTGTCCAATCTTGCTGGGTGCAAAGCTTCTGATTTAATGGAGCTTAAAACGCACCTACACTATAGCCTTTAGCAGGGTACCAAACAAAGGCACCAGGTTCCGGACTGATCTATGTTCTATTACATTTTTCTGACATGCTGTAGTACCCTTTCTCCACAGTCAGTTCTTCATTGCACACATTCATCAATGCTTCGGTGCAGTCACTATACTGAAGACCTAACACGAGGATACTACCGTGTTATTGTTCTTCAGTTCCAGTGGGATACAGCATTCTAACAAATGGTATCAAATTAGCATACAGACCCTTCCAGGGACTAGGACTAGGAGATGTGAGTTTTAGTCTCCAGTATTTGAATTATCTTTAATACACTAGATGGATAAAAGTATTGTGACGTACCTTTTAATCATTCAGGTGTATCATTCAGTCCCATTACCACAGGTGTATAAAATTAAGTACCTAGTCATGCAGTTTGCCTTTACTAACATTTTTGGACGAATGGGTCTTTCTAAAGAGCTCATTGAATTCCAGCATGGTACTGTAATAGGATGCCACCATTGCGACAAGTCAGTTTGTGAAATTTCTTCCCTTTTAGATATTCCATGATCAACTCTAAGTGGAATTATTGAAAAGTGGAAGTGTCTAGGAAACACAGCAAGTCAACGTAAAATTAGCAAGGTTATTAAGTGCTGAGGCACATAGTCCAACAATTTTCCAACACTCTGCTGACCAAAACATTGTACATTACAATAAAAATAAAATAACAGAAACATAAAAAACAGTTTATGATTTAAAATTATAATATATAATATACAAATCTAAAATAGAATGAAAATGAAAAGTAAAGTAAAATAAACATGAAGTGACTATTTAACAGGTTATAGCTAAAAAGTATTAAAATAACATGAAAATGCGATTACTAATAAAAGCAAGTAAAAACAGATAAATCATAAAAATGTTTATAATAATTTGCTTTTAGCTACTTTTTACATTTTTTAATTAATGCTTTTTATGTACTGATGTTGCTTGTCTAACCTTAATCGGTAACCCACTTCTGTTCCTATTAACCTTTGGTATTTCAAGCAAACTTGCATTGAAAGATAGCCCATATGTATGATGGTGCCAGTCCATTTAATGCTTTAAAAACCAGTAGCAGTAATTTAAAATCGCTCCTAAAAGAAACTGGAAGCCAGTGTAGTGATGCTAGAAATGGTGTAATGTGTTGTCTCTTGCATGTTGCTGTTAAGACTCTGGCTGCAGAATTCTGGACGAGCTGCAATGTATCCATCATCTTTTGGGCAGACCAGTAAACAGTGAGTTACAGTAGTCGATTCATGAGAAAACAAAAGCATGCATCAGTTTCTTAGCATCATGACTAATATATGGTCTAACACAAGTAATGTTTCTCAAGTGAAAAAAGGCAAATCGAGTAACACTGTTAACGTGGCAGAATCTAAAACTACACCTAGATTCCTCAGCAGTGGTTTAACATGCGCAGACAAACTTCCCAATTTTCTCATATTTTTTGCTGTTAGCACCAGACCCAACTAAATGTATTTCTGTTTTACCTTCATCAAGCTTAGAGAAATTTCTGTTCATCAATTAACAACATTAGCTCTACAGTCTGTGAAGGTATTTACAGCAACGGTGCTGTCTGGATCAACAGATATATAAAGTTGGGTACCGTCTGCATCGTCTGGAAACAGGAGGGGACCAAGTACAGACTCCTGAGGAACACCACAAGGAACATCATAGTTTTGGAAAGTGCAATCATTTACATTTCCTAGATGTTACATATGAATAAAACCATTTAGGATCATATCCTGAAAGTCCAACCATGTTTCAAGCCTTTTTTACATCAATATTGCATGGCCTACAGTATCAAAAGCAGCTGTGAGATCAAGCAACACAAGGACTGGTATGTTGTTCCCATCGGCATTACGTCTGAGGTCATTTACTATTCATAATAGTGCTGTTTCTGTATTATGGCATGACTTGAATCCTGATTGAAATTTAAAAAAACATGATTAGAAATATTTTGCTGCTGAGATGTACCTTGTCTATAAGTTTGCCTAGAAAATGTACATTAGAGATTGGTCTAAAATGACCTAAAACACAAGGTAAGTAACAGTTTGACAGCAGCAATCTTAGGTGGGTCTGGGAAGATGCCAGTTTCTAGTCAGCAATTTACTATGTCTGAGATCACACTGCAGAGACTTTCAAAAACACATTTGAAAAAGGATGTTGGAATTGGATCAAGAAGGCACATCACAGAGAGCAGTACGGTGCTGAGATTCATTAATTGCTTTGAAAGTACTAACAGTGCAACATGGGTTGTAATTTATTGGTTCTGGAACATGGTTGGCTGAGAGAAGTATGCCTGCTCTAAGTAGTATTTTTCTATTAAGAAACATTGCGAATTCTGTACATTTTGCATCCTTGAATTGTGATTGCCCTGGGGTTCAATAAGTGATCAATAGCCAAAAAAAATAAACCTAGGGTTGTTTGCAGTATCAGTAAAACTTTTTGAAGAATTTTTTTGCCTTTCTGAACAAGTTTCCTTGTTATAGGTAACTACACAATGTTTAGGAGCCAGATTTGCTCTGCTTCATGGCATTCTCCTTTAAAGGCCAGTGATCATTCATTATCATCAACAAACATTATGGTCCAAAGACTCATTGATTGATATATAGTATTTACTATTAGTGTACTGTCTGCCAGTTCATTAGACATGTTTTTTCAGAACCCTTATTTTTGCTCTTAACATTCAGATTTCAGATCGTATTTCTGTACCTAACATCTTTTAGTTTTCACCAATGTACTTGTCTGTGTGCTAATAAATACTTGGTACTTTGGTACTTTTTTGACCATTTTAGTCAGTTAGCAATGACACTATAGATGCTACCAGGTGGCCTGAATTGAGGGTTTGATGGACACAGCAACAGGAATCAGCAGAGGCAGGAATGGCACAAATTTTGCAAATGACCATATGACCACTGAAAGGTTCAAAAGTGGTTTAAAAGTAGTTTGTCTATGACATTGTTTCTCAACCTGGTCCTGGAGGCCCACTGCCCTACACGTTTCCCTGCTACAAACATACCAGATCCAACAAACTAGCTTATTAACAGTGCATTGTTGAGTAAAAGAGGCTGTGTTGAAGCAGCCCTAAAATGTTAAAGCCCTAAAATGGGCAGGGCAGTGGGTCTACTTGACCACTATCGTGAAACACTAGTCTAGGACAAAAAAACCCTTTTTTTTTTTTTTTTTTTTTTAAAAAGCACCCTTGTTTAAAGAGTGAAGCTGATGCTGATGCCTCCTCTATTACCTGCTACTGAGCCCTTGCAATTTGAGGTATTCTGTGGTACAAAGTCCAATTCTACTTCCTCCTGAAGCTCAGTAAAATCTGCCATTATGACTTGGGCAGAATTGTGATGATTGTCGCCTGCAGAGTCTCACTGGTCATGCTGTCATTGAAGACTTCCAGCAGGTCACATTAAAAAAAAGAAGCACCATAAAACTCCACTGGCAGTACATCAATGCCTCAGGCCTTGCTGGCCTCAGTATGCTGCAGGGCAGGGTGGAGTTCCTGCAGGGACAGAGAGTTCTCCAGCTGGTAACTGGCCTCCTCAGAGATCTACAGCAAAAGCACATTACTTTTTCCAAGAAGAAACTATAGTACCCTTCTCTCTTTCTCCATGGTCACTTGTTCATTGCACACATCCATCACTACATTCATCACTGCTGGTGCAGTGACTAGACTAGACACTCTCTTTCTCTCAACAAGCCATTTCTTTCTCACTTCCATACAACGTAGAATAAATTGGCCTGATTTCATTTCTCATGGACCAGCAAAATATGATAAATGCAAATCTGCAGGAAATCATCCCGAAGAAAACATTACCAGCGATTACAGGAGTTCGTGGTATGGGTTGAAATAGCTTGAGGCAGTTGTATGAAATATATAAACACATAAAAGAATGTATAAAAGAGCACCATATTTAATTAATTCCAGTCAAAACAGCCATTAAGTACAGGCTGTTCATTTTTCAATGTCAAATGAAAAAAAAAACAGAATACATATATTCAACAGAAAATTACACTGAACAACCAACAACAAGGCCGAATATTAAGTCAGTATTTAGTGTGTCCACACTTTGCCTTACTACAGCTTCTATTCTGTGCTTGCTTTCAGCTTTTGTTTTAAACACCTCCAAAGTTCAGTCTTAGAAGCTGTTTTATTGTGATTATTTGTTATTTTGTTGTTTTCTGCTTTTCATGATAATCCCAAGCATATCTGTTGTTGACATTTGGCCTCTATGTTGGTCACTCCATTGTTCTGAGAAGCCCAGCAGCTTCTTTATCTTTTTTGTCTGTGTCCTTTTCTCAGCAACAAACAGAGTTCAACTGTCTTCTTGCAGTGGCGGGATGGACTGAAACACCTGTGAATGATTTTTTTTTAAGATCTGAAGCGAGAGCAGAGCTTGATTTTCTCCTCTTTTTCAAAAGATAAAAGCTTTAAGTTTTGCTCATCTGATGTTGATAACTTTTTGAACTTTTTTTTTTTTGCATACATATTTTTTTATCTCATTTCATACATATTCATTTATCTCTTCTATCAGGTACAGTTACCAGGTGTCCCATTTTCTAAATAAGCTTTAATCATTCAAATGATTAGGTTTTGAAACTCATGTTGATATTTCACTTACTGCCCTTGACTTTCCCCTTACTTCCCCCCTAATTTCTGAGAATCCTTAATGAGATTATGTTATTTGAGCTCTCTGTTAAATATGTCAATCCTGCCTTTTCCTTTTCTTGGAAGAAGCATCCATCTGCGTCACACTTAAAGCAAGATGGAAGCAATGCCTCCGGAGCTTTAATGACCAGTGGATCAGCAGGAGCTGTTTTCTTTGGCATGTCGAAGTGCTTTGGTATGTCCTTGATCTCTTCTGGACTCTATTAAAGCTTGTGGTTCCCCTGTTTTGATCTCTAGAACTTTCACAGACTGGTTAATGTCCCCTTGTGACACTGAATTACCCTAAGGGTGTACTGCTGGCTTTATTTTAATGGCAAAACATCCCTAAAAAAATCTCATCATGACTTAAAGCTTTTTACTTCAATCTAGAATAAAATAAGTAGACCAGGAAGAAGCAACTGAATAACTTTGAACTAGTAATACGTTTCATGCAGCCCACTAACAACCCAGAATTAGGTTCAATCTCTGTGACAAAACAAAACGAGGTTGCTTTTTTGCAGATTTGCCTGATGTAGCTATTCAAGAGCTTTCAGAGGATATCACTTTATTAATACATGCAGGGAAATTTAGATGTTACAGTAACACACCTAAAATACAAGACAACATACAATACAAAGAATAAAAATTATAAAATAAGAATAAAAATTACGTTGAAGTGAGATTAAAAAATGTAGATGCAGGGTTCATTTAAACAGGGCTGTTCATATACAGATACAGTATACAGAACTATGAAGATATACAAACAAAGAGACATGGGCAAAATCAGACACCAACATCTACTTTCCTGTCAAAATGGTCATTATAAATGCAGAAGCCTCAATAACTAAATAACAATATCAGATGTTTCAGTACTCACTGTCCACTCTTTGTCTTTATTACAGCTTCCATTCTTTCCACATTTTTCTAAGAAATCTGCAGAAATAATTTTCCACACCTCCAAAGTTCAGTCTTAGAAGCTGGTTGCATTTTCTGCTGTGATCCTGTGATCCAAAAAATCCCAACAGAAGCAGCTTTTTTCTTCAATTTTCTTGTTGTCTATTTCCTTTTCTCAGTAACAGCTTCTTGACAGGTATACTTTTTCAGAATCATAGTGTTGAGCTGTCTTCTCACAGTGAAATGATGGACAGAAACACCTGTGGGTTTTTTTCCAGATCTGAAGGAAGTGTGGAACTTGATTTTCTCCTCTCTCTCAAAGATGAAAGCTTTAAGTGCTGTTTATCTGATGGGGACAGTTTTGGTTTTTGGTTTTGAAGAACTACTCAGCAACAATAACCCTGTAGAGTCTAAATATACCTAAGTATATTGGCTCCAGGTGTGTCAGATTAGTGTTGAAACTGGGGCACATCGGATTATATTTAAAATCCAGTGCATTTACATTTAAAAAGACACATGATTACAGTACAAGGCTCCTCACCCATATACAGGATATATATGTGGTTCAGACCATGTTCAGTGGGTTTTGTACTGATGACCAGATATACTGACATCAGTGAAACTGAATGGAATGGTATTCCCATGTGGAAATCAAAAAGAAATTTAAACCACACAATAACTACTGTGCAAATGTCTGACACCACTCATCAATTACATTTACAGTCAAAATAAACTAAACATAATGTAGCATCCTGCTACTGGCTCGTTCAGCCAATAAAAACAGGAGAGGCAAGCCAAAGAGTGACATGCAGAGCATCATGGTAACACTGCACAGGTCGTGAGACAGTTTAATTTGTATAAAGTTATTAATGTTAGTATTAAGATGTTACTGTATTAGACTGTGGGGATCTTAGGTGGGTCTGGGTGTCTACCATGAACACAAATGTATGGTTAGAAGTGACCTGCCTGCTTCCTGGCTGTGTTTTGATTAGTGCTGGGTGGCAATTCTCCCCTGCTGCAATGTTCCATAAAAGAGCATTTGCCTAATGTGCTATGTGTCCCATGTCTCCTTTACATTCCAAATCATACATATAGGAAATCACAAATAAATAAACAAACAAACATTGACTTTTATTTCATTGCAGAGAGCATGAACCCAAGACATGTAATGTTTCAATATTATTTGTTAATATATATCCATTGCTACATTTCATTCCTGCCTGCAATGCACTCTACAATACACAAAGAAAAGGTTTTGGCACAAAGGAGACCAAGCGATTAAGTGTTTCAGGTGTTATTTTGCCCCATTCTTCTGCAAACACGTCTTAAGGTGTGCAACAGTACAGGGTTGCTGTTGTCACATTTTTCATTTCAAAATTCTCCACACATTCTCTACTGGGGACAAGTCAGGACTGCAGGCAGGCCAGTCCAGTACTTGTGCCCTCTTCTTCCACAGCCATGCCTTTGTAATGTGTGAAGCATGTGGTTTTGCATTGTCCTGTTGAAAAATGCATGGACGTCCCTGGAAAAGACGTCTTCTTGATGGCAGCATATGCTGCTTAGTGTACTCAGTGTAGTTTCTGCATTAATGCAGCATCACAGAAGTGTAAATGACCTTTCCCAAAGGCACTGACACACCAACATCATACTATGAAAGACCCTGTCTTTTGGACTTGCTCCTGATAACGGTCTGGATGCCTGGAAGTCTTTTCGTGTTTTTGTCCAGAGCACATGGTGTCCATTTCTACCAAAAAATGATCTGGAATACTGATTCCACTGACCACAATGTTTCCATTGTGATATGGTCCATCCCAGATGAATCCAAGCCCAGAGAAGTCAACCCTACTTCTGGACACGGTTAACATAAGGCTTCTGTTTTGCACAGTTAAGTTTAGTGTTTAACAAAGGTTTGCCCTTGCCCAACTTTTCCCCCAGGCCCAACTTTGTTTTCAATGTGATGATCTAGTAGTACTTACTCACTCAAGTGCTTTACAAAGAGATGGGTCTGTAGTCTGTGTTTGAAGACCCCAAGAGAGTCTGCTGTTCGGAGAGCCAGTGGAAGTCCATTCCACTATCTGGGAGCCAGGACAGAGAAGAGTCTGATCGCATGCCTTCCATGCATTTTGAGGGAAGGGGGGTCAAGCCGAACTGACTACATGCATGCAGACCGTCACTGTCTTTCAGTGAGGAAGGACAAACAGAAAAACCTAAGGATGTTTTCAGATCTGAAGCAAGAGTGGAGCTTGATTTCCTCTTCTTTATCAAAGATAAAAGTGCTGCTTATCTAATGGTGACGGTTTTGGTGGTCCACCTTGCACAATTGATAGGAGCCCCATTTTCACTTTGTCTTTTAATAACTCTTTGAACTAAAGTTTTTCTTACTTGTTTTCCTTTGACTTTCATCTTCCTCATTCATCTCATTTCCCCATTGTGTCTAATCCTTTCAGAAACATCTCCTGAGACCTAGAAAAACGTATATTTAATGGTCGTTTTGACTGGAAATTAAATGAATGAAGGGTGATCTCAGTGCAGTGCTGTATACATCAGAGAGTGCAGCTCAGAAAGGAAATAAATGACTTTTGGTATCTCACTGCACTCTGTAGGACAAGTGACTGTAGCTTTAGTTTCCTCTTCAGTGTTTCTTTTTCTGCAGTGTACACACAAGAGAGAGAGAGAGAGAGAGAGAGAGAGAGAAAGGAAGATAGTTTTCCTTCAGTGAACTATTCGAAGTGATGGATAGTGCCGTCAATGAAGATATTTATGGTGAGAGTGTGACGGTGAAAGCAATTGTTTATTTGCAACATTTCACTTGTGACATACTATCTTTTCTAACTGCCTCTCACAATCTCCCGCTGAACTCTCTCTCTCACACACACACACTTACTGACCTGTGCAGAGAACTGTGCAAAAAGAAACAAGCTGTTTTTTTATTTAAAAAAAACATTAATAACATTTGAATGCAAACAAACTACACATCTCTGATACAAATGAAAGCGCAAATTTGATTCCAACACCTATCGACTGGAACTGAAACGAGTGCATACATTACATCTTACCCCATAGGTGGGGTTAACAATACCAGATGGAGAGGCTAGTTGTAACACTCACTAAATCTGATTAGTCTGGTAAATTAATGCAAACACAATTACTTTAATACAGTGCTATAATATTTAAACCAAAGGAACGTCCTAAACTAAATTCATTACAATGTATTGCTGCTGTCATAACAAACCCTTGTATCTCCAAAAACCCTGTTGTCCTTTACACTGTGTGTAAATTCTAAGATGAATTTTTAATATTACACTGACTTACACTATTACACTGACTTACATTAAACATAAAGCATGTTTTACTTTCGCCTGTAAACTTATCACACTGTAGATACAAGGTTTTGTTCCAACAGTCTGACTATCTAGACTGCTCATTTATACCAGCTCCTACATACCTGAATTCTACTGTTTTCTAGGGGGTGTAATGATTCTTCAAATTTGTTTTGGTTCAGACCTCAATTTTTGAGCCACACTGTGGTTCATACCTCATTTTTTAATAGGAATAATTGGGTTTTGTTAAATCATCAACTATTTGGAACACTAAAAAGAAGAACATTAAAGAACATGGTAAATCAACTTACATAAATGATGCAATGATAGCCCAACAGACTGAGCCTGTAGAAGTGGCAGCAGGATGGGTTCGTGTTAAACATGGCAATTTAATTTTCAAACACAACGTTAAAAAAGCTAATATCAAAATTATTAAATGTAAATATGCTTTATTGATATGACATCTCTGGTAATTGTTTGATTCATTTGTGCATAAAAACTTACAAAGGCACAAATGGATTTCTCTCATTGTATTCATGGGGAGTTACAACCAACCCTGCCATGTGGAGGCTGTAATTTAGCCTGGCCAGTTCTCACTGTGTGTTGTACATATGCTTCAAAACGGTTGCTATATTACAGCTACAAAGCAGGTGATTCAAACTTTATAGAAGTGAATGATACATGACTGATACAAACCTTTCAGTAGTAATGTTTGATGGAAGTCATTTTTATGGTTAAAAACATTTCAGGGTTCAATCTGGTGAAATGTGGTACTTGACTGACTACATAAAAAGTCCATATTACATTAACTACATTAAAAGTTTAAGCCACACTCTCCACTCACACTTGTGCTGTCTCCCCTCCACATTTGCAACATCAGCCGTACTAATTTCCATGAGTACGTAGAAAAGAATACAAGCACTCTTATAAATAACTGTCCCTTATGATCTTTGTTTTGGACATACAAAAGTGTAGTTTGATAGTAAAAAGTGCAGTACCAGATAGCAATGGGTGTAACGATCCTGAAACCGAGACCGAAACCACAATACCTCTTCTCCCACCCAATCCCTACTTGGTATTCCAAATTGTTGGTGACTTAATAAAAACCCAGAAATGTTTCCTGTTTCTTTGTGTGCATGTGTGTGTCTTAT
Source organism: Semaprochilodus insignis (assembly GCA_034552555.1). NCBI lineage: Eukaryota > Metazoa > Chordata > Actinopteri > Characiformes > Prochilodontidae > Semaprochilodus > Semaprochilodus insignis. The sequence goes on from CM067478.1 coordinate 9,153,536, forward strand.
TCTGGTTTTTAAAAAATGTGTGAATGTAATGTGGCTTAAAAAACTGAACAAAAACGGATTCGGAGAATCGCTACACCCCTACTTGATATTACAATAAATGTATGAAATAAGGGCCTTATATGCAGGGAGCTGGTGTAAGTGAGCAGTTCTGTTCTAAATGAGTCTGAATCTACTTAAACAAGGTCTTTCCTAATAAGGGTCAAGAGGTTAACAATTCTGGTTTCTTAAAGATCTCAGCAAGAAGAGGAAACCCTTATTATCTGCTCTTCAGGTTTTCCTTAGGACTATAGTGTGGCACAGTCTATTTAGTTGCGTGTAGTTGTCATTTTTCAGCTTTATTAAATTGTCATGAAAGCCACATTCAGTCAACTGCTTTCCTGATTCGATTATCAGGAAGTTCATCCAGACAAGAGCAGTATGGCTATTAATGTTTGCATGTAGATTCATTCATTTGGGTCATCTAAATGCCTGTAGAGATGCCACTGGCCTACTGTATTTACCATATTGCACAAAATGTGCAAAAACCTCAATGGAATTTCAGCTGAAACACTGCTCTTATGTCATCATCATCTGCCGCCGAAGAGAATCCGGCACAGAATAAAGAATCTGTCAGCGAAAATGAGCCAAGACTGAACACAAGTGCAGTCAGAGTTTTATTTTTTGTCTTTTTGTCCTTTTACCTTGTTTGTAGATGTTACGTCCTTGCACATAAAAGCTTTTACCTCTGAGGATCACAACTCAAAAGACTACTAATACACCACACAGCCCAACGGGGGAAAAAAAAACAAAAAACATTAAATTCAGTTTTTGCTCCAGCAGGTTGATTTATGGGATGCGAGTCATTGGTTGCCATGGGAATGTGCTGGAATATCGGTAGTACCCACAGTCCGACCACAGTGCTGGAAATAATGGAGCCAGTGAACCAAAGAGGCTGTGTGTGTGCGCATGTGTGTTCATGTCAGAACCAAACAACATGCGCTTCTTTAGTAGATGTTGGGGCTAGATTCACTCTACATATATAAACCGGCCCTCTAAATATTGCACAGTAAAGGATGTGTGTGAGTACGCAAGCGCACATGCAGAATTCAAATCTGGATTAAAATTTCAGTGTTTACCACTCAGCCATTCCTTTTGAGAAATATTCATGAGAAGTCCAATATAAACACACAGCCACAGGAACGGAAAGGCATATTACACGCAGTACAAGAGTTCAGAACTGGACAGAATGACACATTTTCCGCGCTCCCTTGAAACGAGGGCCTACTCTAATAAGTAAACTGCTAAATAAAGTGGCTCCAGAATGAAAGAATCATATTAGCTCTGGGTTTTTCTGCAAGACCATGTTGCAGCCTGAAACTGCGAATGAGGACAGGGTTTCATCAACATGAACTGCAGAGGTGGAAAGAGTCACGAAATGTTCCACTTAATTTCTTCATGTTCTACTTCATTTCTCAGTACTAGAGTATTATTACTGTAGTGGTCATTTATCTGAGTTTATGTAAAAATATTAATAGAAAATTACTCAGGTGAGAATAAACAAGTTGTTTATTGGGAAAGAACTTAAGCGATTAATTTAGAGACTTTTTTGTTTACCAATCAGCATTTAAAAATATTAACAAAACAATAATCGCAATATACACCGAGAAGTGCTCAAAATGTCCTCTCTAATATATCTGATATAAAAAAAATATAAAACATACATAAAAATATTCCATTAACTAGCTTTGTGTAATGTTGGTTGTTGATGAGGGACTTATTACTGTAACACCATACCAGCCCTTCACTTCAGCAAAGTCTTTATAACATATTTAATCAATTAACCACAAATATAATAGCTAAGTTACCTGGGAAGTTAAGACACTGTACACACAGTGACTAACGATCATAGCATACATTATATTTGTTAGAAATTCTATGTGAAGTCCCACTAAAGTGTCAGTCATAAAAGTGTCAAGACAGTACCCTCCCACAGTAACCTCATTTATGAGTTATGAGTTATGGCGTTATGGGTTTCTGTTGCGACACAGACTATATGTGTTTGATGATTAGATAATTATATCATATGGCTTTCTAGTTTTTCTGTACATAATCCCTAAGCATAGTTAGCTTTTAATAAATCTATGGTTGATATTTTAATTGATTGATTGAAAAAAAAAAAGATTGATTATTAATAAAAGGCAGACTTCTGACGGCCCTATAGTCCTATATTAGCTAAATTACCTAGCTATCAGAAAATCTCAAAAAAAAAAAAAAAAACAATAAACAGATCCTTACATTTAAGAAACAGTCACCATACTCATAACTCCAAAACAACAACATGAGAGAAACAGTAAAAACACTACATGTTCAGCTAATATTAAATAGCCAGCCAGCTATCTGCTTGTATGCATCCTCAGGGCATAAAAACCAGAGGTTTCGGCAGGTTTTGGGATGCATCTTTGGCAGTTCATAATAAGGCTGGGTACTTTCATTCATCTGAAAACAAATGAAGATGACAAAATGGATAAAGTATGTTCATTGTATGTGCTGGCATCATTATCCTCTTTCTTTCTTGACTCCATGGAGTACATCAAGCCTGAGCTGTAGGATGTGTAGAGCTGGGCACTGCTGTGCTTTGACTGACTTTCACAACTAAATCTTTTAATTTAACCAGTTTTTTTTTCTAATTGGGTTGGAAACTAAAATGTACTTTTTCACTCTGTATGTTTATTCAAATTAAAGTCAAATAAAAGTATTTTATTAGAAATGAACCGTAACAGTACCATCATTTAATTACCAGTACCAAAAGTACCAGTACAGGGAAAAATGTACTGTAGTATACTCAAGTTTTGTAACGATAGTAACTGTAACATTTATTTTTTCCATATATAGTGACCATAAACAAATAAGGAGAAATCATTGGAGTTTTGTCTGATCAAATGACAGAGATGTTCAAAAACCACACCTGCTATATAATTTTTAGGGAATGTAATCTGTTATACCTTAAACCTTTTTTTTTTTTTTTTGCTAGATTAGCTTTTAGCTAGACAAGCCTTTAGTTTAGAGTCTAAGTCAAGACCAAGTCCAAGTCTGGTCAAATTCAAAATTGAGTCTCTGACTCTAGTTCCCATGTTTGTGTAATTATACCACCAATCTGGCAGTTTGATGCTTTTCTGGATGGATTTCTCAGAATGCAGATGTGTGCCTCTGGCAGATGCACTTACAGTAATTAGCACGATCAGAAAGCCAACAGGTGGTAAAGGTTTTGTGCTAGCTCCTAAGGCCACTTAAGCTTGCATTGAAACTCATCTCCTCCTATTAGACCAAACATTCCTGAACTCTGTAGTTATTCCATTCAACTTATTTAACATATCCGGTTCCTCTCCTTAAAAAAAAAAAAAAAAAAAAAAAATATATATATATATATATATATATATATATA
>CM067478.1:9157338-9275032 GCA_034552555.1 Semaprochilodus insignis
TATATATATATATATATATATATATATATATATACATACACACACACACACACACACATATAATTTTTTTAAATAAATAAATAAATAAATAAATAAAGAGTCATTGCCTCAGTGGCTGAACAACATGGTGCCAGAGCTAATAGCTTTGGAAAAAGAAAGCTCATGTCCTCATCTCTTTTCTTTTTCCTGTACTTATGTGTAATGCACTTCCCCCACTCTGGACTCACTGTGACCGACCGTGTGCTCTGGGCTCCAGTCCTCCGCTCAGTGCCATGTTCCTGCGCCCGCTGCAGACAGAACACGCCAGCTAATTAGCCCTGATTGGCTAGAGAACAGAGTAGCTGCCATGGCAATGAACGCTTGGCTGACTGAGTGCTCGCTCTCATTTCCCTCGGTTACAAGACGAGACCCCTCCTAGATCACTGCCGCAAAGCCCAACAAACCTTATCCATTAGACAAGAGACACACATGCACACACACACACACACACACACACACACACACACACACATTAGTATTTAACATTTCTATAGAACTGTAATCAAATCCAACCGGTCAGAGATCTATATAAAGCAAGGAAGGTAGTAATCCCAACATATACGAGGAGGGACCCCAGTATCCAAATATGTCCCTTCAATAAACTGATATACAAGATAAAGAAAGAAAGAAAGAAAAAATAAGAAATCAATCAATCTAAAAAATATATAATGTAATGTTAGAATCAGTTTTTAGAAACAGTTAATGTTAGTACCTCATTTTGTGAAGGAACTGTAATTGTCAGTTGTTATCTGCACTTGTATGAAGTAAAAACAAACATTTATGCTAATCAATCAGCCATCAAGTTACCCAGAAAGTTTATTAGCCGCACGATCAATATTGATGACATATTCAACTAATGTTAATGTCTTTAACTATATTTGCTAGAAATCAGTAAACTGTCAATCATTGCAGAGCCTGTGCCCTTAAAGCCACTAGCAGGTCAAACAGTAAACTTGTTAAGTTGGAAGCTCTTGTTCGTTGGTATGTTTTGTGCCTAACTTTGAGACAGAGGTCTTCAAACCATTCTATAGGCCAACCCAAACACTCCACAATTTAGCTATAACCTAACTGACAATGCATATGGGTGGAGCAACAGTGTGGACTGTCTGGGGGCACCTGAGGACTGGACCTCTGTTTGGAGAGAACCAGCTAGTCTTCTACATTGGAAACTGGGAAAGATACAGAAGTAGGCTAACTTTGATCTTAATGGCAGCCGAAGCAAAGGGGTCAGTATTAAGGTGGTGATTAGTTTCTCCATAGACTTCCACTCAAAGTTACCTTCAATTGTTTTTTTCCAAACATTTCAGTCTCTGTTGTAGTACATTAATTGCATTTCCAGTGACTGTTTGTTTTAGGGGGCGCTTACAGCATTAAAAAAGCGGTTTAGTTTTCATTGTCATTTTGTTCATGCATGAGCTTGGAACAACACAGAGATGATTCCATTAGCCAATTAGTGTTATTAACACATTGGTTCACTGTGTTTGTAGTGTGAGCAAGCACATGAAATTTACAACTCGTGGACTTTTTTTGGGGATTTTGGCAGCGGTTGGAAGTCCCCATGAAGATTGTGTTGTCCAAGACTTATACTTTTGAGTGTGAAAACACTGATGAAAAGAAAAGGTGCTAATGCAAACAACTCATTCCAAGTTCTACAGTATGTCTAGTTGTCCCCAATCTTCCATGCTTTTGCAGACTGAAGTTTTACTCTTGTTTTGTTTAATAATATGGCAATAAAGAACCAAAATTAGCAGTGCAATCAATGATCTTCACCAAATCCACCAGTATTACATGAAGATATTCACTACTGTTCAGTGTGTAATGTGTATTTACACTTGCACCCAACACATACTGGAGACATTCAAGCAATGAAACACAGCTTGCTTGTGCAATTTACACATCATATCAACATGGGCTTCTTAAGGGGAAATGGTGAGCAGCACGTTGAGCACGATGATACTTGAATGCACCCCAGAGTTTCAATTTGGCATTTTTTAGGCAGGAAGTATGGCACCTCACTGTTTCTGAAGGAGACGGGCCAGCAGCAACAGCGGCAGTATTTCTTTGTATAAGTGCATGCTGAAGTGAATAAGAAACATATTTGCAATGCAATGTCTAGTTTTATTTACTTAAGTGAACTTCAGTACTCTTCCTATAGCCTTTGCAACAACTGATCATATTAATAGAAGGCCTGGACTCTTACCAGTCACCTATTGCTGGTGTTTTTTTCAGTACCCTGCTTAATGTTCCTGTATGCTTTGGCAATCTTAGCAGAAACCACTAAGCATTCTTAAATATCTGCATAAATGATTGGTATATAATAAGGGCAGTTGTCTGGCCCGTATGACAAAGCTACACCCTGGGAGACTCCGCTGAAGCTATACTGAGTGATGCCATCCATCCAACATAAAGCTGTTTTGGAGTATCAGTGGCCAAAAAGAATTTCTACAAAAGATTGTTTATTCCAATGGCACTTAGTGAACTCCACTTGATGTTCTCCTCTATGACTGATGCCTCTGTAGGCATTTGTATACATGAATGTAGAATGTTTCAATGATAATTAAACGTGTGTTTTTTATTTAGTGTATGACTGTGTGAATTCTAGACGTTTTCATTATTGTGGATGGAGTGAGGCCAAAAAATCCAAACTTGTTGGACAATCAAGTTATTATTCTGCAGTAGCTAATTAATGCAAATGCATTTTCAGTGCAGAAAAATAAAAATTAATTTTAGACACTTTGCAGAGTCTAAACATTTCAAGCTATATGACTGTCCATTCATCCATGCAGCCTAAAATAAACTATTAAAAGTTCTAAAGAAAATAATTCTGCATGTTTTTGTTTAAAATCTTATCCTGTTTAAAAAGATAGGAGGCAAGTATCAGCCCATTGATCAGATTCTTGAAGATACCAAAGTACACATCATATGCTTTTAGTAGATTGCTAATATTATACATTGAAATCCTTATTTGTCACTGCCACAGTAATTAGGTCTCAGACCTATTGAACCCCTCATTGGCTCATTACAATGACTGACCCATTACAATGTTCAGGATTGGTTAGTATGGAAGGGTTCACAGGTCAGTTTTCATTTGTGTTGGATTTGGTTGAAACCCAGTGGATTCTGTTTGTTCTTGCTAGTAAGGGTGTTGGAAAGGTCTGTTAAATGCATACGGGCTAAAAGCTAAGTGAGTTAACTGTAGTTAGCTCAAATACTAGGCCTGGTGAAGACTACAACACAATTTGCAATTGTGAAAAGCCATGTCCCACAGAGGCACTCATTCACTCATCTTCTAAACCGCTTTATCCTTCTGGGTTGCACAGAGTACTGGAGCCTATCACAGCGCTCACTGGACGGAAGGCAGGAAACACCCTGGACAGGGCGAGACATTGTCAACAGCTGCCATAGTCTCCAACAAACCCAACTGCTGCTGTGCTAATATTCACTGAAGTTGCAGAAGAGTGGTCATAAGAGATGCAGCAACATCAGCCTCTCTTCTTACAGCCCAGACTCAGCAAGCTGGACTGAAATGATGAAAATATGTCAGCATACTTAGCTAAACTGAGTCCGGAATTGTGTCAGAACAAAATGTGGATGTTGCGCATTCACAAACATAACCACCAAAAGAGGTAGTACATTTCCAAAACGTTCTTCAAAAGAATGCTCATAAATGGTGAGCATCAAGAGAGTGGCTACTGTTTCCACTGTGCAAGGGTACAAAACAGAGTTAAAAGACTCTGTTTTGAAGCACTCTAATAAAGACAGTGGTCCCACATAGTAGCACTGACACTCAAAGGTTTCTCAGAGAATGGTTGATGGAGAATGTGGTGTATATGGTTCTTTATAACATCAAAATTCATGGCTGAAACCCTCATTGCTTGAGTCCACAAAACCCTACTCAACCCTTATTCTACCACTTTCCTTTCAGTGAGACAGAGAAGAGAAAATGGCTACAATTCATAAGGTAAGTTACAGTTCTTAAACGAATCAAGAAAGTTTGGTGTCAGTGAGCTCTACCCTAGTTAACGTTAGCATCCACTGATCAAACAGGTCAAAACTGGGCATTTGCAGATACCCTTGATATTGGCTTTGGGTTTTATCAATACAATGATGTGGGTTCATAGCAAGAAACACCCTATAAAACCCATTGTACCTTCCCTTATCAACTGCAGCCATTTCCTCTTCTTTGGAAAAGCGGGAGCATGACAATTGTGTTGTTTTATGGACTCAGTTCAATTCTAACAAGAAGGGCCACAACACTGCGGAATGTTGACAAGAGCCTCAGCCGATGCAATATAGGCTTGGACATCTAAACAAGCGGAATGGAATGTAGACCCTTTTAACGCTTCAATGGTGCCCCACTATAGATTGTGAAAAATAGATTTTTATTTTGGGATCTAAATGAGCCTTTGGATCTGGAAAAGGCTATTCCGTCAGACTTAACAAATAGATTTATAACAATATACACTACATCATCATCATTCTGAAGAACTCATGCAACCAGGCATCATTATGTCATTAATAGAGCATTTCAAACATTTTATTGTATTTTTAATCTTGATTTACTACAGACACAGCTTAATATTGCTACACACACCCCTCACAAGGTAAATTAGTGTAACCTAGGGGCCTCGGATCGCCATAATCCGCTACTGCACTTACCTAAACAAGCATTACCATCCAACAACAGTATTCCATACACTAAAGACTTTTTAAATGACAGTCAGGTGTTTGAGTGCTAGAGAAGCTTATGTGTTTTTGAGGCAAGTATGGGTGGGCAGGTGTGTGTTTAGGTGGGGAGTGATTTGGGGATTCACCTCTTGATCTGTGTGTGTGTTTATGTGTGTGTGTATCAAGGGCAGGGATGCCAAGAATGCTCAGGGCAAGTTTCTTGTACTGGGTCATGCATTAAACATACAACCTCTTCTTCAGAGGATTCAGTCTCATAATACTGTGTGTGTGTGTGTGTGTGCGCGTGTGTGTGTGTGAGAGTGTCAATGAGGCAGAGAGAGAGAGAGAAAGAATTAGTGTGTCTGTGGACACATGGCTTAATTGTAGTTAATGAAAAGCAGCTTGGTCCCCAGATCTAATCCTATTAAGTAGGAATCTCTCCCTCCCTCTCTCTCTCTCTCTCTCTCTCTCTCATGCACACACACACCAAGCCAATTACAAGCAAATTAACCCGCACTCTCCATTTCCAACAGGACTCACCACCAGCATGTGTGATTTGGAGATGGAAATGGAGCTGGCAATGTTATGGCCTGTAGGCGTCACAGTCCAGAGCAAGCCTTGTCCTGTGCTGGTGCCATTTCCCGTCTGCAGCTGTACGTTTTCATAACGTTTGCAGAGCAGATCATAAAATTGAATCATAGCCTACTTCTTATGTAGTTCTTACTTAGCCATATTTAAAAGCAATGTATCTCCATAAGCAGACTTTGAATCTTCAAAGCAATGTTACTTTGACCACAAAGGCATTGCAATTACCACAGAGGCATTGCAAACTCCTTTAAAATCTTTTTGATGTTAATTGTCCACCATGTCTCTCGGGCAATACGCAGTAATAAGCTTCTGTATTTTGTCTTTGTTTAATTAGAACAGAATGTGAGCAGAAGAGATTTGAAGATTGTGCTGTGCTGCAGTAGTCCTATTCCACACCTTATGCTGCTCCAGCCAATATTGAGAGGCTGACATTTGGCAGAGCACAGACACCTGTTCCTGTCAGATCTACCCAGGTGCATCTTATTGGATGAACCCAGCTGGTCTTAAGGTTTACGGTGATATTTGAATTTGGAATTGAGTTGCTATGGGTTGGTTGTAAACATCAGGCGGAGGAAGTGAGGCCCATCTAGAAACTGAGGCTACCAAAATTCAAGTTTGTTGACTTATCCACACTTTGTCCATGATTGTATAGGTTCCACAGCTAGGCTGGACTAACTTTGTAGAATGTTGGCCAAAATCCCTTATGGGAGGTCTTCAGCAGGTGTTTGTTTTAGAATGAGAAGAGATCGCAGTTCATTCACATAAATACATTATCGGCCAGACAGACATTCTGAAGTCATGCATTCCTGCTAATGTACACACAGACACTGTGGTTTAGACAGAGCAAGTATGGGGCAACTGGGGCTACATTATTCCTTGGTGACAGCCTTTATTTTCATGAACTTTGCCTAAGTGTTTATGTCTAAAGAGTGATGTTACAGTGTTGCTTTCATGGCGCCTCACACAGTAAAAGAGAGTGATTTATCGCCAGACAAAAACAGATTAGATGAAATCAGCCAGAGAAATCATCAGAGAGGTATGAGTGCTGTTGAGAGTCCTTTTATGTAAGCATCGCTTTTCTTCTGATTATAGCTGACCGTTTTTCCTCAATGCCTTTTTAGAGACTGATTGACTTTATACAAAGCCAGCTACAATAATGTAAACAAAGGTCACCACACCGGTAGTGTTGACTTGTCTTCTCACAATGGAAGGATGGACAGAACACCTGCACTGTTTATCTGATAGTGACAGTTTTAGTGGTTTACCAGGTCTTTGTAGTCTAACTGTTCTTAGCAGTCCTACTTAAAATTCTTTTTTTAAACTTATTTTCCCTTTGTCTAACCCATTAATTGTGCTGTTGGATTATTTTATATTTAGGCTCCTCGGTAATATTTCCTTAATATTTATTAGCTTGTACTTTGACTGGTAGTTAAATAAATGAAAGGTGGTCTCGGACTCCTAACACCTTATCTACATCTTTGTGTATTGAGACCAACTTACAGAATAGTAGCAACAATGCACCAACAGTGTTACTCATACATACACACACACACACACACAATGGTGTCGTGCCAGGCTTTTGTCTTGCTAGAGATGAGCAACGAATCTGTGTGTGGAGGCACCGTGGTCAGTCCCAAGAGGAATGGTTTGTTGTCGCGTGTCACACGTCCAGAAGGCCTGGTGCCACTCCACCTCCACCCCTACCACGAAATCTGCAGGAACTGACGCCATACTGAGACACACTACTTCTGTATGTGTAGTTCAATAAATATTGCCCATATCAGTCTAAATTGTTTATCATTTTTATCTTTATCCTCCATCCAAATAGGATTGCAATTTGATACTTCATTCTGGGTGCAATTATTCGTTTGATCATGTATTTAGGTCATGTATTTAGTGTATGTATTTATATCTATGTATGTGTATATATTTTAGGGTCCATGTCTCTTGTTCTATCTGATTGCCATTTTTCAGCCAAAAACACAAGCAACATAAACAGAATGGTCTTGAATAATATGTGAAATATCAAACAGTGCTCTAGCATTGGCTACACTCTGCATGTGGGTGTGTGTTTTCAGAAACTTTATGCTCCAGCAAACAAATAGCACTGTGCTGCCCAGAGAGCACTGAAGGAGCCTGGGAAACGTCAGCTGAGCGTCTGCTGCATTAGATCTACTGTCAGAGCTTTAGTAGATGGGTTTGACCTTTGACTTCCATAGGTCAAACTCCCTCACTGGGAGAGACTGCAAGAGAGGGGCTTGAGGCTGTCCACCTGTCAACAATTCCTGCATATATTGGAACAAAATAGTTTAAATGTAATATGATAAATCTAAGGGGGTAATACAGGATTTAGTTTTTGAGGTTTGCAGACCAGCTGCAAGAGATAAATTGCACCAGAAAATCATTAAAGTTACATTTTAAAAAATCCAATTATTAGTTAAAAATAACTAAATAATATAATGTAATGGCATAAAGGCCTGGCATCAAATCAGCTACACGTTTCTGAACCATGGCTCGTGTTTACACGCCCTCTATAAGTGGCTTATATCTGTCTATTTTATGATACATGAACTTGTTCTGTGTTGTAGACATGCCTGACGATTCCCATGGAAAGCATATTGTATCTTCAAATTTGTATGTATAAGAAGTTTTCTTTTCACCATTTTCAATGTACGTCCTGCAACTTCAGAACAGTGAATTGTCACTCTAGTTCGACGCTATGATTAAGTGTAAGTTGAGGCACTCCAGCAGCAAAATGAGTGAGCAAATTGTAGTGCTGGTTTGAAGTGATGGCAACATGCATCAAACACTTTCCATGGCAGCGAGCGAGTGCTCCGTATTTCATTACAAATGTATGAAATGCTAATCACATTCTGTTGTAATACTCTCCAGTACACACTTGATTTACTGCTACAAGGGAATTGCACCCTTGAGTTTGACTGAAATGTTTAAATGTGCAGAGAATTGCATCATATGTTGTATTTTTCTAGTTTTTTGGAATTCACAGTTCACCCACTGTTTCAGACCCCTTTCCAGCGGCAACGACTCTTGTGTGTGTACAGCTTGCGGCCAGTAGTCTGTTGTAATAATGTACAGCCACACACACTTGAACTGCACATCTCTTAGACACACAATAGTACAAAGTCATAATATCAGTGTGGCATCGGAACGTCTAAACCATGTCTAACTCAATTCTTTACAGTTTCTGCATTTTACCCCAATTGACTTCAGCTGCCCTTTACACTCGGAGAACGTTTCATAAGGAATGGATCAAGAAAAATTATATTAAATTAATAGAAACAGAATCTTGTTACAATAAAATTAAGAAGGTGTTTCTCCTCCAAGACTGTGACAACATAGTGTTTCTGAATTTATACTCTCATCACACATCTGTCTCCAAAGATGGGACTCATCCATTAAAGCCTCCATTTGCATGTCTCATGATGTCAAAACTGCCCACCAAGTTTCATTCCTGTCAAAAGATTCCTTCTGGGTGCAGCTATTTGTGCAACTATTTTTTGACGATGAATGAATGTATGGCAGGGCCATTCTGTACTGGATTGGTGGAGGTGGAGTAGTTGGTAGAGAGGTAGGCTGTTACTGTTACTGGCTCAGTCATTTAGATGGTGGCGGCCTTCACTGCTGCTATGTTCAATAAACAAACTTTCATCTGAAAGTGCTATGTTTCCTGTATCTTCTTACTCCATGCCAACTCTACACAATACGTGAAGAGTGATTGGATGGTTGACACCTTTGACCCACCTTTTTTCAAGCACTGCTTAATAAGTTCAATCAATTCATTGACTTCTTGTTAGCACTGTTAGCCTAGTAGCTCCAGTTCTACACTAAAGAGGCAACATTTGGATACCAAGCATGTCTTGGCTGACTAAAAGCGTTTGGGGTAAGTGAAAAATCATGTAAGGACAATTTTTTTGTTGAATTCAACCATGAGACACCACTGATCTATACAAACAGTGCACACACACAAACAAAGAGCATGCACTGAATGGAGGCCAGTTTAAATGGTAAAGTGTATCTCTCTGAAAATTCCCCTGACACACTCACACACACACACACAGATGCTCAGCTGCTCAGAGATACTGTATATCATTCACAGTCCTGACTGTGATAATCATCTGCTCTCTGAGGAATATGAGCACTTCACAGATATGAGGTTACACTGAGGGGACAAGGACACCAAAGCTGCACCAGAGAGCAGCTCACAGCTCTGAGATAAACACTGATGCATGTCTGTGTGTGTACTTGAGACTAAAGCTGATCTCCTTCTATCTGTTCACTTTCCCTCACTCTGATACAAACAGAAACAAAGCCCACCGCAGGGAAGTGAGGTTACGAAAAAGTCAGAGATCAATTTCCAGTCAAAATAGCTGTTAAGCACAAGTTATACATTTTCAGGGAAAAAAAGCAAAAAACATATATTTCATACATGGACACCACGACCACCAACATATTATTCAAATGAACAGTTTCCATTCTTTTCATAAGACTTATTTTCAGCTTTTAAAGAAATCTGCATATTTATCCACACGCCCAAAGTTCAGTCTTAGAAGTTGGTTGCATTTTCTGCTTCTCACAATCTTAATAACCCCAAACGCATTCCGAAATGTAGATATCTAGACGCTGAGATGGTCAGTTCATTGGTCAGAGAACACCAGCAGCTTCTTTGCCTGAATTTTTTTCTTTTTTTCTATTTTCTTGTTTTTTAATAAGGGCTTTGAGACAACTATACATCCTACACAAGAGGAAAGCTTTAAGTAGCCTTGTGTGTATCTGATGATGACAGTTTTGGTGGTCTACCAGGTCTTGAATGGTTGTTAGGTGTATAATTTTCTCTGTATTTTTAAGACATAAAACACAACACTATTACAAATATTACTCCAATATGGGTGAAGGTTTTTCAGTTAAATCTTTACTTGAGTTACTTGTTACTTGTGGCCGGTTGCTTAAAACACCTGAAGTGAAAATTTCCCCTAAGATTACTTTTTAAAGATCCCTTAGTTACATGTGTTGCAAGAAAAATGCCTTGGAGCATAGGGTTTTAAAAATACTTAAATATCTTTTGAAACAACCTAAAGAATGTACTGCATGTGTTTTGTGTTACTAATAGTACTGTGTTTATTTGACAAGATTAAAATATGAACAAAAAATCTGTCACCTGTGACTGAAACGTACCTAATAGGTACGTATAGTACCTCCACTAGCACAAATAACAACTGTGATTGGATGTGGTATGGACTGGACAGGTTTCTGGATAGGCCACATCAATGTTTAGCCACTCTTCTCAGTCTTTTTTTAGTCTCCATCAAAGAATTACACCGTTCAGGCAGATTTGGTGGATGTCTTCCCTGGCACAATTCTGAGGAGAATTTCCTGTAGACTGGGATTTTAGCCACTGCTGGTAGACCCGTATGACCGTACGCTTCCATACACCTGCAAATTCAGCTAGTTCCATCACAGTATGGCCTTTGTGCAATATCTATACAATATCTGTGTATATATTTTAGTAAGTGTGCAATATATATCTGTGCAATTACACATGTAAATTGATATAGTTTCTTATTGTATTTTATTTTTTACCTAACAATAGAGAATTTTTTTTGGTAATTTCTTATATTTTGTATTTTCTACACCTTGCACTTTAGTCTACCTCTTTTCCTGTATCTGTTTGCTCAGCATTGCTGGTTCAGGGGTAGAATTCTTGCCTGCCACGCGGGAGGGCCGGGTTCGATTCCTAGCCAATGCAAGGCATGGTTTTGACTGATGCACGAGTGTAACAGAGTATGTTCAAGCTCAATTCTGAAATTACATGCAATCGTGTGATACACGTTTTAAGCTCAGCATTGGTGATTCATTGGTAGATTTCCACTGTGTCTTAAACCACGCCAGTTTGCTGTGCCTTCACAGGGGAATCTTGTGAAACATCTTTTAAGCTAAGCATTGGTGGTTGTAAGACATCTCTTATCTTATCATGCCTAAATGCAATCACTCGTTTTTAACAGCATCTGCTTTGGACCCATTTTCCACACATGGAACGAGACATTCACTGCACCGTGCCACCTCTTCTCAATCTATGAATCCCATTACACACCCCGCAGGTATTTATAGCCTGATCAACCTTGTGCAACACCATCTGCAGGAGTCTGAAGTTACTACCACTTTAAACACGTAAGGTGGCTAATGTTTTGTCCAGTGAGCTTATATTTCTGAGACAATTTCTGTCTGTTTTTAAACTAACTGATTCCCATATGTGTTCATGTGCCGTGTTATTTTGATATATTTTGAGTCCAGTTTTGGAAATTCCCCTTTCATGGAGGTTGATTATCCTATACCTAATCTCCACAGAAATATATCCTGAAAAATGAATAACTTGTACTTTATTCAAATTTTTAAAAGGAAGTGATCTCTGAAAACTGCACTGGACTATATACCTGAATAGGACAAACTCACACGCACACTCAGCCACCCACCCACACACAAGGTTGAGGACATATACTGTGTCTCAGGCAGAGGACCGTCACACACCCAAAATGGAAAAGCGTAGAAACACCATTTAGAAGCAATCTATCTCACAGCGGGCATCCATACACGCGCACACATATACACACACACAGGAACACGAAAATAAACAACTTTGTAAACACCACCACCACCAAAACCCCGGCCCCATTCCAATAAAAGACCACAGAAAGACTTTCTATACCTCCTCTCCTCTGCCTTGCTCCTTTCTCATCTCTTCCAACAAGGTACCATCTAGAGTTCAGGCCAAATCTGTAACTTTTCCTGCAGTTTCTCCAGCTCCTGCTAAACTCTGTCTCTTTCTGTCTGAATGCCCTGCTGGATGTCTTGATGAATCTCCTGTTGCAGAAGAAAACACACACAGCTCTGTGAGAACAGACTTTTAGCATTTAGTGCCAGGCAATATATCATTTGTATGCTGTGTATGCTGGTGTTGGCGCTGCACAACAAGATGTGTAGTTTTAATAGTATTGATAGATAAAAGTGTCATTTACTGGCTTCATCACATTGTTCTCAAATTACAAGAAACACAGAAAAACTAAAAAACAAAGTTTCATTTCTTGAAACTGTGTGTAGTTAATGTCTACAAAACTTTCAGAGATTTGTAGACATCGGCAAAGTTTTGCTGAAGCTTATAGAAGATATTCCAAATAAAAGATACGTCCATACGCTTTATTTGAAAGTTGTAACATTCACATTAGTTTTCATTTACATTTATTTTTCTGCAATATGTAAGACATTCTGCCTAGCATGTGAAGACCTAACCACTGAGAGATTTCATCTGGCTGTATCTACCTAGATGATGAGAAAAAAAATCTGAAAAATGATTAGGCAATTTCAGTTTGGCATCTCGGGATATTTACCTTTTTGTTTCCAACCAAGACTTAACAGTAAGTAGTGCTGTAATACTTGAGGAGTTAAATACAAAGAGGATAACGACTCTATTAAATAATCATGAAATAAAAATAACAGACATTCTTTTTCTTTTTTTGTATTAGGTTAGGCTTTGAAATGATGAGGCCTACAAGGCCCTGAGTGTTCCCCACTGCAAAACTGTTTGAGCAGTTGCTGCAATTGTTTAAAAAAAAAAAACAACAAGCTAATCACAAAAACAGGCCAACTGGTTCCTGTGGGCCTGCACACGTTAACAGCAGCTGTGTTCTGCTTTTGTCACAAGGTTTGTCACATATTCACATATTACTTGCAATTTTCAAGTTTTTCAAGTTGCATCTCAAATCAAATATGACTGTATAAGTAAGTAGTGAGAATTACATCATAGCCATAAGAACTTGGATGAGATATGAGATCAGTCCCATGTGTGTTTTTTTATTGCTCAAATGTTGATCTCTTAAGGTTTAGGTGGCTTAAATGAGCAATATGTAAGATGCCATTGACTGCAATGGCTGCAGTTGTGTACCACACTAATACAACACAGTATATGCTATGTACTAATCTTAATAGTATGGGTTCAGGAGGCTACTATACACTGTATTAGCATACTAACAAAATATACTGCTCCCAAGTGTGCATTGTGGTTTTCTGAGTATGCTGAACTTTGACATTTGCAACTGTACTATATACAATATATAATTCATACTCTGCACAGCCCCTCCTCCCCCCTCTTCACTACACACATTAGACAAGTCTAAAAGAAACATTGCTAGTTCAGCATCAAACTTTATTGTCCCTTTACCTAAGACCGTCTCCAGTGGTGGAAAGTTTTGCTGTTATTTTTGTTATTTGCTTTCTTTACTTTTTAAATGTATTTTCTGGCTAAGAGTGGGAGTGTCAGGACTGAAGGCGGACTGACGCTACAGTGACTCACTATCATCCCTTCAGGTACAAAGTGGTATAAGACAGAATGGGCTTTGGGCTATCTGGTTAGCATGCTAACTTCAGGAGATATCTCTGCCAAAACGGTCACTTCTTCAGATTCTCTTGATATTTTTAGTTAATTCTGGAATGTTTTACACTAAAAATACAATTAAATATCAATTATGTCATCTTACATATTGCTCCTTTAATGGTGAATCTCCAAAAATACCTCAGTGGGAATTCCTCAGGGGAATGGTCAAATGGAGACGTGAGATACTTACGATTCAGGTAAAAGTTAGAACGGTTATTCATAGCACAAAAACTCAGATTCACAAGTCACAAATTCACAACTTGCCAAATTCACAAGTTTCTATTGATTCCTGTTGAGCATGTGTGACTGAGATCTCTACTACAACTGAAGATTAGACCTGTGACATTTCTGGGCTATTCATGTTTAGGACAAACATTTGAGCAGCAGGCGATTAAAGAAAAAGTCTCTTAGCATGAAGTAGCAGTAAGCATGTGCTCATTGTTAATGTGTACTAAATATCATCTGATTCTTCAAAACTTTGATCAGTTTGAAAGTATAAATATCCTGATGTAGACTTTTATGAATATAGCACAGTGCCTGCAGAATTCACCTCCTTTTCTTTCATTTTTGGACAGTGCACATCGATTTTCACTGCCTCAAACCGATTGGCATCTCCAATCAGCCTTAGCAACTAAATTTCCCCACACTCTTCCAATCACTCTCTCAGGTCAGCCTTCTCTGAGTGAGGGTGCCAGTGTGAGTGAAGATGATGAGAGACAGAATAACACATGAAGAGCTCTTTCATGTCTGCGGTGAGACACACATTTAATTAGAAAATGTCAACCTTGTGCTGCACTTTGAGTGTTAATAAGAATTTTTCACTGTGAGGGGCTCTGTTATTTCTGCCTCTGGTCCTCCACACTACACTATCCTGTCAACTGCTCTAATTAATCCTGAATAACATTATTATTATTATTATTATTATTATAGCTCAGATATTATGCCACCAGTGCAAACATAGCCTTCAAACTCCTTGCCATTATGGCCTTTCTGCCTCTGTGATTGATGTCTCTGAACAATAGACACGGACATGATGGATGTTCCACGTGACCTGGGCATCATGTCTAGTGCATCGAGAGTCAATGTGTGTCCATCCACTCTAGAATGCTTTGCTTTGTGTGGTGACCGGTCACACTGAGGAGCTTAATGCAGTTGGTGCTTGCGTTTGAGACACCTTTTGCGTCCGTCAGTAGGGAAAAGTCTGAACGTTTCCTGTAGCCGCTCTCTGGGTGCATTTGTGCTGTTAATGAATGTACATAGGAGGGACAGTGAAGTGCATTAAAGTGTTATAAATGTTCACAGAGTGAAGTGTTTACTGCAGGTGGAGCTGGAAGTCCAGCCTAATCCCTCGTCCAGCTGCTACCCTCTCCACTTTCTCTCCTTTATTGCGTCCATACACACACACTCTCAGCAGGGTTAATGGACTGGACCTCCACTCGTCCTTCTCTCCTCCGCTCTACATCATCCTGTCTTCAATTTAGCAAATGTTTTAATTGAAAAGAGTCTGGGCTTCACAAACTCACTGACTTAACAAGAAAGCATAAACAACTCTCTCTCTCTCTCTCTCTCTCTCTCTCTCTCTCTCTCTCTCTCTCACACACACACACACACACACATTTCATTTTATATATATTTCTTTCTCTCTTCTTTCACTGTCCCTTTCTATTTCTCATACTCTCTTGCTCCTTTTCTCTGCCTGTTTCTTTCTCTGTCTATTCTCTATTTCTCTTCATCCTTCCTCCCTTTCTATTTTTTTCATTGTTTCACACTCTTTTCTTTCGTGCTCACCCCCATATTTCCATTGTTTGTATTTTTTTCTTTTCTTTCTCACTTCCCTCCATATCTCTGTCATGTTCTTTCCCTCTCTTTTCTCTCCACTTTCATTCTCACCATTTCTTTCTTTCCCTCTCTCATTTCTATTTTTAAACTCACTTTCTCAATTCCATTCTTCTTTCCTCTTTATCTTTTTATTTTTCCTCTTCCTCTTTTTTCTTTTCTCCACCTTTCTGTTTCTCTCACCTCTCATTTCCTTGTCACCTCTCACTCTTTCTCTCTTCTTCCTCTCCATCTCAATTGTTTCTCTCACCGTCTTATTTCCTTGCCACCTCTCACACTTTCTCTCTCTCCTTCCTCTCCATCTCTTCTTCTCTCACCTCTCTTATTTCCTTGCCACCTCTCACTCTTTCTCTCTTCTTCCTCTCCATCTTTCGGTTTCTTTCATCCTCTTATTTCCTTGCCACCCCTCACTCTTACTCTCTCTCGCCTTCCTCTCCATCTCTTTCTGTTTCACTCATCCTCTTATTTCCTTGCCACCTCTCGCTCTCTCTCTCCTTTCTCTCCATCCGTTTCTGTTACCCTCTCTGATTTCCTTGCTGCCTCTCTATTTTTCTCTTTCTCACTTTTTCTGTCACTCTCAGACACTCTCTATTTCTCTCCTCTTTTTCCTCTTACTTTCCTCCATCTCTCACACTTTTATTTCCATGCCGCCTCTTTCCTTCTCTCTCTCTTTCTCTCACACAGACACCTAATTTTTTTTGCTGTTTTTATTTTTATCTTTCTCACATTTTCTCTATTTCTTTCTATTTCTCTTCTCTCTCTCTCTCTCTCTTTCTTTCTTCTCTCTCTCTCTCCCCTGTTTGTGTTGTGAATTAATAACAGAGGCACGTTCGCGAGCACAGAGGAAGAAATGTACTTTAGAGCCGGAAGATGAGAAAGTTTAGGCGCGGTGATTGGATTAGCTGCCTCTCCACACTCTGTGTCTGGGTGTGTGTGTGCTCCAATGCGTGCAGTAGTATACATATGCAGTACACAGGGCATTCATAAGGCCCGGCTGGTGGGAGTTATTTAAATGCAAGGTAAATCATTTATGACAGTCCTGTGTCTTCACGTTGTGTTGACTTCAGTGAGTTGTTATTCTGCCTGCGTAGCTCTTTACTGCAGACTCACACCAAGTCAACACGGCAGCTTTACTTTAAGACTTTTTTTGTGCTAACAGAAACATAATTCACTTCTGAAACTCAACACCTCTCTCTCTCTCCCTCTCTCTCCCTCCACTCACATACATATTCCTGATATTAGACTGCCAATTCCAACAGTTCATTAGTGATGCAGTGCTATATGGCAGTTAAAATGTGCTTTAAAAAACATACACACACAAGCACGCACTTTGCACGTCCCAAGACACATTGTTCCGCACACAGTCCTGGAACTCTCGACGTGAGTATGACTCATAATTGCATAAAATGTCTTCTGGGCAAAGTTGCCTTCCATCGCTCCTACGTTTTAAAGCCATCTTTAATCATGAGAACACCAGCCAACACTCATTCTAGAATGGTACAGGTATTGATGTGTCCAATTTTCTTTTCGACCTGAGTAGTTTTTCTTTATTCTTAATGCAGATGCATTAGATGGCAGGGCAGGAATACTGATGTGGTCAGTGTGTGAATTTGGGAGCTGCTGAGCGCAGCACTCACCTTGAAATGTTTTTTTACTGGACTGAGTAAGCAGTATGATGAGCGACTGTTTCAGTGTTGAAGAGTATGAGCGGTACAACATGGATGGAGTGGTGCTAGGCAGACAAATTAGGTCCTTCTGAATTTGCAATACATGAACCAAAAAGCAGCCATCATAAGAAAACCATGTACCCCAGAAATGGTAGGCAGTGTTTATTAACTCTTTTTCACCATTGCATAAATGAAATAGGCTAAATCCCAGACATCAAGCGGATGTGGGCCACATCTGGCAATGATTTGGCACTGCTGGCCAACTGTTGGTACTGACAATCTGCTGTGAGCCAAAGGTGGCCCACATATTTACAACACAAATTTGGCCCACCTGTCCCAAAACGGATCTGGTCCACTTCTAGCACAGATACAGCAAAGTTGCCTAAGTTTGGCCGAGGCGTGGGACTAATGTGGTGCATATGCGGCCCAGAGCTTGCTACTGGGAGCAGTCCATCCAAGTGCCATCAAGGATCTAAGGAGCCAAAGTTTCGTTCTGGTTCTCATCTACATCTGGGAACTAGACAAAATTAACAGCAGCGTTAAAAACGTCATTGTTGCGTATAAATTATTCGGTCTTTTCACTTATTATTACTAAGTGGATTTTTTGCCATTTTCGGATGAATAATTTCGGTTGCTGAACATTCCGTGCATCCCTAGTTTAAAGCATTCCAAAATGAATTAAAATGATCAACAGAATTGGAAGGGACAGTCTGTGTAATGTGTTTCAGAGATATCTACTTAAGTTATCATGCTAACCAGCTAGCCCTGGGCTGTCCTGTCTGTAACACCAGTTTGTACAGGCACATTCACAGACTCCAGGTGGTGCTCAAACGCCTGTCTTTTTTGGCCTCTCAATAGATAACTGCCTTTTGTACGATGCTTTTTCCCTTTATTCTAATTTTATATTTTAGTTTTTGAGTTAGTCCTATGTCATTAATTCTCAGTTAAAATCAAGTTGCACTGTTCGACAACCACAGAATCCCTGTTCCTTCCCTCTTCGCCTTGCCTTGTTACAGGCACCACAGTTACATGCACATCAAGCATCCTGTGGAGCAGAGGAATTAAATCACCAGTCTAACTTTAAGCCCGCCAAGAAAGCTAAGATCACAATTCATCTGTTTTTTTTTTTTACTGCACATGCTGCGTCATCAGCACCAAACCTAACATTACTGTCAATAAACGGTGGAAAAGCAACACATCTGACCCATTTCCATCTTCATCACTCTCTAATAATGAGCAGCTGACAGCTGATCAGAGCTAATTATCTTCACAGTGAAGGCTGTTCTCCTGTTTAGTTCTTAGTTTGTTGTGATCCATTCACATGAGGTTACTGATTAGGATGTGTGCACTGATTAGTCACTTACTTACATGAATGTGAACCATCATGTCATCATAAGAGATGAGATCTGAGCAATGTAATGTGAACACAGCCAGAGAGCAAGCAAAGTTCGGTCCACTGGATCGATAAGGTTGGCACGCCACTGACTGTAAGATACTGCTGGGTGACCCTCAGACCAACCAGATTATCGGAGCACCAGGATGCAAATTGATTTTAATCTCCTCAAAAAAGATTTTAAATGCATATAGCCTTTTATTTTAGAGAATAAGCTAAGATAAACACAAGTGAGAGAAAAAATGACTTGGGTCACTTCAGTCTAATGTATCCTAAGTTTAACCACAAGCTAATTAGTCTGGTGCAAATGGGCTTAATGAAAATGAGTGAACTCTGGTAGGTTAGCTCATTTGATATGCAAGTAAAACATAACTATTCATTATGTGGCTAATAGCTTGGCTATTTTGCACTCACTTGGATCCTCATTTCCATGACACAGATTTTATTGGTAGTTGGAGGCAAGAAAACTGATAGTCCATGACATTTACAAGCTCGGGTCTGAAACTGTTCAACTATTTTACTGAAATCTTATTATAAGAGCATTTTAATTACACAAAGTGGTTTAGCGATTCTAAGTCAGCCTTTTTTTAATTTGACCACCTTTTCTCATTTGACAGAAACTAAATAGAAGTAAAATAAGAGTAAACATAACATCCACCACTGGAGACGCTCTTGGTAAGTAAATGGATGAAGTTTGATGCTGAACTCATAATGTTTGTTCTAGACTGATGAGTAAACATCTGTAAATGCTAAGACTGAGGAGGAGGGACTGTGTGTTTCATACGATAGAGGGTAACCACAACCTTTTGGTGGTATGTTGCCTCTGAGTTTTTACTTTAACTCCACATACAAGTCTAATATCTTACTTTTTACTCCACTACATTATGGCCAAATCTGCCCTTCCTTTTGGCTTATGTGAACATAAAACTGTAACATGTCAAAGGAAAGACATACGAAGCAAGCCCACCAATAATGGAAACTGTTCTCCTTCGGTGTTTTGTGCTTATTAACATTTGAATAGATATCAGTGTCAGACTAATTAATGACCTTCTATTATAGATTGGTGGACTGAGAGTGACACTAGAGTCTCTTCACCTAAAATGAGTTGATTAAGAAAAGAGAGTCTTGTTCCAGAAATGATAATAGGACATTAGAGCCATAATAAATCAAGCTACTTTTACTCTCCATACTTAGGCTAAGTTCATTTGAATGTAAATACTTCAGTACTTTTACTCAAGTGGAGGTCTAAAGGGAGGAACCTCTACTTTCACTGACCTGTTAGAAGTTAGAAATTAAACCACAAAAAATAATATGTTGAATAATACTTTGTGTTTTTTACACTTTTTGTTTTTTTGTAGAAATGACTACAAATGACATAGGAGTGTCCTTAACATTAAACTCTCACAAACAATACTAACACCACCCCTTCCCTTGATTCCCTGGTATTCCATCTCTATGTTACAGGCTGAATAGAGATGAGGTGGAGCAGAAAAAATAAGCTTCCACTGCAGGGATGTCAGTAGAGATTTAGGAATAGGGGGCTAAGCCTCTACTAAGGGGGTTTGAAGGCATGCTCTCCCGGGAGGATATGTCTGTTCATCATAAACTTTCAGATTAGAAATAGGCAGGAAATTTACTTAAAAATGACTGTATGGTCCAGTTAGCACCCAGTAAATCTGTTTCTTCATAGTGTATTGACCAGATCTTTTATGACTTAAATACTATATCTATCCACCTAAACAGATCACAGGTCACATAAAGATACTGAATTCAATTTATGCTATCTTCTCTTTCTTTGTGGCTACCTATCAACGAAGGAGATGGAGGAAGCATCATGATTTCAAACGAGTGCTTTTTATTGAACACAGCAGCAGTGGAGACCACCACCCAGCTCTCCTGAACAGCCAGGTTAGCAGGTAGGTCATCAATAACCATACAACTCTCATTGACGTTAGACACCAACACTACACCACTCCACTAAACAGCCCCGCAGCCCAGCACAAAATGGCCCACGCAACATATATATAGTAGAAATGTGCATCTCCATCACTGAGGTCAATGTAATGCACATCTTGATGCATTGCCAACGAGAGGAAAACATGGGAAAACGACACTAATTCTAAAAACCCAAACCTGGTCACTGTGGTGAAAGCACACCGCCACAGCAGGCATCAAACATGTTTATGTGACTTTCACATGTCATACCTGTAGTCCTGTAATGACGTTAGATGTGTGTTTTGACACGTTCTCCAAGCTTATGTCAGTGTTTGTAGTAAAGCGCTGTCTGCACCACACTCACAGAAAACTTATGAGGACAGCGTACATTTGTTATATTTGTTTTCGGCAGGTATTTATAGCTTGAACGTACTTATGTACGTGAGTTTGACGAGCTCACAATAAGCGACCCAAAACACTACTGGCAATTCTCCCCCGGCTCCTGACCAACCACTCCGGCACGAGTAAGGTCACAGACACTTTTCAGGCGCATCGTCTGTACTAGGCGCTTGCTGGAGGCTGTTGCTAGTTTATTTTCCCTGCGCATTCAGCCTTCTGATTTTTGCTTCATTAGGTGTCTGAATAGACTGCCTGATTAAAAAATACATAATCTGAAGTCAGTTTATGCTATCTTCTCTTTCTTTGTGGCTACCTATCAACAAAGGAGATGGAGGAAGCATCATGATTTCAAACGAGTGCTTTTTATTGAACACAGCAGCACTCGAGACCACCACCCAGCTCTCCTGAACAGCCAGGTTAGCAGGTAGGTCATCAATAACCATACAGCTCTCACTGACGTTAGACACCAACACTATACCACTCCACTAAACAGCCTCGAAGCCCAGCACAGAATGGCCCACGCAACATATATATAGTAGAAATGTGCATCTCCATCACTGAGGTCAACGTAATGCACATCTTGATGCATTGCCAACGATGCAATACATTAAAGATAACACTTGAAGCAACTACCAGAGCTGGCAGAAGTACACAATTCCTGTACTTAAATATAAGTACTTAAATCCTCATGTAAAAGTAGAAGTATGATGTGCATTTTTAAATCAAGTAGAAATATAAAAGCACACTAAATGTACTTGAAGTAAAAAAGTGCAAGTGTTTCTTAAAAATGAATCTGATTGTTTTACAAGGATATGTTTTTCATTGAGGTTTAGAGGGACGCATCCACAAAACTGAATATACATAATGCATTCTAAAACTGCATTCATCATTCGCTAAAATACCCTCATCTAGACCACCCAGACACATTTCATGTTTGATTTTCTTCCTAAGGCTTTGAGATGGACATTGTTGGAATGCAAAAAAATATTTTTAATTTAGCAGTCAATAGTGAATAGATAAGTAATACATAACAATAACAACAATAACAACAACTGGGGTATTCCACAAAGCAGTATTTCTCAGTTAGCCACATAGTTTAAACCCAACGATGATGACTGTCCAATAGGAAAGTGATTCAGCTCTTTTCTTATTGGACAGGCTTGACTTTGGGATTAAAGTTATCTGGCTAAGTGAAAAATCCTGCTTTGTGGAATCCCCCCAGAATACTGGATTCACAAACACAACCACCACTGCAGCACCCCCACGATAATTAGATAAATCATATACTCATTCACCACAGACACAACTTCCATCCTGAGAAGACGATAAAACTACATTAAAATCGGACTGCTAAACCTACGCTGAAGATGTACAAACCTAAAAACCACAGCTGACTGTGAAAGTGGACAGAACCAGTGAAGAGGACATGACAGTTAAAGAACTCATCTGAGAGGAAAACATGGGAAAACAACACTAATCTTAAAAACCCAAACCTGGTCACTGTGGGTGAAAGCACACCGCCACAGCAGGCATCAAACATGTTTATGTGACTTTCACATGTCATACCTGTAGTCCTGTAATGACGTTAGACGTGTGTTTTGGCATGTTCTCCAAGCTTATGTCAGTATTTGTAGTAAAGCGCTGTCTGCACCACACTCACAGAACAGCGTACATTTGTTATATTTGTTTTCGGCAGGTATTTATAGCTTGAACGTTCTTGTGATTACGTACGTGAGTTTGACAAGCTCACAGTAAACGGCCCAAAACACTACTGGCAATTCCTCCCTGGCTCCTGACCACCCACTCCGGCAATGAGCAAGGTCACGGACGCTTTTCAAGCGCATCGTCCGTACTAGACGCTTACACGAGGCTGTCGCTAGTTTATTTTGCCCGCGCGTTCAGCCGGGGGCCTTCTAGTTTTCCCTTCATTAGGTGCCTGAATAGACTGCCTGATTAAAAAATACATAATCACATAGAGAAAAAAAATATGCGTAAAAAAACTAACAGCAAACGAAAAAAGTAAACAAAAGTAGACTAAAATTATGAGTATGTTTTGAAAATGTAGTAAGCAAAAACTACAGATTTTTCTTTTGAAATGTAGTGTAATTCACTCCTATTGCGATGCAGGGCGAGTCAACATGATTGGTTAAACACAATGCGACTCAACTCAGTATGAAGGAATAAGTCGCTATGCAATTCAGTATAGTACTTTTAGATTCTATTAATTTGGTTTTTTCCTAAGCAGACAGTATATTTGTTTCTCTAATCCTGAAATATAGTAAAAATCTTTTTTTATTTTTAAACATCTTTACAAACACTTGGCTCTCTTCCAAACAGGCACTTACACAAGTTCTTAGAGGTGCCCAAAAATCTCTGGCAAAAGCTGAAATGTCACTCTATCTATAACACTAAGGCAGGACTTTACAAGCAAATTAGGTGGTGGTGTCAGTTATTGGCTTAGAACCGGCAGAGCTGTTAACCAGCAGGGCATGGAAAAAAGTTCTAGTACTTTGTCCACCAGTCTTTTTGCATGGGATGCCGCTGGTGCAAACCAGAGCTGAATTTGAGCGGGAGGGCGAGACGGATTTGATGAGAATTGGGCACTGACAGCAGAAGAGATGAGATGCTTGATGAACTGTTTAAAGAGGAGGAATCAATCTAAATGTAAAATTATTGGTCACATTTCTAAATAATAAAGGCGTAGGGCCTCTACTAATAATTATAAATAAATATAAATAAATCAGACTTTACTGATGCAAAGATGCATCCCAAGTTCATCCCAAATCATATGTGGTGCATAATGTTTTATACCAGTGCATTCATGCAAAATGGTGAATTTTAACATCACTAATATAATCAGCTTTAAACTAATAGTCCCACCTATTACAATGCACCGGCCATGCCTCCCTTATGTAATTTATTAATGCCTCTGTGCTAGCAATAATAAATTACATAATGTGGGATGCAACAATATGTAATTTGAACACAGATTATAGACAGTCTCTGTGTTTGCAACCAGATAGAGTGTGATTTTGTTCTGTAGTTGCTCTTACATGTTAGTCTCAGTGATAGAGACATAGAGACATTTGTCAGCACAAAATGTTATTTTTCTCAATTATTTAGAGCATTTACAATATTTCTCAAATGAGAATATACTTTATTAAGGTAATAACATTTCTACACTTTTAGTGTTCATTTTAGCACTATGCCAGTATATACAGTGAAACCATATATAGCTAATACTGTTACCACTGTTTTGACACTTAACAGAAATATAAAAACAACTAATCTGTGTTTTTAAGTATCTTAAAAATTCTTAACATTTTTAAAAAGTGACCTAGCTAACAAGCAACAATCTAAAAACTTGATAGCTAGCTATATGGATCACAATTTGCACAAATCTATAACTTCAAATAATGAGTTAACAAATGTAAAACACTGAGTATTTACAAACGTAGCATTTAAAGTTAACTAAGATACTTTTAAGTTTAAACTCTGCATCATTTTAACACTGCATATTATATACAGTATTTGGAATAAGGCCTAATCTTTATTTTAGTACGCTTTTAGCTAAAATCCTGTTACAACGTCACCATTACTGTGATGCTACATCGCAGAGTGATTAGCACGAAAGCCCCTCCCTCATTTCTGATATGACTGACTGAGCCAGCGTTACACTTTTCCCCAACTGTTAACAGGAGAGTATTCCTGTCTCCTGTTGTTATGTTAGACAAACTCTGGTAGCACCACTGAGGCAACAGCAGCAGCGTCTCCACTAGTTGGTACCCTGCTTAAGACAGGCCTATTGATGCCCCTGTCTCACAGGGGCTCCAGTCTCATAGTCTGATGCCACATTTGGCCTTCCTCACACAGACTTTGTACATTTCTTTTCAAAATAACCCACCCAAAGGTCAAATGATCCTAAAAAATAAATAAAAATGAATTAATAAATGAATAAAATGAAAATACAATGATATGTCAGCAATTATATTCATGTAGGCTAAGAAATTAAAGCAGATGGTAAATTATTACAGGAATAAATGGAGTGTTTATGAGTTAATATTCACACTTAATTGATTGTTGATTGCACACACAACCTTTGGAGTAAGTCGTACATTTACTCAGAAATACCTCCCTTAATACCTCACCGAATGCATGTACATATAGGCATATAAACACACAAGCTCTCTCTGCCTGAAGGTGAATGAGTTGGAAGCCAATTGTGGGGTGAAATCAAATGAAATAGCAGAAATTATCTATGCTTGGGGCAGCTCTGGGGAAATGAATTTGATGAACTCGGATAGTGGGATAACTTGGATGTTAAGTGCTGAAGCGTAGGCATACTTAAGGAATATTTAACATGGTAAATAACATCTTGTAATGCTCCGCCATCTCCCCCAGGAGTCACAGCACAGAGTCCCAGGAGAGGAAAAACAGACTGAATTGTTACCTACAGCAGCACACCCATGTTATCAAGCTTACTGACAGAAACAGGAAGCCAGAACCATGCTAAAAGGAAATTCCAAGCATAAATCTAATTTTTTACCTGAAATGTGTTGCTGATGTTCTGAAGAAAGCATGTGTTGAGCAGATACATATGTTCTACTTCTAGGCTGTGACTCACCAAACACTTCATATTTAAATCTAATTTCGTCAAGCATATACTCTGGAGAGTCTAACCTGGGAACTCTCATACGGAGATTTAGGCCATTAGAAATTAGAATTTGAATGCAGAAATCTATGTCATACCATCTCAAATTAAATTCAGAACTGAAACTGAGACTTGCAAGAGAGAAGCATAAAATGTGAAACTGAATTTTATGGCTGATGACATTCATGGCATTCATTTTCAAAATAATGTGTGGGTAAGACTTTGTAACAACTTTAGTAATGTTATTTAATAAAATATTAATTAATTAGCTGTGAACAAATCATTATTAATCAGAATGTGACAAAGCACAAATGTTCAGAAATGATCCTTGTTGATTCATGCATTTATTAATGAACAACAAATTATAACAGCAAATTACCAAAGTATATGACTTTCAAATAGAACCCTGTTTCCAAAAAAGGTGGAACTGTGCAAAAAGTATATAAAAAGAATGTACAAATGATTTAAACCATATATTTTTATAGAAAAGATAGCATTTATTGTTTTTTAAAATTTGATAACAGCAGTATGACCAATACTGTATTTCAGCCATGTCTCTTGCGTTCAGAGATTTCTCTGGATTTGCAGAATCTTTAAACATTATTATGTTAATGTGGTATTTTTAAACCCAGTCATGTTTTTGACCTGTTGGCAATTAGTCCAGTTATGTGTTTTTGTTTTCCCTGTCCCGACTTTTTTGAAACATGTTGCTGGCATCAAATTCAAAATGGACTGATATAAAAAGTCTCATTTTCAGCATGTGATTTATTGTATTTATTCTATTTTCATTTTGCACAGCATCCCAACTTTTTTAGAAACATGGCTGTAGTTAAGTAAGCTTAACATTTATGTATATGTGATAACAAAATATTTTTTACTTATGGATAAGTAAATATATAACTTGTGTGAAGTTATAGCTCCTCTTAAGAGCTTGTACAATATATATGTTTTAGTTTTAGACTAAAGATATTTCTGCAGCAGCTACTGCTTATGATTAGTTTATGTTAATGCTTATACACAGTTGAGTCACATTATAATGACCACTTCCTACTTTTGATGGCAGCAGGGCATAGCTCATGAACAAAGTCACATGTTGTGAGCTGGCTGTCTGCACACATATCCCTCATTGCTGTCATGGCTAAAATGGACGATACATGCTGATTGCCTTCCTTGGGGTTGATGGGATCTTCCAGCAAGACAGTGTGACATGACACATGGCTAGAAATGTCGGACATTGGCTGGAAGAGCATGACCAAGACTTCCAAGTAATACCCTGGTTCCTTAATTTCCCAGAACCCAATTGAAGACCTGTGGGACCACCTCGATCAATGTGTTTGCGCTATGGATCCTTTCCCACGCTCCCTCCAGCAGCTGTGGGATGCACTGTATCAGCATGGCCCCAGATACCTGTGACAACCTACCAGAACCTCACTGAGTCACTCCCAGCCTGTGTAGCTGCTGTCCCTGCTGCACACGGTGGTTACTCTGGATATTATCATAATAATGTGACTCGACTGTGTAATTAGTTCATGAAGCTGGAGCAATGTGTTGTTTTTAGTTTCTGAACTTATCTGGAGAAGTCTCTCCAGTTGATCTTTGGAGTTTGTCACTTTCCGAATGTTTGAGACAGAAAAATTGAGGCTAAAATTATACAGGCTATCACATCTGGTAGCAGAAGGAGAAGAGGTGGAGAGACACTGCCAAATAAGTGCAGGAACTACAACAGCTTGTTGCTCTATTGCACATGACAGGCTCTTCTCCCATACATTTTCACATGACCGCATAATGTGGGAATCATGCATGCTTTGGAATCCTCCATGTGAAAGGTGCAATGTGTGAAAATCTCCATACACGTTAATGCTTCATTTCTTGTATTTAGTGTCAGAAAAGAAAACAGGAACTATTTAGGAACTATTTAAAAAGAATTTATATATAGTTTCCACTTACTTCTAAAAGGTCTATAAGGTCTATACTAAAAGGCCTATAGCTAAAGAGTATACACTCATCTGCAAAAGAATAGCTGCACCCAGAAAGAAGTGTCAGAATGCAGTACTATTGGGAAGGAAGATAAAGGTTAACAGGAACAATAAATGATGATAAATTGAGATTGATATGGGCAATATTTATTGAGCTGCACATTCAGAAATAGGGTCTCTCAACATGGAGTTGGGCCGTCATGTTTGATAACACAACATGCATATGTCTCGACATGGAGCAAAGCTTAGATCTTTAGGTCTTAAAAAGTAATGCTTTTAATTAATTTGCCCCAATTATTTTTATAAGTTGTACACCTCATTAATTATCAGTGAATGGGATAAACCATGTAGAGCATTTATGAATGTATGTATCACAGCTTTCGGCACCACATTTTTATTGCTTTCTACGCCATGCTTTTCTGCCAAATAACACAGGCACTGCTGTTTCATAAAGCTGTATGAGATGTGAAATACATATAAAGATGATCTGAAACCACTGACCACTTCCTTATACAAAAAAGAAATCTCTCCTGATCTTTCATCTTCTCCTCCTGAAGCTTTGATCTTCACATTTGGACACCTCTTAAGATCACACCACAGGTTTTCAATAGAGCTCCAGTAAGAAGACAGGGATGTCCACTGGATATCGGGCTGGGACCAGTGGAGTAACCATTTCTATGTGGATTTGTAGGTAGCTTTGAATCACTGTCCTGCTTAAATATCAGAACAGGTCTACAAAGTAGCTAGCACCCTAACTGTAAAAGAGGTGAGCCAGCAACAAGAAGGCTGTGGGGTTCAAAATCCCAGGACTGACTTGGGCAGGGCACTTGACCACTCCAGGCGGAGCCAGTAAGTGAGTAAGCAAGTAAGTACATTTTATTTATACAGCACATCTAAACCAAAGTGCTTTCCAAGGTCAAAAATTCCCACATACTGTTTACCACTTTTACACACAACACATACATACAATAACACAGTCCGTACACAGTTCAACAGAGTAACAGCTACTGACGGCTTAATGATAAAAATGTGCAAAAACAGTCATGTGTCTAATGTCACTTGGGAGACCTTTCCAAAGTTTTGGTGCAGCAACAGCTGTAATCCTCTTTTTGTTTCAGACGTGACCGTAGAACAGTCAAAAGTGATGCATACCTGAGCAATCTTGAGGGCACGTACATACAAAGCATATCCACAACCATTTGCCAGCACAAACCCATTCAAAGCTTTAAAAACCATCAATGCTATTTTATACTGGATTCTGTAAGGCACTCAGAGCCAGCACAGGGATGCCAACATTGGAGTAATGTGCTCCCTTTTCTTCGTAGTAGTTAATAGTCTGGCTGCGATATTTTGAAGATGCACTCAAGAAATGCTTCATTATACAATTTCCTTGCACCATCATAAACACATAAACGTAACCAGTTTCCGCCTGCTGGTAGAGGACATAAAGTTTGACCTTATCATTATTATATTGAAAATAATAATCGTATTATTGATTTTTTTTTTTATTTGATAGAGTTTATGATGCCATCCTAACAAGCTCAAAAATGTTTGTTGCCTAATAGCTCATTTTATGCCTCATCTGATCACAGACCTTGGGACCACAAAGTTCTGGACAGTTTTAACAAACTCTGGGCACTTGTCTTCCTTCAAGCACACCTTCTAAAAAGCCTGCTGACATGCGAGTGGCATAAAATTCTAAATGCAGTCTCTAAAGAAAAATGCTTCGAACTCCTGGCCTTGAACATGTGCCAAAGACAGAATAATTCATTTGTTATGGTGGGGAACTACAGGCCTCCATCTGCTCTTCCTTCTGCAATTGACGATATGGCTGAACTTTTATCTCTCTGTACTGTTACAGAAATGCGATGAAGAAATTTAATAGCATAGCTCAATAAGAGGTCTTTGGTACATGGAGCTGACATACTGTGAACCCCAAACATGGTTGTCTCCTCCTTACAATACAAATCCTGCATTTGCAAATGAGGTTGGTAAAAAGGGCTGATTCCAATATCCTAAACTGTTAGGCAACATTTACGTAACTCAATACATAAATTATGTCTTTCATTAAGATTTGCTCAATTAATATTTACACAACCACAATTTCCATACACCAGCTCACATTCTAGCCCAGTAAAACAATGTTAAAGGAGCTACAGCAATGGCAGACTATGTTCCGAAATCTACATTTCCAGGCAGGGAAGGCCATGTTGGCAGTTTACATGCCCTTTCCAAGCACCCCAACTGGTTGTGGCATGGTTGTTGTTCACCTTTCAACAAGACTGAAATTGGCTTCCTGTTCACCAGCTTCTTAATCTAATGACCTTTTCCACCCTAACCCCAACTAAATAAGATGACGACCTAGATTATTCACACTATGAAGCTTTCTGTACACTCACAAATAGTATAGCTGCACAAATAGTTGCACCCAGAAGGAAACTTGGTGGGTAGGTTTGACATTGTAAGACATGCAAATGATTCAAACTGCAGTGGTGTCATACCAGACTGTCATGGAGTGACTCAGAATGGCAGCGGGTCATCTTCAGTGACGAGTCCCGCTTTTGTCTTGGTAGAGATGATCAATGAATCTGTGTGTAGAGGCACCGGGGTCAGCACCAAGATGAATGGTTTGTTGTTACGCATCACATGTCCAGAAGTTTTCTATAAACTGAGGACACAACTGCATAATGTAGAGTAGTGTGTGTGATTGATTTGAAATTTTAATTTGGAGTCCTTGATTCTAAATGCTTGCACATAAGTGGAGAGTGCTGGTGCTCAAGGTTTTACATCACGGTGAGAGTTGAGATAGCCTTATGGTCAGCTGTAAAATATCATGATGTCAGTATTTCTCTACTGCAGCATCGGGAGAATGGAAGAGGCCCTTCCTCTGCCTCCTCCAGTGTGTGAATTTAGCTGTCATTGTGTGACTGAAGCTTTATTCTTTGTGACTGTGTTTTTGGCTTTCTGTGCTTTGCGTTGTGTGGGATGGGAGTCATTCTGCCTCTTTTCTTAAAACGATCTGCCTTACTGATATTGGATGAATCAATAGGTGGCATAGCTCCAGACTCCAGGCTGTAATTCTAATTCTTACCCTGACTAATACAGTGTTATCTCTCAAATGCTCTGTGGACCAATTTCGTGTTGTCTAAACAAAGCATGGAATTACTGGCAGTAATGTAGAAACACTTCTGCAGCATTTTCGTCTACATTATTTTTTAGCAGGATGACAGCTTCAGGAAGATCTGGATTTCTTAAACACAAACTTTCTACTTTGGCGAACAAAAGGAATCTTTTAGTGACAATACGTGACAGTTCTTGGATCAGCCTGTCTTTGTGAAGCTTTCTGTCCAGGTTGCCCAGCTAAACCGTCAAAGCTCTGAGCAGCCTACTTTAGCTCATGCTGTGAAGTGAAGTGTTCAAATTGCACTGAAGAAGGATGGTGATTTTATAAAACTCCCTGTGGGCCATCATGTCCTCTCTGCCCGAAGACTGATTGACTGAGCCAGTGAACTGAGGGCAACATAGAGGACAGAACTGAGCAGGCACATCAGCTTGTTTACCAAGAAGAAGCTGGTCCAGGCAGGCTCAGGAATTCTACCCATGTGAGAGACGGTATGAAGAGTTTGTAATGATACAGATTTCAAGTGTGCCATAAAATGCAAAACTGCATTCATTTTGGCACATATATAAGATATCCCGAAGGAAACTGCAGAACCTCATACACTGTTCCTTCAAGCGCAAATCACAACAGAGTTCAGTAAAACAGGCTCATCTCAAAATCCTTAACCATTTCACAACAATCTTGACCCATTAAAATTTATGTCCCTAAAATTTACACATGACAACCGAGCTTGTACAGTGCTTTAATGTAACTAAGACACCATTTAAGGTGGAACAGAAAAATCACAAAACAAAGGCCCACAATCTTTAACAAGAACCTGGACAACATTAATCCAAAGTTCGCTCTATGCATTTCACTCCAGACAGTTTCTCAAACCTTGGACAATATCGAGCAGCTTTGCCCCCTGTTTAACACTGAGAAGACTGAAGAGAGGAGCAGTTCCACCTTTATTACCATCACAACCTCAACAGTAACCTATAAGTAGCAGTAATGCTTGTGTAATTGTATCTACCTTTTGCTGGGTTGAAGCAGATGATCTAGAACTGAACGTGTTATAGTGAGTAACAACTTTAATTCACTTAGTGCTGATGCTGAGATCGAAAGCAAGTAGCTAGCATAGGTAATGTTAGCTACCACCAGGCTCCAAGTAACTAAAGTCAGCGTAACTAACTAAATTATATGTCATGCTTATTTACATTGTGGTTCATTTTATTTTCTTGTGTCTTTCTTGACATGTTGTGTGAACACTGTAGTGTCTTTGTAAACCAGTACATTAGAGGATATCTTATCAAATTATGCATAAGCTCCCCAAAAAAAGGGAAACCTGCTCACTTTCGGGCCTGTAAAACTGTGTCTGGGCATTTCTAACCCCCACCAAAATCGCGTACCTTCTATGTAGACATCAGAGAACAAAAAAAGTTTTTTTTATATTTTAAAACTACATCAAAGATAAATCCCTCTGTCTGTTCTGAGGGTCTCTCATTAGCCATTGTTTATGAAATCCATTGTGGAATATCAACTCTAGGCAGCTTGATGCGTCCTATTAAGGTAATTTTGGTGGAGACTGGGTTGAGGAATGTGTATATGCTCAAATGACTGGACATTTTCAGAATATGCTTGTAGATTCTAGAGTTTTCTTATTTTGTTGGAGACCTGGAACAGTAGGCATGGAAAAAGATCTAATTAAGGTCTTTTAAGGATGTATTTAATTAGATCTCTGTAGAATCAGGACATTTTAAATACCTAAAATCTAATGCAATCTTGATGTAGGGATTAAAAATCGTATTGAACCCAAACATGTGTAACTTTATACCTCTAAGTGTTTTCCCCTGCTGATGTTTACCAAAGATCTGGTGAACTTATAAACCTGGAAGAGGCTTAAACTGGCATATACCACTTTTCCTCTGCACAACCACAGAACTTCATTCCACAGATTAAGTTTTGCTGGCTACAGAGAATGTGTTTGCATGATAATTAAGTGTCCATTTGTGAGAGATGAGAAATTTATATTCATTTCGATTCTCTGATGTGGCACATGATCTCCAGCGGGCTACATGGACATGCTGTGTATGAATAATGTATAGTAGAGAGTAGCCTACATTAATTTCATACAGATCCAAGTGTCTGTGTCCAAAAGCACTGAGTGACAATTAAACAAGCCTCTGAACTGATGAAATATTCATAGAGCTGGAGTGGTGGCCCTCTAAGTGTGCTAGTGTTGAGACAGAATGAAAAGTCTGTGTACTCTCCTATACTCATAATCCTTTGTGCTGTGTGTGGATACAATGAGACTGACTGACCTCCACTCAGTCTCTAACCTTCAGTGAATCTAATAACACATACAGAGATTTCAGAAATAATAAAATCCCTATTTCTTCTAGTTTTATGACTGATGACCAATGACATATCATCACTGTCATAATAAAAACTCCATTTCTTCTTCTTTTTTCTTTTCACACCATTTGAAATTTGCCCTTTACACTGCGTGAACCTTTCATGATGAATGAAGTCAGGAATGCTTTATTTTTCTTCTCTTATAAAGTTGCCATTTCAGAGATATGGAGTTTTGTTACAACACTAATGGGATGATCAGATAAAAATGTGGTTCTATACTGTAACAGAAAGAACTATATAAGTTGTAATATCATAAAGAAACAATACAGCGGAGACTGAAGTAATTCGATTGTGTCAGGAAACCACTAGAGTGAGATTCTGAGCGGCACCTGCGTGAAAAGAAGAATGTGCTGCTGGAAAGTGAGGAGCGGAGCAGAACAGAGGCTGTCAGGAGCTGTTCACTTTTATATTAGAGTCCAGAGAAAGAGGCCAGTTCCATCACGGCATGCTGCCACAGAGCCAGTAACAACAACGGCAGTGATGTCTGTGAGACACATCATGGCAAGTCCGTCCCATCCCTCTCCAGCAGTCCGATTTTCACTTCATTTAACCTTAAGAATTTGTAAGTTGAAGCTAGCTTTATAGCTTCAAAGCAAGTTAATGTTAACTTGACAAACTCTGTTCAAAGTGATACGCAATATGGACAAAAGTATGTGGACAACCCTCCTGGTTACTGAGTGTGTTTCAGCCACAGCCACTGCTAACAGGTGCATAAAATAAAGCACATAGCCATACATCTCCATAGTCAAACGTTTACATTAAAATGGCCATAATAAAGGGCTAAGTGACTTTAAACGGGGCACTGTCATAGGATACCACCTTTGCCAGCTTGTGAAACTCTGTCTTTCTAGATCTGGCCCAGTCAACTCAAAGTGCTGATATTATGAAATGGAAGTGTTTAGGAGCAGCAACAGCTCAGCTGTGAAGTGGTAGGCCAAGGAAACTCACACAACATGTCTGCTGAGTGCTGAAGCAAGTAGCACATGGAAAAAAAAAAAAACAACATAAGCACAATAACTACATGTCAAAAGATTCAAGAACTACATGCCCAAGCAGCTGCACACAAGTCTAAGATCCTTGTCTGCAATGCCAACTATATGCTGGAGTGGTGTAAAGCTCTCTGGACTGTGGAGTAATAGAAATATGTGCTTCGGAGTGATGAATATGCTTCTCTATTTTGTCTATTTTGCAGTCTCATGGGCAAGTCTAGGTTTGGTGGATGCCAGGAGAGCGCTAGTGCGCTCAGAACGCTCAGAATTCCAATTGTGTCAGCACGTTTGGTGGAGGAGGGATAATGGTCTGGGGCTGGGGTTTTTGTTGGAGTTTGCTCCTCTTAGTTGCAGTAAAGGGTAATGTGAATGCAACAGCGTACAAGGACATTTTAGACAATCGTATGCTTTCAACTTCATGGTCCTTTCCTGTTCCAGCATGACCGTGCC
This sequence comes from Semaprochilodus insignis, assembly GCA_034552555.1. Lineage (NCBI taxonomy): Eukaryota > Metazoa > Chordata > Actinopteri > Characiformes > Prochilodontidae > Semaprochilodus > Semaprochilodus insignis. The sequence continues at coordinate 9,191,888 of CM067478.1, forward strand.
CCTGTGCACAAAGTGAGCTCCATAAAGACATGGTTCGACAAGCATTATGTGGAAAAACTCCAGTGGCCTGCATGGAGCCCTGACATTAACCCCACTGAACCCCTTTGGGATGAAATGGTATTTTCATTGCAAGCCAGGCTTTTACAACCAGCATAGTACCCGACTTCACAAATGCTCTTGTGACAGACACACTGAATAATCTTTTGTAAATTCTTCCCAGACAGTGGGTGCTAACATTAGCTGAGACCTAGCTGTCACATTTGGGTCTCTTGCTTTTAATGGATTTTGCCATGCAATAGTTAAAGTGGAATTTAAAACACATATAGGTATTATTTTTTTTGCATATTATTAATCAGTGATCTTAGGAGAGTTACAGCCACAAAGTAACTTATTAGAGACACTATCAGAGCGTTATCCAGTTTCCATTTGGTGATAAGCAGATTTGGACAGAATTCTAATGAGCTGTAGTCAGAGCTGAGTAGAGTTTAAAGGTGACCTAAGATCATCAGACAAAAAATAACATATAATAGCATGTAATACCTCCACAAGCACGAATAACAGCTGTGATTCGATTTGGCATGGGCTGGACAAGTTTCTGAATGCAGGCCACATCAATGTTCAGTCATTCTTGGATCAAAGAATTCGTAGTTGGTCCAGATTTGGTGGAAGCCTTCCATGGCACATTTCTGAGGAGAATTTCCTGTAGACTCCAATTTGTGCCACTGCCAGTAGACCCAAATGACCGTACGCTTCCATACACCTGCAAATTCAGCTACTTCCTTCACACTATGGCCTTTGGCACGCCCAAATGCCCCAAATCACTCCTTTTAGCCAATCATAAACTTTATCTGCTTTGGACCCATTTTCCACACACTGAACGAGACATTTACTGAGCTGTACCACCTCTTCTCAGTCTATAAATCCTGTGGCACACCCTGCAGTTATTTACAGCCTCATCATCCTTGTACAATGCCATCTGCAGGAGCCTGAAGTTACTACCACCTTAAACGCACAAGGTGACACATTTTTTTTCTTTTCCAGTTTTTCCCTTTCCTTTAATGTGTTAGGTAGCTTTCTGTGTATGTAAGTGGTCTGCAAAGTTATAAAGCACAAAGTACACGGCAGAGGCAGAAACTTTCCCACAGAAACCACTTTTCTCTGCTGCCTGTAACGACTTGGTATTCCAGCCCTTGTTAAAGGTGACGTCATCCCATAAACACAACACTTACTTGCTGCCTAAGGGCAGAACTTTTAGCAGGATGCTGATCTGGCGGTTAACCAGTCAGATCAGAGCGGGCGAACTGACCCGTCACAGCACACTGGACTCATTGTGAGGGGGGACTTAAAGATACAGGAGCTCTAACAGAGCGTTTCAGTGACAGATAGACAGTGAATGCAGATGTACAATGTGAGATGATGAATATGTTTATGGAGCATTAAAACTATTTTAGTAGACCCCACAAATAAAAATATTAACAACAGCCCTTTGAAATGTTACACCTGATTAAAGCAGTACTAACAACCTCTCACTCCTACTTTTAATGCCAACTGTTAACAATGACAGTTCACACCTCTAAAGATTTCTGCAGAACCTGTATCATCCCACTCTCTCACTCCTTCTCTCGCCTCCTCTCTCCTCCCTTTCTCTCATGCAATAGCATTGTGTCCCCTTGCCAGGTTTTGTTTCAAGTCTTCTCTCCACTCCACTGACGGTCGCAACGCCTCCCTGAGCCTACACCCTGCTGTGCTGAACTGGCACACTGCCATACTCATACACACGGTTTCACGTGCACACGTCTCAGCATTGTGTGCATATGTGTATTTGTCTCAAACAGGCATCTGATCTCAGTCTAGGCTGCACAAACACACAACAGACGTCAGAGCACATCTGAGACATAACATGCTCACTTCGTCTGACGTTAGAGCAGAGGTAGGAGGTGGGTATAGGATATAGGAAGAACGGGCATGTCCTAAGGGCCAACATGTTTTTGCTAAAGAGTAATGGAGGGAGAGACAGATGGGGCATAGGGGATTAAAAATGACATAATTGATGAGTATGTCATTACTGTCATATCAAAACCCACATAACTAATTTTTCACACAATTTGAAAATGGTAATGCCACTTAGAAATGATCCATAGAAATGATCCATGAATCCACAGAAATGATCCACTATTTGGAATAAAATCTCTTAATATACATATTTTAAAAGGTCTATATTCTATATTTGTTATGCATTATGTTTGCATGAGGTTCATTTTTGACATTTGTGTAACATTCATCCTCTCTTTATCCCTTAAAATTGTTACTGTGCGTTAAAGCCAAATGTAAGTAAATGAACACAAATTTGATTGGGTGGCCTGCATTGTGCCTGCATTGTGTGAAAAAAGCAGTTTAGACTAAAAGACTCCTTATAACATAAATGGGCATGTTTAATCTGCTATAGGCTACAGCAGTGAATATATGTAAAATATATTGGTTTTTGTGACATCACAGACTGGTTTTGTGGGAAATGTTTTCATACTAATGTCTACATATCAACGTGTTATTGAAGTATATAATATTCAGTTTTTCATGATACAGGCCCTTTAATACATATGTTAAAACCCAGTCCTCCCAAGATATCCACTCAATGGCCACTTCATTAGATAGACCTCCTTGTTTCTACACTTATTGTGCATTTAATCAGCCCCACCTACCTGATAGGGGCACTTTGTAGTTCTTCAATTACAGACTATAGTCCGTTTGATTTGCTGCATATTTTGTTATCATTTTTTTTACCCTGTTCTTCAGTGGTCAGCACCTCCACAGGCCCACCACAGAGTAGGTATTATGTGGGTGGTGGATCATTATCAGCACTGCAGTCACACTGACAACACTGTGACACTGACAACCACTCACTGTCCACACTACCAGACAATCTTACCTTGTTGATTCACCTTGTAGATATAAGGTCAGTTTTTATCGATAATGGTAAAATAGTGATGAATAATACCAATTTGGTACATTTCTCTAGAACTGAGCACTTCACATCAAGCCACTCTGAATGACATTGTTTACATTGTTTGAATTATACAGGAATTTAGAAAAAATGATGGAATTGCCCTTTTCTGTTTTATTCAAATCTAGCTTTCAGTAGTCTGTAGTCTGTTTTCTTGTCGTAGAGATGTGATTATGTGTCAGTCACATTGTAATTGGCTTTGGAAAAGGCAGTGCATGATTCCATGGAAACAGTTCATGTAGCCTATGCAGATCAGAGGATGAGGAGTAAGGATGTTAGCTGCAGTCCATAATGAGTGCAGCAAAGTAATGGAAAATGGCCAGAAATGGTTCATTAGAAATTGTTCATAGATGATGTGTTACTATTTTATAAATAATATCACTATGTCCTGGCAGTTTGACTGTACAGCACCCACTGAAGCTCTGCTATATTATCTGTCTGTAGCAGCATTAAGCAGTATGGATATTAAATGGCGCTTTAGCACCGGTTCTAGGTAATGCAAACATGCATTTGAATGCAAACATTTTTATACATGGTTCAATGGTACTTGTGTGTAATGGATGGAAAACTTGTAAGTGTTTCTTGTAAAGTGCCCATATCCTTTTTTTCTTGTATTTTATTTTTCCCTTGAGGAATACCTACAACAGTTCTGCTGTTTAATGTGCCAAAAAATAATAAATCATTTAAAAATGACTTTAAAATGTGCTGCTGCATGATTTCCATATATGGCTGTATGATGATAAGGTGTCTCTACAAAACGGAGCATGTGAATCTATTTCAGCTATTCAATCATGGATGGGTTGGTGTTATGGTGATTGGCAAAAAACCCAAATAGTTGAAGAATGGTCACACCCTTTCTGCAAAGATTGCTTACTATATGGACAGAATAGTGCATTTTAAACATTAGCATCATTTACATACTACTTCAGTTCCTTTATTTCAAAAGGCAAGGGCAATTATAATATACCACAATACCATTTTCTATCATATGAAACCTTTAAAGACTTTTTTAGTTTTTTAAATGCCTCTATTTAGCACCAAAAGGGGTTTTGTTAGTTTCAAAGAGCGCTATTGGTTGGATTAGAACTACATTCATCATCAAAAGAATAGTACCACTCAGAAGGAAGTGTCAGATTGCAATGCTATTGGGAAGGAAGATAAAGGTTACCAGGAACAATAAATAATTATACATTTAGACTGACATGGGCAATATTTATAGAGATACACATACAGAAGTAGTGTCTCTCAGTATGGCATTGGGCAACCATGTTTGCTAATACAACATGCCAGACGTCTCAGCATGGAGTTGTAGAGGTTACTGATGGTGTCCTGCGTTAATCCATCGCATTCACCTTGAATATTCTCACACAGTTCCTGCAGATTTTGTGGTAGGGGTGGAGGTGGAGTGACACCAGACCTTCTGGACACGTGACACATGAAAACAAGCCTTTTATCTTGGTGCTGACGGCAGTGCCTCCACACACGGATTCGTTGATCGTCTCCACCAAGACAAAAGCGTCACTTATCAATGAAGATGACCCGCCATTCTGAGTCACTCCATGACAGCCTGGGAGGACACCATTGCAGTCTTTGGTGACGCTGACATGGTGTTAAGGGCAGTCATTGTATCAGTCTGTCTGAATATAGTCCTGCATTGGGTAGCTGTCTGCCAGTAGTGCTGGCACTAACAGGATGACTCATGAAGGGTATCACTGCTGAATGTCTGCAATTCTGGCTGTTGGGGCAGTATGAGCATGTCGGACAATTCATCGGTTGTCTCTCTCCATGGTTCATGTAGGTCTCCCAGATCTTTCATTTCACTGGTTCGTGCTTTCTTCTATCCACTGCTGCCAACAGTATGCTATGATAATATCCGCATGGCTGGTATGGCACGGAATATGTCAATAAGACCATCCCACTTCCCAGAGCCCTATGATGCGACCCCTCTTGAACTCTTCCAATTACTCGAATTTCAGACTCTTCTCTAAGGCATACTTCGCTGGCAAAGGATCCTACCAACACAACAGCATGAGTCAGAATGGAAAGCATGCACAACAGGATGACCTTATATAGTCAGTAAGGTACAGCGATAAGGCCCATCCTTGCTTACATCACATGCGCAGGCAAGTGTAAAACTTAAATCATTTGAATGTCTCATGACATGCTACTGTTGGTTGATTCCTTCGGGGTGCAACTATTTATTTGATGGAGAATGTAGTTTTGCTAAGAGTGTAAATTATTGTTCCTCTGCAGCACATTCCTTAATTCCACCTTATTCTTCCCCAGTTCTACCTGAGAGCAGGTGCTCTTTCTAAAGAACATGGAGGTGAGAGACAACCCCTCTCCTCATCTGCTGATGGACAGATGGAGGAGTAATGGGGAAAAAGCTCTCTTACTCTAGCATACTCATGTGTACATTTAATATTCCATGGCCATGGCCATGAGAATTAGGCATGTTTCAGCTGGACTCAGCACTGTTGTTTTTATGAATGACTGGTGCGTTTGGGGAGCAAGTAATGGCACTGAATGAGAATATGTAGCAGGCTTCGAAATCCGAGCCTGCACTGCTGCGGAGCTAGCCCAGAGCTTTGATGTTGACACATAAGCTGAGTAAGGAGAGCGCAGCCAGTAAAAATAGAAGCGCTACACGTCCAGCATGCTTTAAGGGACAGCGGAGCTCATATCCTAGATTTATGAGTGAGGGAAGCAGAAGTTTGAATCCCTTTGGTAAACATACAGCTCAGGTTAGACCAGCCTGTCGACCCTCATGAAGGCTTCCAATCCTGAAGAATCTCTCCATGGCATCTGCCCACGGCCATATCAGTGTGCTCTGAACACTGGACTTCCCACACTGCAATCAGGCGGAGAGAGGAAGAGAGAGCTTATTGAACCCAATTATGATAAAGCTGTATTACTTTCAATTAGCAGTGAGTTAGTGGCATTAGGCTAAATGATGTTTAGGGCAAATTGGAGTGAAATTAATGTATTTGAGGCTAAGCGAGTATTGGCCTGAGGAAAGTGATGACTACCAATGAAGGAGCGAGAAAAAAACAGAGAGAAATGAAATACAATGCAGCTGACAGCTGTCTAACGGCCCATTGCTGTGCTCTACTTTGCAGTCCTATGATCAGTGTGGTGCAGCCCCTTTAAACTATGTGAGAATGGGGTCGCTGATATTTTATTTCTGAGGAACTGTGAAGTTGGGTAAGTAGGTCTCTGTTTGAAGATTTCAAATCTACACGGAGTCTTCAAAAGCAGCTATGGACAGCTAATGGTACACTATTGTGAAAACAAAGGTGTCTTTTTTGAGTTGTGCCCTAGAAGAACCACCAAAGAACCCTAACAAACCTTTCAGCTGAGGTTTCTGAGGTTCTTCTGTGGCATCGCTCCAGAGAGCCCTTTTTGGCAAGTTTATTTTTAATGTGTAACTAGGGCGCAAAATACACAGGGACACTCAGGCGCCATTAAACTGAACTCATCTAACCCCCTTTCCCTCTTTTTATCGTTTCATGAGGGTCTACTCCCCATCTTGTTCTCTCTCTCTCTCTCTTTCTCTCCCCTTCCCTGCCTAGTTCCGTGTCCGCCTTTGTGCTCTTGGTCTCTGATCTCGTCCTTGACATCAGTCGCCATAAGTCACAATCAAAGTCTCATGCTGATGACGCGTAGCTCAGCAGAGGACCCTGAGAACAGAACCTATCCATCACACTGTTCGTCCAGCACACAGCCCAGGACACGCAACATGGCTGCCGGCAGCACTGACCAACAGTTTTCAGTTACTGTTCGCTCAAGCAGATGAAGCAGATGTACAAACACCTTTCCCAGAACAGACTCCACTCACAGTCAAATTTTATTACTTGATCACAAATGAGCTCTTTGTTTCAATAAGAACAGAAACCACCACTATGTAAACTGTTATTGCATTTCTGCTGGCCTTATGATAAGCAATTAATTGACCCATGCATATCTGGTCCACAAATGATCTGTCTTTTATTCCATACGGAATGTTGGCCAAGCTTCCATTGAACCTAATGAAAAACTGTAGTACATAACTATATTTAAAGTTTTTTGTTAATTGCAAATGATATTACTTTTTGTATACACTGCTATGCAAAAGTCAGAGACCAGCCTTCATTTATTCAAGAAAACTATGCAAAAGCCTCCACAACTAAGTATCAGCTTCTTAGTGCCTTTACTGCATCTTCAATTCCTGCTTTCTCTTTTTTAAAGTCATCTGCATAGATATTTATCTACACCTCCTAAGTCTTAGAAGTTGGTTCCATTTTCTGCTTCTCACAATACAAATAACCTAATACACATTCAGATGCTGTGGAGATCTGGAATCTGGGCTAGTTTATCCCTTGTTCTGAGAACATTAACAGCCTCTTTGTTTGATTTTGCAAATGCTCTTCTTTTTTGTCTATTTTCTTTTTCTAAGTATAGGCCCTTGACAGCTATTCATTCTTTCAGACTCATAGCATTGAGTCTTCTCACAGATCTGGAGCAAGAGTGGAGCTTGATTGTTTCCTTTCTCTCAAAGATGAAAGCTTTAAAGGGGAGCTATTATCTCAGTTTCAGTGTTCATAATTTTATTTTTAGGGTCTACAGGATTAGATTTACATGCTTCAAATGTCCCTCGGAAAAAACAAAAACAATATTTCTTCATTCTGCACATCTATGCAGTATTCACACTCTCTCTGTAACACCCTGTTAGAGATCCTGTGTCTTTAAGCCCCACCTCCTGATGAGTCCAGTGTGTTTTGATTGGTCAGCTTGCCAAATCAGTTCTGACTGGTCAAATGCCAGATTAGCATCCTGCTATAATGTTCCACCCCACACTGCTGTGGCTGTTATTAGAATGGTGTCGGTTCTGCCATATCACCTTGAGCCAGCATCCCATCCTGAAATATTGGTAGTGCAAGTTGGTAGAATGCGCATTGTGTGAGGGCCATTAGCTGGGCAATAAGGGTTGTGTTATGAGATGATGCCACCTTGTAACAGAGAAAAAGGGTTGACATTCCAACAAGGTGTCTCGCTGTTGTGTACTTTGGGCTTTTTTATGTGCACAAAACACTACATAGCACAGCACAGGAAAAGGAAATACAGAAAAGCACAATTAGCCCCCTTTAAGTGCTGTTTATTTGATGATGACAGTTTTGGTGGTCTACCAGGTCTAGCATGGCTGTTAGGAGACCTATGTTCTCTTTAGGAGGCCTATATACTCCTGTTTTTCACTTATTGTACTTTGATATTTCCCCTTTCCTTGTTCAAGTGGATTAGCTGATATCTAATCCCCTCAGAAATGTCTCCTGAAAATGAATAACTTGTACTTAAAGGCCATTTTGACTGGATATTAAATAAAACAGGCAATGGTTGCTACAAAACGTGGAGCCTGGAAGGGTCTTTTTAGAACAGTCTTACCATACTTACCAAAAATCTACTACTTTTGTAATCAGTTTATTCCCACAAAGCAGCAGAATCAAATAAAGTCTAACTCACTTCCTCTGTATGCTAGCTTTTAGGATTTAAGAGTGCCCAGGTCATTTTGAGAGTGCTGAGAGCTTTTCTCTGCACCTATCACACTCATCGCAAAATGAAGGCAGAGGGAGAGGGAGTCATTATGAAATGAGGGTAATCTCAGTACAATTACAGAGGGCAGTCATTGTGACTGTTGTGTGAGCTACACAGGGCTGTGGGTAAGGGAGCATGGTGTCGAAGGGCCTTTAACTGCAATAATGGTTCATAATTAAACGAACACATCTTGGTGAAATATGCAGAGGCATGAATATTAATGTCTGCTTTTAGAGGCAAACGGTATATTTGAATAATCCGCCATCTGCCATGTCTACAGTCCATTCACTCTAGCTAATTAATGACCACGTTAACTCTTCAGAAACTAGTTTCAGACAGAGTGACACCATCATCTTATTCTTCAGTTTGTTTTTTTGACGATACAGAGACCTGCACATTCCGCTCAGGACAGACCAATTAGACAAACTAGACCCACAAATTAACCCGCCAATTTGTGAAATAACAGCCGCTAGCTATTTAAAACTACACGCAGTGCTGCCGTTACTGGACTGTAACAGGTCAAATCCAGATCAGCTTTAGGAATGGAGAATGGTAATGATAGTCTTAGAACATCAGAAGAAGGACTTTTTACAGCAAGCAAAGCAAAGTTAAATAGTAAAGTCCACAGAACTTTTCCTGTAAGAGTTCTCTCGTAATTGGAATTTAAATAGCTTAAGCTGTTGCTTGTTCGAATCAGGTTTGAAAACATTACCATATGTTTAGCTTTTAGTTTACTTTGCTTAAGTTGAAAGGTAATCTCCTGAACTATTTTTGCCTTTAATTTGTTATAATTTGCAATTTGCTTCTTGCCATCTGCAGCATATTTACTGACTTCCTTTGGTTCCACTGGTTTATTGCACGATTATTCACTAGCAGTGTCATCAGTAATAAATAGAATGTCTCTCTGAATAGCTTCAAACATTCAACCAGACATTAATTAGTCAGATTAATTAAAAAAGACAATCTTTTTACGGACAAACAGCAAGGACAGTGGTTTACAGTACCATGCCTTTACAGATAGAGATTAAACAGTCAAGGTTACTGAAGGAAAAAAGTATGTAAGATATTGTATATAGCGACTCATTTATTGGCAGCAGGCCCAATCAGACGCTTTTCTGAAGCTACTTTTCAACAGTAGCAATCCATGTATGAGATGCTTTTGCACTAGCTATTTGTATTATATAGTTTTTGAGCTATGTCAGTCGTGTAATATGTCTTTAAATGGAACACATGAAATACGTGTGTGCACTTTAGTACTGGATTGCCACGTGCACAAATTATTATTAATTTATAGTTAATTTTGTTATTTTACTATTTGTTTGTTTTTTTATTGATATGATTAAAATATTGATAAATGTTTTTATTTAGGTAACTGCAAATCAAACATTTTTTCAGGTTGTTAATGTATTGTGCTCAAATTTACACACTCTCCTACCAGACATAAGTTTGATCTGACGGATAGCCCAAGGACGAAACTGATGAAAAACAAAACTGTTGATGAAATTAGCATGCGCTCATTTTATGATCAGATTTGACCATATGCAAGTTTGATGAAGTGTGTCATTGTGCCATTGTGTTTTGGGTTGGATTTTATGAGGTTTTAAGGCAATGCAACCCACGCGAAAAAACAATTTTTTAGTATTTTGGTTGAAATGACAACAGATGGCATCAAGTGCAAAAGATTAGCTGTCACACTTCTTTGGTCTTCATCACTTGAATGGAAGATTCTATGAAATACCGCCACAGAGAGAAAGAGAGAGAGCAACACTGCTGAATTTCTTCCATTTGCCTGAGTGTGGACTGACAGAAGCTCATATCTTTTCTGATCTTTTTATAACCCTCTCCAGTCTTATGAACTTCTACAACTCTTCTATCTAGGCTCTCTGAAATCTCTTTCGATCAGGCCGCACTGCGCCTGAAACATATTTTTTTCCTCAATAAAAATATGATTGTTTAATAAAGACAACAAAAAATGTCATGCGTGTTATTGAAAAAGACAGTCTTTATTTATTATTATGACTTAGACGAAGATGAGATCACAATTTTATAATGCAGATATGCACCCTGAAATTCCTCACAACTTCGCACCAGGCTCCTATTAACAGCTCCACCAGTAATGAACAGCCATGTTCTAGGTATTTATGAAGGCATGAGGCGTTACACACTGAAAGGTAATGTGTGGTCAAGTCTGAAATTAAAATGTGCTTGAAGTTAATGAAGAGCTCTCCAGACAGCAGCTGTGTTTTAAAGAACTCCCGCACCGCCGGGCGGGCTCAGTATGGCTAATGCATCTTCAGAGCAGCCATTACATAGCCATAAATCAATTAACAACCTTTAACATTAATTATAGTTCATAAAGGAAAACTCCTCCTGTAGCTGTCTTTTAAATGCCACCAGAACCATGCCCACATATCCCATCATCCCCTGCTTCCTGGCATCAGCACATTCTCACATAATGGGTTGTGAAAGACCGATATCCAGCGGATATACACCATTACACTCCATTACAGTACCGGCCCTCAGCATGCATGTGTGTGCGTGTGCGTGTGTGTGTGTGTGTATGTGTGTGTGGCTGGCTGCCGTTTTCTTGCTCCAAATTAAAAAGAAACAACAAACCAGTCTTAGAGCTGTCATTGCCATGGGCGCTCTGTGGGAGAGGACAGACAGGTGTGAAACAGTAGAGAACAGTTAAAGGACAGGACATCCATCCTCCAAATCCATGCAGGTCCTGTATGAACAAAACAACACTTCTTCATCCTCTGTTTGTACCTCACAGATAACTGAGGTCTTTTCTAGGCAGCCTTTTTTTAGACATTACACAGCGCTATATCCTTACAAATCACATTATTTAAAAGACCCATATCCTACACTTTCCTTGCACTTGTTTTCTTCTCCCCATCCCTATTTTTAATGTTCGTGTGGTATTCTGTACCTAACTGTGACAACAGCATCACCTTGATTGCTAGTCAGTTGAATGCGTATTGTGCACTGGAGTGTATTGGAGGTCTTGGAAGTATAACCCATGACAACTTGGTTTCCATGTTCCCCAAAAGAGTTTGTAGTTCATTAAAGCTTTACACCCAGAACCATAAACCCTCAGTAAAAAGGAGAACAAAACTGCATCACTGACCTGAAGATCAATATCAGCCTGTTATTTCTATTCATACTGTATAGTATCTGATCACATAGTTTTCCTTGATGTAACTTAACATGAGGATGCAACTCAAACTGCTTAGTTGAGTCAAAAATTCTCTTTCAGCCCTGTTTTTTAGAACCCACTAGCCAGGACTCTTTCCATCTCACCCAAAAATTCTACTACACATTTTTACCTTTGGGTACTCTTTTATGGATGGCTATGGCATCGCCGGGGTTTGATCTCACTCTATAGCTTAGGCCATTTAGCAACACCTGAGGTAACTCAGATTTGGTCTGCATAAATGTTTAATACGCTGAAGAAAATTTTTGTTGTTTTAATTTTTTAGTGAGCATGGGCATATGTGGGGCAACTGACTAATACTTCATCCCAACACCAGGAGATTGTGAGTTTGAATCCCAGCAATGCCACAGCTGTCCATATCTGGAAGTCCAAGATGAGGAATATGCCTGAGGGGACTGTGTGATGGAAAGCCAGCTGGGGGTTCAGTAAAAAATGAATATTCTATTTTTTTATCTAGCTGAGATGCAGATCTGAAAACAGTAACTGGGTGCATTTTTAAAACTAAGAAGTTTGAGCTAGGTGAACTCCTATTGTCCTCAAGCTTAGCGAGTTAACCCAAGAAAATCCATGTAATCAGTCACTATATAATTAAGTCGAACTGACTACTCACTTTTTACAGTGCACTGTTGGACCCAAGCTATCCAAGTTAACATGAGCTTCACCTGCTTTCCCTTTTTCTCCCCTTCTAAGCAGGTTACCTCTCCCACTATGATATGGGTCAGATCACTCTTATACCTTAGGTCAGAGTTTTTTTTAAACCAGCCCTCAGCTCCCCAGACAGTTCACATTGTTGCTCTACCATTATACATTGTAAGTCAGGTTATAGCTAAAATGTGGACTTGTCTGGGGGGTCTAAGGACCGATTTGAAGACCTACGCCTTAGGTGATATAAGAACAGAACAAGAAGCGTCTAATACTAATACAACATTACAGTCAAAGCCATCATAGGCAACACAGTTGAATGGTACCATTATCATATAATTTTTAGTTAAGATTGTTAGTTTATTGGTTTCCTTCCATAGGTTTCTTATTCCTCCTTTCCTTGGATCAGATTGCATCACTTAGGAACTAGAAAACACAACAGGATCTGCACTTTTACTCCTACAGTGACACAACATCACAAGAGGTAAGTAAACTTCAGGTTTTATAATCTCCATTATTCTTACATGTATTCACCCTTACAGTCTTCAGCAGTGTCTTGTATAAACAGTCTTGTATTAAAAACATCTCAGTTATTAGATATCATCACACAATCCAGACATAATGAATTTATACATGACCGTTATACATGAAGCTCTTATTAAGGCACTTACTCCAGAATATAGCCTTTATCTGCTAAGTATGAAAAATTCTTCATCACTCTTTCTTAACAGGTTATTGTAGCTCACTATTGGCATTGCAGCACAAATACTGCAACACTTTCAATATGTTGCTGCTCATGTTGTTTGGTTCCAAGAAATCTGCTTACATCAACCCCTTTTCCAGCAGGTGCATTGGCAAGCTATTTCATTATGTATTCAGTTCAAAGTTTTGATTTTGACAAGAACAAGGCCACCCCCAACCCCAATCCCAACCCCAAAAAACCTTCTCTATGTCTTCGACTCTGGCCTTTCTTTTTTTTTAACCTGAAACTTTCCTCTTCTTACCGTTCCTTGTTTATCCATTATGTTTAATTTGCCTATGATTATACACACTTAATTTATTTATATTCTGCATTCATGCTTTGTTTTTATGATTCCTCTGTTGTATATTATTTTTCTACTGTTGTGTGTTGGTACACTTCACCCACTTGTGAAGTGTCCTTGGGTATGATAAAGGAGCTATACAAGTTAAACATATTATTAATATTATCATTTTCCAAAATCTTATTCATCCCTTAGAATTAAACAGCCTATTTATATTATTGTGTCTTTAAAACGGACATGTGTAAATTTGTTCTGTCCTAATTGGATGCCCTGTATTGTGCCTCATTCAAAAAGAAGTTCAGGCTGAAACGCTGCTTCTAACTTTGGAGTGAGTGGAGATGGTTAAACTTTACCTGAATAGGCAGATATTGTGTGAATCAGTGGTTGTATTCGAAACGGCACACTATTATACTGCATACTGCATACTACAGTGGTATGTACTGCATACTGTATACGCCCCCTATGTGTACAGTACAGTAACAAGTTCTGACCTACAGTGTAGTATACTAATACAGTCACATGACCAGTTTCCTCACATTTACCTCAGAGCTGTTACTACTGTATCCACTGTTTAGAGCTAGCTGCTGCTACTTGAGATACGTTTAAAGCTAGCTGCTGCTACTTGAGATACGTTTAGCCTAGCTGTTAGCTACCTTTGGCTGTTTCGCTCTAAAACTGATCCTCTAAAGTGAATTCATCTTTTATTAAACTTCAGACCTGTAAATTTAAACTTTTCTGAAGCTCATTCTGATGAAAACATACCCCACTACAACCACTATACCCACATTTATACTCGGAGCTGGCTGCCCAGTTTTGCTCCCCAGTGTTACCCGCTGCCATTTTCTCTGAAGCAGGCCGAGAGCTGGTGAGGCCAGGATGCATGATGGGATGCAGTACGCCATGAAAATAGCCCCCCTTGTATAATAGAAACTCTGACTGGAGTAGTACATCTTCCAGGGAACTTCAGTGCACTACAGACTTTTCATTTGGTGACATACTACATGCTACTTTTAGGCAGATTTAGTACACAAGTAGTATGTAGTATGCCATTTCGAATACAGCCAGTGTTTTTCTAGAGGCCTACCGCCCTGCGCTTTTTAGAACTCTACATGCCTGAGCCAACTAATCAGCTCATTAACAGCCCATTACTGGGTTAAAGTGGGTGCAGCAGGAAAGTCATTAGGAGGTGCAGGACCTCCAGGACCAGTGCTGAGAAACACAAACATATATTTGGCCTGTGATCGTAGCTTAGTTTCTGTATATGAACTGGCAAATGAAAAGTATATTTTGAATCTTTAAAATTGCTTACATACTACATTACACTCTTGTATTAAAAGCAGTTAAGGTCACTGAGAAAAAATGCATGTGAATCCCTGTATTCATTAGCTTCAGGAACTTCCTTTCTTGGCAATGATGTCAACCAGATGCTTTCTGTAGCTGTTAATCAGTGCAGTGCAGTTAGGATGTACTTTGGCCTGTTTGTGGCCCCAAACTGCTTCAGTGTGTATTTCTGAACAGCCTGCTTTAGATCATGACACAGCATTTCAGTGAGAGGGAGCTCATGACTCGCTCATGCTAAAATACAGAGTTTCTTTTTTGAATCATTGTGTTAATCCTTGCACATCCATTACAAATAACAAATCTCTTTCCTCCACTCTGTATCGCTCCGATGATGGATAAACTGAACTTTTTCATAGTGGTTGTCTGACAACTGCACTGCTAAATTGTGATACTTCCTTGCTTAAGCAGATGAGTTCTGCTTAGCCTTTTCCATTCACGAGGGTGGACAATGAGGAATAAATCCACAGTGAGGCAGAAAACAGAACAGAGAGAGAGAGAGAGAGAGAGAGAGAGAGAGAGAGAGAGAGAGAGAGCTTTTATTTAAGTATTATTTAAGGAAAAGACTTGCAAATGGGGCAGTCAGTTATTGGGTGTGCATGGGTATTACAGAAGTCTTGAAATCTTGAACTTCCGTTTATTATTATTATTATTATTATTAACTTCAGAAGTCTTTAAACTGCAGTTTATTTGCACTGTAGTCCATGTAGTAACATGTAGTAACAGACAGTGGGAGAAAGAGATAGCACAGTCAGAAACAAAGAGGAGGGAAGAAAGAAAGAAAAGAAGAGAAGGAGAGGGAGAAGGGGGAAATAGGAGAGGAAGGAGGAATAGGAGAGAGGGAGAAGAAAAGACAGTGCAGAGACAAAGGGAGATACAGACTGAGAGGGAGTGTGTGGTAAAAAGAGGGACAAAGAAAGGAAAAGAGTAAGAAGGAAAGAAAGAAAGACAGATGAACGAAAGAGAAGGTAGAGAGGGTTGGTGAGGAGACGGAAGGGGAGCAGAAAAAGGAGCACTAGAAAGAGTACAAAGGAGAAAGAGTGAGAAAGGAGAGAGTGTGTAAGAGGGAGACAGCTATATTGAGAGAGAAAGAAGAAAAGGGGAGAGGGAGGAGAGAGGAAGAGGAGAAAAAGTAAGAGATAAAGAAAAGGAAGAGAGAGAGAGAGGGGGAGAGAGAGAGAGAGAAAGGAGAAAAGAGGAGAGGAAGGGAGAGGGATACTCATAAAGAGTCTGTGCTGCTCTCAGTGTGCTAGAAGTGAGATCTTGTGTTTATAAGAGCCACTGAGTCCACACAGCGTGACAAACTTAATGCAGTGCACCCTCGTTCTCTTTCACTCCTCCACTCTGTCTTTCCTGTACCCACACCAGGATTCCACAGATGGCCCTGTGTCACCCATCAACAACAAAATCCATCAGAATAATGTGACATCAGTCACACACACACACACACTGCCAGTCCAGTGCTGCAGTGAACCATCTGTGAGCCAGAGTCTGATTTATTTATTCCGAGATAAGCATCTCACACACACGGTCTCCAGTCTCTTCTCTCCACCTTAGTGAGCAACAAATGGGCTGGGAGTGAAGGACTGGGTCCTCTATCTTCATCTCAACTAAAATTCTTAGTCTACCGAACAACATTTCTCTCTCCCTTTCCCTCTCCGGATGGAGGGAGACACAGAGATAAATAATCAGCATGTCTAGCTCATATTCTGAAGCCATTCAGAGCTAAAAAGATAACAGCTGTGGGACAAGAGCACTACAGCACACAGGGTCCATAACACGGGAGCAGAGAAACGCATCACATCCTTCAGCTCTAGGACAATGACCTCACAACTCACCAAACAAGCAGAAGACAAGAACAAGCTCTAACGAATAAGGGTGCCAGAGCACACAACCTAACCGCTTTCAGCTGCTTCTTTATTGTATGGCCGATTGATACAGACACTGATATTGATGTGTTGGGCTGTACTGAAAGTTGGATGAATCTTAAAGATGATACCTTTGGTGTGATTACTTCTGTGACACATAACATATTCATATAATCCTCACTCATGTTATATTTAAACTTCTTAGGTTTTGTAGTGTTATGTTAAGATTTGGATGGAGTTAATAACACAGTTAATCAATCGACTCACATTAGGGGTTACCTTTATATACAGTGTAGCTGAGCATTGTACAAAAAGAAGAGATTAAAAATATTAAATATCCATGTATTATTAAAACTATAGCAAAGGAATTAGTAGAAGCATGACCACAAACTTCATTACAAATAATATAAACAATAATAATTAATAATAAAAGTAAGCAAGTAATATAACTGAAAAGAGTAAATCCAAGAAAAAATAAGAATTATAAAAATAATAATAAAAATAGAAAATCAATAAAAAAATACCATTAAATAATAAAGTGAAAAACGTGAGTGACAAAAAATAAATAATTCAACAGAGTAAACAAATAAAAAGGGTACAATAACTCACCTTAAACCAGTTGCAGGCTGTGTGGAGGTGGTTAGAGATTAAGAGTTTAAAACAGATGGTGGGAGAAAGAGATGGGGGAAGAGAGGGGGAAAAAGAGAGACAGTGGTACAGTGGGTACCACTGTTACCTTACAGCAGAAAGGGCCAGGGTGCCTTTCAGTGTGGACTATCTGTGTGGGTCTCCTCCGGGTGCAATGGTTCCCCCCCACAGTCCAAAGACATGCAGCCAGGTAAACTGGAGATGCTAAACTGCCTCCTAGGTGTGAGTGTGTATGTCTGGGTGTCTGTCCAGGGTGTTTCCTGCCTTCCACCTATTTACTGCTAGTGAGAGTGAATGTTGTAAATTCCAACCTGCGGGTCCACTGCAGCTAAAAACTTAAATCCTTAAACGGCAAAAGGGAAAACTGTCCAATCAAGACTTTTCTTTCTCCTCATACCTATGTAGATACAGCCAAGGTAGCTTTTCCATCATTTAGAAGCTGAACTGTAAAAACAACCACTAATTAATAAGACGTGGAAGTGGAATCAACTGATAAAGTTTCCAATAGAGAGATGGGAAATTAAATGGGAGAAATTTTTTGAGAAAAACATCATTTTAGACTTTCCACGATACTGACTGTGAGTGGTAGCCTGACTAAAGTGTGTCAGATGTTAGAAATGAAAAACAGCGGCAGCTCTCTGTCAGAGCTCTTTACTGAGTCACTGAGAAATTGATATTATGTAAAAATTGTGTCAACACTGTAGCGTCCCGCTACTGGCTCGTGCAGCTGTGGACATGCAGAGGCTCATATGAGTCCCAGACTCGCAGTAAGACAGACTTAATTCTTGTAAATAGTGACAGACTGTGTGGATATTACGTGCACAACAGGGTTGATTGTTTTATTCTGTGCTGGGTGCTGGGGTTAGTTTGCAGTGTTAGTGTCTACCTTTAATCTGGTGACCTGCTTGCTTCCCATCCATGAGCATTTGTATCTTCTATTTTTCTACCCCAACACTGAAATATGCTGCTTATAAGCTAATAAAGCACATAATGTTTTTTGCAAGCTTCATATGTCGGTTTTAAATCTAGAATGGACAAAAATGTTCAGGTAATTCACCGTAAGTTTAGTGCTCATGTACTACCAGATGGATGAAGTACACAAACCATGTACTTGAGTTCAAGTAGAGACAAAATACTGCTCATGTAAAAGTAGAAGTTCCTCCTTTTAGACCCCCACTTGAGTAAAAGTACGAAAGTACACTCATCATCAAAAAAATAACTGCACACAGAAACGTGTCGAATTGCAATGCTATTGGGACCAGGAACAATAAATGATGATAAATTCTGAAGCAATATTTATTGAGCTACACATACAGAAGTAGTGTTTCCCAGAATGGCATCAGGGCGTCATGTTTGCTAACACAACATGCCAAATGTCTCGGCATGGAGTTGTAGAGGTTCCTAAGGGTGTCCTGTGATAATTCATCCCATGCAGCTTGAATATACTCACACAGTTCCTGCAGATTTTGTGGTATAGGTGGAGGTGGAGTGATACCAGGTCTTCTGGACGTGTGACGTGTAACAACAAACCATTCATCTGGAGGCTGAGCACGATGCCTCCAAACATGGATTTGTTAGTTGTCTCCACCAAGACAAAAGCTGAAGATGACTCGCTGTCACTCCATGATAGTCCGGCTCGAAACCATTGCAGTCTTTGGCCACGTTGACGTAGTTCTAAGGACAGTTGTTGTAACGGTCTGTGTGTATGTAGTCCTGCGTTGTGCAGCCGTCTGCCAATGGTGCTAGCATTAACAGGATGACTCGTGGAGGATACTGCTCGCTGAATGTCTGCAATTGTGACTGTTGGATCAGTCAGGTACAGTGATAAGGGCCATCCTTGGTTACGTCACATGGGCTGCCGAACGTGAAACTTGAATCATTTACATGTCTCACAATATCAAACCTGCCCACCAAGTTTCATTCCTGTCAGGTGATTACTTCTGGGTGCAACTATTTGTGCAACTATTCTTTTGATGATAAGTGTATTTACCTTCAAATGTACTTCAGTATGGAAAGTAAAAGTAGCATGATCATCATCAGCAGCATAATCATCAGCACAAAACACTGAAGAAGAACAGTTTCCATTAGGTAGAACCAAGCTCTGTCCAACAGGTCAAAAGGAGCTCAAAACACTGTACCCTGATTGGTGGGCTCATTTTACGCTTCTTTTGTTTTGACGTGATGTTTTTCTGCACAGATAAGTCAAAAGGAAGACAGATTTGGCCATAATGTAGCGAAGTAAAAAGCAAGATATCTACCTCTGAAATGTAGTGGAGTTAAAGTAAAAGTCCCCCAGAATGGAATTACTTCAGGAAAGTAAAGATACGTGAAATCTACTTATGTACGGTAATGAACTACAATTACTTTGTTACTGTCCATCACTGCACTGGGTAGGGTGACCAGATTTCTGAAATGAAAACTGGGTACATTGCGAGATATGTCGGTTGTTGCATTTCCATGGTGTGTCCCCGGGACATCTGGTCACCTTATGCCTAACAGAGATTAGCTTTTTCTTGGAGACATTAATGACTGTAGTTGATGGTCTACCCCTTGTAGCTACAGTGTGCCACTGGTAGGCTGTATTTCAGAACTACACTAATGGAACTACAGCCCATTGACTTTTATTATTATTATTATTATTATTATTATTAAGTAAGCTTTGATTCAACAGGTTTTTTAGTTCTTCGCTAAGCACCGGAAGAGACAGTTTATCATATTTATCTGCTACTGAAGTATTGCTTTAAGTGGTCTAGATTGTAAAGATTTTGCAGATATCAAGAACAGGGGCGCATCAATATGTTCTTTTAATAAATAAAAGGAAAAGGAAAGATGTTCTGAGATAAATAAAAAAAATATTTACGGAATGATATCAAAAAGAGATGTATTAGGACTACACAAGCCATGATAAACTGCCTTCATTTTGGAAGTGTTTTTGGTTTTGTAATTATCTTTCATGTTGGATGGTGTAACACACAGCTATGTACATAAGCTTGCACCATACATTGTCCTACTTTCTCCCTGTCCGAAACCTTAAATTCACCCTTTACAGCCACAAATCATGTTGTTTACATCAAAGTATTAGACAATCATCACTGATTCTTGGCAGGAAGACACTTTGGATGTTTACTTATTATGCTGTATATGTACCAAAACTGCAAACTGCAATGTGAGTCAAACTGGAGGAGTTTGACTCCATTCAGGGCCTCACGGCGTTGTTCTTTATGTCACTCTCTGCTGGTTCCTCCGTCGGAGCTTAGCTGCTGGATTTCTTGAGGCAAACATGCTTCAGTGTCAGAGCTTTTACCTTATAGCTCTGAAATCCCTGATTACAGTTTAAGGACCTATAGGAAGGAGGCTGTGTTTTAGCATATGCGTGCGCGTGCATGTGGGTGTCTCACAGGAGTACGGAGATAGGAAGTATTCCCTGCAGTGGTTTCTTATCTGTAATTGTGCTCTCAGACAGACACACTTGGAGTAATTAAACACCAAACATTGAATACTAATCAAAATTAATTAAACACACACATATGCTCACATATTGCTCAGCGTTCCCCTCCATGAATTAACACCCTGACAAAACAGTTAACCAGCCTGTTAAAAACAGTATTACAGCATACTGCATACATGAGATACTCTATGTGAACGCAGCACTTCTACAATCATTTTAGAGCACATAGATGTGAGACTATGAGTCTTATGCATTAGAAACTTAGCAAGGTGAACCTGCATCAGGCAAGATTTACAGCTGGGGTCTGTATAATAGTCCCAGTGACGGAGGGGTGAGAGTAACTGTGCTCCAGCCCATCAGCAAGAGCACAGACTGACACACACAAACCCACATGCTGATGTTACGTTTGTGAGGACCTCCACTGACTTCTCCGTATTACTGTAACCAAGTAACACTGCACCTAACACTATAACTTTAATTTCAGCACCGATAACCTAAATTCTTCGTATCAGAAATGTGAATATAAACAGAAAGCAGTGTAAAAATATTAATAAAAATATTTATTTATATCAAAATGAAAACGATAAAAGACAAGATACTATATCTCATTTTGTATTCTTATTCTGAAATTGATGCCTTCAACGTATTCCAAAAACGCTGGGACAGTTACACTTTCAATAACTGAAGTTGCATTCTCCAGGCCAAAGAAACTAAGGACCATCCAAAGAGTCCAGGGTCTGGCATGGATACCTTTTATATTTGTGAATGTACTATTAACACTAAAAGAAATATTCATATATTGCAGCAAAATATTGCTGCTGTTGGAAGAAAACATTGTATCACAAAACACTGAATAATAACTTTTAGAGGAGAAGTAAAAACATGCTTTACATTTAATGTTGTCAATGTAGCCACATTTATTTAATCATCATAATTTAAATTATTATTAGCCCAAATTTACACGCTATGTAGAGAACAATAGATCTGACATGGAAAACACCAAAAATGGAGATACAAGGTTTCATTCTAACAGATGCAATATGCTGTTTTCTAGACGTCTTTTCCAGAAACGTCCATGTTTAATGGAAGAATGGCAAACATTTTCTGAATCAGTTGTTGTCTTCAGTCCCCAAATGACGAAAAAGTGATAGTAGTGAAACACAATGATAAACATACTCCTGTCGCAACGTTTTTTGGAATTTGTTGCAGGCATTAAATTTGGAATAAACTTATATTTGCAAAATAAACAATAAAATTCATAAGATAGAACATCAAACATCATGTCTTTGTACTCTTTGCAATTAAATATCAGATACAAACAGAAGGTCAAATAGAATTTGCCAGACACTAATGTCTATTTTTATTTGTTCCAACTGCTTTGGAATTGAGGTTTGTAAGAGGCTTTTGATTCTTTTAGCTTTTGCAGAAAAACAGGTTTTGTTGCAGAAACCAGCAAAACGTTCTCACTTCATGTTTTCCTATCATCATGAAGGCATTTGATCCTGTTTGATCCTCTCACAAAGCACTAAAAACAAGCATGTATGCATACACACACACATACTCAAAAGGAGAGAAAACTGCACACAGGAAAAGGCCAGTGAAAAGACGGAAGAGAGAAAAAAGAGCAGGATCACATTAGCATAACCCTGAAGATGTCCTGGAACACCGTTACAGCTCACATTACACCAGAGTCCTGCATGTCCTCAGGCCTGCAGGTGAATCTCCTCAGAATGTCCCCATTACTCGTTCTCTCCAGCAGCAAAGATTACAGAGATTGTGAATTACCAATCTAAGTAAATACAGAACTGTAATGCTGCTAAACTGTATTAATGCATATGTTACAACATCGCTTACACAGCCCCTTAACTCTTATTATCTCTTCCTCTTCAAATGTGCAGCACTTTTCTGGCTGCACATTCACCTGAAAAAGAACATAAGATATCAGGTCTGAGCCTATGCTTGATTTTCATACCCACAAAAGACGATTTTAATAATTGGCAAAAACAAAACGAACGATTCTGATTACATAAGTGTAAGAAAAGATTACAGTCTTTCTGTGAATGAGGACGGTTAATTCTCAAGTCTGCCTACTTAAGGTTACCCCACCATATAATAAAAGCAATAACGAGTGTATGAATAATCTCCTGTGCTTCTTTTTAGCGGGAGCAGAACAGAAATAGCCATTAAACATTTACTTTGCTGATTTTTATTTATATTGTGACGTCTTGGCAAAGAAGGAGATGCAGGAAACATAGCGTTTTATTCAACACAGCAGCAGGAGGGACCTAATACTTGGCACTAACTGAACAGCAGAAATAGTAGACAGGTTACTAGACAATAATAGAACTTCACCAGCAACACATTTACACATCTTTCAGCTAACAACACACCTTCAATACAATATTGAAGTCTCTTACTATGAGTCTTACCGGGGGAGGCGACAACAGCAACAGAACTCCCTTTGCTGCTCTTCGATTCCTCCACCATACCGTAGATGCCAGTGAAGATGGGGCTTGAGGCCTGACCCTCGGCCAACCACGCCATCAGCGACTGCGTTGTATCGCTGGAGGCCCGCGCTGCCAGGCCACACTGCCAACAGGTCCCTGCTGGCTGGTATCCTCCAGTCAGGCTATGCTGCTAAGTGCTGCTATCCTCACCACGCAGCTCTGTCTTCTTCCAGGATTATTTTTTCCTTGCCGTTGTCCATGATCTTCCGCCTGATCTCTAAGTAGTAAGATCCCACTTCTGACACCAACGTCATGTTTTAGCATAGAAGCATAGAAAACAGGGAAAGCCTGCCACTCAGCACTAACTAAACAGCTGAGATAGGAGGCCGGTTACTGCCAACTACACAACTCTCCTTGACAGTGGAGAGTAAACCCCAACAGCCCAGCACAGAACAGCAACACCACCTTTACATATCTTTTTTAGGCTGGTTACAAATGAAGAAAAAGGTTAGTCTGTTATATATTTGGAACCCTTAGATATGTGCTCATTAAGCTGAAAACTAATTTCTACAGTCCGCTTTGATTGTAAGGAGGTGCTCGCTGAAAACACAAAGAATGTGTTGATTTGTCACTGTATCTGCAATGCAGAAGTTTTGTTCTTCTTGTACTGCACACATATGTAGCTCAAAAGTGCATGTGTCTTTCAATCAATTACTTCTGTTCCTAAGTGGCACAACTGCAACGGACCGGCCCATCCATCTGAGGAAAAGGAAATACAGATCTTGTAGCAAATAAAGTGATTGTGAAGATGTGACCAAGCAGGATTTGCTGCCTTTTTCCTTTTTGAAAGGAGCATGCAAACAATCAGACTTGTTCCGCTCAGTTCCACAGGGAAATTGTACCAAATGCATCGATATAGAACCCATGATGGCTGGATTTGTCAAGACTAGTAATCAACATGTCATGTCACTGTCACCATCTGCCACAAAAAGGGGGTTAGAGTACTATGAGATGTAGGCAAAAGAATATGTATAAAACAACATTCCTAGTCGGGAAAGCACATTGTCACTCCACACTTGGCATGAAGCACTTGACAGTTTGGCAGGTAGGAAATCCAAAGAGCACCTGAATGTGTGATAGCCTATGCTAATGTTCCCAAGCAGGCTTAATGGGGAGGGGCACCATAAATTCAATTTTGGTCCTCATACGTTTATGGTTAAGGGCTTTATGAAAATTCTAGTGCCTGTGGTCAAATACCACTGCAATAGCGTCTGGATTTAGAACAGCTTCAGTGTGGAATTCAGGACAGCCAAGCATTCATTGGTGGCAAGTGCTCTGCACAAAGGACGACAGCAATAAATCCCACCTTGTCACAACTCTGTCATTTCGTGATTTGACAGGGGAAGAAAAGATTGTTTTTTTTTTAAACACGGTTCTTTGCCCCATATATTCTACAGCCATGGCTTTGTTTCTCCATGCGAATCTGCCACCAGGTCATTGAGGCTAATGAGGACCAAATCATTGCAGATGCTGGACTGACATGCGTTTTAATGTAGTTTAATCGCTTGAGGACTGTTTCAAAACGGCATTGCAAAATAACAATAACATGCCTGAAGAACAACACACGCTTTGGCAGGCCAGCATAGTTGTTTTGCATTAAAAACAAGGTCTTTTGACACAGATCTTATTCTTGAGCTTTCTCTTGGCCTTTCAAATACAAATTATTCGGAACAAAGCCACAGGCATTACATTTATTTCTAAATTTCATTTGAACCTAAGGAAAAAAAAATACATCTCTTAAAAAAACCACATGTTCCTGAGGTAAGCCAGTCAGGAGGAGAGGCTAGTGGGAGGATCTGAAAGCCAAGGCATTTTGTTTCTTTTCCGTCTGCTCCAAGGATGTTCCAAAAAGCCACATTGGTTTAACAGTTCTGTGAAGCTCTCAGTGGTTCGTAATGATAAAAACAGAGAAAGGAGACATTCAAAGCCACCCACTGTCACTAGGAGGACACTAAAGGAGACATAAGTGAGCAATTCTCAAATTAATTTCATTGTTTGAAGTTCAGCTTCAGACCCAAACTGTTAGTTCAAGCCTCAAACACACACTGACTCCAATTTTTCCTGCTTAGTTTGTGTTAAAGAAGTGCCACAAAAAAAGAAGACATGAATAAAATGTTTGGTCTGTTATAAATTCTATACTTCAGATATGAATATATGAATTGCAGAGGGCTGAGGACAAAAACACACAATTCTGCAAAAATTGTTTACCAGGAAGAAGGAGAAGGACAGATAGGGCAGTTGAAGGCCCTTTCAATTGTTTTCAAAAAGAAAAAGATAACGGCGATCACACTTAATTAGCGCCTTCAGATTTTCTTTACGGCTGAGAAGACATGTATATGTTGATGGTATATGAGTGTGCTACAGCTAAATAAGTGTGGTAGGCAATTTAATATCCAAATATAAAATAATAATAATAATAATAATAATACACTGATGTAGAAAATGAGCACACTTTAAAACCCAATCTAAATGTGATTACTGTGGGCATTTATTAGAGCCTGGGAAAAAAAATATTGCCCAATTTAGTACAGAATCATCAGTCGGCTGAATAACAGATTTCACAGTCGAAGCAGATCCAAATATGCGAAGAAATTTTCCTGTGATTTCTACAATAACTGTGTTTGTGCTTTGCTACCTTGTGATTGCTGCCAGGGGCATTTTAAAATGACTTCCTCTGAAGTAATCTGCTATGTTTTAAGTATTAATACTGCTCTCAGTCTGGCGCTCTGTCACATTTTGCTAGAGGAACAATGAGAAGCAAGCTACCTGTAACAGCAAAGAATCAAAAGATGACTTTATAATATGCTTTTTATGCTGTAATAACGCTTTGAGCACATTTATGCATATGTTTGCACGTGAGGGGGAGGAGCACAGGGCTGTGAAGAAATTACGGAATATAGTAAATGTCTCAAGCGGATCACACCTCCTAGGTAAAGCACATCTGCTATATCTACTGTGTGAACATGGTGGTGACTAACTCACATTCATGTTCTTCCTGCTAACAGAATGTGACAGTATCGAGTTGCTCTTACAGCCGTTAATCTTAGTATTAAAGCATGAAAATCTGCAGAGACTCAAAGTTATCTACAATACCATACCAGAGTTTCTATCACACAGAAATGAGCCTGTTCCTTCAGGCTTTTCTTCCCAAATTGTGAAAGAAATACACAAGGTACAAGCTTAGTTCAGTGAAAGTACATTAATAAGTTTTGTTGACTTTCAGGCATATATGAAAAGAACCCATATGCATGTCTGTGCTAATCCTTATATATGCCACGCATACTTAATCATAAACTAGTAGTTCAGCATTTCACCATTTGCATTAAACTCTACAGAGCCAAAAATATGAAGCCTTCGCAGACACAAACAGAACTTACCATGTCAACAACTTGCCCTGCCCGTCAGTGCTCTGTTGGCAGTCACATTGCTGTTATCTGTTCTAGCGTTTTAGATGAGCAAGTGACCGAAGAGGATGGCAGGCTGTCAATCACTGCCAGGATTTTCATTTACACTCTTGGTTGAGCAATGTGGAAGGTCCAACACTGCCCCCTAATGGAGAGTGAGGCACAGAGGCAAGTTGTTCAACTTGATGCACACCGACAGAAACAAAGTGTTGATCACATTTATTAGATTGTGAACTAACACAGCCTTACTATTTGATATGAAGTGTTACCCTGGTAACTGCGCTTCAAGGGGATATTCCCATGTTCACAGAAAACCATAACATACCGCCACCCACTGGCTTCTCTCACAACAGCACACAACTGCTAGATCGGACAAGTGAAGGTGATTTCTCACAGCACTTTCAGACACATATTTATTATTAACGAGAGCCTTTCACAACTGAATGTGCCCTAAATATTATCTCTTGGATGTTACAACTTATCTTCAAATTTCAGATCTTTCAGTTCTATATTTTCTCTTAGGGCTCCTGTTCTTCTCTTAACGTGTGTCAAATAAAAGGTTACAGAACTTTTTTCGAAATGCCTGAACCACAGCCCTTGATACAGTTCTGCAGACTCAAAAGCTTTTGGCATAGCATCTAAGGATGCAACCATTTGGGAATAGGTAGTTCTTTGAGGTGTAATCTTTCAAGCACTTTCTTTCAGCCTTCAAAAGGAATTTTACAGATTCTGGACACATGTTCAGGACGGTAATGTCTCTCTTCATCCTTATCTTGCAAAGCATCACATGCCAGTCTTGAAGCTTCTCTTAAAACACCTGGTTAGTACTGACCACTGGACCAATTATGGTGTGCAGATTCTGCTATCCTTACATTCTTCATTTGCTCATGTAGTTGGACAGCTCTTTGTCCAGGTTTTGGGCAAAGCGGTGGTTGAGGAAGAGGAGCTGGCCATGAGGAAGGAGTCTCTGAAGCATTGCATCCACCCGGTCGCTTTTTAGCAGTACCTGAGGATGACAGCTCCATTAGCTACCGAAAAAAAGGGGTCTTGGAAGGAGAAGTCAAAGAAGTGATGAGGACAATGACAGAAATTAAGAAAAAGCCAGTGGAATATACAGCTCTGATTTATAGCAGTAGTGAGATTTCCCGGAAAAAAAATAATAAATTAAACAGATATTAAATAAGAGGGCATATCACAATACTTAGACATTGTTACATAGCAAAAAAAAAAAAAAGGAAAAAAAAAACCCTTTTCAGTATGTGCTTTTAACAGTAGCTTGAAAAAGAACATTTTCTAATTATTTAAGTAAAACCTCTTCACACTAAACACCTTGACAAACGCACAGCACAATGTTTTAGTAAATACACTGTACACTTTTCATCAAAAGAAGAGTTGCACAAATAGTTACACCCAGAAGGAATCAACCGACAGGAATGAAACTTGGTGGGTAGGTTTGACAATGTGATGCCTTCCATAAGTCATCCTGTTTGTGCCACCATCGTTGGCATATGGCTACACAATTCAGGACTTCCTGCATGCAGACCGTTACGACGACTGCCCTTAACACCACCAAGGACTGCAATGGTATCATGCCAGACTGTCATAGAGTCACTTAGAATGGCAGTGGGCCATCTTCAGTGACAAGTCCCGCTTTTGTCTCATTACATGTCCAGAAGGCCACGGTGGATACATTAGGAACCTCTACAAGCTGAGACGTCTGGCGTGTTACATTAACAAACATGGCAGCCCGACGCCATACTGAGACACACTACTTCTGTATGTGTAACTCAATAAATATTGCCTATATCAGTCTAAATTTATCATCATTTGTTATTCCCGGTGACCTTTATCTTAATCCAAATAGCATTGCGATCTGACACTTCCTTCTGGGTGCAACTGTTCTTTTGGTGATTTGTTTTATGTTAACAAAATTTTACCAACTTCATTTTAAACAAAATGAAACAAAAGTTGCAAAAGAAGATCCCTCTTTACAGGGCACTGCATTTCAGATACAAGCCTGTATAAGACTGCATCTGTAAGACTGTAATGTTATATCTGTAAGACTTCAAACACATTCTTAAGTCAATTTTATTCCAAGATCAGGCTATGTTGCTTTGTTGAGTCAAATGTCTCTGCTAAGAGCTGTGTTACTCAGAGGGGAGTATCTGAGGTCAGGTGAAAGCAGTCAGGCCCTCTGCTATCTGCTCTCCTTAAGGCCAGTTTCCCAAGACAGCTCATACACCTAAACAACATTAACATTCTGGTAGCTGCTGCCTCTCACACAACACACACACACACACTGACTCACACCTACCTCACTGCCAGTTCCCAGCAGGCGTAGCTCCTCCAGGCAGTGGCGGGCGAGGTTACGCAGGGTTCCCTCTGCCAGCAGTAGGTTCTCGTGTGGCTGGCACACCAGAGTGAAGGCTAGAGCCTGCACCCCGAGCCATAGCGCAATGCTCGGCGCTGCAAATGGCTCCCCACGGCCCAAAGACAGCACGCCACACTCAGCCTCACCCAGAGCCACGGCCTCCTCGCCCAGCACGGCCTCCACACAACCGCTGCCTGACGCTTCCCGGCTCAGACAAACCGCACTTCTCACTTGCCTGAGGGAGAGAGAGAGTGAAGATATGTTCTGCATGTGTTTAGGAGAGATATCGGAGTTTGTTAAATTATCAACAAAATATAAACACAATTAGCATACCCTTAGAGGAAACAATGAAATGGCAAATGTTAGTAAACTGAGCCAATGCTGTGTAAATGCCTGTATGTGTGGGAGGGTGGGTATACATACAGATACACATGTAATGCTGCAACTTACATTCAATACTAAAGCACACTTTATAATGTCCTCTAAGTTACTATTTAGGAGATTTAGGAGAATTTTCCTCCATTCATCATGAAATTTAAACAAAATATAAATGATGACCGGCATTTTCAAAGAGTGTCAAAAAGTGAAAAACAACAATATTTTGTTCATATACAAGACATGAGATTTTTTTTCATATATAGCAACTTTATTTGCATTTACACCGAATCTACTGGTTCAAAATGTCTATAGCACTATATGCTCATCATCAAAAGAACAGCTGCACCCAGAAGGAAGTATCAGATTGCAATGCTACTGAGAAGGAAGGTAAAGGTTACCAGGAACAATAAATGATTATATATTTGGACTGATATGGGCAATATTTACTTCTATAAGCTACGCATACAGAAGTAGTGTCTCTCAGTATGGTGTCAGGCAGCCATGTTTGCTAACGCGACATTCCAGATATCTCAGCATGGAGTTGTAGAGGTTTCTAATGGTGTCCTGTGATAATCCATCTCATGCAGCTTGAATATTCTCACACAGTTCCTGCAGATTTTGCTGTAGGGGTGGAGGTGGAGTGACACCAGGCCTTCTGGACATGTGACGCATGACAACAAACCGTTCATCTTGGTGCTGACACACACATGAATTTGTTGGTCATCTCCACCAAGACAAATACGGCACTCGTCACTGCTGCCATTCTCGGTCAATCCATGACAGTGTGGTATGACGCCATTGCAGTTTTGGGCGACTTTGAAGTGGTGTTAGGGGCAGTCGTTGTAACAGTCTGCGTGCATGTAGTCCTGCGTTGTGCAGCTGTCTGCGAACAATGCTGGCACAAACAGGATGACTCATGGAGGGTATCACTACTCATTGAATGTCCACGACCATGACTGTTGGTTTAGTCAGGTCAGTCCGATAAGGTCCGTGCTAAGGCCCGTCCTTGCTTACGTCAAATCATTTGCAAGTCTCACGAAGTCAAACTTACCCATCAAGTTTCATTCCTGTTGGTTGCTTTGATCCGGGTGCAACTATTTGTGCAACAATTCTTTTGGTGATGAGTGTAAAATAAAAAACAAGAAACATATTTGCTGACAGTATATGTATAAAGATATATGTAAAGTGGTGTACAGTGTGTACAAAACACATCTTTGATTTTTTTCTCTTCATTCACATTATTACTGGTATTGAAGGAAATCCACCATTTTTTCCTCCACATTTGGCATAAAGTGTTCTGATGCGAAATGGTGCTTTATTGAAAAACTCAAGACATTTTTGCAGTGGTGGTGATAGGAAGCATGGGTCACAGTGTACAGCATTAATACATGCATGTAATAATACACAAGTGGCAGTGCGTACTATTTTGTCATGTAATGAATGGATTTAAAAAATAAAAACATTGGGGAAGCACATTGACACAGTCAGTCGTCAGTAGTGATTATTAAGCTGGGTCTGTACTGAATTAACCCGAGAGCAGTAGCTTGTAGAACTGGTCGAAGTGAGCTATGAACAGAAGGAAAAGATCTGTGGTGTTTCAGTGAGAATGAAATGAAGAACTGATTATTGCATCATAACCTACATTACTTAACACGGAAACCTTTTCCTTTTTTTCTTCTTTTTATGTGCCCTCAATCTGTAAATGGGAATTCACTACCACACACTGGCAAAGCATGCTGTTTGTGTGGTTTTAAGGAGGCTGACATCAATTCACTGTGCAGTAGCATTAGCCTACATGTAGCAATATTCATATTTCAGCTTTTTACCAGCCTCATAATTCTGATGTTCCAGTGATATGCAGGAGGACATGTATACAGAACAAAATGCTTTGGGTTCTGAACATATTTACTTTTTTTTCACTGAAAATCTAGCTTAGATCTGGACCCAGTGAAATACTGTCATTGCAACATGGTGCTGACTACAAAGTGACAACACAGGTCATTATTCATTCTCCACAGTCCCTCCTCTTCCCTCTTCACGTTACTTACTAGTCTAAAGAATTGTTGCATCATCAGCATCAAAATTTATCCGCTTAGTCTTTAAGAGCGTCTCCAAGCAATACAATTGTTAATCGTGGTTTTGCTTCTATTTTTGTCACTTTGTAACTTCAGTAGACACACGATACATAGACATTGTTGACAGACCGTCAAAATTGTTATCTTAACACATTCTGTTTCTAACTTTAACTAATTTGGGAACGTTGT
Organism: Semaprochilodus insignis; assembly: GCA_034552555.1. NCBI lineage: Eukaryota > Metazoa > Chordata > Actinopteri > Characiformes > Prochilodontidae > Semaprochilodus > Semaprochilodus insignis. The sequence continues at coordinate 9,223,585 of CM067478.1, forward strand.
AAACTAAAAATCATATTACATCATCTAACAAATTGTTCCTTTAAAGGCTTTGGATGTCTGGTTCATATCACCACCACTGTCAGCAACTCTGTTAAGTTTCTCCAGTTTTTCACAGCAAACCATTCTGGACGTTACGTCTTGATCTTTAATTATACAGAATTTGGGGGGAAATGGTGGAAATCCTCTTTAAGAGAGAGAGAGAGAGAGAGAGAGAAAGAGAGAGAGAGAGAGAAGTGTCCCCCGTAAAGTGAGAAAGAGAGTGGGAGAGGGAGTTTGGACAACATAACAGCAATCACCTCGCTACAACGCCAAGTTTCTCCTTCCGAGCCAGTCTTCTCCTCTCCGGGATTTCCTCAGGGCTCTCTCTGCTCAGCTCCACATCCTCCGGTCCAAAAACACGGGAGTACAGGATCCGACTCTCACCGGGAGAGAGGGCGCTCACAGGGCACACCGTGTGGATTAGAAAGCACACCACCATGTCTGGAGCCAGAAAGCCATGTTACAACGAGCACATGAACTGACGGAAAAGCAATTCATCCGTATAGCTTACTTTACTAGTCACCACAGAAGGTAACGTTAAAGTCCACAGGCAGAGTTAGCTAGCGAACATAAGCGGACAATACAGAGACATGATGTAAAACAACAACAGTTCCTTACCTCTCTTCTTACATTTGTTTTGCAATAAACTGCAGTCTGGGTAGGAAATTCACAATATGTGATTAAATAAAGCCTCTCTCTTGTATACAATCTTTGGCCTCTACTCAAATCGCCATTTCCATGTTTAGTCATGTGACCGAAGTCAGAGCTCGTGCAGTATACCGTTTGCCGCCAGATGGCGGTATAGGATTAACTCTGAAATAAGACAATGCAAATAACAGGCAGATGTTTAAGGGCAAGAGGTGTTTTCTTCTGTAATTCTTCTTAATTTCAAGATGCGGTAAACACGACAACTCAAAATACATTAATTGAATCTGACATGAAGTTAAATTAGCGGTACAAGACGGCAACAGCTGGCATGCTGGGAGTCTCTGTAGTCCCGTGTTGATTACAGTTACAGACATGCACAAACAGCGCTGAGCATCTGTGCTAAAATACAGCTATTTCTCTCTGACTTATTGAGCTCACCACGCTTAAATAATGAGTGGGGGGATTAAGAAAGCTAGAAAGTTAACACAAATCCCTTTTCTGAACTTTTTAAATATTAAATACAACTCTGAAATATTTTAAATTTCCGTTGAGCTGAGATTGCAGGACGTATGGGTACAAAAGGCCCAGCCAAAGATACTCAGTAAACGTTAAAAGTACTATAGAAGAGAAACTTTTTTTACATTTGAAAAGGGCAAAACGGACTCATTAATGATATATGTTCCCAAAGATTATCTTTATCTTTAAACAAAGCTGAAATTGGCCTATTCGCCAGTCTCTTAGTCAAATGTTTCGCCCCACCTTAAATGCTGCAGCTTGTACAGTCCTGTAATGTAATACAGAACGAGGCACTATTTAAGGTGGAACGGATTATTCGCAAAACAAACCAGAAAGTAAGCATCTATCAGGTCGGCAGCCCGCTGACTTTCTGCTACTGTTGCTCCATCCTCGGACCAGGGAGATTAACCTGTGTGGACCTAGTTAAAACCTAGTCCACCTAGCCTTTTAAAGACACAGAGAATAAATGGTAAACATAAACAAATAAACTGACACGGTTCCAGGTTCGCTACAGCTGCCTCGCTTGTATAATGAATGGCCTGCTCCAAGGCAGCCGTTGCTGCTCAACAGTTGTTCAGTTGATATGTATCCAGCTAACTGTAAAACGTTTAAACCTGGGAAAATAAATAAAATACCTAAATAAATAAATAAAACTCATTCAAACTTTAAATAGAAAATAATCAGTAAAGTTTTTTTCTATATAGGCTTTTAAGTAGAAAAATACAACATGTTAAATGTTTTAAAGAATTTAATATAACTTTTTAAAATTACAATAATATTACATTATTTAGTTAAGAATTGAATTTTTTTTTAAGTTTATTTAGTTTTCATGCAGTCTTTTAATTCTACGTTGTATTATTACCTGACTAAGATTAGTAACGCGCTGCTGATCAGGTTTTCTGAGAGGAAGATTTCAGTAGTCTGTGAGAACGACATAATAACTCAGTTCACTGTAAGAAATCATCTCCTAATGACATACTTAGCAGATCTGTTTGGTGTCTAACTATTAATGGTAAAAAAGGATCCTACAGCTGGAGCTGATATTTGCTGGTTTCTTGTTTAATTATACTTTAGCTAAGTTAGCTACGCTAGCTGTGTTACCGTTAATTAGCTAGCTAGTTAGCTAAAGTCCAGTAAAGTTTGAGGCAGTCTGGTGTTATGAGGGGTTTTGAAGATGTTTGGTCTGACATACATAGCCAGTTAATTAGCTAGCTATTTAGCTGAAGTCCAGTAAAGTTTGAGGCAGTCTGGCGTTAAGAGAATGTTAAGTCTGACATACATAGGCATCTCTGGGGCCAAATGTGCCCGCAGTCTCCCAAAACTAGTGACAGTCACAGAACTTTTAAACCTTTTCACAGTCGCTTCCTTGTTTATTCAGAAACCACAGTGTATGGCTGCATCTGAAATGGCATACTACTATACTATACAATACGCAAAACCAGTATGCAAGAATATTATGTTAGAATCTGTAGTATTCATAATACAGTACAGGTGAAAGTTCCAGATGACGTACTACATCCGGAGAGATTTTGAAGTATATTTAACTCCACTGTCTCATTCACCTAGATACAAACACACTAGAGTTACAGCGGGGTATTTAACTCCATTGTCTTGTTCGCCTAGATATATTAGTGCTAGAGTTACGGCAGGGTATTTAACTCCACCGTCTTATTCACCTAGATATAAACACACTAGAGTTACAGCAGTGTATTAAACTCCACTGCTTCATCCAGTAAGTCACTGATATTACATTATCATAATTTATTTGCCCAGTTAACAAGAGAAGGAGGCAATCAGGAAACACAATATAGTAGTGAGGAAAAAAATGTGCAGGGAAAGTAAAGTACAGAGTACTGTCCCTCAGAGAAACATAAAATACAGAAAAAAAATTAATAAATATGTATACACATATACTTACATCTACATACACAGATGATGTGATTATATTACATAATGCTAAAAGAGAGAAGAGGAGTGACCTCTACATCAGTGTACTGAATAGCAGTTCACAGGACTGCAGTATTCTGGATCGCAATTGGTTGTTTTGCAGATCACTTGGCTTTGGTGATTTGACTGCAGTGTGCAGCCTGACAGCTGGCTGAACTGCAGTGCACTGGATTACAGTAGGCTGGACTGCAGTTGACTGGATTCCAGTGGCCAGGACTGCAATACGTTGTATCGTGGTAGGTGGATTGCAGTGGGCCAGACCGTAGAGCACTTGACATCAGACTCTGGACTGCAGTTTGCAGACTCGCAGTTGGCTGATTTCCAGTTAGCTGCACTGCACTTGACTGTGCTGCAGTGGTTTTGACTGCAATGGGAAGGACTGCAGTAGGCTGTATCGCAGTGGGCAGGACTGCGGTGGGCTGAATCACAGTGGGCCTTCAGTGCTCTGGATTGCAGTTGGCTGCACTGCATCTGGTGGAACTGCAGTGAGCTGGATCACAGTGGACTTCACTGTAGTGCTGTTTAGGCAACTGACCTTCCCGGTTCTGAGCCTGTAACACAGAACCAAACATATTAACATATTTCTGGATGGTTAACACACTGACACAGCTCAGCTCACTGGGTAAGAGAACATGCTGGGAAGCAACAGAACTTTACCAACATCATTGTGTGTGATGTCTTTCTGTCCATTTGTATAGATAACAGCATGTTATACAATGTCAGAAACCACAAAAAAGTTTATTTATTTATTTATTTATTTTATTTTTAACATTCATTCATCATCTCGTCATTCCAGGCAGATATGTATTGATTGAAGGAATGCAGTTTGCATGATCCTAACTGGTGTGCATAAATTATGACTATGTTAGCTGCATTATCCTCATAGACTTGTCGTAAAAATAGTGAAACAAAAATGTCTTGGGTGCTTGACTATATTTGGGGTAAACAGGAAAACTTAAAGTAAATATGAAGTCAATTCGATCTGTCAGACCTGAGGACTGGCCCTCCTCTTCAGGTACTGTTGGTCAGGCAGGCCTGGCTGTCACCTTCATGCTCTGCTGAAGGCACGTACAAATGCTTGTTGGCCACAATGCGTCCATTATCTCTGGCACTGCCTTGGTGGCCTCCTCTGGAGAGAAGAAAGAGACAAAATAAAACAGACCAAAAAAAATCCAAAGCTTTTGGAGTGCCTGCCCTTCATCATCACCTGTAATGAGGATGTTATAAAGGATTAAAAGCAACTTAAAAAATACTTAGTTTCTTTCATATTATTGTTATCTATGATATCTGCTGTTTCCAATAACATCTACTGCTTGTAACCCCAGACTCATTCCAATCTCATTTAAATAATGGTAACTGACTGCTGGCTTTGAGGAATGTTTTTGAATTCAGTGTTGTGTAACTGCGTTTGACTAAATGGATAAGTAATCTCCATTTGTTTTAAGGCTCTTCTGGTGGTCAGTTTTGCACTGGTGATGGTTCCAAATGGAAAAAAAACTCTTTATGGAGACGCTTAACATCCAGACTATCCTCCAGGTTGTTCACATGTTTACAACCTATTTGCACAAAGAGATAAGAGGCTGAGTTACTTCAGAGAAAACAGTAATTCAGTTTGTATTTCAAGCTGGATTGCTCAGTAAAGCTTGATAACTTAGGACTTACAGCCTCTTCTCTTATTGTTTCAAATAGTGTCTTTGTAGCTGTTCATGTGTGTAAGTTAGTTGTAGCTGGTAGCTTGTCATGTGGTTCTGCTTAATGTGGTCAAGTTTGCTTCTGCGCTCAGTCTGTATTTCCTCTCTCGTCTTTGCTCGACCCACATACAACTTCTTTCCTCTCAGCAGTTTATAGTTCTTCTCATTCACAGCCTGAAAAGAACTGCACACAGTCAACACTCACACTGACCCAACACATGGAGGTAGGAGCTTTCATTAGCTGCAGTTACTTCAGACAACTAAAAAAACAGCTTTACACAGCAAATATTTTTTTTAGATTTATTTTTTTTTACTAAAAAAACTATCAAACTATCACTTTGCTGTCACACTATCACTTTAACCAGGCCACACCCCATTTGTTCACTAGCACATCCACCTTCTGAGGGTCCTCATACTTCTCCAAGTTCAAAAATCCAAAACCCCTGGACTTTCTGTTGTCATCAGTCATGACACGTACGCTCAACACGGGGCCTGGAAGAGAATTTAAATTCAGTTTATCTCTACATCTCAGGATGAGAGACACTCACCAACCTTGCCAAAGATCTCCTTTAGCTTGGCAACGTCCATGTCTTCTCCAAAGTTTTTAACGTAGACATTGGTAAAATTGTTGGTTCTGGGCTCGATCTCAGCCTCATGCTCCATTCTAGATTTGAAGTGGCTGATAAACCTTTAAAAGTATGATGATTGTTATTATCCTGTTTTAGAAAGATATTCTTCATCAGCAGTGGGTTTGAGGAAGTGTTCATATATCTGTGATCTGAATAGGTGGGCTAAACCTTGGTAGGGTGAATGGGTGAGGCCAAAATAAAGAAAAACTCTAGTCAGGCCATCAGTTTCATTACTGTTCCCTACTTACACTTTGTGGTCATTTAGCAATATCAGTGTTTAGTCTCTAAATGACTCTGTCAGCAGCTTCTTGGGTACCATACTGCAAAAGGCGTGGCCCTTAGAGTACAGATTCCAAACACACACAAATAGGACAAAATATTCCCAAAGACGGAAAAGCTGAGGGTGTGTACAAAAAGGGGATGAGCAGACTCTACTTTTTGAGAAGGCTCAGGTCTTTCAATGTGTGCTGCAAGATGTTGGAAATCTTCTACCAGTCTGTTGTTTCGGGGGCTGTCTTCTTTGCAGCAGTTTGCTGGGAAGGCAGCATCAGAGGAGCGGCTAAAAAGCTCAACAAGCTGATCAGGAAGGCTGGCTCAGTTCTGGGCTGCCCACTGGATGGTTTCGAGCTGTTGGTAGAAAGGAGGTCACTTAAGAAACTCACTGCTATCCTGGACGATACATCACACCCCCTTCATGACCTTCTGGTCAGACAGCGGAGCACTTTCAGCAACAGACTCATACAGCTCCGCTGTAACAAGGAAAGGTACAGGAGATCGTTTGTACCAACAGCGATCACACTGTACAACACCTCTTCACTGTGCCGGGACATTTTTGGACACTGAACAGTTCAGGCTAACTGAGCACCAGCTGGACATTACACATTACACTTTTCCATACTCATACCAATGTGCACTGCCACTTTGTCTATGCTTATAAGTTTGCACATTTATTTATAATATCTTCTGTACTGTTGTTTACAGTGGATAACTACCCGTTACTGTCATCTGGCTTTCTGATTGGATGGTTTTAGATGACTTGTGAATGTGGAAATACACAGCTGCACTGTTCTACTGCATAATATTTATGATTTATGCTTTTATTATTGTACATACACTCTTCATGGTAATCATACTTTCAAGGCATTATACTTAAATAGTCACTATATTTTCATTGCATACCTGTTAGACTTTCATAACAGTTTTTAATTCCATCTTATTATTATTATTAGAGTACTTCCTTTTCTTCTTCTCTTTTATTTATGAACATATTCTATTATTGCATTATTGTTCTTTACTGTACTTGGACTGCTGCAATACGTGACTTTCCCTCTGGGGTTAATAAAGTGATCTATCTATCTATCTATCTATCTATCTATCTATCTATCTGTTATACAAAGTTTTGCTATCGATAGACTTATCCAAGTTCTTGATGAAAACGTTGCCAACATCACTGTTCCTCAGCGAGGAACCAGGCATGCTCTTTGATCACAGTGAAGTTCATGGTGTATATTTATGAAGACAGACAGACAGACAAAATAGTGCCCTAAGAAAACTTTTCCAACCATTTCACACCAAACCACATAGGCTAATAGTAAGGATCTGGGTTTCTACTGTATAAAAATAAATTCAGATTATGCAAATCATTAAATTAACCAACCTCATGTTATTATTTGTTTACTGAGAACAAAGCATGGAAAGGAAAGAAATGATTACTCCACTAGGGGGTGCTATTAGCTCTCTAGTAAAATAGGATCCCTCAAACTCATGTTTACAGTTATTACTGTAATAGTACTACATATAAAAAAATATATTATTTATAAATATTTCAGGAGTCATATGAATAAAGTGTTATTTTATCTTATCTTTTTTATTATAGAATGCTATACTAAAAACATGACAGTAAACTACAAACATATTCAGTGTATTAAATTATAATATAGTAATTTTTTCACAGTAACACCATTTTTTTACAGCTAGGGTTTTCAGGCCCAAGGCCCACCTGTTCATAACCACAAACCATAGCGGACGGGAAAACTTGCATCACCTTTTTATTATTTTATTCCTTTTCAAGTAACTTCCTCCTACTTAACTCAGACAAAACAGAAGTTCTTCTTCTTGGTCCCAAAACTGCTAGAAACAAGCTGCCTGCATTATCACTTAATCTTAATAGCTTCTTAGTCACACCAGGTACATCTGTAAAAAGTCTTGGTGTCACGATCGATCCTAAACTGGCCTTCGATGAGCATATTACTAATATCACTAGAATAGCTTTTCTACATCTACGCAATATTGCGAAACTAAGAAATGCACTGTCCCTACAGGATGCAGAAAAGCTAGTTCATGCCTTTATTACTTCAAGGCTGGATTATTATAATGCCCTGCTTTCTGGTTGTTCCAGCAAAAGCCTTAACAAACTTGAGTTAGAATGCTGCAGCCAGAGTCCTTACAAGAACTAGAAAGTTTGACCATATCAGCCCAGTCTTATCTAACTTCAGTTAAATTTCACATTGAGTATAAAATTCTTCTTCTGAAATATAAAGCTCTAAACGGCCTAAACGTGTTGCTGGTGCTGTCCTGTGCTGGGCTGGGGGCTGTTTAGTGAAGTTGGGGTACAGAGTTCTTGTCTACCATTCAGCTGAAGTTTGTGGCTGCTGATCACCTGCCTGCTACCTGCCTGCTATCCTCTATAATGTTACATCTCTGTTAATATATATTACCTCAGCTGTTAGTGTTAGCTAGTGCTAAACACTAAGAACTGTCTAGAATATTACATCTCTGTTAATATATTATCTCAGCTGTTAGCATTAGCTAGTGCTAAACACTAAGAACTGTCCAGAATATTACATCTCTTTTAATATATTACCTCGGCTGTTAGCATTAGCTAGTGCTAAACACCAAGAACTCTTGAGAACATTACATCTCTACTAAGGCATTACCTCAGCTGTTAGCGTTAGCTAGTGCTAAATGCCAAGAACTATCTGGAACATTACATTTCTGTTAACATGTTACCTCAGCTATTAGCATTAGCTAGTGCTAAATGCCAAGAACATTCTAGAACATTACATTTGTAATTAATATATATTTACCTTGTGCTAAATGCCAAGAATTTTCTAAGCTGGTAGATAAGAAGCCAACTTCAGCTCCCACATCTTTAACAACATCCTGTACAGCTTTCATTTAAAGTTGTTAGTTTGCTCTGCACATTTCACTCCGGACAGTTTCTCAAACCTTGAGCAGCTTTGCCCAGTGTTTAGCACTGAAGAGACTGGAGAGAGGAGCAGTTCCACCTTTATTAGCTTCACAACCTCAACAGTAACCTGTAGGTAGCAGCCATGCTGTGTGATTTTATCCACTGTTTACTGATTAAAGGCAGATCATCTTAAAGCCTGAACGTTTGAATTACAACTTTAATTTACTTCATGTTGATGCTGCAAAATAGCTAGTATAGGTAGCCTCAAGTAATGTAACCTTCACTAAATAGTGTAACAAGCTTATTTGCATGGTGGTCTATTTTATTTTCTTATGTCTGTTTCAGAATGTTGCTTCTGTGTGATCATGGCAGTGCCTCACTGTAAACCAGCATATTGGAGCAGAGTTCATCAAATTATTCATGAGCTCATCAGAAAGGGTAATAGCTCCTTTAATTCTAGGGCCAAATCACGGGGTATAAATGGGCGCATATATGGTCAGCCACATCTGAGCATATTTCCCTACAGATTTACATACCACCTAAGCAGTTAGCAGAGGACAAAAACACTGCACAAACTGCATTCTGACACATTTAGTTCTTTCTATTTCAGTTCCAGTCACTGCACTTTGTATAACATTAAATAAAGTGCTAAAGTAATGTGATTTCCTTCTTTGGGGTTTGAGATTCCAAAAGTAAGGAATTATTAACATTCATAATTACTATTCCAAAGTAATGAGTTTAGCTAATGCTAAACCACAAATGCTGTTTCTGTGAATGGATTAGTTTACCAGCTTGTCCAGCAGTGATGTCTGTTGGTTTGTTTAAGAAGCTGAAATGATTGGCTGCAGTGTGTGTGCGCTGAAGTTGCAGCTGCTGGATTTCTTTGAGCATCAAAAGACAACGTCAGCTGCAACGTGTGTGCAATTGCAAGTGAACATGCGAACAAACACACTGGGCAGCTGCTACTTAACAACTGCTTGGCATGCTCGCTCAACCCCTACAGGGAAGAGCCCCACCCTCCCCCACCACAAACTGAAGTTAACCTTCTTTAGCACTCACGCTAATCATTCAAATCTCCCCAGTGCACAGGTCCTTTATCTGAACCCTTTAGGAAATAGAATACTTACGTAAAAGGTTAAAAAGTTCTTACACCTTTACAGTAGCTCAGAAAAGTTTGACATTTACTGGTTTAACAGCTGCTAAAAAACTAGTATACATAACTGGTTCAATCCTACCATAAGACTCTCACAACAATGGATATTATTCTATCATGAGATTACCATTGGACAGACACATTCATGTGGTGTGTTTGTGAAAATGTTTATGTTGCATAAGATATTTCTGGACTGCCCTTGCATGTATGTGTGTCCATTGCAGAGACTGTGTGAATTGTACTGTGGTAAATGCTAATAATAATAATAAAGAACCAGATCACAAAAAAAAGTTAAATCAGGTGGACTTTCATATATACCCCTCCCCCCAACACAGATTATATTGGTGATCTTAAATATGATTCCACTGAGGCTATGGAAAAGTTGAACACCAGGTTGCACCTTTTAGTCCCATTGTTTTTGCAAAAAGATTCATTTGATCAATAGTGCAAAGTCTTTAAGCCATTTGTAAAAAGATCCTGTATACTTCCAAAACGAAACACTCTGCTATCAGCTATCCAACTTATATAGATTTTACTCAAACATGACACCATGCTCTTTACCCAGGTGCTGAGAAAGGCAACCCATACAGTGAATGAAAACCAGCCCTGCAACCCAAGCATGGAAATCTTTAAAAATGATTTATACTTAAAAAAAAATAATAATAAAAAGAGGAGGGTGGTGGGTAAACATTACAATAAGCATTGTGACATGAAACTATCTTTCACAAAGGGTTAAATGGGCTGAACTTCAGTGAAACCCAGTTGCAGAAATAACAGGATGTGGGTATTGTCATAGCATAGTTCCAGCCCATATAGACCAATGACGATAAGGGATCTGGTTTTAAATACTGAAGCGCCCTGACAAAGCAGAAATTCATTGAATGGAAATTCAGAATGTGCAAGATCCTGTCTTACTCAACTCAAGACTTGTAGCTGGGTGCCCTTAAGGGCTCTAGTCTAAACCACAGTTCAACTTAGTACTGAAAGGGCAATGTACAAGTTTCTCTTGCCAAAAAAAAAAAAATCCATGATGAAAGTTGAAGCTTGAAATGTTGGGTTAGGGTTAGACCAAGTTGTTGAAGTTAGCTTGAGTAGCTGTTACCAGAGATGAAATATAGCCTGGAACCGTCTTACATGATTGGGATTTTTTTTTTCATTAAGACAGAAGCTAGGAGAACACCCTGGCACAAAATGCATCTTCAAATTCTCTCAACAATAAATCTTTAAACCAGTTTTAGACTTTTAGAAGTATTTCCCTCTTGTTCCTATCCTCTGGAAAGGTTTAGACAGACCTTACCAGTCAATCTGGACTTCTACATGCTTGCTCACTAATCTGGAAACACGTGAGGACTTCCGCTTTCGGTGCTCCTGCAGGATTTGAATGCTTGGCTGGAGGCCATGGGAGTTCCATAGCCACTCCCTGCAGCTCACACACACACACACACACACACACACACACACACCTCACGTGTGAGCTCCACGTGGCTCACATGTACACAAAAATAACTGTGTGGCTCGCGTTTGTGTACAATTGCCAGTGTCAGTATTAACAATACAAGCTTTCAAAAGTCATTTTTCTCTCTCTTGTGCCAAGCTGAATCAGACTCTGAAATGGTGCCAGAACATGTCACGAACGGCTGGCTCCACCCAACAGAGCAGCATTGGAATGCGCGTGGGCACTATGAAGGCGGGCTGATTTGAAAAGAGAATGGATGAAATGGCTGTGCAAGTTTACAGCCTACCTATAACCACAGCAAGGAGAATTAAGACACAGGGGAGAAAATATAAAAGAGGGACACGCGTTAGATCAGCTTCTAGTAATTTATTCCCTCCCAAACACCAACAGTAATACAGCCAGTCTCACACTGACTCAAACTTGGGCAATACTTTTACTCAATACAGCAGTTTACACATACACACTGAACATTAGCATTTGGGGAATGGGGAACATTACATTTGTAATGTAAAAAAAAAAAAAAAAAAAAAAATTAAAAATTCCTAATGACAATTAAACACAGGTATTATTGCTTAGCATTTTGGTGAACATCATTGAGGTCATCTTGCGCTGACCAGCAGCAATCAGCCAGGCCTGAGCGAGTTCTGTCAGACAGTTTTCTGGACAAGGTATGGAGCTCATCCCCCAAAACAGCTCAATGCTTCTAAATGAAATCTCATCAAGAACACAGATCAGCAAATTTAATCTCAGAAGACCGAAGACCAAAAATGGCAGTGCAAAGCAGGCTCTCACACACTGCAGTCACCACTACTCTGCAATCAGATCTTTCCAGCCAACAATTAGGCCATACTTGACCATTAACACACCTTGCCAGAACAGTAAAATACCTTCATTAAAATAACCACTGAAACTGGGCTATACATTATGGGATTGTACATAATTGAAACCGGACAATAAAAGTGACTGTTTCAGCAAATAATAATAATAATAATAATAATAATAATAATAATAATAATAATAATAATAATAATAATAATATCTTCACAGCAAAATATGGCTCAAACCCATAAAGGTAGGGCTGGGGAAGATTTGATTAAAAAAAAAAAAAAAAAGCACTCTCCAACATCAACATAAAGGTAAGTGCTGAGGTCTTTATCCACACAATTATTTAATAAGAAAAGGAAGGGGTGGAGTTGGGTTGGCTGGGGCCAGGGGAACAAAAATCCCCCCCTGCCCCAAAAAATTAAACAAGAATCCACAACATGGCAGTGGTCGTTTGGAGTGAGGAAAGCAGTGTGTGGTTGAGTTAAGGCAGTACCAAACTAAGCAATACTGATCACCACTTAAGGTCACTGCCACATGCTGGTCATTTGAAAGGGCAGTGTGTGAGTAAATGTAGGCAGTAAATGTGAGAGCATGATTGTGCCTCAGAGTTTTTTAAGGCGGATGTACATGTCTCTCTTGCTGCGCTCTCCTGCCCACGTACGACTCTTGAGGCGAAACTTTCTCAAGTCCTCCTTAAAGTCCTCATGATGCATCGGTCTGTAGGCCTGGGGCTCACATTCTTTCTGCAAACACAGACCCACATCATTATAACACCAAACTGAGGTTCATGGCATGCTAAATAAAAACACCCCAAAACAAGACCTTAACTCCACATACCTGATGTAGGGGAAAGAAGTCCTTGTAGCCTCCCTTCAGTACATAGAGTTCAGGGTAATGGAGGTTGGGATATTCATTTAGATCACGATCCCTCTCACGGGCAAAACGACACATGCGTGGACCTCGCTCTGATGAAAACTCACAATGGAACACCAGTAATACGCGTTTCTCTGGGCACTGCGGAAGGACGGGCTGTCTGAAGAAGTAGTCTTCAAACTGGTCCTCCTGATGCAGGTTCAATGCACTCTGCCAAAATGAGTAACTCAAGTTAATCACAGTAAGGTGCAGAAAAAATTACATTACATTACATTACATTATACAAAAACTTATTTTTTTTTATAAAAGTCCAATGTTTTTACCACATGTTCATAAAATTAAGAGAAGCACTCTTACCTTGATATGTCCGCCTTCATACTCATACGGATAGCGACAATCGATGACAAAAAGTCTTTCCACCACATCACTAAACTGACCGTTCATTGCTGCAACCATCTGGGACCACAAAGAAAGAACACATTTTAGCATGAAGATATGATACAGTTGACACCATCATGAATGTCAGATGAGTAGTTACTTACAACTTCTGGAGTAATGTATTTCAAATCTTGATGTTTTCCATCAACTGTGGGCAAAGCAGGGGGCTGCAAAAAAAGGAAATTGTTACTGAATGATACTAGTCAGGATACACCTCAATGAGCTCCCTCAGTACATCTTCAAGATCCATCACACATATTACTAAAGCGTCGTAATGAGCAATGTGGCCTCATAACTGCTACAGCCAGCACACAATGGCATCTGCGTCGCAGAACAGCAGAAGATGCAATAGACATACCTTTTCCTAATGAACGAATAGCCAAAACACTTGCTCAATTAAAAGCTCATTCATAGCTTTGACATGTAATCACCTTCAGCCAGGTACATTTCATGTGCAGCATTAAGTTATATGCAATATATAGTTAAAAAAATATACATATATACATAAAATAAAAGCTTAAAATTGTTACTAAACCCATGTTTAAATGTGTAAAATTAAATACTGCTACTCACCTTGGTAAAATCTCCAATCACATTATTGGGGTCTGTGTCCATCAGTCTCTCGATCTCTGAATGATTAAAAGATTTTGAGCGCTGTACCTGAAAGACAGAAGCCAAAGTCAGGAATGCATGTTCACACTGATGTCACTTCATCGGAACATGTGGTCATGCAGAGCATATTGGGCCTAACCTGTTGAGGAACGGCATCATCCTGCTCCATGGCTGTGACGTGTGAGCCTGCCACACTCCGTCTCCTCTTCACACGGACAGGTGTGTTCTCATCTCTAGGTCTATCAGGCCTCTTGAGAGCAGCACGCCCACCCGTTGGCATGGAGGGAGAGCGGAACAGCCCTCTTGGCCGACAACGAACAGGCTGGGAACCATAAACACATGCTTAGTTTACACAACCCTGCAGATATAACATGCCTGCAAGTAACAGACTGGGGATTTAATTTTAGGAATTTAGGATAAATACCGAGTTTGTGTCCGTGCTTTGATCAGCCACCAGAGGAGCAGTGAGCAGGCTGGCCATTCCTGTAGGCATTCCAGAATCCGTCTGGGTGTGGGGGGGGGGGGGGGGGGGGGGAGCAGGAAATGAATAAAGAAATAAATAAGAGAACAACCAAACACTGAATACTGGAAATACTGGGCCCCCCAACTACATTGGGGAACCAGCTTCACCAATGCCCACCCATATGCTAGACAATCAAATTGTGTTAATGAGAAGGTTTTAATGAGAAGGACTGAACTGTGATGTTTCCCTCTTTCACAAACACCCAAGGGTCTCACCTCCAAGTCATCGTCAAGTACTTCCAGAAAACCATCATCATCGTCATCACGAAAGCTGGAGAGTGATACACGTCGTAGCTCGAATGGGCTGCTGCCATCTGGAGAAGCTAACGGACTGAATGACGGGGGTGAAAGCTGCAGGAAGAAGTGCGGGGAGAAAACATGAATAAATAAAACATTTAAAGTGTTTATCAGCACCAGCAATGAATCTTCAAAACCATATGCTGACAGATCGATAAATCAATCACTTTTACCATTAGAGCAGGAGCAGAGCTGGGACGGCTGGAAAACGTCTCTTTTCCCTCTCCAGTTGAACGCAGTCGACAGCGAGATACAGGTAGGGTGGGCTTCTTAAATTCAAAATTCTACCAAAAAAAAAAAAAAAAAAAGTAAATAAATAACACACAACCACAGGTAGTTAGACATGGGGGGGTTCCAAACATACACCTCCTCATATACCACATCAAAGCCACAAAGCACCAACACACCTCATGTAGGTTCTCTTTGTTAGCCAAGCTGCCTGTCTGACTGAAGATTCCATAGCGTGGAAGATCAGAATCTTTACTTTTCAGGTTTGGACTATGGCCCAATAGCTGCAGCTGCAGAGGGTGGACAACAAGAGACAAAGAATAAACAAACAGATTCAATATGACTGTCCAGGGTGGGTAAGTAAATTTAAGGCCTTAAACATGCTGGCACAAGCCCAGCAGATGTACTTACTGGTAGTGAGTGTATTCTGCGAATGGGCATCTTTCTGTAAAGCGACAACAAAAACAAAAAAATTTAGACAAAGGTAAAAAAATTTGACAAAATCCTTTACCCTCCATCTAGCTCTGGCTAAAGAAAATGACTTACTCGTTGATCACTTTGGTTGCTTTCTGTATGGCCCTTTCAAACCTAAGAGGAAGGGGGGTAAAAAAAAAAAAAAGGCAGTTGAAGCATGGCCACACAGGTCTTTGAAATTACCCAAAAAACACACACAGACAGACACACACACACACACCTGTTAAAACATACTGACACTGAAAGAAACTGAACATCTCATTTACGTTCCATGACTGGGCCCCTGACTACACTTTGGGGGTATGGCTTGCGCCACTGCCCACCTGTATGCTAAACAGCTCTTGGGAGAATGGGGATTGTGTGTCTTCTAATCTACCATATGCCCACACGACGCCAACCCCCACCGCAAGCCCCTCTTTATCAGAGGACGGAGAGTGAATGGTGTTCTGAAGGGGGGAGGAGGTGAGGAGCGTGTCTTTCAGAGCAAAGGAAAAGAGAGAATTAGTGGGTTGAATGAGGACAGAAGTTGGGGGGGGGGAAGCATCCATTCATTACCATAGCCCAGGCTAACACACTCTGTACTGCTCCATTGACGAAGACCATGAAGTGTGCCGGTCTATGCGCACAACCACTTTGGCAACATTCAAAAAACCAGACATACACCACTGTGTGAGGCACAAGAGACAGCTGCTAGAGTGGTTACACAAGAATGAGGATGTTTCCAATAGCTAAATGGTCAGAAAGGTACAACCTCACTCAAACAGCAGATGTCTAGGCATGCTGTGATTAGAGTAATGCAGAATTGTACTGAATAGCTGCATTCACTGACATTTTTGTTGGCAATATCAGTCCTTTATCATGCCAATAAATTACCCAAAGGTACAGCAGAAAAAAAAAGCCACAGTTAAGATGTCCCATCTCTCTGAGCCAAGGCCCAAAAGCCATAATCGTCAAGCACCTGGCATAGTGTGAGCCGTTCAGCTAAATAACTAAACTCACAGCCATATGCATAAATCACTCACCGGCAGGGATTAATTTATAATCCCCAAGCCAAGCTCTCCTGCACACAGTCGCCAACAGACAAAATCAGTGGAGGTAGCCCTTTTAACATGATTGCAAACAAAGCAATGACAGGACAATGTTTCGCACAGAATGGGCATTTTATTAAATAAAGACATCAAATGCACCATTCGAGCACCAAATCCCAAACCACCCAGGACACGAAGACACAAATAACCAGCACCAAACAACAACATGCCAACATGCTCATTAGCAAGTTGTGCAACAACTCTGAGAAGGTCATTTGGCCTCCTTCGCCTATATCCAAGTTGTTTCTTAAATCGGTTCTGGGAAAGGTTTTAAAAAGTCTTCAGATTAATGACATGGTACACCACAGAAGTGGTTACAATACCAAATAAAACACTGGTGACTTTCAGAAGCTTCAAGAGGGTTTTAAGAAGGAACTTCCGTTGATGAATGAGGTGCAAAGGGAACTGTATATGAATGAGGCCAATTTATAGTGGTTCGACAGGTTGCACTGCAGAGAAAATCTAAATTTAATTCAGTGGCAGAAATTTCTTCTTAACAGTTTGTGAACATTGCTTCTTCTTACTCTGATAAAATCTCATGACTTGCCTGGTGACATCATCGATATCATGAAGACCTAAAAAACCCACTGACCTTCTCTATATTTGATTACAAAGATCTATTAGCCCTGGATTTAGTGCAGCAGTTAACACAAATCACTGCATTCTGTTTTTGACGGTACTTTCACATTAGTAGAACTACATTGTCTTATCCAACTTAGAAAAACAAGATCACATATCGTAAATCACTTGGATTACTCCCCACCCTCCCACACGTCATCCACCTCCAATCCACAATTCGCCTAAAATATAATGAAAATATCAAAACAAACCCTGAACCAAAAGAACTAATCAAAAGCCAAGTGAATCATTACACCCCAACAAATCAGTCTAACCCAACTTACTTCTGCTCTGCATCCACTGGATCCACAGGGCTGGGAGAGTCCAGACAAAGACCTGAAACAGTGGACAAACGGAGAGATCAAATGAAGGAACTGCAGCACACTGGTGCAGCAGCCACACACCGGCGAGATTACACATCATACTCCCACACATGAGCAACAGGTATTTATTAATCCATGCACACCAACACGTGGCCGAAGGACTTCTCATAGTCCCAGTTTAGTTTGAACTGCATGCCATTACCATTAAAATGACTTATACGGCGGGGAGGAGAGCGGTGGACTTCACCTGCATCAGATGAAGTGTCGGAAGCGAATGAAGGAATCTTCACGACGGGCTTCTTCCGTTTAGGCGTCTCACATTGTCTGTATAAAAGACAACACATGTTAAAATAAATGTAAACAGTTTGTGTCTGTCTCACACACGTTATGTTACAGAGACCAAATACTTCTCCTCAACCACAAAACGGTCCTCTACACAACATACATCAAGTTAAACTATACAGCTAGCCAGCTAGCCTGACTCCCACACAGCGGCTAACAGCTATCCAGTGAGCTACACATTCAGTGATAGTCACACAACTGAAAGGGGAACAGGTCCCAGCTTATGATAAAAACAAACCTACTCACCCTCCAAGAACGGCCAGATTATCCATGTTTAGTGTCAAGTTGGTGACGGGGGAGAGCACGGCAGCGGGTCCGGGGGAGAAGAGGTTTTTCATGCAAGGGGAGCCCCGAGCTCCAATCTCCGGCAGAGACGGCCTGGAAAGCCTGGGGACGGAGTCAGGCCCCGAGCTCAGCTGAGCACTGACAGGGCTAAAGCCACTTACAAAATCGTCGATTTCCATTTTGCACGTTCACAGGGGACTGATCAGATGAATGTGACGTTAGCTAACTAAAAATAAATCCAATCGGTACTGAGGATAAAAGACAGCGTTAGCGAGGAGTTAGCCAGTGAGGTTGAGGTTGCTTGTTAGCACGCACGTACGACACACAGCCACGTCCGTAAGCCCTGTTTACAAATGCATGTATCTTCCTTGAAGTGGAGAGAAACGAGTTTCAGAACCGCGCATGCTGTCGACGCCTAAAGTAGTCCCGGCTGCACAAAAAGCCTAAAATAAAACAATAACTTCAAAAGGTCATTTTTTTTAGCTTTCCCGTCAGAGAGCTGCCGCTTCCTGTGCACTCTCTCTGACTCTTTCCCAATTCTGCTGAGAGAAAAGAAAAGCTGACTGTAGCCCTTATTTATGTTCAAAATGGGCAGCCACCGAGCGGCAACCAGCACGACCAATCAGAAAGCGAGATACATCTGATCTGTCCAATCAGAGCAGACTAACTTTCTACTCGGCTGCGTTCTTAAAAACCGTGGGCGGGCTAACGTGTTACAGACAAGATCACTATCCAATCAGACATCGGGCTGCGTCTACGCCGTGTCCAATGACGTGCTTACGTCGACATTTGTGGGTGGCAAAAAAAATCCACATCGAAGAAGACAAGGGAAGTAGCAGCCTTTTTCCCGCGGAACATTTCAAGCAAAAGTCAGGGAACGCCCACAACAACATTTCAGCCAATAGTGTGGCAGAGATCCTGCTCGGGATGTACCACAGATCAGTTCAGCTGGGGGGTTAATGTTTTTTCTTGTAACAAAAGGCTGGTAAGCCAGAGTCTATGAAAGAAATACAGATAATTACATGGGCATGTTCACATTGTATTTATGTTTACATAAACATGGTTTTTACAAGAATCTTGGCTTGCTAGAAAAAAAACTTGGTGTACACAGAAGACAGTTATTCATAATTCTCTAAGGTTTGAGGGGCTGCAGTGTTATTTTCATCACCTTTTCACAGGACATGGACAGTATATACTAGGTTTGGAAACCTCACATGTTTATGTAATGGATGTTTAACTAAAAATAAGTATTTCAGTTGACTCTCATTTAATATCCTTTAACCCCTTTCATTGTGGCTAATAACCACTTACCATATTAAAATGCTTTCAAAGCATACCCATTGTAGCAGAGAAATCATCTTCCATGAAACAGAGAAGGCTTGAGAAATCTGTCTGCAGGAGAGAGAGGTGTACACATAGCTTACTCTCAATGCTAATGGCACTTCAAACAAAAGGCTCATCAAAGTACCTTACACATGAGAACTGTATCAAAAGCAGCATTCATTCATTCAGTTTCCAACTGTAAACCTATTTTATGATGGTTCTAGGGACTCAGTGTTCTTGTGCACAGTTTTAGCTCTGATAAGGATACGCTATAAAAGAGTGGTCCTAAGGACTGATATAATAACTAGTACTGTATCAGCTGTTAACTGCATGTCAGTCATAGCCTGCTAAATACCGATATTCACCTTTTTTAGAAAGACAGCATGAAAGAGAGAGAATACGTTCATGAGATTAACCGTTTTATAATGAATTATTACATTTGCTGGTTAAAGGTGGGTTAAAACCCTTCCCCCCTTCCCATAGTGCTGGGAAAACCTACTGTTTCTACATGTCATGGCAACCACCCAGACTCCCACTGCAGCCCTCCCATTTTGACCAGGATCCATCCCATTCCAGCACAAAGAAGTTGTGAGAACGTTGGGGGAGCAAAACACCCTGTTCACACAAACATTTTTATGTGGACCAAACCAAAATTAATTGTTGTAGAGACATCAAAACTAAAAAATACAGATTCACTTAAACACTGCCACAGCATGTAACTGTCTACCACAACAAGGTGTTTTGCTGATTTTGAATTTAGTAAATGATTTGAGCTTAGCAGTTGTTCTTTACATTGAGTCCAAAGGTCATAATTAATAGACCAATAGGAATGCTCCAAAAATCCCTTGGAATAAAACCTTGTTACATGAAGCTGCATCAGAAGTTAGTAATGTTTTTGCTCTCTCCTGTAAAGTAACTATTTTGGAGATACATCTTTTTGTTTGGACTTCAGTGATACGCAAAAGTTTGAACAGATCCCAAACTTTTCTTTTACACGTTGAAATTAAAAGATGAAGTGTCCATCAAACGCAATTACAAATATTGGTGTCATCCTCAAACGTTTGAATAAACCCCAGTAACCTCTGCACATTTAATGCATATTTTATACTTTATTTTTGGTTGAATTCAGCAAATAAATAGTAACTATGCATTAAAATGTGCTGATGTGTTTTCTAGGTAGACTTATTTTTAATTAGATATAAAGTAATTTGACCGTTGGTGCCCAAACGTTTGAACACAAAGGCTACATCTCTACATAACAGCCCTTATCTGTCCCTCACTGTTTTGCGTCAACTCCAAGAAAAACAAAATGGCATCTGTCACTATCTCTACTATATCTGCTTACTTCATTCTTATCTTCTCTTCAGTCTCAGACCCAGAAGTGAAAGGGTGGATTATAAAGCAGTATCAGTGGAGATTCCCTACATCGGTTCAGAATTAAAATAATCTGGGTCAAGAAGTGATTCCATTTATCCCTGAAATGTGAATCGTCTAGGGGGGTATATGCATTATGCTGACACTTTATTTATTCTGCAGCTTAAGTCACACAGTGACAGGTACTACAGTAAACTTTCGATGGCTCTGAACTTCAAAAGACAATATCTGTTCTTTAACTCAAGCATACTTTGAGGGAACCCTTTTTGAGAAATCTGAAATTTAAATTTTCAGCCATTCACATTGAGCTACTAATTCTCTCCATGTGTGTGAGTTCAGTGGTTCAGCACCTGAACTGCTGTGTTGCTGTTCACACGTCTCACTTCTGAGCGTTAGCATTTTATTTAGAACAAAACGACCCCAAAACTACAGCTGCTTTCCTGATAGACACTAGATGTTGTAGGACGTTCCAGTGTAGCTCTGTAAGACAGTACGTTGGTATTGTTTTGCCCTGATATTAACGGTCGCTGTTAAAACAAAACCTTGTATCTCCTAAACGATAACAGGAGAAGGAATAAACATTATATTTTTATGTAAAGCATATTACAGCATATTATTCCAAACAATTATACCTTGATTAACATATGATGGACATACGTGCACATATATGTTTTTCTCCTGATATGGACATTATGTACTTCCACTCAAATTGTTTTTCCTTTTTTCCCCAGGACAGTTTACTTCTACCTCAGTCATTCTATTAATTCAATAATGGAATTAATTAAATAATAACTCAAGCTGTTCTAATCACCTCTCAGAATCAGTCAGATATTCTATCCACCTAAACATACACTCATGAGTTAGAGAAAGCAATGCTCGGTAATACAGCAGAGGGCATGAGCTCTGTGACAAAATAGGGAAATGTGAATTGAGTCCAAAAGCAATAAAAATAATAATGAGAGGAAAATATCTTTATGCAGACATTTACAGACGGTTCAAAAATATATTTAAATATTTCAGGGAATGCACTGTAACAAGGCATGTGACTAAACATATATTTTATTATTTTTGTTTATGGTCTCAGCGTCACAGAGTCAACAAATTCATTAAAAGTAAAAACTGGTAAAACTGGTCTTCACTAACCGACTCCCAGAGGCAAGCTCAGGCACTTCTACATGGAGCTGTTTGCTTACGTGAGGCTTTACACCAGCCTGGTGGGTGTTTGACAGGGTGTGAGAGTTTAGCCTCATTCTGGCCCCAAATGTGGGGTGGGCACACGCACACATACACACACTCACACACACATACAGTGTTATCGTGGGTTTGCCAACAGGCGTATTTACATGAGCCTCTAACGCTGGCAGTTTGAAATGATTCTATAATGATATAGTACATTTTGGAACAAAACCTCATATCTCCAAAATATTAACTTTACAAGAGTAAGGGAAATGCTCTTAATTTTTATTAGAAGTCAATGAAAAAATATTGGAGCATTTCTATTGTTTCAAGCCTTTTATAATACCACCTACTGTAACAGAAATGTCTAGGATTTTCTTCAAACCTCCAGATCTAATGAGGCCCATTCCAGAAACATAAGAACCTGTAACCTGTATTTTGTGTTCACTCTGGGTTTAACTAAGCCTTACATATGCCTCCTGGGTACAGATGTAAAAGATTCTGCTGTAACCCCACTGAACATAACATTTGTCCCATATTCCTTAAAATGGAGCTCTTTCATTTTAATCTCCATTGGAATAACATTTAAGTCTGTGTACATTGTTAAGATGGGTGGTCCCAGCGCAATAGCTTATGAATGCATTATGTATGTGCATTGACCCGTTAGGAGTGTCTGTAAAGCATAATGAACTTCCTGGCTGGGGTGTAAAGTGGGGGCTCAAGGGAACAAACCCCCATCCAAACAGAGAAAGAGGCTAGGAAGACAGCACTGGACCCCCAGCCAACGGCACCAAGCTCAGACAGCGTCTAACTGCCACCCTCATCCCCCCACAAATGCACAGTCAGGCAAAGATTATGTCATTTGCCTGTTGCGTCTCTGTATGGAAAGGGAGAGAGAGAAAGAGAGAGAAACAAAGAGTGTCTATTTCAATTATAGGACCAACCCATGTCTCCAGATACATGAAAATTAATTAAAGCTTAAAGCTTTTAACCTTACTATTATATTTATTCAATGTTAATAAGGATTTGGAGTATATGCATGTCCAATTATAGTGTTATAATGGACATACAGAGCTCTGAGTACATGGGTAACTTGTCAGTGTTGTAAATTATCACATTCAAAAGCTCAAAATCTGAGGTTTAATACAATTCAGAGGCTGTTAAACAGTAGTTGTTAAATATGAGTCAAGACATTTGTCATTTTGCTCCTATTCATACGTACATTGCGGTGTTTTCACTTAGCAGGCACTGTTATGCACTATAAACATAAACTTTTTATGACCTCAAATAAACACAAGAACTCACCTGATGTAATAAATGCAAATATAGACCTCAAGGGTAGACAGTGGGTGCAGCTGTGTGCTTCTATAGGCTTTGGCTTGTTCACATATTCCCTGAAAGAGCTCCATTTAATTAATTAGCAGTTCTGTAAAGATGTGCACACATTCGACAGGTGGCCCGGCCCCGGTCTGCGGCTGTGGTTTTTAAAACCATCAGCCATTCAGTGTGAATGGGAACATTAGCATGGCTGTAATCTGGGGCTGTAATGCTATGTTGTTAACGTTCTCTGCAGTCTAACCTGTATTACCATGTGCTGTAATCAGCAGTTGGTCTCAGGCCAGTGTGAGTCTAAAGGGCAGATCATTAACACACACACGCACACACACACACACATGGGTCGCCTAAAGACCAGCCTACACCTGGCTGAGAACAGAAAAAACCTGCTTTGCTAGATGTGCACAAGTCCTCTTTATAATACTCTAATTAAATATTATTTTAAATGTAATCGACAGGTTCTGGTAACCTGCTGAGGTTCAACAACTGATGCAGCACTTGTGGTTGTAAGTGCATATCATGTTAAATCATATAAGTAATACATGATTACTTTTTTTTTTTTACCAACCCCATATGTATTCTGAGGGACCTAGTGCTTCTCCGAGTGTTTTCAATGTCTTTGGAGAGCTGGTGGTGTTGTTAATATTTATAGGAAAAAATATATATATATATATATATATATATATATATATATATATATACCATTGACTCACTATCCCAAAATGGACTGGTAGGAGGGTTTTACTTCATCCAGCCGTATGTTTTGTGGCCAAACAGTCCATCGTGAGGTATTTTACAAGGGTTCAAAAGGGTGTAGTAAATCTTTAATGCAGCTATCCACGTGTGTACATTTATGAATATTGTTTGCCCTGTCGTGACTCATTTATGCAAGAAGTAAACAAATTACCAGACTATAAATTCCATGTTATCAGCAGATTATGTAACAGGCTAAATTATTGTCAGACAAGGAAGCGTGGCCTGGAACTTGTCCAAGAAAAGGAAATGAATAAAGACTGAAAATATTTAATGTAGTATACATTCCAAAACTTTAATAATTCTTAAATTCTGGAGACACTTGATTTGGGAATCATAGCTGTCATTCAGATGCATGCCAGCACATGACTTTGTCTGAAAAGAATCGAGTGCCCATTGCTGACCAATGCCTAGAGGTCAGAGAGAGGGAAACAGAGAGAGAGAGAGAGAGAGAGGGAGAAGGACAGAGGGATAATGAAAGCAGGCCGAACAGCTGTCCAAAGAGGCCCCAGGGCCAGATGGGCTGGCAGGGACAGAATAACTCTGCCTTAGGCCAGAATTCTGGAGGGAAACGTAAAGGACAAAGGAGAGAGGGGGTGGAGGAGAACAGAGAAAGGAGAGGAGGAGATTTGTTTGGAGGGAGGAAAAAACAGAGGCCAATAGGTCCCAAGAAAGAGCTGAGACAGAAAGGAGTCGATTAGATCAGAGCAAGAGACATAAGAAAGAAGACGAGGAGGCAGGGGAACTGTGATCAAGAGAGGGCCAAAGGCCTATGGCCTGCATGCTACGCTAGCATAACATAAAAGATACTTAAATCTAGATAAACAAAGTATGCCAACTTAATGCCAACTTACCATATTTTTGTGATGTATAATGATATATGTGTTAACATTAATATTATCAGGACTTACTAATGTGAGTGCTTTATAGTATAGATTGACAATTATGCAATATTGATAATATAAAAAGTAAATAAAAGGTACTAAACTTAGCGGTTATTGCTAACTATTATCAATAATATAAGCTATGTATAAGTACGTATTTCTTGACAATCATGCTAATGATAAGCAGTATAAAACTTATCATTTAAAGACATGGAATTCTGTGTGACCCAAAATCTACAAAACTTTGTAGCTCCAATGCAAATCTGAGGAAATCAACTTTAGACACTTAACATGTCTTGGCTGATCAACTATACGTTCAATAAGGGAGAAATTTTTCTATGAACCTTACTGTGGTGAATGAAATATGCTAAGATCTGTATCTGCTAGATATGCACAGAGTTTTACAATAGAAGCTAAAGAGCAGTTGCTTCAACAACCTCCTCTTGCATGTGTGTGTTAGTGTGTCAGTAGGTTCTCTGTTGTACTAAATACACTGAAATGTGTTGAAAGGTTTGGTTTTTTGTGATAGAGATTAGATTGAAAAATGCTGGAGTATCTATTTTCATGTACACTGTAAAAAGTGCAACATAAAAATATTACATTATGTTGTTACTAGCAATTGAACAAGTTTTAGTTTAACTTAAAAAATACTTTGATTGAAAGGATCTTTCTTTAACAGTGCTTTTTGTAAGGTTGAATAATATATAAGCTGGACAAAACACATTTTCACATTTCATTTACTTCATAACAACAGGTATTTGAATAGCAGAAGTCTCCAATACTTTTGAAATACAGTTTAATATGAAAAGATGATTGAGCTTGCGGTCCTATGGGTCATTAAACATACAAAAACTCCAGCTACCAACAGACAGACAATTCAAACACAAAGACAGACTGACATTCACACCAAGATTTTGGTTTCTAAGAGGCTCTAAACTCTTACCTGCAGCATACAGACACATCTACACAACCAGTCAAAAGTTTAGACACACCTGCTCAAGGAATGTTGAACTATATTCTGTCTGTTAGAACAACAGTGAAGAAGAATAACATAGATGGATTGCAGTAACCAAAAACTGTGCTAACCAAATCAAAACTATTTTCTGTTTTAGATTTTTCACACATGCCCCTCCTCTGCTTTAACACAACTTTACACACTCTTGGTTATCTCTCAAGCTACTTCATGAGGAGCCACCTGATATGCTTTTCCACAGGCTTGAAGGAGTTCTTCATGACCTCACAAAATCACATATTTTTGAAACGGCAGTTTTACAGAAGGACTCCCACTTTGATGCAGCATTAGGAGTTTTTCACAGGGATGCTTGTACAGACTGGGCGGGGAAGCAAAACCCAGGCTGCTGGGTGGAGGACAAAGGTGTTACCCACTATAGTAAACAACCACAAGCTGCAGAGCAGAAGGCTAATGTTCCTACTGCTATTAAATATACACCATGTCTCAACAAAGAGCAATCCCACTGTTTTTTCAACATTGTATGTAAAACAATCGTTAAGATGTAAACAAATTCATGCAGAAAGGCTGATGTAAAATGCTCAGTTCTAGAGAAACATCAGTTACCTTTGTAACATCAGTCTCAACAGTCCTTCTGGATAAGTGAGTGTATCAAGTGCTGTAAAATAAATTTCTGCTAATGAAAGCTTGTATGAATGTATGAATGATGAATGTATGAATGATGCATGCATTAACAAACAAGTCTAAGCTTGTTTAAGCTGCACTAAGTACAATGTATTGTTAAAATTAAAAGAAGTGGCATTACTGGGCCAGGAGGAAAAAACATGCTAACATATGGGATC
Organism: Semaprochilodus insignis; assembly: GCA_034552555.1. Taxonomy (NCBI): domain Eukaryota; kingdom Metazoa; phylum Chordata; class Actinopteri; order Characiformes; family Prochilodontidae; genus Semaprochilodus; species Semaprochilodus insignis. The sequence continues at coordinate 9,250,436 of CM067478.1, forward strand.
TTTTTTGGACCACATCATAAGTCTGCACATTATACTGCTGAAGATATGATGATAAGTACATGAAGTACATATTTGACATCCTCAGACGTCACACTCCTCAGCAATTGTTAGTTAGAAGCACTCATTAACAACTGTTAGTTACAAAATCTGCACCATCCTGCCACACACTGCATGCAATTACGCATTTCTTCCAGAGAGATCTCTAAGTCCCCAAGCTCACGTAGTGTAACAAATAAATTAACCTTAAAGAGAATGATGGACTACAAAAGCAGCTGCTCAGAAAACTCAAAAACCTTAATGCAATATGTTGCCTTGTCATGCCTGCTGGTCCTCCACTCACCTCCGATCTCCCGGACTCCATTTCCCATAACCCACCACCTGATGTCACGTGTCCATCCTTGCCCAGTCACACCCTGTTGCCTCGTTCTCGGTCCCCTGAATATTGATTAGTCACCTGACTTCATTTAGTCTTAAATACTTCTCTCTCGCGCTGGCTCATTGCGAAGTATTGCCACTCTGTTGTATACTGAGCGTTCTCTCTGTTTGATCTTGTTTGTTACTCTGGCTTTGACCTTACTTTGATTCTCTGGTTTACTCCTCTTGTTTGTTTCCCTTTGGTACCTCTGCCTGGTCTGATTGTCTGCTTGGTTTGACTCTTGCCTGTTTATTGACTCTGTCTCGGTTTTGCCCCTGATTGTATTTCCTTGTTCTTGGTGTTGCTGTGTCTTGGTACAAACCTGTTTAATAAACTGTGCCTTGCTTTTAGCTCAGTGTGCGTCACAATCTGTTCGTTCACATGCTTAGATATTTTGAGTTCTTATAACAGCTTCTTTTTCTTACAATAAAAAGATAGTCATAACTTTTAGTGTTATTGTTAAAGTTAATGTAATAAGATTTTAGAACAAGTAATTCTGCAGCATGTGCACTGGTCTGTTCAAAATATAAAATGTTGACAAAGTATAAAGTGTTGTTGCTGTGTTTAAATGATGTCTAAAAACAGATATACATGTTTGTGATATGAACACCATTTTGACATGAACATATTTGATAGGCATTTGTTTTTGTTAGAAATATATTTTTCAGAATAAAATGTTTATTTTGGAAATAAATGTCATACTTTAACGTCAGTTAGGCATAAATTTCAACCATTTTGACATATACAAAAAAAACCCCAAAAACACGTTTAGGATTTGGAACGTATTGCCTGGCAGGGCTTCTTGCGATGACGGCAGCCATTCTATGACTATTAGTTGTCCTAATTTTTGACAAGCTTGGCATTTCAAAAGAGAAATACAATGGGACCCTGACGACTCTTGAGGTAACATTACTGCAATGCATCTCTCGCTTATTGTCACACAGAGTGTGAGGGAGGCACCAAAGGTGAGGAGGTTTGCAGCTCTATGTTTGGGTGAGTGTTTGACGTGCCAAATGTGAAGCTTTGAAGTGATCAGAGCTGGTGAACAAAGTACCTCCTGAGATTGGTTCTGCTATAGAACATCAGGAGTGATCTCTCAGCCATACACATGCATACCCTCTGTCTTTAATAATCCATAACTTATCGCATGCTCAATATTTTATCACACAGGTCATTTGATGCTGGACTTTTGTTATCAGTTGTCAGCCATCTGACTTCAGACAGTCATTACCACCTCTTCACTTGAGGTGTTTCCAAAAACGCTGCCTACACATTACTAAGTCAAAGTGTAACTTTCATCAGAGTCATAGTTCCTGAATTGTCAAAGCAGTTCCTCAAAATGTGTTTTACAATCAAAGAACAACCCAGAACAAACACATTCACCAGCAACCCATGCTGTTTTCAAAAAAGGACTGTCATTCTCATTTTGTTTTAAAAATATTTTTTATTTGTGATTTGAACAGAACAATTCTGAGGTTTAAGAACACGTCATGAATCTGGCAGAAATTTCTTCTTGGGACCTTTTTCAGATATGAATGAACTGGTGAATGACACCAAATGATTTAATGAATCTTAACTTGTTTTCCAAAATGTAAGTGTATTTTGTGCTTTTAAAGTAAAAGCCACACATTTTTCACACGTTTCAAACCATTCAAACCATTATTCACATAGTTTGAAATCTATTTGACAAAATTTCCTCCTTTCCTTAAATGTCATCATTCATTGGTGTCTGAACTTGCTTGTTTAGTTTTCTATTAAAGCTGCAAGACTAATATAATAGCACAAAATATCATGGCTGTTCAATAAAAGGTATTTCCTTTTTTGTGATTTTCAGTGTCCTGCAAAATTGGAGCTCAACAGTGACAATTTCACAAAGACTGGACCAACAGAAACACTCCTAAGTTGCTTAGAAAAAAATGCCTATACCCTAACTTACAAACTAAAGAAGTAAAGAAAGTAAAATCATGTTTACCCTCTGCTGTAAAGCTACCATTTTATGGATACTTGTTTTTAATACCTCATCCATGCTTAGTCCACAAATACATTATTGTTACTGGCTAAAATGTACAGAATGCTTGCAAAAACTCTATTATTTACAGTCCTGAGAAGTCTAGTCTAACTGAGTCTCTAGTCTAAAATGCTGCAATAAAGTTCTCTAAATCTTAGTATTAATCTCATCTTAATGGGTGGAGAGAGTGCTCAATGTGATGTTTACTCTAACATACAGAATTCATCTTTGGGCTAAGACGTTTTTGCGAAACCCAGTCCTGGGTGGTAGCTGATAGGAAAGGGGAAGGTTGGAAATGGCAATGATTAATTTGCCAGCATGCTAATGTTAGCTTTAATACATAAAACCTACATCCTGCATTTACAAAGTACATATAATTTGAAAAACTGAATTAAATTCTGTTAAATATTACTTGCCAGAAACTGCTATAAAGAAATGCATTTATGAACAGGGAATTGTTTAATAGATCCAGACATTAGTTAAACTAGACAAGATAAGTTGACCTATACACGGGAACTGCCTGAATCTATGGCTTGGGTATATGAGGCCAAACTAGGTTCTTCTGAACACAATTATTAATCTTTTCTTGCATTGAAAATGATCCATACACTGTTGATTACAGACTCAACATCTATTAACCTCTCATAACGGAACATTTCTCTGAAATAAAATACTCCTTGTTACTTCCACGATTCATTTGTAAACACACTGTTTAGTGGAGAAATGAGCCACACAGCTAGAAGATACAGATCAGGAGACATGTGGCAAGGCCAAAAGAAAGGGAAAAAAACCATCAACGATTTTGAGAATCCCAAATATAAGCTATTACATCAAACAAGGAACTGGCTGAATAAGGAACAAACAAGGAACTAGCCGATTAACACAAAGACAGGAAGAGGAAGCGGGACAAAAACATGGACAGTGGTTTTAAAGTATTCACTGTGGCCCTATGCATGCTCATGTTGTTCTAGTCTAGAGAATAGCTCGTAATGCATATCTGTTTTGATAAAATCACAATGCAGACTTGATATTGCAATTGATGTGCATTGAGAGAGAAAGAGAGAGAGTAAGCCTGCATGTCTGAACAGCTGCTCAGTGTGTGCTGAGAGCAGATAGCAGAGGGCAGGAACGGCACAGCAGGAGATGGGGAAGAGTCAGGTCAGATATCTGAGTGTGCTTCCTAATGGCAGAGACATAACTACATTACTGTCTGTCATTCCACCGTGTCTCAGGCCTGCCCATCAAGCTGCATATCACTCAAGCCCCCAACCACAAAAAGCAAACAGCCAGAACACATTTATTTTATTCATGATAGGACAGGTAGAGAGACTCCTGCTAGGAGTGTGTGTGTGTGTGTGTGTGTGTGTGTGTGCGTGTGTGTGCTAGAGGCAGTTGTTGCTTTCCATCTGTTCTTTATGACTCAGAGGTGCACATAACCAAACTGGAAGGAAGGAAAAGTTAATTATTTATGGACTAAGCTGCACACTAGAACAACAGGTGTAATAGTAGACGAGCAGAACAGGAAAACATTTGCATATCACTGCTTGTGTAAACAAAGCCTTGTATCTCCATTTTTCCTCATTTTTACTCTACTTTACTTTATATTACTTCACCATGTCAGTGGCCCATTTGCCTTATCGCCGTACCTGACTGACGATTGCGGACATTCAGCTAGCATTGAGTCATCCTGTTAGTGCCAGCAACATTGGCAGATGTCTGCACAACGCAGGACTACATGCACGCAGACAGTTCCGACGACTGCCTTTAACACCACGCTAACGTCGCCAAAGACTGCAACGCGGTGCCAGTCTGTCATGGAGTGACTCAGAATGGCAGCAGGTCATTCTGCTTTTGTCTTAGTGGAGATGACTAACAAACCTGTGTGTGGAGGCCCCGTCCAGAAGGGCCTAGTGTAACTCCACCTACACCCCTACCACAAAATCTGCAGGAACTGTGTGAGAATATTCAAGCTGCATGGGATGGATTATCACAGGACACCATTAGGAACCTCTACAACTCCATGCCAAAAAGTCTGGCATGTTGTGTTAGCAAACATTGCTGCTTGATGGTATACTGAGAGACACTACTTCTGTATGCGTAGCTAAAAAAATATTGCCCGTATCAGTCTAAATTTATCATCATTTATTATTCCTGGTAAACTTTGTCTTCGTTTCCAATAGCATTACAATCTGAAACTTCCTTCTGGGTGCATCTATTGTTTTTCTTTTCTTTTTTTTGACAATGAGTGTAAATATTACAAAATTGCTCATCTGATTTAATTTAATGACAGATTCAATACATAAAGAGGGGTTTGATCTCAAATGGCTCCTTATTTCCTATATAGTGCACTACATAGGTCATGAAACTATGGCCCCTGGACCCAAATAGTGAACTAAATGTTAGATTGAGAGTTGTGCAGCTTTGGCTGAATGTAAATATGAGCAGATAATATTAAACATATTAAGTATATAGTGCACTATTTTGGTGTGGAACCTGTTATGACCTACATTATGACCTAAAATGTTTTCTTTTTGTCCAGATAAATGGCTTTACATATTATTTTCTCAAATAGAATAACGTATTTGTATTACTTGTATTTTGCGTTACTTTTGCATAACTTTACTATCAACAACCATAAAAATAATTTTTGCCTCATCATCACTTTATTTTAATGTTGATTTAACTGATTGATTTATTCCTTACATACTAACCAGAAATTCGGAAGAGTTTCAGCCTGTTAAAACACCAACCCGCCATCTGCTGTTCTTGTGTGGTATTGCACTAATATGCTTTAAGTATGCTGGTGCTGCCATCTAGTGTACTGTTTATAACCTGCTCCTGCTTCTGCGTAATAATGTTTAAGCAAGCAGCAGCAGGTTTCTGGCTATATCTGAATGTTAGAATTGTATTAGAATTGTTCACTGTGGTGGTGAATAGAATCAGACGTCTGAAGAGTTATATGTCCCTCACAAAACGTTACTACATTAAATATTTACAAATATACTGCCTGATTTCTAAAACTTTTATTCAAGTTTTGAGCCATTCACTGGGGAAGATGAGCAACTATTTTACACACATACACACATATATATAATGAATACAGCATCTAACTGAATTACCTTACAGAGAACAATAAATCTGGTTACCCTTTATTGTGGCATTAATTCTTAATGTTCTATAGTGTTTTAGTAGATAGTTTATACAGTATATATATAGAGTTTAACAAACTGTTTGCCTCAGTATGTGCTGTAAAACAAATAAACAAACACTAAAGCACTATAGAACATTTTGGAAAAAACAAGAGAGACAGTAACAAACAAGTAATCAGATCTATTGTTCTCTGTAAAGTTATTTAGTTAGAAGAACACAGATTTGGTCCCCGACTTCTTGCAGCATTTCAGTCTTAGCATGGATTAGTTAAACTCCATCAGCAGAGTGGACTGATTAGATGAACTAGCAATTGGAAGGTAATTGTAAATACCTAAAACCATCCCTAGGTGTGAGTCTTCCCTGTGCTGGACTGACCACCTGCCCTGAGTGTTTCTTGCCTCTTGCCCAATGAGCATGTGTTCCCGAGACAAAGTTATGTTGGCGTATGTGCAGAACACACTTTGTTACACTGATGTAGCTGTCAAAATTGTGCTTTGCATTGGCCGGGAATCGAACCCGGGCCTCCCGCGTGGCAGGCGAGAATTCTACCACTGAACCACCAATGCTGCGCTGAAAGGGCATGTGACCAGGTCGTCTGTGAAGGCTGAGCCACATCACACTGGACCCATTTAAGACTTGAGACTCACAGCAGAACACAATTTAACCTACTCTAATATACTCACACACTTTAAATACCATAGGTTATCTGTTTGTTTTATTCTAATGTATTATATGTTAATAACAATCGTATTATAATATCATCATTATAATTATTTTTTGCCGGCTAGATAAATAACTTCACTTATGTTCTCAGAAGCCCAATAACTATATATAACCATACAACATTCTGGTCTTATCATCTGTTTTTTATTGTGTTTGATTGTTTATTTACCCGCTTGGTTTCTTCCTTGCATATAAACCAGGTATATATACCGCCATCTGTTGTTCATGTGTGGTATTACAGTAACATGCTTCAAATCATAGACTGTATGCTGCTGTTGCCATCTAGTGTGCGGTCTATAAGCTGCTGCTGCTGCTGTTATAGACAGCACTACACGCAGCAGGTTTTTAATCTATGTTCGAAGAGAGGATTTAGATCAGTGAAGCAGTAGTATTACATCAACACATTGATCCTTAATGAATGCTTTTACATTCTGTACACAAATTTAAACCTTATAATTAATATATACACTTATCAATTGTGGGATTGTAACACTACTGGGAAGGATAACGTTTACCAGGAACAATAAATGATGATAAATTTAGACTGATACGGGCAATAATTATTGAGCTACACATACAGAAGTAGTGTCTCTCAGTATGGTGTCACGCGGCCATATGTATTAAAGCAACATGCCAGACGTCTCGGCATGTAGCTGTAGCGGTTCCTAATGGCGTACTGTGATAATCCATCCCATGCAGCTTGAATACTCTCACACAGTTCCTGCTGATTTTGCGGTAGGGGTGGAGGTGGAGTGACACCAGGCCTTCTAGATGTGTAACTGTTCTTCTTGGTGCTGTCCACGGTGCCTCCACACACGGTTGTCTTCACCAAGACAAAAGCTGGACTCATCACTGAAGAGGACCCACTGCCATTCTGAGTCACTTCATGACAATCTGGCACGACACCATTTCAGTCTTTGGTGATGTCGACATGGTGTTAAGGGCAGTTGTTTAACGGTCTGGGTGCATGTAGTCCTGCGTCGTCCAGCCATCTGCTAATGGTGCTGGCACTGACAGGATTACTCATGGAGGGCTTCGCAGGCAGGTACAGTGATAAGGCTCATCCTTGCTTACATCGCATGCGTGGTTGAGCATGAAACTTAAATCATTCGTATGTGTCATGGTGTCAAACCTACCCACCAAGTTTCATTCTTGTTGGTTGATTCCTTCCGGGTGCAACTATTCCTTTGGTGAGTTAAATCATTATTTACATACTGAACAATAATGCTAATAAGAAATTGTCAGGTAACTTTAGTTTTTGTTAAATTTCCATCCAGAATATCTCATGTACAAAAAACTATACTCTGACTGTAGCTAATTAGTCCAAACATTTGAACAGGAGATTAATGGGTCGTGTGTTCTTAGCCAGGGAAGTCCTAGTATAATGGCATATTCAGATGAGTCTAAAACAAAAAACTTTATCTCTTCGGAATGAAGAGCGCTGACGTTCATCCTGACAGGGAGTGTGGTCTGCTGCATGACTCCTTATCCCAAGGGGTCACCATCAACTGCCGACTGGTTGTAGAGGAGTGTTCATTGGGACCATCGGATTCTGGAGTATGTTGGAGAGTTTGGGTTGAATAAACTTCCCCTCTGCTCTGGAATCGAATACGGCCTTAAAGTCATTAATAAAATGTTCATAGGTACCTCTCTCTACTGTGGGCCAGACAGCGGTTACCCAATCCAATGCTCTCCCAGTAAGTTTAGAGATGACAAATGAGACACGAGCTTTATCCGAATTGGGAGGTGAGTTAGTGAAGAAGAAAAAAAACCTAAAAAAAATATAAAAAAAAGAGCACTAGAGTAAAAAGCCTGTGCACTGATTGGGGGTACCATCAAACTTGTCAGGTTTGCTAACAGGAAACGAACCACCCAGAGAAGTGGAAAATGAGGTAACTGGATTCTGTTCAGTAGGAGGGAGCAGAGCCAGTTGAGAGGAAATATCTCAAATTGGTCGAGATCTGAGCTGACTGTGAGTGCTGCTCTGTCTGCTGCAGAGCCCTGGCTCCCTACGGAAGTAGTAAGGGAGTCAAACAATTATAAGATTCTGCTTCTAAGATTATTAAAAAATATTATGCTGACTGAGAAGCCTACCTTGGTTGCTCATGGCCTGATGTAAATCCTTTAGCTCCGCCATCATGAAATGAAAGGCAAGGTATTCTGTGATGATCAACAAACTTAACTTGACACTTGCAGAACTAAAGGTAAAACTGGGTTTATTCAGCTGGCGAGTACACTGAGTCAGCAGCAAGAACAGAGTGAACATGACACAAAGGGCAGGCAAGGGCTAAAAACCAGAAAACAGGCCAAGGATCACAACCAAAGAGCAAGCAGAAAAACACAGCAAACAAATCCAAAGGCGCTAAACAAAGTAAAAGAACAGAGAGTTAAAGACCTAGACTGCATCTCACACTAATACTGCACAGTATATGCTATAGACTAATCTTAATGGTATGGGTTTGGCAGGCTGGTACACACAATATTAGCATACTACATTGTTTCTTCAGTCATACCAAGCTGGCTGCTTTTTTATAATTTACTAGAATATATTTATTTTTACAGTCTAACAGATTTGGGTTGAATTCACATTTATACACCATTTTTGGTCCTGCCACCACCGCAGGCACCATTGCATCACCGCACAGACATTAGAAGCTCCTCCCTTTCCGTTACCCGTTGCATTGTAGGATAATAGTGTCCATCATTACCATACTCAAAAATCGACTGGTTCTAATGTGCATTGTGGATTTTGAGTATACTCAACTTTGACATTTGTAACTGTACTATATACTACATACTCAAAAACTAGTTTTAGTATTAAGTGCACAACTGGGACTCAACCCTAGTGGTTGGCTGGCTCTTGGCTCCTCCTTCTTCTCCTTCTATCTGTTGCTGGAGTGTTTGTTGTGTCTACTGTGTGTTTAGTTAGCTATGCTACTAAATGTAATGTTCAGACCAGCAGTTCAGCTCCTATACTGAAAGCTGTAGGAGGCGTAGGCCATTTTCTTTTGGTGCTTGTTAGGTGATGTGTTTGTATTTTCTATTGTAGTTTTTTTTGGTTAGGTAAGTTAGCTAGGTGGAAAGGGAAAATGTTTTGGTTTATTTTTGGACTACCTAAAATTGTTTGCTTCCTTTATCGTTAGTGAAAAAGGCATCTTGAGACGAGGATGTTGTGTTGTGTCTGGTAGGATTGACGTGGAAAGGTTGGAGGGGACCTTTTTGTGTTGCAGCCTACCTAGACAGGCCATAACAAAGACTCCTTCAATTTACCAGTTATTGGGTGGTTTTTCAGGCATGTTTACATAATATGGTCAACAAAAAATAACTGAATCTCCTTCTGAAATAATTCGGTTGCAATGCTTTTTATTCACGTGGCTTTGTGACATCGGAAAGACTAAGTGGATGCTTGCAGATCTCAAAGCTATATCAGATTTACTGGGCAGGGGCAGTGAAGTAACGAAGCACAATAACGTTATAGATAGACAGTTGCAAGGGCGAACATAACCGACAGGGGAGAGACAAAGCCAAAACCAAAAGAGCAATCCAAAGTCAGAAACCAAAAGGGACAAACCAAGCCAGCAATCAGACCAAAAGGGAAACCAGAAACCAGAAAACAAGCAAATACAAACCAAACAAAACAGACATGTAAAGAGCAACAGCTGAAAACAATCAGTTCTCACATTGGACAAAGTCAGCTTGACACACACTGAGCTAAAAGCAAAGCTGGGTTTTATCAACAGGTTAGCAGTCAGGCTCAAAAACAGAATCCAGGTGAGAGGGGAAACCCGGAAGTGTGACATCAGTACTCTGGGGAAGAGGATCGGGAAGGCAGTTCCTGATTGGTGGATTGAGTGCATGTGTTAATGACATCATGACAGGATGCATGGTTGGAAATGTAGTCAATGGAGTTGACAGAGGTAGGAGGAGAGCCTACCTCAAGACTAACACAAGGTCTGGACTGAACCAGCGCTGTTGCCATACAAGGTCTCCTGTACAAGGTCAAGTCAAGTCTGGTCGAGACATCTTCCATTTTGATGCTTCTGGAATGAATTTGAGAGTCCCTCACCAAAGATGGCTTGCTCCATGGAGGGGTCTGTAATTGACCACTGGATTAGTGGTGGAGACTGCTAGGGACAGGCTGCTGAGGTACTTAGTGCCTTTGGCTCATCAACAGTTTAACCTAGCATGCAGAAAGCTCACCATGGCGCCTGGTGTTGCTACTTCTGGGCTAGGGGACATGCCTCCTATTGAACAGGAACAATGGCTGCACTGGCCTACCTGGGCCCTAATCGAACATTTTTGTCACAACATTGTCCCAGGAAGAAGTGTGCAATAACTGATGGACTTATCTGTTCTATGCAGCAGCTTGGGCAGTCACGTTGGGTAATGCTCTGGCCATCATTCTGCCAGCTGCACACTAAATAATGCTTAAATTAATCACCAGGATGTGAAGGCCATGGTGGACACTGCACATCAGTCCACTCTCAGATCATGATGGAGCTGGACTTTACAATCACCTTGGCTATGGTGGCTCATTGCCAAGTATGGCATCCACACTGGCCTCTCTTTAAAGCACAGAAGAAAGAAAGCTCTCCCCCATCTGGAAGATTGGCTCATCTGTGCTCCTTCCTAAATCAGTAGCAGACACAAACAGAATTCTGGCCCTTTTATAACAACTGTGGCGGTACTCAGGCAGCAAATAACTTTCACAGACCTGTCCTTCGATTCACAGTCCATGAACGGCTCTATGATGCCCCAGAGGGTGGGCAGGTTTCTGAATTTCCTAGCCCGTTTTCAGCCCAGCCAGGCAGTAGCAGCTTAAAAAGACTTGTGTCCATGCATTCTGTCCCTGGATGAGTGTCCCTGAAATAGTAGTACTTGCTTATGCAGGGAGTTCTTTAGGGGGCCTACCTTTCAAGTTAACCGTAATAGCAGGAGATGCTTCCCTCAGTGACTGGGGTGCTTTTTAGGTAGGCAGGGATGTGAGAGGAACATTGGTTCCATTGGTTTCTCCAGGGGGCTCTCTCCAAGTCAGTGTGTTAAAGTTGAAGGTCCATCTTGCCCTAACAGCCTTCATTCTTAAATATGGAACAGACAGTCACTGTTTTGGTAGACAACATGTCCACAGTGTATCAATCATCAAGAAGGCATCAAACCTCTCCGGTGCCTCCAGGTGTCACTTCCACTTCCAGATGTCCAGGTGTTCCATGACTGGTCTCTCTGACATCAATCCATGTGACAGGGACTGCAAATCGGGCTGCCGATCCACTCTTCTGAGAAAGTGGTGCTTTCACCTCAGAATGGTCAACTTGGCCAAGGTTTGGTATAGGTCGGATTAATGCTGCTTCTCCCGAAACAACACACTGCCTTGAAATAATAACAATAGTGTTTCCCGCTAGTAGAAATGGTGGTGGGGTTCATGAGTGCTCATCTCATAAATATGATATTTACACGACTTAAAGGCAGCATTAAAGGCCCTACAGATCTGCATGATGTTGAACGTTGCAGATTTCCTGGAGAAGTCTAAACACAGATAACAAGTGTGATATAAAATGAAGAAGAAAAATCTGAAGCCAGAAAAATAAAATGCAAACATGACTACGTACACAGAACTATATTAAATCCAGTGCTAAAAAAGAACACATCTACACAAAAAAAGTAAAAATAGTACAAAGAAAAAGATGAGGAACACTTTCATTTATTAAGGTATAAACAACTGTTACGGTCTCAAGTGTGTAGGGGTAAAAGGCCATACATTAAAAAAGGTCAACGCTGACCCAACTGCCAGACCAAATCAACACAAACTGAGAAGATCTGTTGGCAAATCATTATTTATTGTCAGTATTTATTTCTGTTAGCTTATTTAAGACATAAAGGCATCACCTTGTAACAGGGAGTAGAGAGAGAGTAAAGCTAAGTGTACAGCTAATGAATCGGGCCTTAAACTAATCAAATACAATCACTGGAACAGCCTACCTCTGCAATCATCTCTGGCCCTTTAATGGTTGGAGCGCCCCCTGCTGCACCTAATCAGAGTCCTACAGGGGCTGATCCTTACAGAACAAGAAAAAGAGCACGGGACTCCACATACCCCCCAGGATCGTAACACAATGTAAATGTACCTTCAAAGGTCTTAAGATCCAGCTGTGTGCTTTAATTTAGCTTTTCTTGGGGGAAAGTAAAGTACTTGTACATAAATCAACGTTTTAAAACAGAACTGCAAACTCAACCTAAAAAACAAAACAGGCTTTACAGCTTTAAAAAACATAATTTCAATGTGAGGGGTACTGCCCCAGTGATAGCTTGGAATCTTTTTTTCCCCAAGAGGGAATGGGATTGATGGCTCTTCCCAGGGGACCCAAAATTGTTTACCTCAGACAGTCATTGATAGTCTAGAAACAGCATACAGATCTGAACTGCATTCGTAGCACTCGGAGAAGAGACTACAGATACTAAATTGAAGTCATTTTAGTGAAATGAAACCATGAAATGGTTTTATTAATCAAGACTTTCAGATTCTGATTCAACTTTATGGGACACTGCATTTTGTCAGCTAAGTATGATGCATGTACACAACAAGATTCAAAACATGCAGTTTTTTGTCAGCATGTTTGTCGTATGCTTTTTAATACAGGCTACTGTATTTTTGTTAAAAGATGCACTAGTCAAATCAAAGCACACAATGAAAATTAGTTCTATATAGAACCATTTCATGCTTTAAGGTTCTTTGCATAGTGAAAATGTTCTTCAGAGTAAAGGAGAATGCTACGCTATATTGCACTGAAAATTGAATGCTTTAAAGAACCATTTCACCATGCAAAGAACCATTTAGGCATAAAATGGTTCTGTATAGAGCTTATAGTTCAAAACAGAATCATTCTCTTTATTAAAGAACCCTTGAAGAACCATCTTTTTCAAGAGAGTAGTTTTGGAAGCCACTTGTATGTACAGTATAAACATTCATTGTTTATCAGTGTCCAGTAGATGGTGCTGTAGCTCTTTGAGTGTGTGCTTCAGGATTAAAACAGCTGTGAGGCTCTCTAGTAGAGCGTGGACTTAACCATGAAGACAAGCCCAGACACAAACACGCTAGAAACAAAATTACTGACAGCAGAGCTCCCAAGAGTTTGTAAAGGACAACTCTGAGGCCAATGACTTTGAAGAACTTGAGATATCAATGGCGGAATGAGGAGAAAGATTATGCAGTTTGCTATGTGCATTAGGGAAAGGCTATTTCTAATTATCACCTTCCCAAAGTAGCTAAATTATCCCACAAAATGAGGCCACATGTGCCTAAATGAGAAACAACAAACAAACAAATAAATCCATCAATATGTGGTGCAGACCTCACTGGACATCTCTTAGCACCATCTCTTTAGTGAAACATAGTAGAATTATGCTACTTCTTGGCTTGACAGCCTTTTATGATGGGAGGACAAACATATTTAGCAACATGCCAGCAAACAATACAAGAAATACTTTATTGTCAGTCTGTCTAAACTAAAACTAGGGGGATCCAAAGCACTAGACAAAACTATGTAGGTCCAGAAACAGAAAGTGTTTTAGTGTTTCAGTCAAAAGACTGATTAAACCCCTTCACAGGCTGTGATAAAGTATTACTGTTGCTGAAGCATTATCTTTTTATTAGCATTATCTAAGTTATAAAGTGCTTTTTACTGAGACGAACAAAAAATACATAGTTAAACTAAAAAAACATGGGCCAATTTATTTAACTATACTTGTTTCCAGTACCCTAAGCGAGACACATTATGGCTCTGGGGTTTGAATATTAATGCACTTGCTGAAGTTTCATTCATTTTTTTTTTTCATTTTTGCAGCAATTTATTGAACATTATTATTTTTTATTACAAATGTATTTAATTATTCAGGTCTGCATTCGATACCAAATCTAACTATATACATCCAGTCTATGGACTCAAAATGCATACAGTGACCTTGTAGTTTACTGAATCAGATTGAAGAGTACACCTGTAAGGTCACTGAAGTGTCTGGTTAGTAGAGGTCAATGTGTGTGAGGTCTGAGGTTGTTGTACAATATCCAATAACACACAAATACACTCCTCCCAGGCTGTGTGTATGTGTTTATGTGGGTGATCTCCATGGATGCAGGCCTTTGATGTAGTTGTCTTGAGGAAGACACCAGTAAAACACAGCAATGGTACTGCTGACCCTAAATAGAGTCTACAGTGCACCCACCCCCACCCCCCAAAACAGAGGCTAGAAACAGTTTGGACTGCATACTGAAAAAGCAATGCATCCAGATAATATCATACAGCACCTCGCAGTACTAGCCACGAGTTAGAGAGGGTTTCCCATATTGTATTTTATTTAGGATAACTGAGAAACAATAAAACTATGAAATATACACTGACCAGAAAAATGCAAAAATTCTATTTATGTTTAAATTGTTTTTTATCTGTGCAGTGAGCATTTAACTGCACAAAAACATTCATATAAATGCAAGTAATATTTATACAATAAGTAGTGATTTTTTGTCAGTTTGTTTATTTCACAATTTCCAAATCTCTCTTTGTGGCAGCCCTGTATTGACTGCAGTCATCAACCAATGCCAGGTTTGGCAAATCAGTTCTCAGTTACATTAAATCAGGTGCGTGCTGGTGAAGGAACTTATCTAGCCATCAAGAGGAAATCTGGAGCTAAACTTGTGTTCTTCTGTCTAGATCAAAAGAAGAAAATCATTTCTTATTTCTTTTTTACTGTATTTATGTTTGTTTATTTATATAGGCTTTATGTTATATAGGTTTTATCATAGTAAAAGTGCACTTACTGCTGAGATAAAGGATTTTAAACAAATTGCTTATGGGCCTTTTTGAGACTTTTGCACAGTACTGTAAGGTATAAATAAAACATTTTATTTGCCTTTAAGCAAAAACTTTAGATCAAAATGTTTTGTTAGCCTGGTGTTAATGCATATAACATTAATACAGATTTATTTTTCGTACTTTGGCAATAACTGTGTTGATGCCATATATTTTATTCACGTGGAAGTGATGTACTCTTATTTTATTAAAAATAAATTCAATGCACTTTTGTTCAATGATTTTTCATGTCAAATTAAACAAACCTGGACTGGAAAAGACCTGTGTGTGTTTTAGAGCAACTGTTGAACATCAGTAGTCTAGTACACAATATAGAACAGTATAGAGGATTATTGACGTTATCAACTAAGATTTGTTTCATTAGTGATCCCTTCTGAACAGAACCTAAACTTAGCTAAACAGAAAGCAGGAAAGATACAGCAGTGTCAAGCACTGGTTTAGATAAAAATGACAACGTCAGGTTTTCCCAAATTATACAGCACATTTTCTAAATATTTTAAATTTATATAAGGTTTCTAAGGTTTGCCAACAATTGCAATAACAATTGGGAATAAAGTAATTGGGAATACCATACATGCAATAAAGCATTAATACATGATTCTAGCTCTTACTATCATTACATGTATGACTTTCTCTGTCTCTCTCCTTCTCTCTCTTTCTAACTCTCTCTCTCTCTCTCCTGCTCTCTTTCTCTGTCCCTATCTCAGAAGACTGTAAACTGACAGGAAGTGTAAACACTGATCAAGTGTTAAAGTCCAGCCCACCACTTCTCACCTCCATTAAAGGGTGTCTCCATGCATAACTTTCTCAAATAGCCCTTATAATACCTCAGACCCTCTAAAATACCCCCTATATAATGCCCCCCTCTGCTTTAGACCACCTGCATAGTGTCACTTGGGCACTATAGCCACACATTACATATTCCATCATGGGTTTATTGGGATTACACCAATACTTCACATTCTGCTGTATTCACCTGGTGGAATTCTCACACTGTCTTAGAACACTGTTAAACTCTCACTGAATGTGCCAGCCAGTGTGGTATAACACAACGCTGAGAGAACCATCTGTGGTTTATGCAGTATACATACATATATAAAGCTGAATCACAGTTACAGATAGGACAGAAAAAAAGCATATCTAGGAAAGATACCTAGATAAGCAGCGATGTGCAAAAAACACACATGATACATGTTTGCACATTTTAATACACATTAATGATTTTGTTTTTTAAATATATTGTAAATAAATTGACAGATAATAAATTATCAGTAACTGTGCACTGAAGATGCCATATTCAGCTTCGTGCTTTGATGTGTTAGCTTATTTTTAATTAGAAAATCAATTAAGCATGTCATTTGACTGAGGGTCTTTGGCTTTTGCATTAGACTCTATAATATTTTCTGCATTTTAAGCAAATAAACCAAAAAGATTATTTGATGAACACTTTGCTTCTAAGTGAATTTCTATGTGAATACCACACCGTATAAAGTGTTTCGTTGGTCCAACCTAAAAAAATTATTTCAATTATGAATTAAATTTATTCCAGCTAAAAATAGGACTTTGAACAAAAGATTCTTTCAATCCAAGTAACTTTGATTTAATGTCAATTGCTTATTCAGTTGCATAACAAATTGAAGACATTATTAGGTTGCACTTTTTACAGCGTATATTTCTTAATCTCAACATGTGAATGAGACGTTTTGGATCTGGAATAAATCTAAACATTCAAATTAGATTAAACTAAGAGTGTAGTGGTAAATCTTCTGGAATTCAGAGTGGGAAAAGCAGAGTTTAATTCTCATACTTAATGTCTTGAAGTCATTACTGATCCAAAGTGGGAAAGGAATGAAGCCTATTAGCCTCAGATGGTGTGTGAGTTCTGCTCGGTGCTCGAGTCGTATTGTTCCACCTGACGAGTGCAGGGAGCAGAACAAAGAACCTGCAGGGTAATGGAGCATTAGTCACACCTTCAGAACGAGTGTGAGAATGGAGTGAGGTTTCAGAGTCTGTTGGTTGGGGGGGTCTGAAACAGACCTCAGCGCAGCTAGAGCAGCTTTGGCATGATTCCATAGCTGGATCATCGGGAAGGACCAGGTGTGCTTTAACAGTGTCAGACGGCTTGAATACACACTCTCAAGCCTGAGGTCTCCTGTGCAGTTTGACTTCATCTGCTCAACTTCCAAAACATGCATGTGAACTTTTCACTTATCTGCTCTCATTAGTCTGAAGGCTTCCTTCCAACCAGTGTTAGTCATAATAGCACTGCCATTGGACACATGGTGAACTTTTGGTGATTTTGAACATCTTAAATTCCAATGATTTTGGAAATCCAAGTCTTTAAAATTCAAATGTTTAGATGTACAGTTCAGAGTGTTTTGCTGTGAAATGCATGGATCTAGACAAACTCTAGGCAGCTCGGCTCTCTCAGTGTATTCAGTACATTCATAAGCTTTTCATGTTAAAGTGTAAAAGCTTTAAGTGAAGTAGCTTTTATAGCCATTAAACTCTTACAGACATTTGGTTCTTATCACCACCACTGTGAACAATTCTAAATCTGTACGATTATCTAGAATAGAACTGAAAGCTTCCTGTGTACTGGTCCAATTAAAATCATGTTTTAGAGGATACAGTTTGATTTTGAAGTTTTAAATGCAAATTTGAACATTGAATGTAGCTCTTTAGAATCTGTTTTGCATACACACATACAAATGAAATTAAGACTGAGATTCAGTTATCGTTCATAATAAAAATTAATGTTTGAAAATTCATCTAATGCGCTAAAAAGTGAACTTTAGATGATATGATGGCTGTCAGATACTAAAAAGGGCAAACAGAAAAGTTCAAGAGTTTGGTCACTCCTGGTTGATTTTCTAAGCGCTCCTCCTCAATAAAGAACAGGCATCTGTACATTTAACGAACAGTTACTGTTTATTTGGATTATATAAGCCAGTAGTGGATAAAACACTAATCCAAAAACTGTCCTGTGCAAAGGTTACCGCACACTTTACATTTTATGTTTTCCAATAGGTTAAACAGCAAACAATTAGGACTGTGCATATTGAAAAGTGCCATACTTAATTATGTAGACTTATTTGCACCTAGAAAATCGATAAAACCTGTCATTTGACTGGCTGTATACAGCCTTTTGTGTAAGACGGTGTATAACTATTACAGATGCTGCTGACCGTCCTGGTTGGCGTAAGTATACTGGAGAGCTTCATTCTCAAACAAGTATGTGTATAAACATGCACAAACGCACTCTATACCCGACCTCAGGTGTGTATTCGAGCCAGACGCAGTTTACTAGGCCGTCCACCCAAACCACTCTCACCGGTGAGGGAGAGAGAAAGTGGCCAATGACTTGTTATTGTTTCAGCTTGATGACCCTGACTGTCATGGCAACAACAAAAAGAAAGGGTCTCTGAAATGGGATGAGCCATCCTCGTACCCCGCACAGTAATTGAGCTGAGAGAAATACAGAGTTTGATGTTTCCTGAATGGGTTTACCAGGTGAGAATACTGCTCCATTTTCACCTCCGCAGTAATGATGATCGGCATGTTCATGGCCTCCATTATGAGGCAGAGAGGATGATTGTGTAGTATATTGACTTTGACAATGTGTGAAATACATGAGCAAGGCTGTCGTTTAACACACACTCTGCACAAAACTCTGTGCAAAAATAATTGTTATTAACTTCATATATCTAATTACCTAATTATTTCATATATCTGCACTGTCAAAAAAACCCCGTATTTTTTAGTGATTTCGGCTTTTATGCATGACTTGAACACAGCAGCTACCGTTTACATTAAATTTCATGATGAATGGACCAATAGAAATGGCCCAAAATTGCATGGGAACAACTCTGGTTCCATTGACTTACATTAAAATTAAATTAGGTTTTTGCGCTCTTCTGTAAAGTCACCATTTTGTTTTTTCTTTGGACAGCAACAATATATTATATATCATCCCTAACATATACATACACTACCACCAACACGACGAATCAACAACATCCAAAGGCATGCATAGATCTGTTCCTTAATCTGAAACATCTATGTTTCTGTAAAGGCTTCTGACTTCTGAGTTTTTTAGTGGTCAGCTGTGTGCAGGGGAAGTGAGTTTCAGGTCTACAGATGAGCGATGTTGTGTCGTAGGAGGGGCAGCTACTGTTCTCCAATACGACTATGAAAGGGCCCTCCGGGACAAAGACCCTCAGTGTATTCTTCGTCTGGCTCCAATACACAAATTCAAACTTAGCCTTGATTTTGACTGGTCAGGGCAATCTCTCAAGGCCACTGAATCATTTCTGGATTTAGCCTAATGTGGTGATTAGAAAAGCCATCACAGCATGGCTCTCTAATGGTTCACTAGGTTGGTCACTTTAGCCTAACTGAAGAGTCTTTTTCTGTGCATCGTCCCTGTCCAAAGAAAAACATATTTCTCCATTTTTTGTCAATTTTAACTTGTATGGGAATCCATTACAGCACATGGGTCACTACAGTCCACAGAAGACCAATGAACTACAAAGAACTCTTAAAATAGAGGGTTTTTCTACGGTTTTGTAGTAAAGACAATGATTTAATATAGAAACACGAACATTCCAAAAACCACTTGCGTGCTTAAATGGTTCTTTGCATGATGAAATGTTTCTTCAGATTGATGGAGAATATGTTGCATATAGAACTTTTTTGAGTCTAATTCTGTATATTGTCGCTGTCCAAATAAAAACATGTATCTCCAACTTTCAAGCGTCATTTGAACACAGCAGCTGCTGTTTGCAATGTGTGAAAATGTCATGGACAGCGAGGACATGTTCTATATTGCACCTAAAAATGTTCTGCTACTGTTACAACATCAAATCTGACATATGCAAACATTTCCAAGAAGGTTCTATATAGCACCCTATAGAAGAAAATCTATAGATCTTTAAAGGTTCTTTAATAAAGGCAAGAGCCATGGTTTCTATATGGAACCACTCGCATGCTTAAATGCTTTACTGCATGGCGAAATTGTTCTTTTGGTTGATGAAGAATGTT
Source organism: Semaprochilodus insignis (assembly GCA_034552555.1). Classification (NCBI taxonomy): domain Eukaryota; kingdom Metazoa; phylum Chordata; class Actinopteri; order Characiformes; family Prochilodontidae; genus Semaprochilodus; species Semaprochilodus insignis. Next base: position 9,270,636 of record CM067478.1, read on the forward strand.
TGTATATGGTTCTATATAGCACCAAAAAGAGTTCTGTTCTATTTAACTATAAAAAAGGATTTTATGCAGAACCATATACAAGTGACAAAAAACTACACATTTAAAACAGTTCTTTAAGGGTTCTTTAGTAAAGACAATGGTTCAACATAGAAACATGAACACTCAAAGAACCACTTGCATGCTTAAATGGTCCTTTGCATGGTGAAATTTTTCTTCAGATTCAAGATTCAAGCGTTTATTGTCACATGCACAGAGAAACAAGCAATTGCACTGTACAATGAAACTCTTACTCTGCACTAGCTACCGGACTTCAAGTACTAACAATTACAATATAAATACTAAGTACTAAATTAGAACAAGGATTGTTGGAGAATATGATGCATATGGTTCTATATAGAACCTTTTTGAGGAGTCTCATTCTGTATATTGTCGCTGTCCAAACAAAAACATGTATTTCCAACTTTTATGCATCATTTAAACACAGCAGCTGCTTTTTGCACTGTATGAAAATGTCATGGAGAGCGAGGACTTATAGAGTTTCATGCCATATATCTATTTGTATCATATCCATGCTGGGATATAATGTGATTTTTAAAGGAATGACAGCTGATGTGTGAAGGAAAACATACTTGTATTTCTTTAATACTGGTAGCATTAATCATAATATTCCATCTCCCCTGTATGCATAAAGACCACACTCAACAACAAATGCATCATGAATAATATATAAACCTCAACAAAACTCTTAAAAATAGTCTAGAATGATTAATTGAACATTTCGATCATACAACATGTTGATGATGTTGATATGATTAATACTGCATATTATTAATGATAATGTGAATCAGGATTTTACTACATCACTTTCCCAGTGATCTCTTGTGGACTGCAGCAAGACTGCAGTGTAAGGCATGCCATAGATGAATGGACTGGGAATGAATAGGATTAAGAGCCTAAATGAATGATGCTGTATAAGGGGCTGAAAGTGTGTGTGCCTTTCTTCTGGACAGCCTGTCACGTCCAGGCTGTTGTCACGGACAGGGAAAGTGGAGGTGGTGCCTGAAGAGGGAACTGGGAGGTAATATGTCAATACTCTCGGCGTGATAACGGTTGAGAGCAACATGTTAATAAACAGAGCTGACTTGGCCTGGGTGGTCGGCCTGTAGCTGTTTGCGCTCTTCATTAGGCGCGCTGGTGTCAGGCCGCTGCGGTAATTACACAGCGCGCGGCTCAAAGGCACAGACCTGTGCGCCTGTGTTTGACCGCGGTTTCGCGGGGTCCTTACAGCGTCCCCGGCTCACGGCAAAGAGCTGCAGAGTTTGCAGAGCTGCCCCATAATCCCCGTTTTGAAAGGGACACTGTTTGCAGTAGGGCAGTGCAAGAAAGCGAATCACTTCCTTTAGTGAGAGCGCCGCTTTTCATCTGCGCCGTTTCAAGTCCTAAATGAGAGTCAGTAATGAGAGAGCCATTCAGCACTGCAGTGGCTTCCTTTAAACTCCGCCGCATAGATGCAGCTTCCATTCGGCAACATTCACATGGCGATAATGCACAGACACTGTTTCATATAGCACTCCATTACGGCATATGGGTCAATACAGTGCACAGAAAAACAATGAACGACAATGATACACTCTTAAAATAGATTGATGGAGAATATGATGCATATGGTTCTATATAGAACCTTTTAAAAAATGTTCCATATAGCACCTAGAGGGTTCTGCTACTGTTACAATGTCAAACTTGACATCTGCAAACATTTTCTAAAATGTTCTATATAGAACCACATAGAAGTTAAGAAAAACTACAGATCTTCAAGGGTTCTTCAATAAAGGCAAGACCCTTGATTTCTATACGAAACCATTTGCATGCTTAAATGCTTCTCTGCATGGCAAAATTGTTTTGGTTGATGAAGAATGTTTGTATATGGTTTAATATAGCACCAAAAAGATTTCTGGAATTGTTACAACATCAAGCTCGTAGCAAATGAAAAACCCCTTATTGATTTATATAACTCTTTGTAAAGAAATGGTTTTATGCAGAGCCGTATTCAAAGTGACAAAAAATCTGCATCTAAACTGGTTCTTTAGTAAAGACTCAATATGAATGGTTCAATATGGAATCATAAACACTCAAAGAACCACTGGCATGCTTGACTGATTCTTTGAATGGTGAAATGTTTCTTCAGATTGATGGAAAATATGATGCACATGGTTCTGTACAGAACCTTTTTGAAAAATGTTCTATATAGCACCTAAAAGGGTTCTGCTACTATTACAATGTCAAACTTGACATTTGCAAACATTTTCAAAAAGGTTCTATATAGAACCATATAGAAGTTAAAATCTACACATCTTCAAGGGTTCTTTAATATAGGCAAGAACCATGATTTCTATGTAGAACCATTTGCATGGTTATATGCTTCTTTGCATGGTTGATGGAGAATGTTTGTGTATGGTTTTTATAAGGCACCAAAAAGAGTTATGCTATTGTTACTATGTCACGCTTGTAACAATTGAATAACCCTTTCTTGCTGCTACATAGAACACTTTTTAAAAAGGTTTTATGTAGAACCATACTCAAGTGACAAAAAATGACACATATAAAATGGTTCTTTAAGGGTTCTTTGTAAAGGGACTGGTTCTATTTATAGTTAAGGTTTCATTATATTCAAACATTTACATGCTTATATGGTTCTTTGCATGGTGGACTTGTTCTTTTGGTTCATAGAGAATGTTTGGATATGGTTCTAATGTATATAGCACCAAAAAGGATTCTGCAATTGTTACAATGTCAAGCTTGTAACAATTGAAGAGGACGAGTTCACCATACAAAGAACTATTTAAGTCTATATATGGCTCTACCATATAGAAATAAGAACCATGGTTCTAAATAGTAAAGAACCACTGAGAAACCGTTTTCTTTACTTTTCCATCATAAGGGTTCTTAAATTGTTACAAGCTTGACATTACACAATGTTGCACAAGGACATGTACATACATGAAGTATGTAATGTACCAGGTATATGCGTCCAATGCTGTCTCTGCATATGTCTAGTACATTACGTACTTCGTATATGTACATATACCCTTTTCACTTATATAACCTGAGACTAACAGCTATAAGGTAACCCTGGTCTATCTATTCTAATAAATGTGTGTACATACGTCTTAATACATACCTCACATAACCACATCAACCCTGCTCACTGTTATTGTCTGTGGTTAATAGCTCTTCTGTAACTCTTGCTCTATGTATTCTAATAATGTATGTCTTCTCTTGTGCAGTATGTACAGTACTGTGACATTGCAACTTCCTTCAGGATTGGGATCAAGTCTTATCTGATCTTATCTTATCTTATTGTAACAATAGCAGAACCATCAATAAAAGCATCACCTGTACTAAGAGCTCTAGAAGAACCACATCAACTAGTTACATCTTTCTGGAAAGGCAAATAAGTGCAAATTGTAAAAGTGACTTGTTATACAACATATATATATATTATATTTAAAGACTAAAATGAGGATGAAATTTGCCCTATTTTCTGATGACGTAATCAGGTCCAGAGAGAGAGGCCTCACAATTGACTGTTTTTAAATGTGCTTGTTTGCCACCGAGAGCAAAACTACCGAAAGTCCCACTATCCAGAACCTGCAAAAACACACACCTGGCCATTATGGTGAGGGAGGAGAGCTGATCAGTGTGTTTACATGGACCGTAAACCTGCGACTTTCATCTGACACCTCGAGACTGAAACCGAGCTGTGAGATGACGCGCTGAACAGCAGGTGCCCTGAGGGAAAATCAGGGTTTTAATGGCTTTATAATAAAGCTAATAGAGTCTCCATCTGAAACATCCATCAACATCTGCGTGTTCATTTGGATTTCAGATTATCAGCGTTTCCTTGTATTGAGACACGCAGGTCCGCAGACAGGCCTTCAATGTGATTAGCAGATTCTCTTGTGGTGTTTTCTCTTTCTCTTCCACCTCCGAATGTGAGGGTATTTGTTCCGCTGCGTGGCGCATTCGGCAGAGCGCTTTGATTCCTCACACACGAAATAAGATGATTTGCTTGAGCTGAATGCTCTCTCTCTCTCTCTCTTTGTGAATGAACTTCTCTGTCGCACAGCCGTGCAGGAATCTGGAGAAGATACCCCCTGCTCCTCAATCCCCCCTCCTCTCCTCCTCCTCTTCTGCGTTCCCGGACTACCTCCGGGGGCACTAAGAGCAAAGGACCATTAGGATATTTGACAATCTCAGCTTGTTACAACTCCATCAGTTAATTGGATCCCTTGTAGCACCGCTCGCTCCACTCATCTGCTACTTTAAAAGACAAAAGCGCAAAAAGGGGAGGGGGGAAGGGGGGAGGGGGGTCGTTGACACCTTGTACTTGGGGGCGT
>CM067478.1:9275411-9292183 GCA_034552555.1 Semaprochilodus insignis
CCATTTACGGACACGCGGACTGCACAGCTACTGCGGCCAAGCCGCACGTGGGGAAGTCGTTCACCATCGACGCGCTGCTAGCGAGGCCTGAGCACGCTGAGCGCCCCAGGACCGGTTCCTTTAACAGTGCGCACAGCCCCAGCGCGCTGCTCCCAGTGTGCCCGCCGCTCCCGCACTACATGTACAGCCCGAGCTTCGTGCACACGCAGCCCAGCTACCCGGTCTACTGCTGCCCGCCGTACGGCTACCATTCCACCTGCAGAGGAGCCGTTTACTCTCAAGGTAAGAGCTCGCACCAGTCGATCTGCTTTTCTGAACCGAATCAAGCTTTAACCTCAGTCTGCCCTGGCAGAGTTGGCTCTCCATATTGACCATATTGTCCTCTTGGTTCCGCAGATGCAGTCATGGCTAAAACAAGCGCGCTGCAGCACTACAAGCACAAGGCCGGCAAATCCAAGAGGATGCGCACGAGCTTCACCAACGAGCAGCTCTCGCGCCTGGAGAAGGAGTTCGCGCGCCAGCAGTACATGGTGGGCTCCGAGCGATTCCTGCTAGCGTCCGCACTGCAGCTCACTGAGGCACAGGTAGGTTAGAAACTACACCACAAACGCTGCATCGCCACTTCAGTTACGCCATACAATCTGGTCTTATAAACAGATCAAACCCCTAAAACCACTATGCTTCTCCCTCTCCAGGTCAAAGTGTGGTTCCAGAACAGACGCATCAAGTGGAGGAAACAGAGTCTGGAGCAGCAGCAGGCTAAGCTGGCCAAGCTGGGCCTTGCAGGACCACCCAAAAGTCCCGGCTCTCAGGGCCGTGAGGATGAGGGGGACGAGGACGAGCACGACTTCACCGAAGACTCCGAGGTGGACGTGGATATTGACGACTCACTGAACGACTGAGAAAACAAAAAGAACTCCAGTGACTTTCACTGTCAAACACTGTACATATCCGGGCTGCTGCAGACAGAGCAGCTCCCTCTTCTGTAAAAATATTTAATTATAGATAGTTATATATTTAAGACGTTTCTGTATTATTGCTCTTATGAGAGTATGCTTTCTTCTTTTTGTACACGTTTGTATGGATGAAATAAACGAAATATATTTTTTAAAATTACACCTAGTACCTTTCCTTGAGTGTGGCTCTGGGGCAACTGCAAAATCATCGCTGAATAATTATGGTAAACAACAATAATAATGCATAATGGATAAAATTAGGCTAAACAAGTGCACATTTAAACATTTTTAAAAGTGCAATTTTCAAAAATTAATGTGGAAGGGAAACATTTACTGAAGCAAGAGCATCTATTTAGGTTAATACAGCATTTTATGGTTCAACACAGATTGTGTACTTAATGACTCTACTATCTTTATGATAACATTTACATCATCTTAACATTAAGATAATGGCTTTTCTGGGTGTAAAACATTTCAATTTGCAGAATTTAGAAAGCTTAGTTGAAAGAAAAGCTCAACTTACTTCACAGTGAGCACCAATTGAACAATATGTGGCTGAAAAAATATCAAGCTACCTTTTCTTGAGTTTAAAAGTGTGCAAACACTGAACATTAAAAACCTGGAAGCAAATCCCAACAAAGCATTTTCAACAAAGAAACCAGCTGAAACGAAGGCCAGTGTGGAGCACTATTTAATGACTGATTAAATCATTTAGTGACTATTTCTTTTCTTAAGCCTCAAATAAAAAATAAATCTACTAAAGGATATTTCTGGGCAATCAAATCATCTAGAATCTCCATTGTTCATTTTAGTATTTTATTCATGTTTTACAACATCTGAACAGTCCAGTTGCTCCGTATAATGTGTTGAAATTTCATGTCCAAGGGACTATCAGAAATGTTCCAAAATACTTGGAAACAATCTTGATACATTAATTATGAATTTACATTAAAAAAAAAACTTAAGGTGAATTCTACAGGTTTTCCAAAGTCTCATATTAAATAGTTAACATGTAAAGAAAGCCATTCAGAGTAGTTTGGCATGAAATGTGCCTTTCTATAGAAACTATTTCTATAGAGTCAGAAAAGACAGGAACCATATGTCTGAAGAGTTCAATTCCTCTAAAAAGCAATTCACAAAAAACCCTACTTGCAATGGTTACGTATTGCAGTGGAATTGTTTTATGATTTAAGACAAGATTTTTGCATAAAACATATTTTTAAAAACATGCAGGGCATGTAGAATAAAACAGACCTCCCAAAAAAACTTGCTTTTTTCACATTTACCACTATTTTATCATTATCAACATTACACATACAACTCAGAGGTGATATTTAGGTTTATTGGTTGTTTTGGGCAAAATGACTATAAATATCACCCCAACTCCAATTGCCACTACTAAAAAAACCAAACAAAATCATCTGTCTTTCTCTACAATGCACCATTTCATATCAACAGATTTCATGAAGCTTCTGATATCTCCCAGTGTTTTCTTAAGTGGGATTAGCTCTTGGGTAAGAACAGAATCTCTACACACTCAAAAGCACAAAGGTGTGAGCAATATTGGTGAAGATATTGGTGAATGAGACCCAATGACTTTATCTACATCTCTATCACTGAATTGTGCAAAGTTTCGACTATAGAGCATTCAACCCACAAGAGTGGTCACAAATGTAAAGTGGACCAAATAAACCAAATGGTGTTTGGCCTGTCTCGTCTACCACCATCTCAGTATTTCAGAGGAATGCAGAGTGAATGCAGCTAGACGAAGGTCATCAGACATTTGAGAGATTTTAAACATAATGTAATGTATTCGGAACTTGTGCATGATTATTTATATACCAGTATACGACCAGCACTTGCATGTGAAGTGCTGAGCTAAAGCTAATGACGGTCTGAGTCTGAGCCCAGCTGTGGGACCGGGAGACATGCTGCCTCTCTGGCTCCAAGCAAATCTGTTCATTTAAGAGAGAAAGAGTGAACGTATCCCCATCGCAGAAAGAGCCCTTTAGGCACGGTGCTGTCCTCTGCTTGTGTTTTCTCCAGAGCACACCAAAGCACGCTAAAGCCTGTTAGCATGGTGGCTTTGTGCAGCCGCAGGCCTGGCGATCGTGATTAGTTTGGATTAGTAATCCTCCACTAAGAACACAGCAATTATTAGTTAACACACTTGTCACAATGTTTCTTTTCTGCTCTCTTAATCCAGATAATCCTTAAAGGGAAGACTACAGAGAAGCTAAAGGAGCCAGCTCAATGAGACTATTACGGCCACAACACAATACAAAATGGGGAATCAAATGGGCAAAGATGAGAGTAATGAAATAATCAAACGTGGTGAAGTATGTGAACGCTCTGTCTATTGCAGCCTACTGGTGATCTCACAGCTCAGAGGCTTCTCAGAAACATCAACAGGCCTACATGTATGTAGAAGACGAATTTGTTTTTGGGACCTGACCAACAGTTTATAGTGTCTATGGTCTAAAAATGTGAACCACTGAATGCAGCATGATTGAGTCATGATTCATCGAGACTGGAAGGCATTCAGACATGCACTGCAAATCCACATCAGCAACCAGGTTACTACCCTATTCAGTCTGGATTATACAGTACAATACAGTGGACTATTTTCTGGGCTTAAAGGTGTGCTGTCTATGAACAGTAATGATAAATCAAAGCTGAAGACATAATGTAGTCCAGGACTCTGCTTAATTCATGCCAGAAATGAAGCTGAGTGAGTATGATAGTTCACTGATGTGTGCCCTGGCTCTCGCTGGCCTGCAGGTCATGTTTCACATGATTACTGGCTTTAGAGATGAATAAAGCCTATTAGGAGCGCACTGTCAGAGAAGCCTGCAGTCTGTCATAATAGGCCAGTCCCTTTTAAACAGGCACTTGTAGCAATTCTCTGAAACATGCCACCAGACAGTAAGAGACTGAGAGTCATAAATGTAATGATACTGAAAACAAGAGACATTTTATGTTTTGCTGAAAATTGATGACCCGCAAGTATTTGCAAAAGCTTAAAGAAATGTATTGACCGTTTAGACTATTCAGACGCATTTAAGGAGCTGTACATTTTATGGGTCTGTCACTGGCCCAAGAAAACAAAATGACAACTTTGCAGGAGAGGCTGAGTGGCTTTTACTTTCAACTGAAGGTATTCCAAGCTATTTCGGACCATAACTGTTGGAAAGGACAGCTGCCATGCTCAAATGTTGTTCTTTGAACAGTGACAGTATATTCCACATGTGCATTATGCAAAAAACACATAATTATTCACATGTAAAAATTAAATGATGTTTCCATATAGGAAATTACTGACTGCAGTGTCTTTACAGTCTTTACTTTGCAATGTCTACAACACAAATATAGCCTATTAAATTACTCTCCAAAGCAAATAGTGAACCTGCACATGTTTTCTTGAGTTTTATATCTATAAACTGAACATGTTTTCTATGGAGATTATATTTTACCCTTACTATAATCTGCATGTATCACTGTAGTTTAAAAAGTTTTTTTTTGTTTTTTCGTTTTCCGCAAAAATTAAGCTCAACAGCTTTTCCTTACATTACGTGACAATTCCACAATAAATGGAGCAACAGAAATGCACTAGTTAAAAAAATCACTGTACACGAACTACGTATTGAAAGAAAATACAGTGTTGGCATCTCCTGTAAAGGTACCATTATGGAGTTTTTCTTTGTGACAGCATCAGTATACTGTTTCTATGTTTAAGAATGTCATGCAGTAACTTCCTGTAAGCTATTAGAAGCATAAAGCACTTGAGACGTCTGGCTCCCATCACTAATACTATGAACAATTCTGAATCTGTAAGTTTCTCTATACTCTAGCATCTCACATCAAACTACTCTGAATGATTTTACTTACTTCCAATGGAAGTTAATGTAACGAGATAAACTTCAAGTACTTTTGGAATGTTGCTGTTGGTCTATTCAGCATTAACTTTACACATGGTAAAAAGAGCAGATAATGGTATTTATTCAAATGAACAAAAGTCAGGATTCACAACTTTGTCCAGATACCCACCATAATGTACCATTACAGTGTTGCCAATGGCTGCTGTCTGTTTTCTGAGATGAAGGGAAAGGGCCAAAAACAAAAACGAATAGAAATGCAAAGAAACAGAAACAAAGCTCCCTTCTTCATCCTATTGCGCACACTCTGGTGTCTCTTCACAGATCCCTTCCTGTCTACAGGTTTGATTAGCTGAACTCATCCCTTTGTGTGTGTGTTTGATTATGTATGGACAAAGCATCTCTGATGTGATCTAGTGTAATCCCACAGCGGGCCAGGAGATTCAGCGGGGGGAGTGGACCCTGAGAAAAACCACAGGAACAGCGAGGAAAGGGGAGGGGAGCTCACCATTCCAATTAGTCACTGCTCCCCTGTGCTCCCCCGAAAGAACTCCAGTCTGCACCCCCTGCCAGCAGTATTAGCACTGCGGCTCATCACTTCATCTCACCACTGCATCATCTTCTTCTCTAGCAAACTCCCAGGCTCGACTAGCCTTGACTGTTTTCTGTTTTAACGCCAGAAAACTTAATAGAATACGTTTTAAGAAGTAATCAATATGGTCACAGATTACAGCTTAAGAGATGCTCTTACACTCATGAAGACCAGCCTGTTTAACTGGTAAACCTACTTGTAGTAGATGTAGGAAACTGGTTCTGATCTCAGCCAAGAGCCAAAAGGCCTCATTGAATGAAAGAGAACATAAAACAGAGGATGAGGATTTTAAAAACGCTCTTTAAACCGAAGCAGAGGATTGTAAAAGTCTGGTGTTTGCATTTTATTTGTAGAGGCCTGCCCTGCCACTCTATCTTGCAGTCATTAGCATTCATTACTAGCGTTTGAAGTAGAGCAAGGCTATTGAGGCTTTGTGAAGGGTTTCATATGGAGCACACAATGACTTCTAACGCGGGGGAGAAGGTGGATGAAAAGAGCACAAGGCGAAGGCCCCTCTCTAAACGAGCCCTGTATGCTAATGGCACATCCCCGGCCAACTTCTCAATGAAGGCCTTTTTTTAACGCTCAGGAAATTGAGTCGTTCCTGTTTTCCCAAGGACTCAGAAGCACTCCTTTCCAGCGCAATCACCCTAACGAACCCGGACAGACCGATATCAGAACAGCAGCGATACCCAGGGAAAAGAAACCGGGGGGCTTCCACACGCGTAATGCAGGTGGCGAGTCTGCTGCTTTTCACACGCAGGTGACAGCAGTGGAGCTATCTGTGATTTTTCCCAGCTCGTTCAGATCGAGTGAAAATCTTCAGCTAGTTAAGCAGAACAGATTAGTTGAACACACAGAGTTAACGTGCAACAAAACGGTCCGTTAGTTTATTAATGAGTGGAGGTGTGAGCTGCCTGAGCTACTGCATCCTCTCTTCTGTTTGCTCTCAGCACAGGCCCATCGACAGCCATGCATGAAGAACAAGCCGAATCAGCCAGACCTCTCCAGCAGCTTCCGAGTAAATAAAGCATTTCAGCTGGCGATGCATGTGAATGCTGCTATACTCAGTCTGCACTGCCTCTTTATGTTTCTCTGTAAGCTGCTAATAGAAATCGCCATCTTCACGCAGCAATGCTACTCAATCTAAAATGGGGAATTATGGGAATTATGGGAGGCAGGTCCGCATCCGTGGAATCACTAAACTCTCCATGTCTCCCCGTGAGAGTTGACAGTTGATAGTAAACAGTATTAAAGACAGCAAAGAGATCTAAGCAGTTCCTGACCGAGTTTCACCAGATACCAGACAGCTGAATGAACAGATTAAGAAGTGTCAAGAGAACACAAAACCACTTTCATCTGTGCAGGAGTAAAGAGGGTTAGAGTTTAAATAGCTTGCTCTGTTGTCATTTGTTCTATGCGATGTACAGCATTAATTATGACACTGTCATTAAACCTGAAATATTAAACATATTTGTATGCAGCTTAGAGCAATAGTTATGAATAACAGCAGCCTGGGCAGAAATAAGTCTAACACTCTGACCAAGTTTCACTTACTCACTTCTGTCTTGGCTCACTTTTCATATTGTTAAATAAACAAATAAACCAAATCAGTAGCAGGGAGCTGCAGGTTTTTGCCATAATGACAAAAAGACTACCTAGATACATGTCATATATATGTAAACACATTATTATTACTACTACTACTACTACTACTATTATTATTATTATTATTATTATTATTAAAATTCAGATTTTGCAGCTCACCTGAACAGTACTCTGCAAACCTAAACCAGCTGACTTAAAAAATCATGTAAACCTGCTGTGAAAAATATATGTTTCAAGCTTTAATAAGCTATAAAGAGTTATGGTTTCTTTCTAATTTTCAGCGATGCACATTTCTGCAGCGAGTAAACAGTCCAGTTTTATTTTCAATGGTGCTCATTGACCCGGCAGTATTCTGCTATTCTGCTTACTCTTGAATTAGTTACTTAGTTACTGAATTAGTTACCAATTAGTGCTGAATATTGTATGGAATGTATGGAAGTGTATGGAATTTACAATAGAATTATTACAGAATTAGTAACTTAAACCAAATATTCTTCTTTGTGTAATGCATTGGCATCAGCTACAGCAACTCTATTACATTAACACATGGATTAATACATGGATTGTTTCATACAGTGATTAATAATTAGATGACTTGTATAAGACTAGAACTTACCGTTTCTGAGGACTGTAATAGCTTAATTTGCCTTTCTGTTGGCATAATGCAGTAAAAAGATGAAATGATAATTCCGAACACAAAACACCATCATGGTGAGAATAACAACATGTAACATGCATTCAGATTTCACCTTTAGCATATAACATGTAAGAATATGCTATGAAATAAAAATGATGTTATGTTAATTCATTTTAATAAAAAATAACATTTTGTACAGATAATTATTGTTATGAATTACAAACTTAAGCACAAGACTCTTCTGTAGTCTTAGTCTGTAGGACTTTTCAAAATTAACTGACCTTAACTAGATTAAACTAAGTAACTACAGACTAGGGAAGGAATAAGTGTCATTAGATTTGTATTAGTGGTTTTAACAAATAAGTAAAGCCAAAAAATGGATAAAAAATCTTATACCAACACAAAACCATCTCAATCAACAACAGACAGAATGTAATTTAAATCATGTATGACTGTGCAGATGGAAATTCACAGTGTGAATTAACTGATAACCAGTATTAGATGTGTTGAGTTTCTGTTAGTCTGGAGCTTTTCACTATAGTAGGAGAACTCTGCCTCTGCTGGCTTCATGATGCAAATAGCACTTCAGGCTGAATTAAGTGGATGAAATCCACTTAGCCTATAGGGGCCAGGGATGAGTGCTAGACTCAGTTTCTGTCTGACTGTATGGCAGGAAACAAAGTGACTAAAAACTTTAACTGGGTAAAATGAGGGAGTCATTTACTCTGCTGTAACAGGACAAGCTAGCAGCTGATTCTCTGACTGGATGAAAAGGGTGAAGGGTGAAAAGAAAGGAGGAAGCAAAAAAGAGAATAGAGTAAAAAACGAAACAAAAAGACTATTATATGTTGGTTCCATATCTCCTAACCAGGAGAGGAGCAGGGTATCTCACCCACCGAGTCATATGGGTTTAAGACACAATAAAACTCGTCTGACCAGAGAACACCAGTTATGTGGTCACTGTGAGACAGACAGGGTGGAGACTGAGATCTCTTGACTGACACTGATATAAACATTCACTACACAAAAAAACACTGTCCAGTTTAAAGGCAACAGTCTCTAAATTGATAAAGTAGCAAACAAACTGAGAGGGGAAGGAAAGTGCTGGTGAAGAAAGGATCATTTAAAACATACTGTTTCAAATTCATAATGAATTTCTCAGTGAAACAGCAGTTCTTACTGAAGGTTTGCCTGTGGCTATACTTATACAATACAATACAATAGAACTGAATAGTCCAAAGAAAAGAAATAGACACACACACACACACACACACACACACACACACACACACACAATGGCACAGTAAAGCATTTATCTGTTATTTTATCCGCCAGGCAAAAACACAATGGCAAATCTATTGTAAAACAATGTCTCAGGCATCAGGCAGCACGTTAACCTTTTCAGCTCATATCTTTCTGTGATGGAGCTTAAAAGAAGCATTAAACGCTTCAGACACCTGGTTCCTATCACTGTGAACAATTTCCTCAAAATTGTACTACTCAGAATGATGCTCTTTAACTCTTACTGGTCAAAGCGTGCGTAGGTTTTGAAAAATCCTCTTTAAGGAACATGAAAAGAAACATTCCACATTTCTGCAGCAATTAACCAATGACTGAATATACAATGAAATGTAAATGAATAATAAACAACATTACTGGCTCATTGTATGATCAGCACCTGGTTGTGTATTGCACATCATGCACTCCTCCCACGAAACTGACAGCTCAAAGTAACATACTAGTGCCGCTCTCCGGAGCTGAGGAGTGTTAGAACTGTTACAGAGAAGAGAAAACTTTCTGTTCAAACAGAAGCATGTATGTTCTTTACTTACTAACTACCAACTTTACTTCCTAGTACATGTACATACAAAACACACCCAAATGCAGCTATCCTGGTTTAATTAGACCACAACTGAAGCAGTGTAACTTGAATTACAAATAATGATGTACTGTCCATTTTACAACTGCATTAACTGTTACAGATTACATGCTGTTGGAGAATTAGGGATAATGAAGTTGTGAACAGTCTTGGGCGCTCTTAAATTTTGAGAATTTTAACAGTGATACTCGAGGCTCCCCATAATGAGAGGAAAAGGGAAAATCTTTCAGGTGCCATGACACCGTTCCCCCTCTAAGATCAACAATCCTCAAACAGAAAATATTAGCCATGCCTAAATCAGTATCAGAGCCAGCATAGCTCAGAGGATTACCAGAGCACACAGAAGCAGAGCATCTTTGTCAGATGGGTCTTCATTGTCTGGAACAATTTCTTAAATTTAATTTAATTTTTTTTTAGGTGAGGCCAATCTTTCTCTGAGTAGAGAGTATAGGGCCATTTTTTGCCATTTGTGTTTTTGCAATTTGTCTTCCTAATTTAACCCATCCGTAAATTGAAACACTAGTGAACACACGCATTAGGGGGCAGTGAACACATGAGCAGTGAGCACACCTCTCAAGCACACGGCTGGCTACAGTCTTTAAAAAGGTCCTTCAGCAAAAACACTCAAAAGAACAATTTGCATGCTTCAATGGTTCTTTGTATGGTTCATTAAATGGTTCTTTACATGGTTATTTTTTTTTTAGATTGATAGAAAATGTGTTGCTTAAGTTTCTATATAGTACCAAACAGGGTTCTTCTATTGTTAGAAGCTTCACATTGTAACAATAGCATGACTTGTTTTCACAAAGGTTCTATATAGACCCAAATACAACACACACTTCATCAATCTGAAGAACCATTTCACCATGCAAAGAACCTGTCAAGCATAGAACCAGTCCCTTTACTAAAGAACAACTGGTTTGAATTTTTTTATTATTATTATTTTTTTAGATCAGGTCAATGCTGACAAATGATGAATGCCAATATAGACAACTAAGTGAAAAGAGAGAAAATAGTAGCCTATTAGCCTATTAAAGACATGTGCACTATATCAGTGCATATTCTGAGTATAAAACAAACTCTGAATAAATATATTCATAAATATATTTATGATTGCTAAACAATTTTATGATTGTTTAATGAACAGTCAAATTAGATCCTAATAGAAGCACTATGAAAAAGTAATTCTAAAAATGTGGGCAAAAATGTGTTATATTACACCTTAAAATTATTACACGCCTAAAATTAGTTACTGTAGCCTTTTAAGTTAAATAGCAGCCTATCCAATGCAGGTAAATAGCAGCCTATCCAATGTAGAAGTACTGGTCAAATAGCATTTGTATTAGATTTTAATGTACTAATGTATTATGTCCAAACATCAGATTGGATTCGTCATCATCAGATGCAAGCTTGTATAAGTTGGTAATTAGTAAGATATTTTTTTCCCCTGTATTTGAGTCATTAATAACACTATTTAATCTAATTATTCACACACTCCTATGCAAAAAAAAGGCTAAGCCCAAAATGGAAAAATATTAAGCTTTTAATGACTTCAGCGACAAATCATTAAATTAAAAAAGTCACTTAATATGGGAAGCTTTTCACTGTTAGATTTCTCTAAATGTTGAAATGTGGTTAAACCTGCAGTCAATCCTTTACAGAAAACAGGAGTCTCTACTGATCCCTACTGATGGCTTTTAACAGCAGGAAAACACTGCCAAGCTGGTTTGTGTTTCATGTGAGACCAAATATTCTCTATTGGGTTTAAATGTGGACTCTAACCAGGCCACAACAATCAGTAAAAACATTGTCCTTCGGACTTGGGCCTTATTTACTTTGAAGTGTACATGTGCATATATAGCATTTGTATAATTTGTGCTAATCTTTGAGAGGTCACCTTTGTTAAAAGACTCTTAATGGCTTCTGAAACTCTTTATATTCTATCATGCTAAAGTGGTCCACATGGTGGCAGTATAGCACTGCAGAATCAGAACTACTTTTGTCTCAAACCAAAGATGTACACAGACTACACCAAGTATTCAAAAGAAAAAGACCTTTCATATACAGTAAATAGAACAGAAAATAAAACAGTGTATATATAAAAGAGTCCATGTGAAATGAGCTAGAGGAGATACATTTGTGAATATGTACACATGTGTCTGTAGAGTCATAAACTATTATTCACAATACATGATATGATATGTTAGGTCACTGTAATGCAGTATGGGAGGCTTAGTGGATTCAGTTTAAGTTTTATGTGCAAGGTGTCTAGTGTGGTTAATGAGCACTTCAGGATGTTTAGCTGTGTTGACTTTGATGGTCATTAATCTTCTACCAGGGAGAAGTGTCAGGGGGAAGGGTTGATGTACAGGAAGGGTCAGCTGTGATCTTGTCAGTATGCTGACCCTGCTGTTATAAATGTCCTGAAGTGTTGGCAGATGACTTGTGGTTGACATTAAGGTTTGACTGGTTATATGGGCTGAACTTATGGATTATACTGGAAGCAAAATATTGCAAACAATAAATGAACTGCTGCTGCGCTTCAGTCAGAATAAACAGTGCTCCGTCTTCCTGCTCAGGATTTCACCCACAGCAGAGAGGGTAGAAGCATTGCAGTGCACCATGAAGGAAGATCACAGATCATTACACTTCATACTACACACCTATGCACAAGTTAGTAACAAGACAGAAAGGCAATGCATAGTTACAACATGTATATTGCTCTGCAATCACTCTTATACACATTGTAAACAATACTGGATTATGCCGCCTCAAACATACATGTAGTGCCTTTATGACAGCTGTAGCAGGGTTGGTTGTCACAATCATTAAACCTTATGTTAAGCCTATATTGAACTACTTTTCCAAAGTTTATTTCTCATCAGAGCATTCCAGATGGACAGAAATTGATTTCTAATTCCTCAGTTAATTTGATCAATTCAAGATCATTTTATTCACTTCTATTTTTTGTCCAAAAATTGAGGAAATCAAAGAAAAAAGTCTTTATGTGTAAAACAGAGCCCCTACATTGTGCTACAACCAATCACACAAAGGCTGGTATGCTAAAGGTATGCCTCTATACTGCATGCTTCATGCTAATACCCTCTTTTTATCACCTATGTTGATTTTTAAGGGTATTTTCACCTCCATCTCATTAATAACACAGAACATCTCCCAACTTTGACAGTGTGGTACCAAAAACTCACCTCACCTTACATTTCTTGTACATTGAGAGGAGGTAAGAAGACATATGACTTATGTTCTCAATCTTTAACATTTTCAGTATCACTATTTCTAGGCACCTCCTCTTCGTGTACCTGAAAACAGCTATGTGAGCAGCTCATGTTCCATGTGTCTCTTCACCAGGACAACTACAAACGTGGCATACACATATAAGAAATAGAACTGTTTCTAATAGTGAGTCTCTTTAAAAGAAGCTGCAGTACACCCAAAGGCCCCGAGAGGGCAGCAGCGGACAACAATAGAGCTCATCAGGGGGGTGCGTTCACTCCAAAACACTAGGGTTTCAACTCACTGCACCGGAGCAGTTCCCAGCCCGATACTCGCTCTGGTTTAGGGGAGGCTGTTTTCCCTAAAGCATTCACATCTCAGGCAATCATTAAGCCAGACGGGGTCACTGAGTCAGGTCGGTTTGTGAGCGCAGTTCCGTGACCTAACTCTCCCTGGCAACTCACATTACAACAAATCAAAAGGAGCAGCAGCTGATATCTCCCTGGATCCTGTGATTAATGGTGTAGAACCGTCATGTAAAAGCAGGCAGATGTGAAGAGCGCTCAACATATTGCTTTTGCAGGTTGTTCAGTCTACATTCGCAAGAAATCCCACTTCTGTGCTGCCCCAGATGGGCTCCCCATTGCACAGGGCCTTGTGCTGGGTTTGCAACCACGTTCAGCTCTCTCTCTCTCTCTTTGAAAAAATCCCCACATCTTTTCATTTCCTCGCGCCTCCTTTTGCTGCAAGGTTAAATCTCTCACCCATCCTCCCATCTCTCTCTCTCCGGCCCTCTTTCTCTCTCCCAGTCTATCTCTCTCCCTCTCAGCATGGTAGTTTTTAATTTTGTGTTTGTGCAGATGGCTGGTTGCTCCATTAGTATTCATTACAGATTCCATGAGCTCTTAATTACGAAACGGGAGAGAGAAGTGGCAGACAGAAACACTGGGTGAGACTCTCTCTCTCTCTCTCTCTCTCTCTCTCTCTCTGCCTGTTTTAAGAGAAGATCGTAATGGTGTGCCACAGCGCACGAGGTGTCTTTCAGAACGCCTGTATGTGAGTGGAGCACGTACCTGTACACTCAGTGGTGCATGGGGGAAGTTCTGAGCTCCAAAAGGACAGATATCATCTAGTGACGTAATGCAGGTGCTGAGATTTTTTTCACGCCGTCCCTGCCACGGCTTTCCACTGCACACGCACACAGTGATGAAATGGGAATAATATTAGGAATGTCTCACCTATTCAGAGTAACTGTACACTTCAGTGGACTCTACTTTACTACCGCCTGCCAACACAAACGTGCTGGAGCAACTTAAGAACCATACATGTAAAAACATTTGTAGTTCTACCCTTACACACTGTAGTACATTTGATTATCTGCATACTTTGTTAGCCTGCTTTCACCCTTTTCTTCAGTGGTCAGGACCCCCACAGGGCAGGTATTATGCGGGTGGTGGATCATTCTCAGCACTGCAGCAACACTGCCGTGGTTGGGGTGTGTTGTGCTGACGTGAGTGGATCAGACACAGCAGTGCTGCTGGAGCGTCACTGCTGGACAGGGAATTGTCTGCCAACCAAAACTATCCATCCAACAGTGTCCTGTGGGCAGCGTTCTGACGAAGGACTCAAGGATAACCAACACAAACTCTGCAGCAACAGATGAGCTGTCGTCTCTGACTGTACATCTACAAGGTGGACTAGCAAGGTAGGAGTGTCTAATAGAGCGGACACAGTGTTTAAACCCTCCAGCAGCACTGCTGTGTCGGATCCACCATCCACATAATACCTGTTCTGTGGTGGTCCTGTGGGGGTCCTGACCATTGAGGAACAGGGTAAAATGGGATAACAAAGTATACAGCAAATCAGATGTACTGGAGCTAATAAAATGGCTAATGAGTTTAGATACAGGGAGGTGTACTTAATGAAGTGGCAGATGGGTGTGTATATATACACCACTCTACCCAGTGAAGCCGCTTAGAGTCTTGTGGCTGCTGGGGACCCCCTAAAAACTGAGCGGAGTTAGATTCGTCTAAGACTGAAGCTGGGTAAGCAAGAAATACTGCATCGAGAGACAAACTGCTGAATCGAGAATGCTGAATGCTGAGAAGTTTAACTGTAACTTAAACTGTAACTTATTAGAGCCCCAAACAAACGTCCAATCATCATCACAGAATTACTTAGTTATATGCATAGAATTTGTTCAGCTTGTAATTAGTTAGCCTTTATTTTTAACTATCATCAGTTGGTAAGATGAGGGCCTCCAAAATAACCCTGCTTGGGGCCCCAAAAGGCCAGAGCCAGGCCTGATTGTAAGCAATACTACAGATGTAAGCAATACTACAGATATATAAGAACACACACACACACATATATATGTATGTGTGTGTGTGTGTGTGTGTGTGTGTTATAGGTGGCCTTTAAGTTTTGTATATACACTTTATATGAATACAATAAATACTAGTGGTATACAATAATGGTAGTGTCATTATAGACCCTGCCGTGTACCAAAGCTAATTTCAAGAGCACAACAAGTATTTCCACTTTTACAAGTAATACGTAATATGTTGTAATAATAATAATAATAATAATAATAATAATAATAATAATAATAATACGTAAATTAAAATAAGAACATGTAAACAACTAAAAAATGCACATTTACAATTTTTCGTTGTAAGAAACTTGAAAACTTTATATTCATATTTAGATTTAGATTGTATTCGCACTCAGTACATGAACAGTAATGATGATGAAAAAGTGAAAAAGTCATGGAAATGTAGAATTCGTTGCGGGCGGTTAATTGGCGGATACTGAGGAGAAATAAAAGCTTTTACTTTCTATCATTATTTATTTACAGACAATATACGGCGTTTCAGAGGCGCTGCTGTCATCATCATTAAAACTACCAGACTAATTATCAGACATAAAGGTCCTCCGTTCGGCCGCGCGGTGCTGCGTGTGCGCGTTCACGGGCTCTTTGCTTTCTAAATAGTCGCTCAACATGCTGTTGCGCAGACTAATGCTCCGCTGTAATGATTTTCTAATGCGCACTGGAGGTAACGAGCCTATCAGGCGGCTAATCATTACCTTTAAAAGCACAAGATGAAACGCACACTGGTTGAGCCCTGAGGAACAGCGAGGTGGCCTGGAAATTAATAGCTGAGCACAAGTTCATGAACTCTCCGCTTAATTGACGAATGTGTGCGTTTCGGCCTTCATATGTTCAACCACTGAAACCGCACGCATTCAATTATTGACCCTGTGAGACGGCCGAGCTCCATTCACAGCGTAGCCTGTAGCTGTGATGGCTGAGCGCTCCGAAACAGGTGAGCTCTGCTCCGCCAGCAGATCTTTATCCATGTCCAGCTGTGGAAAGCGCTCTGGTTAATACGTTACTGTAGGAGACGGGTCATGGCTTCTCATTAAAGCGGACTGAACCCGCTTACAGGCCCCAAGAGCGAAAACACGAATGCGCAGACGGGTGTGGAAAGCAGAGCCCTCCGAAAATCTGCTCCATGCATTAATCTCAGGAGCCCAGAAGAGCGCAAAAACCGGACAACAATAAAACAGCTGAATTGATCAGTTGGAGAACTGTTAAATACGCTACCGTTTAGAATGATAATCTAATATAATAATAAACTAGTTATTAGAGTACATTATTATAATAATAGCACTTTAACATTCATAATAAAAGCCACATAATATATTGTCTGTTGTTTTCCACGACACTGGTGATTTCCATGGATCACTTCTATATGATAAGTGTGTATTGTATACTATACAGTATACAGTATATACCCTATGTGTATGATACATATTTTAATATGTAGCTATCATAGACATTCTCTGTATATATATATATATATATATATATATATATATATATATATATATATATATATATATGCAAGCATGTGCCCATAAACAAATGTATTATATATATATATATATAAAATCAATTTAAAGGATAATTTTATATATATATATATATATA
>CM067478.1:9306452-9329413 GCA_034552555.1 Semaprochilodus insignis
TCAGTCTACCATTCTTTTGTTAATATCCTGTTGATTTGGCACTAATATCCTAACCAACCAATGGCATATTCAAGCCAATGCAAAGAAGACAAGTGATTAGCACTGGCGTGTGAACGCGCCTGTCGCAGTATGCAAGTGATAATAAATTCCACACACACATCCGTGGCAGGTTAGAACCAAACACAGGGGAGGAATGTCCTCATAGCCTTCTTTAGCATGACTGGGCTGCGCGTAGCGCCACGCTTCGTTACATCACTGCACTTTGGACTCACAGCTTCAGAGGCGTTTGATGAAGAACTCCTGACCTATAATTTTCAGACGTTTTTCGCCTGGTGATGCACCATTTTGGCTGGTTAAAGGCCCTTGTTGTAGGTCAGGATCTTGTACCTAGTTGCGGCAGAGATTTCTGGCTCAAGCTGAGAGATGTGAATCTGAGAAAGAGAGAGGGAGAGAGAGAGAGAGAGAGAGAGAGAGATACACAGTACATCAAGAAACAAATTACAGCTTGACTTAAGAGTAACTCATCAGTTAATCTTGCCTCCCTTTAGATGAGCAGTAATGTGTACTCACGCCCAAGTTCATCATTAGCTTGTTCAACTCAAAGCCTCTTGCACGCATTTGAAATCACCTACAAAACTATAACATTCACAGTGTTGTGTGTACATCTCTTTACATATCCATGTTAAGAAGCTGATCTCTCAGCTAAAAATGACATTCATTAACCGTAAACATCCACTCATTAAGATGTTTAAAATGTTTCATCAAACGTGAATTAAGAGAGCCGTGTCTCTTCCATCAGAGCCTCGAGCCTTTTTTCACAGGCAGAACTGGTGCGTTGAAGAAAAAAAAAACTATATAAGCGCAAAAATAAAGTGATGAGCACTGGTAAACGTCCAAAGCAAAGCTAAAACGCGCAATATTTTGCTCAGAAACAGATGGCAAGGAGCGTGCAAGTGTGTGAGGCAGAATCTGAAACAGACGTGCCGTGGGGTGTGAAAAGGTGGGGGTACAGGAGTGGCGGATTTTTGGGAGCACACTCGTCTGGAACCCTCTGAAACGTGTAAAGAGGGAGCGAGGAAGTGAGAGGAGAGGAGGAGGGGAGAGGAGAGAGAGGAATGGAAGAAGTTGGCAGCACATATGTCTGTAGTTCAGTAACCATATGGAGGAACAGCTTATTACAGACCATTTTAAATCATAACCCTCTTCAAGAGAGACAAAGAGGGAAGGAGAGGGAGCCAGGATGGATCTGTTGTGATGTTGCTTTGTGCTGGGTAATGTAGTACTGAATGTAGTACTGTTGGGTTGTGTACTGCTAACGGATTGCACTGTTGCGTCCTGTGCCCAGCATAGCCAACTTATTTATTTATTTATTTACTTATTTATTCATTCATTCATTCATTCATTCATTTATTGCAATCTACAGGTTTCCAGTTTTTGTGTTCATTCTATGAATCTATTAAAGTGCAAGCATAAGGTGGCCAAATTGTCTGATCAGACATCTTATTTCCTAGCTGTCCATACTCAGTAGCTCACCACTGAAGGCATAATCAGCTTCAGTGAACAAACATTACTCAGTGCTGCCATCTAAAGGTGTTATAGCATTAAGTATGAATTTTAAACTACTGTTCTTTACGAAAGAATGTGTCTGCTATCTATAAATATCTGTTTACTGTCATTACAGCTTTATGTCTCAACACCACAAACAAAAACAAAATCATATCACCTTTAGTTTCTTGCAACATAAATAATATTTATAATTAAATAAATAACTGTGAAAGCTAAAAACCAGGACAATAATTGCATTTTGATTAATTAAATTATGTAGTAACTGTGATAGGCCTAATTAATATCACAATTACTACTCACTCTTACTACAAACACTACAGTTTCTACTATTACTGCTACTATTATACCATTA
The DNA here is from genome assembly GCA_034552555.1 of Semaprochilodus insignis. Taxonomy (NCBI): domain Eukaryota; kingdom Metazoa; phylum Chordata; class Actinopteri; order Characiformes; family Prochilodontidae; genus Semaprochilodus; species Semaprochilodus insignis. Next base: position 9,308,371 of record CM067478.1, read on the forward strand.
CTACTACAACTAACAACCACTACTGCTATACAACTGCTATTACTGCTACTACTGCTACACAATTACTGCTATACAACACTACTCTAACTGCTATTACTATAAAACTACAGCTATACAACTATTACTGCTACTACTACAAATCAACTACTGCTGTACAACTACTATTACTGATACTACTATACATCAACTACTGCTATACAACTACTATTACTCCTACTATACATCAACTACTGCTATACAACTACTATTACTCCAACTATACAACAACTACTGCTATACAACTACTGTTACTCCTACTACACAACTACTATTACTCCTACTATACATCAACTACTGCTATACAACTACTATTACTCCTACTAAACATCAACTACTGCTATACAACTACTATTACTGCTACTACTATACAAAAACTACTCCTATACAGCTACTATTACTCCTACAACTACTATTACTGCTACTACTATACAACAACTACTTCTATACAACTACTCTTACTCCTACTCTACAACAACTACTGCACAACTACTGCTATACAACTACTATTACTGCTACTACTATACAAAAACTACTGCTATACAACTAATACTGCTGCTACTACTATACAAAAACTACTCCTATACAGCTACTATTACTCCTACAACTGCTATTACGGCTACTACTATACATCAACTACTGCTATACAACTACTATTACTCCTACTCTACAACAACTACTGCACAACTACTGCTATACAACTACTATTACTGTTACTATTATACATCAACTACTGCAACTGAATGTTATTACATTATATTATTACATTATTTTTGTAGCATTTCCAGACAATAACATTCAAGTAAACTGTTTCTGTGAAAAAAGTATGTGCATCTAAATATGTCCTGAGAAAAAGACTTACTATAACTTTGAATAAACAGAATAACATTTATTTAATCTACCTATTAATTGACAGTATTTTTTCACATTTAATCATTATTATTTCTTGCATTTGCTACCCATTTATTTCATCCATGGCTGACTGGATGGATGGATGGATGGATGGAAGGATAAATTAATGGATGCATGGATGAACTTATGTTTCATATGTTTGAGATGTATTAGTTTAATTTCTACCCCAACATTATAACGGAATTAAATCACTCTGGAAATGAAGGCTTAGAAGGAGGTGCTCAAGTCTGTCCTTGCAGAAATAAAGCCATAATAAACAAATGAATGAGGCCTAAACTACATTTACAGATCTAGAATCTTTCATGGAAATGTCAGGTGAATCCTAGCTCAGCCTGAGTGACAGTGCTGCTGCGGTCACTGCTAATTTGCTGTGTAATTACTGTGTATTTTTCTTGTTATTAATGTAAATAATTGCATTAATTGCATAAAAAAATTGCACAGACGACAATTATTACTGCTGCTACTATACATCAGCTACTGCTATACAACTATATTACAGCTACTACTATACAGCAACTACTATCGCCATACACAACAACTACTACTATTATTCAACAACAGTACTTCCATTCAAAGCAATGGTTTCTAATTTTTGGACGTGTGTCTGGTGTGCCTTGGTCTTTGTTGGTGTGACATGGTGTGCTTGCCTGAGTGGGGAATTGAACCCCAGTCTGTTGTGTGGAGGGCAGCAGTTTTATCCACTGCTGTTATTTATGAAGTGCATGAAAAAGAAAGCAAGATTACTTAGCTGTTACAACACTGGGACTGAGGACTGAATGTCTAGATTTTCCAATGGGTCTGAGACTCACATAGTAAGAATGACAGAAGAGCAGTCATGGAGGGTTTGTTGGATTGTTTGTTGGATTGGTTTGTTTGGAGTGCTCACCTGGCTGTTTTGTGGGAATAGACTGATGGCGAGCGGGAGGGCCAAACCGAATGCACAAAGACATACCAGACTGTGTATCGGCAGCACAAGTCGAGGGTGTCTCTGCAGTAGAGGGAGTCTGATACCCGCACACACACACACACACACACACATACAAACACACAAGAAAAACTCACTCAGATAATTCAACACAACAAAAAGAAAACTCACAGCATCCCAAGCATTCCTGTAATCATCATTAACCCCCCTCCTTCTCTGACACTTCCTCTCCACTGCGAGATCACTCTGCGGCTGACACCTCCCTCAGCCCTCGCTCCCGGCCGCAGTGCGGCGTGGGGGCTTGTGGGATAGCGTGCTCGGCAGGAGTCCTCCAGAGCAGCCCTGCTTTAATGAAGGCAACGGCTGCCTAATGACGACTTCATCAACACTTTCGCATGATGAGCTTTAATTGGCCAACAGACACGACCAGGCACTCTGTGTGTGCGCGCTTGTGCACAAGTATGTGTCTGTGTGAGGGGAAGCAGGCTCGAGAGGGGGAGGGCTGGAGGAAAGAAGCAACGAAAGACGCACGGTAAAGATCTTTTATCGTGTCCATCAATTGTTTAAAAGGTGTCATCTTGGTCATCAGTCACCCTTAATTTGGCCTAAGAAAAAGTGAAAGAAAGCAAGAGGACACTACAGATAAAACAGAAAGGCCAAAGAAGCAGCAGGGAGAGGAGGGTATTAAGCACAGAGTGAATGGAAATGGCAGACACTAGGAGGCCTGCAGGTAGAAAACTATGCTAAAGGTTCACCCATCGCATGCATATATCACGCACACTCCTCTCAGCACACTAATCCATCACACAGGCAACCCCCCATTACACTGACCCTTCTGCTCCCTTGTTCTCGCTCCATTGAAAGCCAGTGAGGGTGAGCTGACAGGCAGCATTGCACAGGACAACTCACCGTTCGCTTCTTCACACATGCACACACACCTGTGAGCTAAAGTATGGAGACTGAGAAGCAGTTGAGACAGAGGCTGTCAGCCTTAACAAAGCCAATCAAATTCTCTTATAGCATGTACCCTAAAGATAGAAACTATTACAGACTAATCACAGTTACAGATGGACAGGCACACAACCACAAAAATGCTTCAAGGGCAATGCCACTAATTTCTCAATGTCTGCATAATTAAATGCTTAATTTGAAACTGATTGGAAGCGGCTTGATGTGAAATGCTCAGTATTGAAGAAACGTACAGTACTGTGTACAGTACCTGTGACAAGAACCAGACGTCTGAAGAGTTAAATACTGCTATGAGCTCCCTCACTGAAAGTCATTATGTTAAATGGTTAAGGATATGCTGCCTGCTGCTTGAGATATTGTTTTACCATAGATTTATGATAATGTTTTCGTCTAAAACGTATGTTAAAACTAGTAATGGTGGATCGGCATTTGCAGGGTGTTGTAAAGTAAATTAGAAGATTTATTTTTCTTTAGACTTTGACTATTAACGCTCTTATGCTCTTATGCTTTAATGATTAATGGTTTGAATGACAAGAGATCTTGATATTGTAACATCATATATTATCGCCTCAGTTGCTCTTAAGAGCACAAGACGTTGAATCACAATGTAGTTACTACATAGTTTATTTCTATGACCTACCTGAAGACAGACAGACTTGTCTGCGGGCAACTAAAACTGTACATGATTTTCCACAGTTGGCTTTGGGCAGGTAAAGCTGCAATCTGTACATTCTACTTTCTATTCCTATTTACCCAAAACAAAATATAGTCAAATACAAAAGTTTGGGCAACACTGGTCAAATTTACATTGTGAAAACAAGTCAACACATCCTCTACATCTGCACATTTTAATTTACAATTACTGTATATTTTCTCAATTTCACATATTAGGGAAAAAAACAAAATTTATGGCATAGTGTGTTATGTTTAGTCTTCTTTCCAATATGCTAAACTCACCAAATACAATAACCTCAACAAATAGCTTGTAGAAAATGCCGTATTTTAAGTTTGTTTCCTTTAGAGAATGTGTTCACTCAGTTTTCACTTATCAACAAAACATGTTATTTGACCAGGGGTGTTCACTCTTTTCCATACGAGTGTGCAGCCAAATCTACTGCTGTATTCTGAAGTATGCATCCATGGGTGAGTGTCTCTGAATATGCTATCTGCCGCCTGAGACACTTTTTTTTTTTTACAGTAGATTAGGACAAGGTTTTGGCCTAAAATTCATTTTAAATCATTAAATTGTGAATCGTTTTTTGCAGTTTCTTCAGACTTACGACTATTGTACTATTATCAGCATTACATATAAGAACTCAGAAAACACATGTAGGTTCACTGGTCAGTTTTGATAGTAAATAAATTATATTTCTATATTTTTATTGTCCACATCGTGACCTCTGGCTCCCATCTCCACCACTGTAAAGAAATCAGATAATTAATAAAAAATAAAAAAAAGTTACTCTATAATTAACCAACTCCTTATAATCCAAAGCTCTGGAGTCAACACTCGTTAAGCAAATGTCTGAAATTCAAATATCACATTTTTTTGATTGACCTAATTTACATATCAGGCTGCAGAAAAAAATGGACATTGTATAAAATGTTCCCTGTTCCTACTAAAAACAGTGTAGTGGTACATAACACTCCAATCCAGGGGTACCTGACCCTACTGGTGCCCTAGTGATCCACTACTCTAATCTAATACACCTGACTAGGTTAATGAAGACTTTCAGAAGCATACTAGAGAATATTAGAGCCACTAATCTCTATAGGGTAGCAAGACGGAGGACCCAAATTCAAAACAAGCTGTAAAAGGAAATACCGACCTCTCCAGCACAGACATCAGCATGGGTGGCAGGACCAGGATAGGCATAGGCAGGACCACACGAGTCACAGCTGTCTCCAACAAAGCCTGTGCACAAATCTGTGTACTCAGAATTCAACTTGTACAATCACTTAAGCTCCTAGAAACTTTAGTTTTTTTAACTTTTAGTTTTTAGGTTTAAAATTTGAAAAAACAACCAGCAAATCAGCAGTACCACATTTAAAAACCTGTAAAAATAATAATTATAACACTTTTGATAGTTATGAAATAATATAATAGGCAGACTGGCTGGTATCTAATCAGCTACTTGTTATTATACAGTTCATGTGGTTATTGTATACTGGCTGTTATAATTGTTTTCAGGCTCTTTATATTTGGTTTGAGTGAATCTCTGTGTTTTTATTATAAATGCAACTGTTCAGTGGTCTAGAAATATAGAAGAACTGACAATACAGACAATAAGCATACTGTCACTGCCACCCACCCCACCCCCCAAAAAATTACGCATATTGTCCCTGGCCCCCCAACGCCTGCCCCCCTCCCCCACAAAAAATGTACACATATTGACACTGTACTGTATGTAATCTATTATTTTGCATTTAATTTTGTAGCATTTCTATTGATCCATTCATCAACAACATTTTTACACAATGTACAGGACAGCTGCTGTGTCAATATAGTATCTCATTGTTTAGCAATATTTATTCATATAGTGATTTATCATCAATATAATACATAGTGCAGCTCTTCTAGCGAATGTCTGTGAGAAGCTCTCATTGTCCACTCACACGTCTGGCTGCCAGCTTGGAGGTGCCCACTACAATGCCGTCCTCGTCCAGCACACTGACACCCTCAGATAGCTCACTGTGGCGCATCAGCAACACGTTACACACGTTGGCACTTGCTATAGGCAGCAGAGGATGGGCAAAAGAGATCACAGTCAGAAAAGGGACTTGATCCAGTCCACACTGACAATCACTACTTTTATAATATTTTATATTTACCACTTAAATTACCACTTTATTAAAGCATAAATATTTCAAAACACATCAAGGAAATTTGGTCAGCAATAAACATACAACATGCTGCATTGTAATTAACATGCAGGAAAAGAAAGCTATGATTTTAAAACTCTGGCTGTGTACATCACATGAATCACAGCAGAGTAATGCCCATACAGCAATTTATTTATTGATTTGAATGTTTCTGGCATGTTTATTTATTTATTTATTTTTATGAATTTATTTTTGTCTATATCTGTGTGTGTGTGTGTGTGTGTGTGTGTGTGTGTGTGTGTGTGTGTGTGCGTAGGAGAGAGGGAGGAAGAGAGAAAGAGAGAGAGGGAGAGAGAGCCTGAAGCATTTTTAATTTGCAGGCCTTGTGTTGTGAGTTATCAGTGTTCAGTGCTGCAGTGTTATGGGGCTGAGTTAATTGGCTGAGTAAATAGCTATTCACCTCTGAGGGGTTTAGACCCAGACCAATTAACCATACGCACGCACACACACATACACATGCGCGTGTTCACATGCAAACACACAAACTCATTGCTTAAAAAGCATCAAAACACATCATATAGAAGCTGAAGTGGCAGAGTATAGGAGTTAGGCTTTAGGTCAACCATGGAAGAGAAGGCAATATGAGAAACATACAAACGGTGAGGCTAAATTAAACCACAGTATATGTGTGTATGTGCGCCTGCTGGATGTTCTTTAGATATGAACAGAATTCTAAAACTTTGCTAGACTAGCCTGAGGTCAAACATTCAGAACAAAGGGGGAAGAATCAAATTTCAAAGTCAAATTTCAAACACCTGTTGTCTCTGTTGTGTTCAATTAGCTAAGTTTAATCACCTTTTATAACTAAACAATAGGGGGAAAAACAAGAACAACAACAACAATGACATGGCGGCCTGGAGACAGGAAGCCCTGTGCTGACACAGAGAGAGCACTTTAGGCCTAATTAACCAATTAGAGAGCAGCCACCAAGAGCTAACGAGGCTCGGTTACCCAAGCCAAAAGGTAAGGGGGGACCGGCTGATTTAATTAAAGGGGTGGGGTGAGGGGACAAAAACAATTTAATTACAGCCAAGTATCCCCACGGCATCCTGGGACCGTCTCCCCGAGCCCCTGTGGCCTTGTTAGAGCCGCAGAACGCTAATGGAACAGAGAGATAGCGTTCCAGCGATTCCCCTCTGACACCAGTCAAAATAGAACACATCAATAAACAAAAATAAACAAACACTTAATGTACTGGTGGTTAAAAAATGGTGCATGTAAGCACTCATTTGGAGGCCAAGTGTCATTACAATTACAAACACAGGCCAATGAGCGCTCAGATTGAAGTAGAAGACGCGACACAAAGCTGACATGGTCTTAATGAATTAATATTTAGCACTACTGATGCTATCATTTAATTGTGTCTTGCACGCGTTTAAATCATTAGGCGTTTATAAGACAGGGAGAGCAATGGCTTTGGCTCACAGTATACACGCTACAGATCTTTCTGGGTACATACCGACAGCAGGGAAAGGGATGAATCTTTGGATCAGTAGTCGTGTGGCTGGCCGGAAACGTTTAGCTCTCTGAATCAGAACATTCAACCCCACCTGTACAGTACAAACATGCATATGAACAAACAATGGTAGGCTGAAAATGAAACTGAATGTGATCCATATTACTTATTACATATTACTTGTGGTCAGATTTGTTGAAATAAAGCTGTAAATTATAAAACCCATCAAGCCTGTCACAAAACTATCATAACATAACATCAGGCAATATTTGTTTTTGTCTTATAATTTGTCTTTTTGCCTTTTGGTGAGCTTTCAGAAACATTAAAGACACATTTAATTATGACTTTATTACACATTTAATTATACAGAAATCTAGAAAGATTGGTAGAATTCCCCTTGAAAACTGTACATTTATACACTTATCCCTTCTTTAAACATTAACAACAGACTAAGACACTTCACGTTCTCTCTATATTTGGGGTAGTCTAAAGGTAACAAATGTCTAAAAAGAATCCATATGGCTGGATATCTAAAAAGATGGGAGAAACGGTACCATGAGGTCACATCCAGCCATTTGGAACACATTTCTGTACCAAGCTATAAATAACCACTAATAAATTAAATCTGTCCTGTTTGACTCACACTCACATAACATCTGTTGACAACATTGCAGCATTTTAAATGATCCAGCTGAGCAGCCAGTACATGTTTGAGATGAGGAAATCAAGACTGAAATCAGTTCCTAATAGGCTCATAGTCATTAGCAATCATAAACATAGTGAAAATGTTCTCTAATCTCAAAGTGCGAACTTCAGATGAACTCTTGAGAAGGAAGCTCTAGTACCGAATTAATAAATTTGTTTGCTCGTGTGCCATGAGGACAACGGGTCCCCTAAGGGACCACAAGGCGTGGTGACAGGTCATGACAGGCTGTGTGAAGTCGTTTCTTGCCTTGCTTTGGGAGTCTCTGGTCATTTCCAACAGCTCCTGTTACAGGCCTGTCTAACTGCCATCTAACAGCTCTATGCCTGCTCTCCCCCGCCCCTCCCCAGCAGGGGGCTTCAGCAGGATTTGAGTTTTAATTAGTGACCCCTCCCTCCACTTCCCACAGGCATGGGGCCATTTGTAGCTGCTGTCACCGTGGTTATGGTTGTCATGCCCCAGGGCATCAAACCGCCACCCAGCAGGGCAGCTAATTGGCTCTAGAGTACACAGGGGGGGGCGTGGCCACACGGACACATGTGTTGAGTTCTGTACGCCAGAGAATAGTGGCTAGTGCAGGAGGGCTCGGACTACATCAGTTTGCTTGGCAAATCTTTACTTGACATCAACAACGGAATACATTAATGACTCCATGTTCGGCATGCTTGAACAGTGGGGCATTGCGTCGTGTGTGTGCATTCTATGCTCACCGCAATGGCAACTGCACTGCTGACTGCACCCAGGTATCCTTGGAAGAACTTGGAAAATGGTGTAGGCTACAAACAGAAGCACTGAATCAAATTAACATCACTGATTTTAATTAACTAAAAGATATCAGTAACAGCAAAGACAGCAAAATACCATGGTCAAACTGTTCAAAAGCGAATATATTTTTACATATTGTGGTCAAGGAACTACACTAACAATGAGTTTTCATGAGATTTCTTTCTTAGAAACTGAAGAAGTTGTATTTGCCTGCCTGTTAGAGTCATAAGCAAGAGTTTAAACACCCTTGGTCAGGTTATTTGTACTAAGTGAAAATAAGCTAACACATCCTCTACAACAAACAAAACTAAATAGGACACAGTCAACATTTTAGTGCATACACTGCAAAAAAACGTTTTCGTTTTTTTGGTTGTAACATTTCCGGTCTGCCTTAATATAGTGTGTTATTTGAACTTGAAATAAGTTGAAGTTTCTGGGCATAAGACAGATTCTTGCTCTGTTGTCTTACCATTTCAATTTCAAATAACTCAAAATTTTAAGGCAGCCCAAATACTTTTTAACTTTTTAAAAGTTAAAACAACTTTGTTTTTTTCCCACAGTGTAATTTCTATGTTCTATTATCTGTGTTTAACAAACTGGAAGATAGAATATAAAATGTTGCATATCTTTTGCCACATTTTTTTCTTCTTTCACATTAATTCTACATTAAAATTGGCAACTTCGTATGGATTAACTTGTTTTCACACAGAAACTCAGCCAAACATCTAATCTGAACAACTTTTTCATTCTTCTGTCTCCTAACATTTGACAATGCAGTTTAAAAAATGTTATTTTAGTGTTCTAGCAAAATAGATTTTCAAATTTAGGCCTAACCGAGTGAATACAATCATTAGCCAGGCACTGACACAATCTATTACTCTGTGCCACTGGCCAAAACATTTTACTTTTTGGCCACTAAAAATGCAGAGCCCAAAGATTGGTAATTGTTGTGTGCTTTTGTTTTTCTTTTAACAAACCTGTCCAGTCCGACAAGAGACTAACTGCATATGTGATGCTGTGGTGACCCTGGTAAGCCCTTATCAAGCTGGTCTGCTTGTCGTCATATATGCTGTTCCATTGACTGAATATTGCCAATGTCACATAAGGTGCTAAAAAAGCTGGTATTACACCTAGAAACTGTTACTGCTTTAGCTAATCAGTACCTAACAGCACCTGCAGCCAAACATAACCTAGATTTGATGACATCGGGGCAAACCAGATGGAAAGGGGGCACCACCAGTCACAACAATGTCATTATGAATGCAAAGCTTTTAAGAATTATTTCCTCACTCAATGCAACTTCTAATTAATCGTGAATTCAGTGTACGAACTTCTAACTATCCCAGCTGTCCTGCACCTCTCTACTGCAGCCCAGAGGAGACCATGTTGCTCATACTACACCTTAGAAGCGTTGCGATTGCAGTAGTTCACACAGGCATTATGGCTCTGGTTCAGCCACTGAGAGACACAGTAAGAGGGAAAGAGCAGAACAAAATACGAGTTAAGAAATAATCAACATTTTCATTTATCTAGTGAACTAGTGCCAAAGGTGGGAGTTATACCTGCCAGAAGATGGTGGAGGCCAGGGTCTGATTGGGAAGTAAGAGGCCCACAACCTATTAGAGAAATGTAGAAATTACAAAAAGAGCCTACATCCCTAAAAACAACAGTGGCTTAATGTTCCTTGGCAGGGACACTAGGAAAAACCTTTAACATCTAAAGAACCTTTGTTATGTGGAGGCTCTTTAAACTTTAAATAGGTTAGCCACACTCAAAAATATCATAAAAATAAACATCCACTGAAAGAAACTTTAGGGTTTTAAAACCAGTCCTTAAGCCTCCCTCACAGGGTCGATATTTTCGCTAAAGCCGTATATATTGCAAATTAGGCAAAAATGTGGACCATCTTAGGTAGGGGTGCCCAGTCACTACCACCTTGCAGAGTTTAACTCCAACCATAGTCCAGGTGACAAAGGCCTTCAGGGGGTTTTGATATTTTGATATAGGTGTGTTGGACCTGAACTATCTAGGGTGTTAGATCTTCAGGACCAGGACTGGAAACCACTGGTCTCATGTCACTTGAGGACCGATGTGCTTTAGGGAACTAAAAGCAGCTCCTCTATGCTCCAAACAATATTTTTTAAACCTTTATTTTCAGAGTTCTGTGGTCATGTTCAAAATCATTAAGGACAGAATAGAAATTGTAATTTTAATCACTTTATTTTATTTTAAATATCATTTCTATTCTATTTTTTTGTTGTTGTTGTTGTTGGATAGCCTGCAACTTACCACTGGGGTACCAAAAGGAATATAGCCTAGAACAAAAAGAGCATAAAAGAGAGAAAGAGAGAGAAAAAGAACAGAAAGAGAAAGTGGGGCAGAAGGGGAAGTGTGAGAAAACCTTTACTTTGCAAAGACAAAGAGAACGTAAAGCAATGTGGATTAACTTCCTACATAAGTCACCATGCAGTTTAATTATCCTATTCTCTCAGATATATCATCATCACTGACCTTTCACATGGTAATAACACTCTTATTAGTCTAAAAAGCCTCTATCGTTCATTCCAGCAGAAGCCATCACCCAGTTCCAGCAAGCAGGTCTCTCTCTCCTGTCTTTAAATAGCTGTGTTAACACCAGACTAAAATACTCCCATTTCTGAGAGGCCCAACAGCAGTTGCAGACAGCAGGGGGCAGAGGCCTTAATCAGATCCCAGCTGAGTGTGACCTTTCCCAATCACTCAGCCTGCGCAAACCCCCCGCCACGCTGCCCACGTCTCCAGGGCTGGTAACAAGGAGCAAACGGCCAGGCAGCCATGACACACGCACATACTCACTCCAGAGGCATGCTCACACCCTCACCTGACATGCGAAAGGGCATGGGGATCTTTTCTCCAGTGTCTGGATGGAGGATGGCCTGAAAGTGTAATGACCCCACAGACAGCACAGAGGGGGATGGAGGTTAGAGAAAATAGAGAGAAGAAAAAAGACAGACAGGAGAGCTAAAACAACAAGATTACCTGTGATCCCCCACTTAGTACTCTACTTAAGACCCCTGCAGAGTGTGTGTGTCCACTTGTCTATGTGTGACCATCATTCACACAAGCTGCCAATCAATATCATACAGAATGACCTAATGGACAGTCTCTAACTGGGCTAATAAAAATGGGAATATTGCATGATGCTTGTTTATGTTTATTTTTTATTTGTCAGGGACAATGCAGATAACACTGTTACAGATGATGCAATACAAGACAAACAAGACCAATTTAAAGCATGCGTTTTTATTTTTTAGTATATATCCATGTGGGTATACTTATATTGACTATCTATATTTGACCACCTATATTTGAGTATGTGAATTTAAATGTATACAGGTACATCAATTAAAGTCTCAATGTTTTGTTTAAACGAGTGTTTTATTTGAATTTTAAATATTTAACTTTATTTCACTTATTTTTCATTTTCATTGATTTGATTTCTAACTGTATGGCTTTAATTGTAAAGATGACTAATCAAGTTCTGATGTCTACAAAACAAAATATGAGAATATTTGTATGTTAAATATTGTGCAACATGGACCTTTAACCTGTGACCTAGTTTTCAGCTTGCATGACTGACTATGTGTAAAGAAAAGATGGTATCAGGCCATCTGTACCTTTTTCAGGCCAATGTAATGATATGAACTTTGCTACTGGCTGAAAAGCCTAATTGGTGCGACCTTATATTCAAAGAAATAGAGGTCAGACTCACCTGTTTTACCTTCTGGGCCTCCCAAAGCTAGAGTACAACAGGTGATTGGGAAAAGGGATAATAATTAGCAATATTCAACTTTGATCTGTGACTTCTGTTATTCACACATTTGTGCAAATGAGACACACGGGCTGGGCTTGTTTAGGTCTATCACCACTGTTGTATGATTGGCCCCATAGCAACGTAACCTGCTTCCACAACATATACTGACCACAGCCTCTCACAGTGACCTAATAAAGTTTCAGACACCTTCATTCAGCTCCTCACCAGCAATTCTATCAGTCAACATTAACTAAACACTATGTAGTCAGGTGTCCAAAAACAGCTCTGAATAGTCTGGACTGCTGTAAGCAACCTTACTTGTGCATCTGTCACACTGGCAGGTAGAGTCCCATCTTTGAAGTGCTCTAAGAGTTTCACACATTCATTTAGACGACTCTAGAATACGACATAGAAAAAACATCAAACATTACATTTTAACTGAAGGCTTCATATGTGTAATGATTTCCTTGGTAAACATCAATGAGGGAAATGCAAACCCAAAATGTGATTTGGTAATTTTCTTGAATCTTTAACTGACTAAAGGACAATACTTTCAGTGTTTTGACTGAGCAATTTACATACAGAAGTTTAGAATGTTATGCCTGCAGCACATGTAAAGCACCTGGAATAGGCCCAAAATCAGAGTAAAAGGTTTATGTAATATTACACCGCTTTGAAATATTTCAGAATAAGCAGGTGAATTAGTAACAGGTGAATGTGTATGAAAGGAGCATCCACCAAAGGCTAAGCCTCTGCATGCAAAGATGGTTTGTGGTTCACGGATCTGTGCCAAACTTGAAAACATGAAAGGATTGTCACACATTTCTCAAGAACATTTCTCAATGCAAGATTGTACGGACTAATAGATGTATAAATTGACATGCTTTGTTTGGCACTTGTACTAAGGACAACCTTTCTTCTATCCAGGTATGAGCATATGCTTTATATATAACTCTGTATTCTTTCTAGGTATTAGCCCTGGCCCTTGTTCAGGTAGAGTCTGAGATAATTGCGAGTTTTAGACTCTAAACTTCTTGTACTAGCTAGTTTAGGTCTTACACCATCTGCAATACATCAAAATCGTATAAGGATTCACTGAAACTGGAGAAATCTCCGTCCACGTAGGGAAAAGCACTATTGAATATGGGTGACTTTTGAGCCCTCAGACAACACTGCATGAGAAACCATCATACTGTGTTAACATTGTCAGTAGGGTCACATGGATCAGGAGAAAACTGTTGCCCCTTAACACACAGTTTGTTGTTGCACAGAACACTGCTCTACTCTGTGCCTGAGCTCATCTCAGATGATCTGAAAGACGGTGGAAATGTGTGCTATTAATCCATGTTTCACCGTCAAGACTTTTAAGGTGCAAATGCCAACATCTGCCATCTACCATGGGGGGCTTCGGTTCCCACCGCATAGGTGACTTGCGTATGTGTTGGAGGCATATACTGGCATTTTAGAGAGACAAATGCTTCTAGCAAGACTGTGTGTTTTCCTGGGAAGTCCATGTTTTTTTCACCAAGATGACACCAGGCCTCATTCTGCATGTGCTAGAACAGACACAGTGTGTGTGTGCTTGACTGACCTGCCTGAAGTGCATATATGACTCCTGCTGAAAATGTATGGCACATTATGAACAGGAGAATCAGACAACAATGACCACAGACTGTTGAGCAGCTGAAGTTACGTATCAAGCAAGAATGGGCAAAAATTCTACTTGCAAAACTGCAACAATGAGCACCCTCAGTTCCCAAACCATCAAAAAGTGTAATTCCAAAAAATTGTGACGTAACACAGTGGTAAGCCTCTGCCCTAACTTTCTAGAAGCTGCATATTTAGTTGGTCAGTGAAACCATTAGAAATCTTTTCTTCCTATTTTTTTCAGTTTAATAAAGATTCAAGAGAATTAATAAATTACAGATTGTTGTTATTATTGCATTTTACAAAATGCCCCAGCATTTCTGTAAACTGGTAAAACAAAGGGCCTCAAATTAACCTCTTAAAATCCACTCATGCAGTATTCAAAAAGATTCTGATATTCATCAGTGTTTTCTTATTTGGGTTAATTTGTTCTTAGGTAAAACAGAATCTACTCACACTCAAGAGTAGGATGGTGCAAAGGATTCTGCTGTTTAGGAACACATCATAAATGTGGCCCAATGTTTTTCCAAAATGCATTTTAGACCATTTTCAAGAATTTGATTTTCCATGACGTATGATTTTGGGAGTGGGCTTTCAACATAAAACAAACACCATAATTAACTCTACCTTTATTAGAATTCTAAAAATGTGTTCTCTATTATATACCAGATGTTGTCCTTTTCAATACAGCATTCTGGAATGAAACTTGGGACAAATTCAAAGGTTCTGGTAGGTACCTCTACTCATAACCCTGGTCACTAATTAATAACCAGTCCCACTAACTTATCCAAATACACTCACTTATTCGTTCAGTGAGACAATGTATTGGTCTGTCTTTCACTGACTTTTTAAACGCCCTGTTATCTGATATGCTGTTCCTTTCCCTATATGGAAAGCTCAAGAGTGGCTCACATACCTCTGACACAAACAGTGTGCGAGGGTCAATCACATCCAGGAAATGCCTTAATCTACCATAAAACGATCCCTGTGGAGCAAAGACAAAACACAATAAACGCTCCTCTAGAGGATTAATTATCTCTTATAATCTGCATTCTAGTCATAGAGCAAATTTTCTTTCCGATAATGACAGACTGAATATACTGACCCCAGGAAGTAACTGTTTCGAGAAGAAATAAAAAAGCTTTTATCTGATTAATTAGAAAATTAATTTTAATTAAAATGTATTATATAATTTTGGTTTTTTTTCAGGTCCCAGAAACTTTCTCCAGACGTTAGGAGCCAGCTGCTGTAGTGCATGTCTTGACATAAGGGCTCACCAGTTGTTTTTGTACACCAGGTGTGACTGCCTCATTACAGGACAGCACCAACTGTCTTGCTCGTTCATAAACTGTGAAACTTTCCTGATGCAATTAAACTTTTCCAGAGAGCTCGTGCGTCCGCGTGTGCGTGAGTGTGGGTTCCGGTTTATGTCACATTGTGGAGACCAAAACCTGTTCATATACTCACGTTGTGGGGACCTTTCGTCCTTGTGGGGACCAAAAGCTATGGGAATCTTTCGATTTTAAGGTCAGGCTAAGTTTATGGTTATGATTGGGCTAGGACTAGTTCTGGTTAGGGTTTGGGTAAGTCTCCAGGAAATGAATGAAAGTCTATGTAATGGCCCCACAATTCACATAAACAAACCTGCGCTCGCGTGTGTGTGTGTGTGTGTGTGCACGCGGTGGGTTTCGCACCATTTCTGTGCTGCATGTTATTGCTAACAGACGGCGGGTTGCAGATGTTCATGTCTGACGTTAACGGTGTAATTACAGCAGATCTGCAGTTCACACTGTCAGAAAACTCTCCTCTTTTACCTCCGAGGATGAAACCACTCGCTCACATCGGATCATTAAATAGTTAATTGAAGCTAGTTACTGCCGGTTCCTTCACGCAAGCTAATTTCCTCATTTGGCAACACAAACTTTCTTGCCACGTTACGTATTTATTTGGCATGAAATATGCCGTTTAAAACCACTGGCGTTATCACACCGATAGGGGTCTCTATTAGAGCGATTTCTCCACAGCCCAGCTGAGCCTGACTAGGCGCTTGCGTTCAGCGGACAGTCCTAGGAACTGAACCAAGGCTACACTTTTTCCGTTCAGTACGCCACATTTCCCAACAGGCTGCAGACTGTAGTAAAGTTCAGGCGGATGTTTGAACCGCTGAGTTTACCTGATCAAAACGAGACTCTCCGAGTCTGAACACGGGGTACACTGACGGGTCAGCAGCCATGGTGGAGCAAGGCAAGCCCCCCACACTACGAATGAGTTCAAATTCAGTATAACGTTAGTACACTGAGCTTCTCTTCTGCCAGTTCCATCTGGGGCTCAGAATAGACTCCAGGTACGGCCCCCCGGAAGTGGTCAGTCCTTCGTCGCATTGTGGGTAATGTTGTTTTATGCTGCTGATTTGAACCTGTATACGTTACATTTGTAGTATTTTAAGCATAACTATGCGAATTTAAACAACATTGCATCCCATTCTAACCATTTTATCACCCGCTGAAGAAAATAAATATATCAATACAGCCTGAATTGCCATTGACTAACAAGTTAGAAAAAAAAAACAATTTCTAAAGCACTTTTAAATACAGCCAAAGCTCATCAAAGTGCTGTACAGCTGATTGAGTTAAACATATTTTAATTCAGTTTAGGCAGGATATTCCCAAAGATATGTAATACCATGATTAACTGACAGCAATTAATGTAAAGTGACTTATTTTAAACCCTGCAAATACAGCTGTAATATAGAAGCAGTTTTGTTTGCGCTTTTTGGTCAAAATTTGTTCATTGGAAATGTCACAGTTACAGACTGATCTGGACTGATTAAGGTCCTGTGGTGGCCCTGGACTTTGGAGTTATGGTGCCCTCTTCCCACTGATAACCTAAGACAAGGTCTTGGTTTTGCTGAAGTGTTATTACATTAATCTAAACTGAATCAGAGTTAACTGCTCAGCTAAGACTTTGACAAGATCTAATAGGTAGGACAATGATAGTGCATCAGCTTGCTCATGAAGATCTCTGTAAGATAAAATACATGCATGCTGAGGCAAAAAAATATATATGAATTTATTTTAAAAAATGGGCAAGTGGCAAAAGTGTGATGGTTTTTACTTATTTTATGGCTGGATCAGAGTCCAGATATAAAACCCTAAAGAGAATATTTCATCTCACATCAAACAAAAACTAACCTGGCAATGTTTTTCAACAGTTTGAAGCCATTAGTGCAGAGTGGAACAGTACTGATTCTGTAAAGGATTGTCTGCAAGTTTACACACAAATTTGCACTATAATAAGTTAAATTTGCACTATAATAAGTTATTATTTGCACAAATAGGTTAAAGGGAAAAGCTTCCCACACATCACTTTATCTGTATAATAATGGTTATTAAGATCACTAAAAGTGTAGACACCAAAGTTCATTACATTTTTATGATGATGCTTTTTTTGATATTCATGTATAGATAATCAGACTGACTGTTGTGCTGTGTAAAAACATACTTTAAAGTAAACTGAATGTTTTAACTGCTGACAGATGAAATTTTAACTCTTTGCACTTTAACACAATTTGGAGAATACAGGCAGTCACCCCGGTCACACATATGGTAGACCCATTTATGCCCAGTGCAACCTGCTCCATCGCTCTTTTACTGTACTGAGAAACAAATAAAGTTGCAGTGAAGCTGTCAGAGAACCTTGACTCTTCACCCACCTCTGTGAAGTGTGAACTGAGTATTGTGTTAACTGCCTTTTTTGCATGTTGCCCTTACAGTATGAAAAAAAGCACAATCGAAAATGCCATCCCAAAGTGAAAAGAGTTTATTCTGTTGACACAGATGCAAAAAGACAGACCAGAGAACTGAGCTTTGATAGTCTCTGACTGTACATCTTTCATCTAGTCCATAATCAAACAATCAAACATTTGCCCCCTGTGGACAGTCATAGAACAACAACAACCTGCACATCCCAAAAGAGAGCACCTCAGAGAAACACTGGAGAGGATTAAAAAAATAATAAAATAAAATAAAACAGCTCCAGATTCCTGCAGAGTGGTCAGTTCTTGTATGCTTTACGACCTGGAAGGTTTACCTGGACCTGTCCTCTCCATGAATTCCCCAAAAATAAAAGAACAGCCAAATCAAGTATTAAAGTAAAGAGTAAAGTCAGCAAAAACAATTCCTAAAATAATGCAACAGTTAAACAATTTTATTCAAAGCAAAACATTTGAAGCTACAATGGAAATTCATCTCTTTTTCCATAAATGAGCATCTTGGATATGCAGAAACAAAAGTGTAGGAACTGTAAACACAATGTTTTTTAGATTTGCAAATAAATTACCAGAGGTTAAGCTATAGACATGTAGCTTTGACTCGTTATCAAATCTATAATTAAAAGCACACAAATCTATTTCTACATTCATTCCCATTGACACATTCCATAACATTAAGCCAAGGGCACTTATACCTACGAACTGGACTGCAGGAAGCACGCAGGTTCCCCTCAGTCCTCTAGCCCTCTGCTCTATTGCTTTCTACATTATTACTGACTTCTAAAGAGAAAACTTGATGAACACGGCGTGAAAGAACAGCATATTGGAAGTAAAAATAAAAAAAGGTGCAAGAAAGCCAAAAAATATTCTTTTAATTAAAGACTTGAAAGTAAAAGAACGTTATTAAGAACTGTAAACTTCAGTCTCTGACCAACACAATCATTCCATACCAGTCCAGCTGAACGACACTCATCCAATCATTCAGTTTAAACATCAGCACAATCTAAGAGACAGAGATCATATTTGACTGGGAGGCAGAATGTGTGAAGTGCTTTTAATCATCTTAATAAGTCTTTGATGAGTTACATGTACTATGCTGACCTCTGATTTTTTTTTTCCTAGCTGGGCTGGACTATGAGAATTACAGTAGCACAGGAATACTGTAAGTATCTTAGGTTCAGAGAAAGAGCTAGTGCAGTGTGCATGTGCATCTATTTGTGTTCGCTCAGTACATTTCCTATGCTCTTGAGGAAGAACCATTTCCAGTGTGCGTGTGGCTTGAAAGTGCTGAAACGTAGGCCTCTACCACACAACTACACATGGTGCTACACTGCAAAACACACTGATAGTGGCAACATTAGAGTAACATCAGAGTAACACTGCAGGGACACTGACGCAGGCCAGAGCCACGGCTGTGCATGACACTAACACTGAATTATAGCAACTTCAGGCATTTAGTATTCAATAATCATCTCTCTTTCTCTTCAGGTCGCTCACAGTTCCAAAATGAGGCAGTAACATCCCACGTCTTCACCTGACATAACCTAACAGTCTATTGGTAATCAAGTTTGAATGTGCCGTCCCTTTAAGTGGTACTTTAAGGTCTGGCACAGAGCTGAATAAAAGGGATGGTTTTCTGCGACAACAGAAAGAGACATATGATAAGGCAGCGTTTGGCATTTCATCAGAGTGGCATATACGCAGTAAGGACAGTACATATCCTGTTCATTACACCTGAAAGCTCTGGCAGCGATGTGCGTGCGTTAGCTCAAGCAGGGCGGGGGAGGGGAGGGCACTGACTGACTGACACAGATGGGGAGTGGGGAGCCAGCATGTTAGTGCGTGCCTCTGCTCTAATGCTCGTCAGTAAAGTGCGGAAGACGCGACAGGAGGCACAAGCAGATTCAGAACCGACCGATTCTGCTCACTATTCCAGTTGTTTCTCGCCCCTTTCCCCGTATCACTCTATCTCCAGAATCGGCCTATTCAAGCAGCACAACATTATATGTTTAAAATGCGATAGGTCCCATTAATGTGATGGGAAAGGAAGAGCAAAAAAGAGATCATTTGGTAAAAATGAGTTATTTATAGCATCAGAAACTATTTACCCCAGCTCACAAAGACCAAGCCTCCCTTTGATTGATCGACAGTTTTGGTAACAAGCTAGACAGCTGCAGTGAACATCAGCTGATCTAATTCAAATCACATTTCTCCTATCACAATAAAACTTCAGGGAGGTGGAGGGCATCCCTTAAGCAGCCCTGCCAAGACAGCCAAGTATGGACCTCACACAGAGGTCCAGGTGTTATTTGGATACAGTTAAGCATGCCAAATATACATCATCTCCTCTGTGCCTGTTCAGTAATGCCGGTTGCTGTACTCTACATTTACATGATAGCAGTAGCGGTGCAGAGTTGCGACATCTGCCCAAGGTTTGTGGAAGGTTTGTGAGGGGTTAGCGAAAAAGTTGGCTGAGCGCTGACCAGGTCACTTCATCTTGGAGCGGACCTGCAGCAGTGTAGGCGTTTGCTCCATGATGCGGACCAGCAGAGTGTCAATGTAATCCTCTAGATCCCGGATTAAAACCTTCATCTTCTTTATCTCCACCTCTCGCTTCTCCAGCAACACCCCCCGGCGTTCGTACTCCTCCCTCTCCTGTTGGAGCGCTGCATCTCGCTGCACCAGCAGGGACACCAACTCACTGTGATTCAGATGGTAGTAGGATCCTCCACCCTCCACTAGGGGCTGAGAGAAAGTAGAAGAGACATGACAATAAGAATCTTGATCTACTCCGTAGTGCTGATATATGATGCATTTTATAGGTGCATTTTGTATGAATGCAATTACTGGTCATAGCCCATTACTTGCTATGGTTTTATAAAGATTTGTCTCATCACAATTTAACTCACTTTAGATCAGGACTGAATCACACATTGGTTTGTGTTAAATAACTCAAAGTGCTGTCCCAGAAGATCAGATATGCCATGTATTGTTTTAGTGCTATGTGTTTTAAGGATGTAGACAAAAATGGTCAACAGTGGTCCTAAAGTCATCATTTGTCATTGATGGATAAGGTTTTGGTAGCTGTAAAATTGTGTAGGAACACATGAGCTCAACTATAAACCTACAAATACTGGCACCATACACTTTTAATAAACACCCTGCAACACCCCCCCCCCCCCCCC
>CM067478.1:9329446-9462473 GCA_034552555.1 Semaprochilodus insignis
CCTGCAACACCCCCCCCCCCCCCCAACCAAAATACAGTAGAACAATTGCATTTAAATAGTTCTTTGAGTACTTACTGTTCCATTTAGTTCAACATTACTCTTTATAGAACCACTGCCTTACTAAACAACCGCTGAAGAACATTTTGTGACAGAATATCCCTGTTTAACAGTTAGGTCCCTGTTCAGCCATGAGTACTGTTCTTTATTATGAGTTGTCAAACTATACCCAGCCTAAGAGTAACAGAGCGGTAAAAACAAAGCAGCCTCTGACAGTGCGAGATTAGGTGGGATTAAATTCTGATTTGACTGCAGTCCACTATCTAGACATGGCCAGTAGAACCTTTGACCAGGCACTTTTCAAAGTATTCAGCCAATGTACCACCACGAGTTCAGGCCACTGAGTTCACCATCAGAGTTCAGGCCACTTATCATCAACGGCAAAATCAACTGATTGATAGGCACAAACGGACAGCGTGAACACCATTGGGTCACATCAACACTGATGTTGTTCCAAAAAAAAAGTTTTATATTATATTTTAGCTTTGACCTAAGTTGTATGTGTTGCTGCATATAAATTTTGTAGTCAGTGGCTACTACAAACTGTGGCCTAGATGTCTTTTATCCATCCCTGCAAGAAAGAGAAGACCAGCCTCCTCTTGACTCTTGACAAGTGTCAGAACAGTCATGTAAGTAGACCGAGACACTAATAGTGCTGTTTTTACCTTTTGTTAACGTAGCATCATGTATTGTATTCATACCTTCCTTTCAGAATCTTGGTCTGCATGATGACCCCTGCCCGGATGAATGGTGGACTTTAGCTTCTCCAACACTGAGCGGCCTTCTGACTTCTTCTCATCTGGAGGCGTGAGCGGCTTCACTGGGTGTGGGCTGTGAGATTGCAATATGGACACAGTGAGACGAGAAATTATTCACCCAAACACAAATAAAATGTTGCGGGTTTTGTGGGTTATTTTCTGACAAGACTGAAACCAGTGCATCATAGGAAGTTGTCGTACAGTCCTCTAGTCCAGTGAGGAGAAAACCCATGCATGTTAGTCACAGTGATTAGTCTGAGTATTTAACAACCCAAGAAAAATCTAGAGTTCATGTCAAACCCACTGTATTTAAACACACTTTTCATCTTTGGTGAACTAGAAGAGTCTACTTATAAGTATATCGTTATAGTATAAGTAAGGGTGGGGCCTAAAAAATGACCCCATTCAATTCACCACAGGCATCCAAGTGTGCACTTGAGTGTATATCAGTGGAAATGTGTCTGAAAGGAAAGTTAGAAAGACAGACAGAAGGGAAAAAAATGTGAGTACAGTATTATAGGTAGAATACTCCCCAAACACAAACCACCACCTTAAACAGAATTCATGATTCCTTGTGGAGCTTTTATGTGCTTTTCACATTATAAACCAAACAAGTAACTATTACAGGGCAAAAACTGTAGTTTCAATAAAAAGCAACACATAAACTCCATCCATCAAGGATTTGAGCAGGATGTTTGAGTAATGCAGATTGTATACAGATCTGTGAATCCTCATTATTTGTTTGAAACTGTGTGTATATGAACACAGAATTTGCCAAGAGACTGCATTACCCACCCACCTACCCTCAGGCCGATTCGATTTTGACCACCAACCATTTAACCTCACCTGCTGAGATGAGTGGGCACTTGGTGTGTTTCCTGGGAAAAGGGATTATGTGATACAGGCTGTTTAGAGGGAAGAGGAGGAGCAGCCAGCATAATACCTGGCGATGAACTTGCTGGACTAAAGGGCGTTATGGGAAAGGTTACAAGAGGGAAAGCATTAGTGCTTACAGCCACATGTGGTGTGGAGGAGGCTAGGGGTGAGAGCTCAAGCAAAGAAAGAGAAAAGTTTGAATTGACATCACGCCCTGAGGGCAGGGTTGAGGGTTCAGTAAGTGGTTCAGCTGTATAGGGCCAGTTATCCAAGTAGTGCTTTACGTTAGGAACAGATTCTGCCTGTGTATTTTGACTTGTGTTTGAAGTCTCAGTACGATCAGGACATAACGCCACATCTGTGAAGACCTCCATGAGCACAGGATTCATGTTGGCAGTATGTGTTGCAGTGTCCTGGGGCACAAAAATATTCTCCAGGAGCAAATCTGTTTTAACTAGGTCCTGAATAATGCTGGAGGTTGGCTCTGAAGGAAAATCGCATATGGTTTCAACTGGCTGACAAAAATCTTGGATGACCTTCGGGTCCTGCAGGGCACATGTGTAGCTCTTGTTTTCCAACAAACATGTTTGAAGTTCTTCATCTGGCCTTGCAATCCTCTTCTGAGATGTATCAACATTTGACCAAGTTTCCTCCTGTAGCAAGCCATGGTTTAACATTACATCCACAGAAGGATAGCATTGTTGTATTGCTTCATTTGTACTACTTCCCAGTTTGGCCTCTTCTGAGGTGTCACACTTTACTATAATATTCTTTGATGGGTCAGATTTGGGCACGACAGCATGAAATACTGATGGGTTTGAGGCACCAGATTGAGAAACTTCCTCAACACTTTTTGGCTCATCAAACAGCTCAGGTCTTTTTTGTTCACACTGTATTTCTGGCACGCTCCTCAGAGATAGGTCAGTTCTTGGCAAGACCACTTGGGATGAGACACATTTTGGCTTGGCTTCTTGAAAAGGGTCATGTTTTGGCTGGGATTCCTGTGAGAGCTCAGAGATGAAATTGTGCTGTGACCTGCAGGTAAGGTAGTGCTCAGAGTCTACACTTGTATAAAGGCTGTGCAAGTGCAGGCTGACAGGAGACAGTGCTGCATTCCGATTTAGAGCAGCTGGCTCTGCCTCCATGCTCATATTGGCACCAGGAGGATGGAGACAACCTAGAGACAGTGTTTGCCTGCCACCAAACAGTATCTCTGCCTCCAGATGTCTGCCAAGCCTGCCAGAAAAAACATCAACCTTGAAGTTGCCCCTGGATGGATCAGGTTGCCAGTCACAGATTTCCTCCTTTATCAAAGGCACATTGCTGGAGACTCCTGGAGAAGAAGTCATGACGACTTCCAAGTTATCAATCAGTGAGCCTTCTCCGATAAGACTAACTTCGTTTCTATCCAAGGTTGTACACCCTGGTTCACCTGCAGCATCTTTCTCCTCCATCACAGCTCTTGTTTTTAACACACTGTCAGTGGTTCCTGAAGGAACTGACAATTCTAGTACATCTGTTGCTGTATGAGCAAGTAGAGAATCATCCAAATGTGTTCTGATTGACTCTTTCAATTCTACATCTCCATCATCTGTTCTGCTATTATCATCCAATCTGTAGCTGCTCATCCCTGTTTGTGATGTCTTGGGTAACTGAAGGTCAAGATTTTTGTCTGAGGAGCCCAAAGTTATGCTGGTATCATCTGAGCTAAAGTGTTTACAGCAAGGCACCAATGTTGTGAGGGTTTCCACAGACTTATCAGTGTAATCATCTGTCAACATTTGGGAGGAATGGCTGTTGACTGTTTCCTGATTAGCCTTCATGTCTACCGTGATCCCTAGAGGACCCAGGGATTTGCAGTCAATTGCTGAACCCTCAGGAGTTATGAATGCTGCCGACAATACACTGGATGACGTGCTGCACAGGGATGAGATCCGAGACTGCTCCACAAAATGCTCAGTATCTGAAACTGCAATGGCTTTGTCCTGATTAACGGAGTAACTTGAAAGTGCAGGGTAAGGGCAGGCTAGTGCATTCAGTTCAGGGAACTCTATGCTCGAGTTCTGAGGCAAGGATGAGTCAAAGTCAGACGCTGGAGCTTCCTGAGCAGCAGAATTGAGGTCAGTCTTGAAAACGTTCACACAAATAGAATTCATTTCACTTCCTGAAGGTTGAGGAAGCGTAGAAGGGTTTAAATTATCTATAATCAAAGTGCACGCTGGGGTAGTGTTACTTACTAGCGTATCACAGTTATTAGACGCTGTTAGCCCATCCTCAACAAATGGCGCTTTCAGGCCAGGTGGTTCAATCAGTGGAGGAGGGAAATTATTCATCGTAGTCTCAGTGTTTAAGGGCTTTAATCTATCACTTATGAAGATGTCCCAGTCAGAATGTTTCTCAGATTGGGAAAAGGTCAGATTCTCGCGGTGGTCGTCTGATATGTCAGTTTTGTTTGAACTTGTGCCCCTGTTTGATTCTCCATCAACTGGCTGTTCGTTTCCATCCGTAGCTAAGGCTGGAAAGGGGGTGAGGTTTCTTGGACTGGAGGGAGGTGCCTCAGGTTGGTAGGGGGCAGGGCTAAAGAGAGAGGGTAAATCAGTTAAAGGGTTAACTGTACACAACTCCTGGAAGAAAGGGTTCTGCTGCAGAAGAGAAAAGAAAGGATTGGCAGAAGAGAGTGAAGGGGGTGAGGTGAATGGGTTAGTGTGTTGGTGAGTCATGCCCTGTGAGGGGTCAGTTGGGGTCAGGGTAGAAAGGGGCATGGTTGTGCTGGAGCTGGAGTCTGCCTGAGGAACAACCAGCTGGCTGTAAAAGGAAGGCACATACAGTCCACACCATTAGTGACAACAGCTGTCCCAGCAGTTTAACATTTACACACTACACACCAGAGATGTGAATTATTCATTTGTGTTTGCTATGAGCCACTGGTGCAGTATTATTCTGAGGCAGTGGCATTTTAACAACAAAGAAGGCAACTACCTTTGTGAACAATTCTAAGCAACACTGCAGATGCAGAGGGTTCAGGCAGGGCATTATTAGCCTGGAACTACAGTTTAGTTCATTGTAAAACAGAGAGAGGACTGTGGCTTTGTAAAAGCCTGCTACTCATCTACAGTACTGCAAGAGGTAACACAAACCTTCAGACTGAAATCAGACCCACTTTTGGGAATCAAAATTAGTGCACATGCATGACAGAGAGTGAGAAATTGAGCCATGACACATTTGCTCTCTATTGCAGCACTGCAGAGTGCTTGCCCCACTGAGCTAGCAAACACCATAATGAACATTCAGCCATGTCAGAAAATGACAGAGCAGCAGAATCAGAGAAGGAAGGAATGAAAAGAAAATGGAAAAGAGGTTGCAATCTAACTATAATCTAGGTTCACAAAATAACATCAAGTGTGGTGTATTAAAGTACCACAATTACTTCTGCATGAAAACATATACAAAATGCTTTGAATAATGTCTGAGCACCAGTTTTCACCCACCTCAATAACTATATTCAGCAAGTTACATAAGAAAGTGAAAGGTTAAGTAAGAGAGGTTTCTGGTGTAAAGTCTCTTATATGGTTCACATCACTGTGGACCTATTGTACCTTACATCACTCAGAGAGCTAAAATAGTTAAAAAAAAACTTTCCATTCTGAAACATTCTATTTCAAACAAACTTGGGTTGATCGGGTCTACCAGCTTATTCCACCTGAATTTCATGATCAAACACTGGCTCAAATCGATGTGGCGGAACCAACATCAGTGTAAGCATAGCCACAGCGGTTTGGGGGCAGGATGCCGCTCTGGTGGTTGACCAGTCAAAACAGAGTGAGTACGCTGACCAATGAAAGCACACTGGGCACGTTGGGAGAGGGGGACTTAGACACACACTTTTGCCTCCAGTTCATAGAACTCTATGCTCAGAGTTTCGAGACGAGGATAAGTAAAAGCTGGAGCTACTTGAACAGCAGAATTGAGGTCAGTGTTGAATAGAATTCCTTTCTCTTCCAAAAGGGTGAGGAAGTGTATTAATAGTAAATTGCAATGCTGGAATAGTGTTACTTACTAGAGTATCACCTATACTAGACCCCTTATTAGACCCCCCTTATTAGGGCTTAAAGACACTGGAGCTCTAAAACAGCATTTCAGACAGACACTGAATGCTGATATACAGTTTGAGAAAAATATTGTGTTTGGGGAAAACTGAAGCATGTAAATCTATTGTACTACACTCTAAAAATACAATTAGGCAAATGAGCATAATAGGTCCCCATTAAGGAATGTGAACAGATCTTTTGCTCTGCGGGAGATAAAGAAGCTGTTCTCATGACACCCAAGTATAGCCCATGTGTGGGAAACATTGAGGCATGTGTGTGCACTTCTGTCTACTTTCAAGTTTTCATACAACAAAATAATCCCTTCGTCAAGTAGCTGCATGAAAACAATGCATATCAATTAGAAGGTGCACACGCCTAGGACAGGACCAACGAGTGTAACTGGTTATGATCACTGCCCAAAAATAATTATGAGACTTTGTTAAAAAAAAAAAAAAAAAAAAAAACACCCAGTGTGAAACCTCACTCACACCCATAGCTCTAAACATCAACATCCACCATGTTTGGTCACATCTGAATGACAAGAAACAAACAGGATGGTGAGGACTGAAGGGCAGCATGTAGAAGACCCAGAATAGATAGAGAGGGACAGGGAGAAGAAGAGAAAGAGATAAAAACAGGCATTAAGGTCTTCAGGGCAACACCCCTCTCTGCAATGCTGATACTAGTCATAGCAGCTACTGACAGTAGTTACACAAGTCCCATCTCTCGTTTTTCACTCATTTGAACTCTTTGCAATGTATAATCAATAATGACATTTACCTGGGTTTACTGTCCTTAGAGCTGAACCATCCCCTGTGTTTTCCTTCTGTAGGTGGCTGGCCACGGCCTGTGTCTTCTTTGCCTGTCCCCGACCCTTTCCCAGCAGACTCACCACCGCGCCCATGTGAAAACAAGCCCCGCTTCTTCTTGCTTTGAACTTCTGTCTCAGAAACTGTCGTCTCCACCTCAGGTTCATCAGAAACCAAGCCAGTGTGTTCCAGTGCAGCAGCGATGGCAGCTTTCTCTTCTTCCCCAGGTTTATCAAAGGACCAGCGGCGACCATCTATTGGCCCTCCACCCTGGCGCTCTTCTCCACGGCGAGAGATGTTCTGCAAAGAGAGTGAGAGGGCAGAACCCTTCTGCAGCAATCCTAATGCAGGCAGTTGATGGTCAGGCCTGGACTTAGACTCCACCTTAGGCAGCTGGCTTTGAGGCTCTGCGCTGGGCTGGGGTTTGGGTTCTGGAAGTTTTGCTATTCGAGCCTGAGTCAGTTTGGTTTTCTCTGGTGAACTCTTCTGAGGTGGAGCTTTGGTTGGCTCTTGCTGGGACTGTGGCTTGGGCTGCTGTAGTATCAGCGAGGGAGGTTGGTGAGTAAGTGGAGATGTCTCCACTGGATTGCCATTCACACAGACAGAGGGCAGGAGAATGGGGGTGTCATTGTCGTTGGTTAGGGAATGAGGCACCGGGATGCTAATGTCGCACAGCTCATTGTCAAACATCTGCCTGACAGGAGAGACCTGCGGTGAGGGTGCTACTGTGTGGTCTGAGGAAGTGAAAGAGAAAGAGTTTAATTCGGTTATCTTTTTTAAAGGTTAGATTAGATTTGTTGTCACTTCACAGCACAGGATAAAACTGTATGAAGGGTGAGTAAAAATTTTAGATGCAGTGCCCCAGTGACAATGTAGCATAGTGAAAATGCTGTAATAATTGTCTTTCTTCCATTAAAAAAAACTGCCAAAAAAAAAAAAAAAACTCCTGAGGCTTTTATTTTTGTTTAGTCCTCTTTGGGGATTTTTTTTTCCCCCCAAAACAAATTAAACGCTTGCTTACGGTTACAGTTTGGCCAGGATAATGATTAGTGCATGGTTCTGGAACAGCTTGAGGCCAACACTCATGAGACAATGAGACATAAACAGCAAACACATTCCAAAAAGTACAGCTCAGTGCAGCCAAAAAGATATATATTTAGTATAAAAAGTATATTTAGCAACGAAAAATATGTATTAATTTCCCTTGTGATAATTTTATTTTCTATTTATCTTTGCTTTAATGACCTTTTATCGGGTTTCCCACTCTAAGTCAAATGTTAAAATTCCTGACTTTCACAGAATAAAAGCTGAATTTTCTAGATCAGCCAGAGTATTTTAAAACCATCAATTTACTGATTTTCAGAGAAAAAGTTTTTACTGCTTAAGCATTAGTGCACAGCTGTCATTGAAATGTACATTTTCCTGGCATGTTTGCAGTTGGGAAGTGGATAAATGGGCATGAAAAAATCAAGTAACCATAACATCCACTCACACAATACAGGACAAAACCACATGTGAAAATAGAATATTTTGATAAAGAAACCAGCCCTCTCTGTTCAGGTTTACTCAGCACTTTGGATGAAAATGAGCCCTGAAAACTGAAAACGGGCAGTTTCAGACAGAATATCATTGTACTCTGAACAATAGTATTATTACTGGGTTAAGACTAAACTTTCAGGCCCAGTTACAACTCTAACTCTAAAACTAAAACTACAATATCACATGCACAAAATGTAAATGCCAGCTGGAATTTCAAACAAAAATAGGTTTTCTTGAAATAGTACCAAAAATACCTGGGCTGTTGTCTGCGGTCAGGTTGCTGCTGTTGCTGGGGGAGTTGGACAGATCAGAGACCACCACACTAATACCAGCAGTGGGACTGAGGCTGCCTCCTCTGGAAGACGACTCGCTGCTCTCAGAGCCCAGAGAGGTGCTGGAGCGCGTATCTGAAGACTTCCTTAACCTTCCCCGCAGGAAGAAACTCCTCATCTTACTCCTCCTCAGCTCCCCACCTTCATCGTCCTCATAGTCTTCCTCTCCACCTCCATCACTAGGCAGCCGTCCCCTCATTCGTGCCAGTGCCCCATAGCCCCCCGGGACAATGGCTGAGGAGGACTCTTCATCTGCGCCGCGTTTTTTGGCTCGCATGCGCTCTCGCAGTTTGCCAAAGGCAGATCGTGGCTTGTCTTTTATGGAGAGGTCATACATGCTGGCTGTCAGGTTGTGCCGAGTAAACTGCACAGTAATCTGCAGCTCTCCCCTTTCTTTCTCTTTTTTACCAGTCTTAGATTGAAGCTTGTACCATCTGTTGGTGGGGAAAAAAAGCAGATGAATAGAATGTAAATGGGAGAACATTTGTTCCATTTGTCCTTCTCATTAGCTCTATTCTCAACAGGGAAATTTATATCTATCTATCAATTTATTCATTTATTTGGAGGGAGGGCATAATATAATATTGTTGTGATACTTAAATCATGATACAATATTATTGAGATTTTACAATATGCTGAGCATTAATGAAATGTATCGCCATATGTTTGGATTTATTACTTCAGCAATTGAGAAGGAAGTCAAAACGTGCATAGCAGTGTCGCTACCTGATACTACTAACCAACTGGCAACCAAGTTACTTGGGCAATAAACGTCAACAAGGAACCAAACAATGAGTGGTGAATTTCAACAAATCAAACTATCAAGACTGGCTCAAGTTCCTCATGGAGTGTCTTAACATCCCGTGTGAACATAAAAGCATCATTTTCTTAACTTCCTTCCACACATCACAAATTTAAATACAAAATACAGATTTCATTTCATGATCTAATACACAACATTCCACATCACCACATCAACACATGAAGCATTATATTCTTTCTGGCGTCAATACCTATAAAGGAATTTCTATAAGGGGAAGTGGTAAGAATGTGTGCTTTATTGAATTCTTCCTTCACATCACACAGATTTGCTCAAAGTAAGGCTTCATCAAAACCAGATGTCACTTTAAAACTTATAACAGAGTTCAGCTGCATTACCATACACAGAGTACCTGGAGGAGAGTAAACATATGGAGAACAGGATAATAATTTCCTCCTTAACATCAGCAAGACAAAGGAGCTGACAGCAGACTGCAGCAAGCATCAGGAGAGATGCTGCCAACCAGTTTGGATCAACAGAGCTGCAGTGAAAAGAGCACACAGTTTCATGTACCTTGTAGTTCACACCTCGCAGAACCTGTCATGGTCATGCCACAACAACTCCATGGCAAAGAAGGCTCATCAGCATCTCTACTACCTCAGATGCCTTCAGACTGCCTTCCAAGGTGCTGCAAAATTCTACACCTGCACCATCAAAAGCATCCTTTCAGGGAACATCACAGCTTGGCCTGGGAACAGCACCAAGCAGGACAGATGGGCTCTCCAGGAGGTGGTACATTTAGCAGAGTGTATCATTTGGACCGAGCTTCCTGTCCTGCAGACCATCTACTAAACTGTACTGGACCAAGGTCAGAAAGATTGTGAAGGACCTTGGTCATCCCAACAATAGACTCCTTTCTCTGTTAAGGTCAGGGAAGCACTTTTACTTCCTGAAGGCAAACATAGAGAGGATGAGGAGGGGCTTCTTCCCGCAGGCCATTCGGACTCTGAACGAAGGCAGTATGTTGCACATTTTGCACAATGCACTTTCCCACTCAACAATGTTCATCCCCACATTGCACACCAATATCAATTTTCTGTAAATCTATATTGCATATTACATATTTAGTGTCTATATTTTAATTGCATTCCATTTTTATTTTAATGGAAATTATTCTCAGTATATTATTTTTATTTTACGTTTGATGCTGCTGCCAAGAAAAATAAAATTTTATTTATTATGTTCACTTTCATAACTATTTTTGGGGTCCTGTGCATCTTCACTCTGTCTTAAACCCACACCGCTGTGGCTTTTCGCACAAGGGTTTCGGTTCTATCATATCAGTTTGAGCCAGAGTCTAATTCCCAAAAGTCAGGTAGAACAAATTGGTAGACTTAACCCACCTTTGCAAAACTAGTCTGGAGCACAATGTTTCAGAGTGGTATGTTTTTACTTTAGCTCTCTGTGTGTTGTGTGAGCGCGAATCAAGTCGTTGGTAGGCGGGCAATAAGGATTATGTTCCGATATGATGTCACCTTGTAACAGAGACGAGTGTTGTGAATGAGGCATTTCAGGCAGCTGTGTAAGAGAGGTTCTCCCTCTGGCGTGTACTTTGGGATTTGGAACTTTGTAGATGGTTTACATTCACAAAAAAGCTGCACAACACACTAAAGGAAAGGTAAACCCAGAAAACCATAATAGGTCACCTACAACTGTGTCACATACACACAAAAACTGACTTCTATTGTCTCAAACCCCCCTTAGGTATGGGCTTTTAACATGACTCCAAGTATATAATTACAGGGTGCGAACAGGACACATTCCTGTTTTCCAGCTATGTATAGGTTTGTGCACACATATGCATTAATATGCACAGATGCACACACTCTCACACACACACACAAATGCTGACAAATGCAGAATCTAAGAAGGGCTCAGCTTTCTGCCCATCAGCAATATTGATCTGCAAAACTGTGCAATATACACATGCATGTACACATAAATTAGCATTCCACCGATACAACCATGGGCCCAGAGATTAACGTCAGGACACCCCGAGAAAACACTGCAATTCAAACTCTCCATTAACTCACAGTTGTATACTTACACCTTTACACAGAGTTCTCTCTGTCTGTCTGTCTGTCTCACACACACACACACACACACAGCACAAAATGTGCAGCACACCAGTGTCCTAGATCTTTCCTCCCATTTATTGCAATGTTGCTATGGTTACAGGTCTGTAGCCTGTAGGTGACACAAGAAAACATAGTTTAAATGCAAATGAATCAAAATCATGTTTGTTCATGTCAAGTACATGACCACTGACCAGTCACAGTCTGGCTCCAGGGGTAGTTTATTCTTCCTTCAGTATCTTGCAACTTCCTCTCTCTTCGATTATCTGCACTCATTCATTTATCTCTCATTCACACTGCTTGATCAGACAACAGCAGCTTGCAGAAACCAACTCTTCTCTTTTTTCATTTTTCTAGATCTCCTTCACTACAAACACTGTTATTTGATGCTTACTGTGAATGCAGGCAGATATCCGTTTTTGGATAGGCCAGTGAAAAAGTGGGTAGGCCAGCTTGGTACAGGCAGTTTCCAAATGTGTTAATGTCCTGCAATCTCATTACATAAGCTTATTCCTAACAGCTGTATGGTCATCACCCTACCTACTCCAACACTTCAGCCCTACAAAACAATAGTCATCACCTGGAATGCAAGATCCACATAAAATAAATCCAAGCAACACTCAAAACATGAGTCCATTCACCACACACATTTAAACAAAGAACATAACATACGTCGCAATCAGATGGGGATGTACAAAGACAAGAAAGAAAACTGCAAATTTAACCTAAATCTGTTCACTACACACAACAGCAAATGGTTACAGTCAGCATGAGAAAGGCTGTCTTACCTTGTACATTGTACTTTTGCAGTAACAAAGCACTGAGAGTACCAAATTCATGGAAAACTGACACTGGCAAAGTTTGCATGCAAAGACTTTTGCCAATTCGACGCAATTAATTCTAATTACAGATTAAAACTTAAGTGTTTATATGCACACTCTATTCAATAATGAAACGACCATGCAACAAGTAATCAGATTCAAGCATACATGCACGCCTAGAAAATCAGTGTAGATGTTACAATGCATCACTTGAGTCTGGCCAGAGCGAGGCGAGCAGCAGCATCTTGCCCAAGTTCTCATTTGGCTGCTGGCCAGTAGACTTTTAGGGCATTTTCAAACTGGAAAGCACTGAGAGTTTGGGATGTTGTGTCAAGTTTGAAGCCGTTTTTGAGCCCCGGAGTGGATCCAAACTTGGAAGCAAACTCTGCTGTGGTCCACTGCATGTGTGGTAGCTGGGCGCACCTGCATGTGGGGTTAAGCAACTAGTTTATTCTGTTCATTTTAAATGGCAATGTAAACAGATACAGGTGTATACAAGGCTGTTACTGCATATTGTTTGCAGGAATATTCACCTCATTTACTCCGACTGAGCCATTAAATAATGGATTATCTTTTTTTTTTAAGTAAAAAATTACTTAATCTGTGGGGAAGACTCTCACTTTTACATAGTTTACATGTAGTAGGTTAGATCCTGAGGAGCATTTGTACTGGGAAAGACTTGTCTTTTACACACGTTCTTTATCCAAACTTTAATAAAAGAATACAAGCATCTCGATGAGTGCATTAACAATCATCTTTACCATGTTTCTGTAACATTAGTGACTGTTTGACGCCATACTAAAATTATTTTTAGGAAATACAGTATCCCAGATAAAGCAAGCTTTACGAGGTTTTAAAAAGTTCACGGCCTAGCATTTTTTTCATGAGTTTTTTTTGGTGCATTAAGTAGGTCATAAGCAAGAGATCCTCATGTGCCTGTCGACACGTACCACTTTGTTTTACGCAGGTTTGTTTTGTTTGCTGGCTTGTTTTGAATAATCAGCACCCCATAAACACCACGCAAAAACAGGGATCTGTGAGGGAATATTTTGCATGTCAGTCAAGCTAACATTCCCATCATAGTAGGCAATTCCTGTCCAATTAAGGGACAAAATGCATCAAACTCTGACAACCGGCAGAAGTTTGGTCTGCGAGATGACTGCTGCAGAAACAAACACACACACACACACGCACACACACACACACACACACACGTGCTTCCTTGTTGTGGAAAGATGCTTGCATGCTGGGGCTGACTGATTCTCAAATATAGATAGCATTATCACACCATTTCAAAACATGAAATTAATCGGGGCATAAATCTGACCTCTTCACAAACACAGGCACACATCAACATACCAAACAAAATTCCTATAAGCATATCAAAGACCTCCATAATCTCCAGTATCTCTAACAGGAAATCAAACATTCCCCACTCTATCACGCTCCGCCCTACAGCAGGACTATCATTTATTATATGCATCTACAGTATACATGCCCCTTCGGTTTAAGTACAGTAAAAACACCTGTCCATACAAGCACTCTGCTTCCCTAACACAGTGTCATATGTGTTTGCACATTAGTGAGACGTTGATGGGTT
Organism: Semaprochilodus insignis; assembly: GCA_034552555.1. Lineage (NCBI taxonomy): Eukaryota > Metazoa > Chordata > Actinopteri > Characiformes > Prochilodontidae > Semaprochilodus > Semaprochilodus insignis. The sequence continues at coordinate 9,343,222 of CM067478.1, forward strand.
CTTTCACAAGGTGCCCAGAATATGTTTGGAGAGTAGGCTCCAACGCTCAAACATGATCTGCTGTTCTTTGCCTTTTTGGGTTTGTGTGTTCAGCTGAGATAACACTAAGAGTGCTGTTGCTAAAACGTCCGCTGTGGTAAAACGGAAACATCATGAGAGGAATGGTGAGAGGGGAAATATCTGCAGGTATTTTCTAATTCAGTCCTGTGATGCAGCCAGTGCTCAGGAAAAAGACATCCAAATTTCACACGTAGATGTGAATGTGCTCCACCAAAGCTTCATTATTACAAACAACAGTTAGAGCTGGGCATTGTTTTAACAAATCAACGTAGATACCTTTATAATGGAAATGTATACTCTTAATTTATACCTACTTTTAGGTACAAACCAAAGTGTGTGTAGCTAAAACTAGAAATATACACTCACCAATCACTATATTAGGAACACAATACTAATACTGGTCTGGGTAGGCCACTCCTTTCCTCTCAAAGCAGCCTAAACTCAACATGGCATGTATGCCACAAAATGTTGAAAGCATTCCTTTGACATTCTGGTCTATGTTGACATGATTGGATTATGCAGTTCCTGCAGACGAAACCCAGTAAACTTGTTGTAATGTGTATGAAGCCAGCTTGAAATGATTTTACTTTGTGACATGGTGCATTATCATGCTGGAAGAAACCATTAGAAGATTGTAAATTGTAGGCATGAAGATGATGTGCATGGTCAGCAATAATACTCAAATAGGCTGTGGAATTCAAGCAATGACTGACTGGCATAACAAGTCCAAGGTGTGCCAAGTAATCTTTCCCACACAATTACACCACCTCCACTAGTCTGACAGGTTAGGTCCACAGAATCAATTCTCTAATCACAGGCCTTTACTGAAATGGGGGAAACGATGGCACCAACTAATCAACTATGAAATTAGTTGCCATCTAATTTGACTGTCAATTTCAGTCAACCAGGCCAATTAATCATTGCTGCACTACTCTTAACAAGGTATTTCAATCCACAGAACTGCCGCTCACAGCATGTTTTTAATTTATTTTACCATTCTGAGTAACGTCTGGAGACTGTGATGCAAAAATCCCAGGAGATCAGTACTTACAGAAATACTCAAACCAGCCCATCTGGAACCAACAATCATGCCACAGTTGAAGTTACTCCCATCATAACTTTCCTCCACTCAAACTTGATGTGTCAGCAGGTGTGAACATTTCCTGCATGAGTTTATTCACTGCACTGCTTTCACATGATTGGCTGATTAGACAATTGCATGAATGAGTAAGTGCACAGCTGATATAGCTAAAATAGTTAGGCCTCTCAGGAATGCAAACTAACCAAGATGCATATAATTTGACAGTCAATTATCCAGTCTAGATGTTGGAACAAGCAAGCTTATTGGCTTACTGAGTCTTCCATCAACATGTGCTTCTTGTCCGGATCACAACTCTGGTTGGATTCCATTTATAAATTTTCCCTATAATGAGTCTACAACGTGACCAGACGAAATTTGATTGTACTTTTCCTGTGTGAAAAACTTGCATAACTATGGACAGATAACAAAAATGTATTTTACCTACAGTTATGTTAAGATCAAGATCCATCTCTGACCACCTCTGAATGTAGTTTGAGTGATCCAATCATAACTCAATCACTGTGTCCCGGTGGGTGATTACAACTGCTTTTTTTTATGTGGCCAAGTGAAATCTAAATGTGAACTGACCACCAAAACTTCATGTTAATGCATGGTGGAAACAAGTCCTCAGATCACAGGACTGGCTGCCTTGGTATTGAAATTTGGAACTGAATTCTGATGTCCCAACAAAGATACCAAAATAAAAGCTCCACAGGTCAAGAAGATGGTGAAATCAAGTTTTTTCCTAGTGGTTCTTTAAAAAAATTTGTATTGCATGATTTGCACAACTACTTTGGCAAGTGTGCCGAAAAACCTTTTAATCCTTAAAGAACCTATGAGAAATGTAAATGTTCTATACTTATTAATGCTTCCACTACAATCATATATTCAAGCCAAGAAACATTTAATAACCTTTTTTTCTTTTTAACATAGTTGGGTTGGATCAGACCTAAACCACACAGCCCCACCCATTATGGTTAGATCTGTTGACCACTTTTCTGAACCGTCACTCAAGGAGGACTACCCTTCAGCCACACCACAAAAGCCAAGGAAGGAAACTTTGCAAATCTTGGTTACTGACCCACAAGTATCAAGAAGCATCAAACTGTCCAATATCTGCTCATGGGCGCATTAATTGCTGTTGCACTAGTCAATATTCTGTGCTACACTTCTTCACATATTAGATGAAGTTTCTGACAATTAGGCACAATCTGCAGCCCACATATTTCACCCACACAAGCAGGGGGAAACACCAACACAACCCAGAAATTACCAAATACAGAAAGTGACTCATGCACCAAAAACACAAGAATCACAATGACAGAAACCATATCCTGCAGACTCAAACAGGTAAAGATGCAGTGTATTTTAAGAGGACCAGTCGTCTGTTCTCCTTGGCCAGTCTTCCTGAAGAAAAACAGGCTGCTTCACTCCAGTCTAAAAGGTGCAACTCTATCCTGTGGACTTCATTACATTATAGCCCCTGGATACACTACTTAGCTCAATTTCTGCTGTTTCTAATCTCATTATTGTGAATTTTAAAACCTGCACTAATGCATGAAGATGTTTATTCTGAGTCATGACTTTCTTGCCAACCTGAAGTGGTTTCCTGTTTCCTGGACATACACAGGAAGTGGCGAGGATGAATATTTATCTTGACTGCATTTATACTTCCTTCTCACACATATAAATAAACACTTAAATACACCGATGTATATTACAAGTCTTCTTCCTACTTAAAGAGACTAAACTTTCTTCTTCAGCTAAAACTTTCTTCTTCTTCTTTTTTTTTTTTTTAACTAAAGCTATATCTGTTGGCTACCATACCAAACAAAGTCTCTGAAGTGAGTATTCATGGTTTACATATTAGGAAAAGATTCTTTGGATCCCCCTAAAAGGGCCATGGTGATGAGAGCCTACTCTGAGTTACACATGGCCAGTCTCAAGTACAGGAATTCCCAAAGATCCTGTGATTTATTAGCATAATGCATGGTGGGTATTGTAGTGAAAGAACACTAAGGAACAAAAACAAGAAAATCCTACAAAATCGTGTACATTTTTTCAAACTGATGAGGCTGAAGTGTGCAGTGTTGCCCTAGGGAATACTGCAGCAGAACAACAACAACAACAACAACATGATAGGTTTAGGTGGGAATGCCCCTCTAACGTAATCTGATAAGGCCTTCTAAACGCTGACTATAGAGTGGGCTTAATAATGAAACATTTTGGAGAGAGTCAGACTGACCTAAATAGGGACACTGACTTGCTACAGCAAACTATCAACTTCACAAGCCAGAATAAAAGCTATTTGGGAAAGCTTCAGGCACGATTTAGCTGATGTCAACAATAGCAGATATGGAAAAAACAAGCTCTACATTCAGTGGGGCAAATGTAAATACACAATGTCCATTTTCTTGCTTTTGCTGACATCCTCATTTCTCTGTCTGCTAGGTTCAACAAAAGCTTGCTTTAATAACTTCCTCACTGCTGATCTCCATCTCCACAATTTATTTGCCTTTTGCAAGGTGCCAAGCAAAGTACTCAGTGGAGCAGAACAAAACTGAAAGCTTATGAGGCCACTGTACTGCAGCCTTTTGTAGAGGTCATCACTGCAGTATTGATTAACAAACAACGTATTGTGGAGCACCACCAAGATGTTTATGAGAAGTGCTCAGTATTAAGATCTAGTGCCTAGTCAGCGATATCATGTGTGGTTGCTTACTCTGCACATCATGTAGGCCAGTGTGCAGTCAGAGAAGCAGTACAACATGCTAAAGTGTCTTCACCAAGCACTGATGCTGCATGCACCCAGAAAGCGGTGAGCGCTTCTCTAAACATCTCATTCACAGCTATTTAAGGCTGTTTGTTTATCACCAGATCTGAAGGCCTGTGAATCAGAAAGCAGACATGCTAGATAACTGCTCTGAACACAGCATCATGGGGATGCCAGCAGAGACCTGCTTTCATCCTGCATTACGATTACATAATCCAAAAGCTGACACAGCAGAATATGGAATATGTGCTGCTGCTCGTCATCCCCATGACATCAACTACAAAACTATGCATCAGTTCCTTCACATTCAGTTTGCGTGCTGTGTGACCTTGAGGGCAGTTGCATGTTCAACTGAGAGAAAGTAAAATGAAAAACAGACTGCACTGTCAGTGTCCCGATGCCTCCCTTCACCAGAATCCCCCTCAGCAAGCTGAAACTGAAACGAGGAGGGCGTGACTGCGGAGGATTGCAGCAGTGTGTTGGGAGATCCAGCACTGGGCTCTTTGCTCATTCAGAGCCAAAAGAAACCCAGCGCTGACCCAATGTTTACACACCATCATCAACCTCGGCAGACCTGTACATTCACCTGGAGCTCACGTCGTAGTGATTAAGCAAATAAGCGACTCAAGCAAGACAACAGAGGACAAACCTACTCGTTTTTCATGCATATCCGCTGCTGAAAGGCCTTGTCCAGCGGTATCACGACCTGGCCCAGGAACACGTCGAGGCCGATGAGTGCGCGGTGCATGACGGTGAGGGTCAGGTCGCAGCTGCCCGGGGCATACGCGTCGCGGCCTCCCTCCTCGAGCACGCCGGGCTGCAGCTCGAACGAGCACTCCTCGCCCCACTCAGGCTCCGTGCTTTTCTCCATCACGCACGTGGAGTACTTCTCCTTGCCCAGCTGGATGACCGTGTACGCGTCGCTCGTGCCGTGCTTGCCCTTGGCGCGCAAGCCGCGCGCGCGGAGCACCAACACCTGCACGTGCGTGGGGACCCATCTCTGCTCCTCGTCCGCGGCGTTCACCGAGCACATGGCGCCAACGGCGACGGCGCGCGCACGGCGCCCGGAGACATAGAGGGCGGACGGAGGGGAAGAGTGTGGCGCGCGCGGGCGCGTGCGTGTGTGTGTGTGTGTGTGTGAGAGAGAACGAAGCCCCGGTTCGCCGCCGCCGCCGCTACTACTACTACTACTGCTACTGTTTAGCCGTTAGCACTCAAGGCTGGCGCTCTCCAGCATTATTTCACAGCAGTAGCTCCTTCCGTCTGAAATATGCAGTCTTCCCTCTCTCCTTCTGTCTCTTTCTATCGCTGCATCCGCGGGGCTTTTTCTTTCTGTGCCTCGCTCGACGTCGCTCTCCTTCTCGGCGCTGTTACAGCCGGTCCGCCGCCGACGTCACTGCTTTATCCCCTCCGCAGCACGAGGAAGGAAGTGCGTGCGTGATCGTTTCTGCCGGGAGCCCGGACTTCAGTTCAAAGCGAGCCTTTAAAACGCCTTCGCGCTCTAAATCCACACGCCGCTCTGTTTCTACAGCATTTCCTTTGATGCATCACACGCGCTCGCGAGCTGCTCCTGAGCGGTGGAAGGCGGTGGCGGGGTCCTGCCGCCCTGCGATGACATAATACTGCAGAGGCCCGACGAGCTGAGGGGAGGACGGGCGGGTTTTTAGCGGGGAAGTAGCAGCGAGCACCAAACGCCACCGGCTCGACCCGTGCGCGCTGGGGCTGAAGACGTGCAGGAGAGTTTGGGATCTGGAGAAGCGGCCCGGCTCTGGCTGATCACACTATGGTCTGTGTGCTCTTGGGTCAAGTTCCCTAAATGCCCGGGTGTGGCTGTGGAAATGCTTCGCATTGTTGGCTCTGTAAAAACACAAACACGCTCTCCTCCCTGATGTGATGAACATCAGCTTTGCATACCACACCAAACCCAACTTTTCATTTAGAAGCACAGTCTGACCATCCTCTGTTCTCAACAGAGACATCGATTGGACTGTCAAGGTCGCCTTCCAGACAGTAAAACTTCAGCTAAATTGCAGTATTTACACTGCTTGCCAACTTGTGCCCATAAAGGTCCACAGCAGCCCATCTGTGTCCCCACAAATGATCATTTTCCACACAAAAAAAGGTTTTTACATGAAACATTTCAGTACAGTTCTTTATAGTGCAGAACTATATAGAACTGAACACTTAAAAAGATGCTTATTCAAGTGTTCTTTAGTGAAGGCAATGATTATATTTACTATATAGAATGAGTTCAACAGAGAAACATTTGCATAACGAAATGTTTAAGATGATGGAGAGTCTGTTGCATATGGTTCTACATAGCACCAAAACAGGTTCTTCTATTGTTAAAATATCAAGCTTGTAAACATTAGAACAATACTGTTTTGTGCTATATAGAACCAAATTAGACTCATCATGAAAAAAGAATACTTGCACAATTCCTTTTCTTCTGGGTGGAAGGAATCAACCGGTTGGGATGAATCTTGCTGGGTAGGTTTGACATTGTAAGGCATGCACATGATTAAAGTTGGTCGAATATTTGGTCGAACTATTGGACGAACATGTGACAGAAGCACAAGCCTTATTGCTGTACCTGACTTACATAACAGCTACGATTGCAGACATTCAGCAAACAGTGATGCCCTGCATGATTCATCTTGTTGCCTTGTTGATTCATCTTATTGGCTGCGTCACATGTCCAGAAGGCCTGTTGTCTCTCCACCTCCACCCCTACCACAAAATCTGCAGGAACTGTGTGAGAATATTCAAGCTGGATGGGATGGATTATCGCAGGACACCATTAGTAACCTCTACAACTCCATGCAGAGACGTCTGGCATGTTGCGTTAGCAAAAATGACGGCCTGACACCATACTGAGAGACACTACTTCTGTATGTGTATCTCTATAAATATTGCCCATATCAGTCTAAATTTATCATCATTTACTGTGCCTGGTAACCTTTATCTTCCTTCACAATATCATTGCAATCTGACACTTCCTGCTGGGTGCAACTATTTTTTTGATGATGAGTGTTCAACACATTCTGCATCAACCTAATAACATACATCACCATGCAAACAATCATCAAGCATGCAAATGGTCCTATATACTTCTAATTATTAGTGTGTGTTTTTCATCAGCAAGAAGAACCGTTTGACCACCCAAAGAACAACTTGTGCATTCAACTTTTTCTTTGAGTGTACATGGTTCTAAATAGAACCATTGCCTTTAGTAAAGAACCAGTGAAGAACTATCTTTTTAAGTGTGTAGTATTATATAGTTCTTTAAAGAACTCTATTAAAAACAGTTCTGTATAGCACCAACTATTCCACTGTTTTCATGAGTCCAAGAAACTTTTTCAAAACTACAGTATAAAGAAGCCTTTTGCTAAGATTGTGCCACCATCCATCAATGGAAAGGGACCACCATAAGAAAATGTACAGGATAGTGGGTTCTCCAGGGCGATGGTCTGGAAAACCACTGCTGTACAGCAATAGTTGGGCTACAATCAGTTGTAATGCCTGTATGGTAGGTTTACCTGATAAAAGGGCCAAAGTACAAAGAAGGTGTGCCTAGTAGATCTTTTTCCCACAGTTGTGCAGCATTTGATGGAGTTGGCAGCCTTTGTGGAGAAGCCAGTTTTAGCACACTGCTGGCCATGGGAATAACACTTGTACTGAAGTATTTCAGTTACATTGTGAAACATCTGTACTTACAAGTCACTTGCATTATATAGCAGACTACAGTACTATATGTTTTATAGTATTTTGAGTGGAAACCGTTTATTTCAATGAATACATACTCATCATCAAAAAAATATGTGCACCCAGAAGGAAGTATCAGATTGCAATGCTATTTGGAAGGAAGATAAAGTTACCAGGATGATACATTTAGACTGATGTGGGCAATGTTTATCCAGCTACATATACAGAAGTAGTGTCTTTCAGTATGGTGTCGGGCCGACATATTAACGTAGTAACAACCAGATGTCTCAGCACAGAGCTGTAGAGGTTCCTAATGGTGTCTGTGATAGTCCTTTCCATGCAGCTTGAATATTCTCACGCAGATTTGGCAGTAGGGATGAAGGTGGAGTCACACCAGGCCTTCTGGACATGTGACATGTGACAACAAATGATTCTTCTTGGTGCTGACCAAGGTTCTTCCACACATGGGTTCACTGACCATCTCCACCAAGACAAAAGTGTGACACATCACTGAACATGACCCGCTCCATGACAGTCTGGCGTAACACCACTGCAGTCTCTGGCGATGTTGATGTGGTATTAAGGGCAGGCGTCGTAACAGTCTGCATGCATGTAGTCTTGCGTTATGTAGCCATCTGCTAATGGTGCTGGCACTAACAGGATGACCCATGGAGGACATCACTGCTCACTGAATGTCCGCAATCATAGCTGTTGGGTCTATCAGGTACAAAGATAAGGCCTGTCCTTGTCTCATGCGCAGCCAAGTGTGAAAATCATTTATAAAATCATTACAAATAACTACTTGTGCCACTATTTTTTGGCAATGAGTGAAAATGGGCCATAAATCAGTTTCTATTCTGTTTATCCATTGAATGTTAAACATATTAGTCAACTCTACAGTCACAGATATAAAGGCACCAGCAGAATCCTAGGGTTGACCCAAGTCAACAAATGCTTGACTTTTGGACTAACATATTATGATTAGCAGTGGACCACATATAGATGCTATACCTAGCACAGTTATCTGTGATCAGATAACAGACCCCGGTTTCTTTCTATGCATGTTACCATGTCAACTCTACTTGAGAAACACAAAGTGTTCCCTTTTGAAATGTTCTCAGAAGCAGTGAGAGAAACTGTAGGAACATCATGAGAAGAAAGCAACTGTACTATAAACTACAGTTTAGTTTCTTTAGCTTAAAGAGCCCTTGCCAAAAAAATGTGTGGAGAAAAAAAATTAAACATTGAAAAATGATAACAAGCATAGGGGTCAGATTTGAGGAAATGTATCCAAAATCAACAGCAGGGTCACCAACTTGATCTCAGCTGCTCTACTTGTCTCAATAATGGCTTTAATTTAAGGGAGAGAATGAACCAGGTCCCCATTGAGTCCTCTTAATTTAGTCCCAATTAACAGAAGCTATTCTTAGACAGGCGATGTCAGTCTCTTCTCATCATCCACTCGCTGATCCATATCACGGCCGACACCCACAGCTGTTACATAATGGTCGCCAGTTAAATCCTGAGCCATAAGATGCCTCATCTCTCTCTCACTCTCTCTTTTATTCATTCATTAACTCCCCTCTTACTCAAATACCTGCCTCACAAACACAATATATGTCATACATAATCAATCAAACATAAATTCTTCTCATATCACCATCCAATGCACTTGACAAACACCAGGGGACACACAGAGGGGCAGCTGATATTTATGAGCACATCATTTGGGCCAGGAGTCGCACAGGCTACCAAGCAATACCCACACATGCCCAAAGCACACAGAACCCAGCAACGCACACATTCGTTCTCTCATATACACACTCTAATCCGAGCAGGGTTCAGTTCCAGCACCAAAGTGCAAATAGACCACTTACAGTCTAAACTGGGTAATTAGATCCCTAATCAGGGATCAGAACCACAGCGTAGTACTACATAATGAAATTCCACACTCCTACACAAACACACAAGCTCCCTGACCTAATCAGCTCTTATTCACACAGCCTTGAGCAGCTGTCACTGATATGCTCACTGTCACTCAGAAACACAGACAAGCTCATACACATGGGTGGACAAAATAATGGAAACACTGAGTAATATATCGTCACTGTCTGAACAAATCCTAAAAATCTCCAAAATGGCAACTTGACAGGCGAAAGCAAAAACATTATTAACTTGTAATGGAAGTCAGCATAACAAGTTTTCTTTCTAAGTACTTTTAGACCATTTGTATTGATCCACTCATAATAAAATTTAAAACAATGCAATGGATAAAAATGGAAATACCACCATAGAACCACCAAAGTTCCGACATAATTTGGGTAGTGGATCGTTCTCCTCACAGCACTGACACTGTCCACATGGTGGTATCTCTGGGACTGGTATGAGTGTTTCAGGTCATGCAGTGTTCCTGAAGTCGCTACAGATTTCACCAACATTGCTAAGCGGAGAACAGTGCCTGGACAAAAATAGCCAGTGAATAGTGGCTCTTTGGTTAAAAACCACCATTGCTGAGTACTGATTAAGAGGCTGACTGAGACAAATTGTGAAACAAAATATTAGTCTCTAAATGTACAATATTTGGGATCCACAATATTATATTAGTATTCCCAATATTTGGGATCCACTATCTGAATAATATCTAGTGGTCGTTTCTTTTCACTGAATGCAAAAGGTAACAGAACAACAACAAAAATTGTGATACATTGTCTGTTTATGTGACAACAATAATATTAATAGCTTAGAACTTCCCACAAACTTCCCATCAGTAGGCCTTAATGTCTAGATCTGATGACTAGAATGATTGGGCGTTTGACTTACATCCTGGTGTTCGTTAAAGTTATACAGCTACATGCAATGGGACATTATGGAATATGGCAACACAGTTTGTAACATTAGATGGGTCTGGTATTGATTTTCCTTGACAAGCCAAGGGTTCTCATAAGATGACTGTGCATTCCTTTATTCATTCTCCACTATGTATAACAGCAAGATACTGACACTGTGGGGTAAAGGCATCCTTTGGCTTACTCCAAACATAAACACAACCAGATGTAAGATAAGCTTTGAATACTGACTCATACAACTTTTTCCAGTGCTCAGGGGTATAAGATTTGTGCTCTTTACAGCAGGTCATAAATCTATGTGAAACAGCAGTTCTGGCTTTGTAAAGACTTTGTTTTGAAATAAGGTTTCCAGCAATCCAAGTCATGTCAGGTTATTTCTATTGGCCCATTTATCTTTAAATGTTCTCACAAACGATGACTGGTGTTTTATAATGGTGTGATGTTTTGATTTTCCAGTGATGATATGTTTGTGGTTAGTGATTTGTGATGGTAAATACTTCCTGACTAGGTGATTTTATAGAGTAATTTAAAAAGGGTAAATTATTTATTTATTATTTAACTTGTGTGGTGTAAGAAATGAGAAGGAAAACTGGCAGTTTGAGAAGTCAGCAATGAATTTAAATATTACTGTATGCTGTTAATATTAATTGATGTGTTATCATGCATAATTATCCATTTGCTGTAAAACAGACCCTGAAAATCAGTTATTCATCATTTGAAGCTGAATTACCAACATCCCTCAGCAACACATATACAGTATATCTTTCACATTATGTTCATTTGTGTTTAACTATTTGCGTGTCTGTTACCAATTGATGAAGTGTTTAGAAGTCATTGCTAATCAAGTTGGTTATTTATGGGGGCTGTGTGGCTGAGCGCCTTCAGCGAGGTTTTTTTTGCAGTATGCAAATGCTGCTATATTTTTACAAGCTGTTGATAATAAAGTTCCTCAACCATATTCAGGTTTCTTTCTAAGAGCCTGAACAGACCAGTAGCCTGTGACACAGACTGTTCTCCTTTAAGGTTTTGTGCACCTGCAGTTTGGCCTCCTTAGAGCTCGAGTCACATTGCCTTGAAAGCTCACATATCAAAGAGCTGATTTATGTTATAGTTGGCATAAACAGCAACTTAATACTACACACTTCTACCTTGTATAACCTGGTAAATTAATTACTGCAAAGTGACATTACTTTGGGTGTTTCCATTACTATATCTAACTTTAGTACAGAAGGGAAGTAACCAAGTTGTTATTCAGTTATTCAGTATCCATAGGATGAAGTATGTATACTGTTCAGTTCAACTAAATAATAAGCCAGGGAGCCCATCCTCCTCTGGGTAGCACTACATTAAGTCAATTTATATCATGTTTCAATACTGAGATTGAATCATTAGAGGTAATAAGCCTATTTAAGACAACAACGATTCTGGTTATTTCCATCCACACCAACTTAAAGGGGAATTACACACACTTTTCAAAATAAATTGTTGCAACATAAACAAAGTTATTCAGAGCAGGTTTCATGTAAAATGGTTTGTTGTAGAGAAAGTTCTCCCCAGTAACTCCCCAATAAACAATGGTCGTCCGTGGACATCTAAAATGTGTTTAAATATAGTCAGATACGTGATTTCAACGTTGTTTCTACAACGTTGTTTCTTCAAACGGTTCAAATGTTTACTGGGTCAGATTTTAATCCTTTTTAACTACCACTTCTACCACCAAAACCATTACTACTACTACTACTAATAATAATAATTTTTATTTATAGATAGCGTTCATACCATTGACAGCTCAAAGTGCTTTACAGACAGTTGTCATCAGTAATTCAGTAATAGAAGAAACTATGGGTTTTAATAAGCCAAAAACACAGATCAAATGTATAAGTACCTAGAAAAATGTGGAGATATGTTTACAGTGTGCACTGAGCTTTACTGTGTAATACAAGTTGGAACTAAGTTCCACAGTTTAGAAGCATAATAACTGAAAGAGGTCTCTCAAAGTGTCTGCAGATGGCTGGCATCTGCAGTATTTACAGTGGTGGTGATGGGAACCAGGGTCACAATGTCTTCAACATAAATATAGCCATTTTATTTACTATCCAAAACCACCAATGAATCTACACATGCCTTGTAAGTTTTTTTATATGAAATGTTTATGATGGTAAAATCTGAATCTGAACACTTTTTTGGACTGTTTTGCCCTTAACCTCCTGTATGTATCCCTCTGTTGGGAATAGATTAAAATGAATGGATTAACAATACATTTTAAGCCAGAACTACTAGAAATCTCTCAATCATCAGGCAGCATATTCACAATTATTTTATGTAATGACATCTTGTGAGAGAGCTTTTACAGGCGGTAAACTCTTCAGACGTCTGGTTCCCATCACTACCACTGTGAACAAGTCTGACTTGGGAAGTTTCTGTAGAACAGAGGATTTTGCATAAAACCACTCTGAATGACTTTGTTTATAGTTCAACCACTTAAACAAGTAGAAGATTTGAAGTGGAAGTTTTGTTGCCCTTTAAAACACAAATACTCACCACATAACTGAAAAATTATACTGTGATCTACTGCAAAGAACTGAAAAAGGTGATGCATTGAATTTACTTGATTAACTGAAACGTGTACCTCTAGGGTAAATAACCTACTGTACACCAGCACACCTTAACACTAGTATATTAACTAGTATGTCAAACAGCATCTAGAACATGGACTGCTGTATTAAAGACTAAACTGGCCCTCTGTTGTGGGTTCTGGGAGGTTCTGAGTTTAGGAACGTCCACTGTAGATGCACTGACCGCTGTTCTTGTCCAAGCGCTTGGTAAAATTAAAATTCCACCATAAGGCGTCTAATACCGCGCTGCCTTTTCTCTTTGTCCGTCAATAGACGGTTGTTAGCCTGTCCAAACAGCTCGCGGCTCCCAGACTCGCCTCGCGGCCGCGCCCCACCAAACTCTGGCGTCGCGAGCCGCACGTGTTCGACGCAGCTGAGCTCACGCGGCTCGGCGCTCTGTTTCAGGGCTTACTGGCGGTGTCGGTTTACCAGCTCGGGCTGGAGAGCTTCTCTTTGAACGGTTTAACTCGATTTAGATTTTAATTATCCGCTAAACTGCGCGCGGAAGCCATTTGTGGGAACAAGCGGGTGCCTGGCAACCCCTCATGTCAATCATCCGATAAAATAGACCCCTCCCCGCCCCCTTAAGCGCTCACTGAGGGGGGACATGAACCAGCTCATTATCCTCATGAATGACACACAAAAAGGTATTAGTACACTCTTCAAAATAAAGGTTTCTTAGGAGTTCTTCAGTAATAGAACCATTTTATGCTTAAATTGATATTTGCGTGGCCATATGGTTCTTCAGACTGACGGAGAAAGTGTTGTATATGGTTCTATATAAAACCTTTATGGAAATGGTTCTATACAGCGCCAATAAGGGTTCTTGTGTCGTTACAATCCTGACATATAACCTGTGGTTATATAGCCATATACGTAACGATACACATTTCTGTCAACCTGAAAAAGCGAACATTTTACCCTACAAAGGACAATACAACCACGACATGGTTCTCTATACAACCCGTGGTTCTAAATAGAACCTTTCCAGTTACTAAGAACCCTTGAATATCTTTTATGAATTGGAGCATGATTCAGTCTCTGAAAGGTGTATTGGCTATAGTGGAGCAACAGATTTGGTTAATGTTGACACCATGAGGAAAGTACGACTGAGAATAGATGTGTTTGAAACAACGATAGGCAAATAAACTAGTTAATAACTGACTACGTTTTAATCGAGTAATAATCGTTTTCATGTTGTGGTGTTTACCCTATTTGATTTAATAGTCTTGTTTGGTGATGTTATCCAGCCACTGGTCTGGTCCAAACCTATATAACATTGTAACATCTTATTTATGTATTGTATCTTTCTCATTTATTTATTTATTTATTTATTTATTTATTTACTTCGTACGCATGTATGTATGTATGTATGCTTGAATCTGCACAGAATTTCATGCTGGTCTATGTTGGTCTGGTGCTGTTTTAGCTGGTCAGTCCGCAAGCATACCATCACCCAAAACATATGTTGGTTCAGCTGGTGACCAGCCACGCTGCTCTATGCTGATTTTTAAGCAGGCTATAGAACAATAGCTCAATATCAGTTTGGAAAATCTTGCTCATTACCAAATCCGTTTCCTGTTATGGGAACATCATGCCTAAATCCTGAAACCCCTAAACTCTTACATTATAGCCCCAGGTCTTTATCTCCACTGTGTAGGTGTCGCCCCCCTCAGGCTCACTTTCACATTGGCTGTTAGAGAAAGAAGAGGAGGGATGTTGTGTGTGTTAGACCTTTTAGGGGTCTGATTGTAATGCTCAGAAATATACTCGATCTAAATAACAGTTTGTAGAAACAGTTTTAGTTAGTTCAGGTACTTCAGGTTATATTGGAAGTAATGCTGGGAATTCTCAGTAGTTGACTTGCTTACCACCTGTAACACAGTCACAGCCCTCTGCATGAGATGAATTGTGCCCTGTTGAAACGTCTATTTAATATTATATAGTTGATGCATTATGATCAACCATCTATAATCATAATGACATATTATGATGACAGATTGTTGTCTATGTGTTTATTAATTAGGCTTAATCTACAGCAAAACAAAGAGAAAGAACGATAGATTTGCTGAATGCTTCTTAGAAAGCTTTTGCTATATTACATTGTAAATACAGATTTGCCTTCGTCATTGACACACTCGTCTCATCAGATGTCTCATGAATACATTTGTGCACCGTTTCAATTATGTAAGCACCTCACATTCACTTTTTATTGGTGTTTTGTTTATATTGACTGAAGAATGGATGTTGTGAGGCTCCGGTGTTAACATGATAATGATCCAATCTGCCACTGAGGATGTCACTGTTTATCTAACAGCTTAGACAGAACCCAGAGACTCCTGGGCTTGATCTTGAAGTCCATAATGATTGGTTGTGGTTTTAGCCAGCTTGTTTGGGGAGGGGAGAGGTCAGAGTGTGGGGATCACAGGGTCTGTGGTCATGATCTTGGGTGGCCCAATCTGTCTCCTGTTAATGTCATACACACTACTACTTGTCCTTCCAGTCCATCTGTTTGTTTGTATGTGTGTGTGTTTGTATGTGTGTATGTGTGTGTGTGTGTGTGTGTGTGTCTGCATATAGCAAGATAATACTGAAAACAAAGGACAGTCACTTCAATCTCTCTCTTAGACCTTTACCCTCTTGAGTGTTCCCATTTAGAGGTCTATTGTCATGGTCACTACCAGGTCAAGGGGCTGAACATCGACAGGAATGATCAATCCTACAAGACAACTAAGGCTTCAGGTCCACTGCACTTGTTGTTGTGTGTAGCAAAACATGGCTCTACAAAGGAGAACTGGTTTAGGCACTGGAAAAATAATTGATTGTATTTTTTTAACAAGCTGTCAAATCAAGTGCCATTAAATAAATAGACCCTTCCTAGACTGTAACTTTCTCATTGACCAAATATTTCTAAATGTAGTTGGTACATTTCAGATTGGTGTTGTTCGTTTAAGCAGTTTCTTTATAGCTCTTTTACGGATTATATCCAACATGCATTTGTAGACGTCTGAGGTCAAAACCCCATCAATGAACACAAACTCAGTGACACCTGTATAAGAAAAACAGCTTCGACTTGGACTGCAGTTTCCACCTCCTTCTTCTTCTTCAGTTTTCTCTATAAAGAAAGTCTGTTTTTGGTGCTTGTCTGAAATAATTTCACTCAGTTAAAGATTTTATAAAACAGCCTTGAGAGCTTTACATTACAGTTTAGTACTGCATAAATAGTTACTTTTTTTAGTTACTTTTTATAGTCTTACTTTTGCTTGCGTGCTGAGACACATTACAGTAAATTCAGAGTTGTGTTTCTAAACACACATTACATATGTTAGAAAATAAATGCTGTAAATGTGGACAGACTGTGACGCACGTAGTACTGGACTGTGGAGTCTGTTTTCATTCATTTTTGTGTTCATGATTTTTTGGGAGAGTTCAAAATCATGTCTCAATGATGTAGTGGAGCCACACGTGGCATGACTCCTCCACTAACACTATACAGTTCAAAGACTAGAGCACATTCAGAAATACAGATCAGAAAAAGGTTAAAAACTCCTTCTTTCTCTCTCTCTCTCTCTCTCTCTCTCTCTCTCTCTCTCTCTTTCTCTGTGTTTTTCTCTCTTTCTCTCATTTCCCCTTCTCTCTCCCTGTCTTTTCCTCTCTCTCTTTCTCTCTCTTCACTCTTCTTTTCTCTCTCTCTTTCTCCCCCCTTTCTCTCCCTTATTTCTCTCTCCCTATTTCTTTCTTTTCCTGCTCTCTCTCCAACCTTTTCTCTCTCTCTTCCTCTTTCTTTTTATTTTCTCTTTCTTTCTTTCTTTCTTTCTTTCCGTATCATTCTTTCTCTCCTTTTTTCTCTCTCCGTTTCTTCCTTTTCCCATCTCTTTCCCATCTTTTCTTTCTCTCTTCCTCTTTCTTTTTTCTCTTTCTCTTTCTTTCTCTATCTCTCTCTTTTCTCCCTCCCTCCCTTCCTCCCTCCATCTCTCTTTATTCCTTTCTTACTTACTAATTTACTCCCAGTCTCACTCTCTCTCTTGTCCCTCTTTCTCTCTCTTTCTTTTCTCTTTTCCCTTGCTTTCTCTCTCACACTCTTTTTCCTTTCCCCTTCCACGCTCCGTCTCTTCTCCCTCTGTCTCTCTTCTTCTTCCTCTTTTTCCCTCTCTTTCTCTCCCTCTTCTTCTTCTTTTTCATTCTCTACCACATTCTCTCTCTGCCTCTTTCTTTCTCTTTATTTTCTACCTCTGTTCACTCTGTTCTCCTCCTTTCTCTCTTTCTCTCCCTGTTTCTCTACTCTCTCTCTCTCTCTCTCTCTCTCTCTCTCTCCCTTTTTCTCTCAGGCCCGTAGTTGAGATAGGGAAAGCCTGTGTAGTTGAAACGGAATCCAAGCACATCTTTAATTGAGTTCCAGACCTTTCAGTGAAAACAATTATAGTGCCAAAGTCAATTTCAGCGTCAACAAGAGACCAGCATTTGCTGCGAGGTCGTGTCGCGCTGGAATATACAGATTGTCATTTCCAGTCATATTGGGAGACTGTTCAACATAATAACAGTATTAATCTGAAAAAAGTCCTTTCCTCTCACCGTGTTAAAGGTTGAGCTGAGACCTCATGATTGATTTGCTACATTCACCTGGCACTCGCCCCGGGACAAGCGTAATTAGATTGACAAATAACTAAATAAATTGATAAAGTAAATGAATGACCTCCAGTTAATTTGCCATTTTCACCTTCATTTGTCTTCTGAATGAGAAAGTTTGTCTCATCTTCTGCTCCCTGTCTTTCATTGTCTGCAATGCGTCTGAAGCTATAGGCATAGTTTAAGCAGACAATTTCCTCAAATCTGGCTATGATAATGAAAAGCTATCAATAGGTGATTTTAAAATGACTAGAGCTCAAGTTCCATTTGCCTGCACAGTGCTGCAATTTCATGGGCTGTTTTAAAGAGCAATGAGCAGTATATAAATCTTGTTTGACACTAAGAAAAAGGAGTACTTGAGTGTAAAATCCTGCAGGTTCCTATTAGAATATGGTTATAAACCACTGTCAGTTTGCTGCCATATGCACTCACCAAGCACTTTATCAGAAACACCTCCTTGTTTCTATACTCAGTGGCGATTTTATCAGTTAGACTTTCCATATTGGAGCACTTTTTTGTTGTACAATCACAGACTGTAGTCCATCTGTTTCATTGTATACTTTGTTATTCTCCCTTTTACCTTGTTTTGTTGTGGTCAGGTCCCCCACAGGACCACCACAGAGTAGGAATTATGTGGATAGTGGATCATTCTCAGCACTGCAGTGACACTGACATGGTGGTGGCATGTTACTGTGTTGTGCTGGTCCACTACCCATTAATGCCTGGTCTGTGGTGGTCCTGTGGGGGTCCTGCCCACTACAAAACAGGAGATATACAGATGTATAACGTAGTATACAGAGAATTAGATGGACTTCAGTCTGTGATTGTACAAAGTGCACCTATATGGTAAGAGGAGCCAATAAAATGGACACTGAGTGTAGAACCAAATTACCCAATAAAGTGCTTGCTGAGTGTAGCAGGCTATTTCAGTGGTAATGTGGCTAACAGTCTATCCGGCACCTAGATGTGTATTATGTCCGGCACGTGTGACATTGCTCTTTGACCGTGGCCCCCAGACGAGTACATAGTCAAAGGCGCGGAGGCTCCGTGCGCATTAATCATTAGGATTTTAAAGGGTCCTTTGTGAAGACGGGCGCGCGGAACTCCCGTTTCAGAGCCGTGGTTTTAATCTGGTGCTCCGCGCGCGCGCCACTCTCTCTCGGCCTTCGCCCTTGATTGCTGATTGATTTGTGTTCAGCCGAGACCCCGCGCGCTCTTTGAATGCCAAACGCGTCATTAAAAGTCTCTCTGCGCCCTTCGATTTTAAACAGCGCGTAATCCCACCGCCGTATGGGAGTGGACACTGTCGTGACCGAGACAGTTTATTTAAGGAGCAACGGTTTATATCACCCGCGGTCACTTCACACTTAGGCTATGATATTTACAAGCAATTACAGCATGTTCATGAAGCATACGACGTGCTCCCACGCAGCTACTAATGAAACGAGGAAAATCGGAGACCATCGTGGTGTAGCAGGCCTGCTCATTTACCTCTGCGTCGTTGGTCAAGTTATGAGAGGTGAAGCCTGTCCTTGTAGAGCCGAATGCATTGTGCATTCGTGAAAGAAGTTTAAAGGAGAATTCCACCAACTTTTTTAAAACCTCTTGCACAATTCATTTGAATGGAAAGTAAGTGGTTTGATGTGAGATGCTCCGTACGTGAAACGTAGTGGGCACTGGTTAATGACATGTTTAGGTGGACCAGTGGACCCAACCCATGCCATGAGATCACACCAGTATGGAACCACCACCAGCCTGCACAGAACCTTGTTGACAACTGGGGTCCATGGCCTCATGGAGTATGTGCCACTTACAAGCCCTATCATCAGAACCAAATGACTCATTAGACCACTCCACATGTTGCCAGTCCTCTAGGGTCCAGTTAACAATATTTTGCTATATAGAATCCAAAAGGTTGTATATACACTCATCATCAAAAGAATAATTGCACAAATAGTACATTATCCTGCTGAAATGTCCTATAATTCTAAGAGCACTTAAAGTGTATGAAGGGCTGCAAATGGTCACCAAGCAATGAAACGTACTGGTTAATGACGTGTATAGGTGGACCAGTGGATCCAACCCATACCATGAGATATACATTCATAATCAAAAGAATAATTGCACAAATACTTGCACCCAGACTGAATCAACCAACAGGAATGAAACTTGGTGGGTTGGTCTGACATTGTGAGACATGGAAATTATTAGTTTCACACTCAGCTGCACATGTGAGCAAGTACAGACCTTATAACTGTAACTGACTGACCTAACATCCACAATTGCAGACATTCATTGAGCAGTGATGCCCTCAATGACTCATCCTGTTAGTGCCAGCACCATTGGCAGACAACTGCATGATGCAGGACTACATGCATGCAGACTGTTACAGTGGCTGACCTAAACATCACGTCAGTGTGGTCAAAGACTGCAATCATGTCGTCCTCCTGTAGTGACTCAGAATGGCAGCTGGTCATCTTCAGTGACGAGTCCCGCTTCTGTCTTGGTGGTGACAACCAACAAATCTGTGTGTGGAGGCACCATGGTCAGTACCAAGATGAACAGTTTGTTGTCATGCACCACATGTTCAGAAGGCTGGGTGTCACTCCACCTCCACCACTACTGCAAAATCTGCAGGAACAGTGTGAGAATATTCAAGCTGCATAGGAAGGATTGTCACAGTACACCATTGGGAACCTCTCCAGCTCCATGCCAAGACATCTGGCATGTTGTATTAGCAAACATGGCGGCCTGACACCATACTGAGAGACACTACTTCTGTAGGTGCAGCTCAATAAATAATGCCCATATCAATTTAAATTTATCATCATTTATTGTTCCTAATAACTTTTAACTTCCTTCCCAATAGCATTGCAATCCAACACTTCCTTCCAGCAGCCACTACTTTTTTTGAAGTGTGATGAAGTGTGTAGAACCATTTAATTACTTTCCTCATCAACATCGACCTGAAAAATAATTTCAGCATGCAAAGAACCATTTAAGCACGCAAAATGTTCTTTCAGGTTTCTTGGTTATACATAGAACCATTGTCTTTACTGAGGAACATATTTTAAGAGTGTACTGGAGGTGAACGTCTGTGCTGTCTGTGCTCAAATCAAAAATACATCTTTGACTCACTCGGCGGCTGTAGCTCCTACGACTAACAGTACAACCATGAAACCATAGAAGTGCGTACTTTGGCTGTGTTGGACCGGAGTGCGCTTTTCAGAGGGCGGCTGGTCCCAGAACGTCCGAGCACTTCCGGTGAGCGCTCCAGGCCCGAAAACATGAGGGAAGGATTAACAGGGCGAAATGACATTTAACTTGTTAATATATTTTCTATCGTAAGATCGACTATAAGTTGGCCATTATTTTTCCTTAAAAGAAAAAGATAAGACGGAGGTTTGGCCCCAGAGGGCCGGACTGCGCTCCTATGCAAAGTGACAACCAATTATAAACGGCGAGTCCGGGCCGTGGCGCCGTGCCTTTCAGCGCCCAGTTTAGCGTAATGACTTTTCAATGAATCTACTGATTGAAATGTAACTGGCTTGGCCGCGGGCACCGCGCGGGACACGGATATAACGGCCCCAAAGACAATCAGCGGCTATAAGACAAAGAATCTCCGCCACCTCCTCCTCCACCCACCGCTTCCACCCTGCCCACACAGACCCCGAAACCTATGACGCAGGCCAGGCCTATATGAGGCGGGGAGATATGCATATACTGATGAAAAAATTATTAAACCAAGAAGCGCTTCCAGCAAACATAAATTAGCATATTCAGGGTAAATATGCAGACCATTTACGATAATAAGGGGCGGATTATTCAATTCAATGAATGTTAAATAGATGAGGAAATTGTGTGTGCGTTATCAGCAATGGCTTCCATTTATTTTCATCTCCTCCCAATTGGACTCTTCATATCATGCCTTTTCTCTCACTCTCTCTCTCTCTCTCTCTCTCTCTCTCTCTCTCTCTCTCTCTCAATCTCTCTCTCACTTTTCCGTTCTACCTGGTGGCCAAGGGTTAGGTCGGCGCGGCGGCGCGTGCGCATAGCAGCCCGTGGGATTGGGAAGATGCGCTCCGCGCGCTGCGCCCCGCGGGAAACGCGCTTTTCATTATTCACCGGCTGCGATGGCGAAGCAGATTAGCGCGCGCTCCGTGTGCATAAAGGCAAAACAAGCCAATGAATCAAGATGTAGATGGCCTGCGTGCGCGTGCGTTTTCCCGACCTACATCTCCTTCATCTGCCAACTTTCAAGACAGTGCAGAGTTTACTGCTTTCAGTACACTGTTAGCCTATTTCACATTCAGCATCTTTAACCTTGAACCCGATATTTCATTACAGCCCAGCAATGTTTACCCCAGCCACAACAAATACTTCTCAAGACTCTTATTCTGGATGTTTTAGAGGTTGTGGAATGGTAGCCTGTATACTACAACTTTAACCAGGAATTTGTCAACTGCGTCAAAAGCGCCGGCTTATAGCCACATTCCATCCATTAAATAGTGGAGGGTAGATGTCGAGATGTAATAGTATGTGGGACTAATGTCACATGTGCAAGAATATGAATTCTGCTTCTTAACTGCCTCTATTTCTCGCCGGCAGTGGTGCATCATAACTGTGCATCTGAACTGAAAACTCCCTGAAAACTACTTTTCCTTTCGAGTGGAAATTGTCTTTTCCTGTGGACTGTGCTGCCCCCTACTGGGCATTTTACTCACTGCATATACAGAGTCGAGAACAGGTCAAGATGAGCAGAGCTGGACAGAGAAGCCGAAACTCGTAGGGGTGAAGTAGTCTAAAACAGATATTCAGTTTTGAATGACAGGTCACCTATTAAAATGTAACTTAGAATAAGAATCAGATAACTTTATTCTCATTTCTTTGCGCTCACATACATAAAAATATATACAACCACATACTTAACTGCACACCTGGCTAGCTCAACATACTGTACTTTCCTACATGTACACTTACACTAAGCTGTATTGTGCTCTACTGCATATGCTAACTGCTGTTTGCACCTCAGTTCTAGTATTCTAACATGCATCACAGTTACTGCTCTTGCACATTTTGCACATGTCTTACTGGTTATTCTTGTCTTGTATTGTATCTTTTGTCTTTTTGTCTTTTCACTGTTACTGACTGTTTAACTATTCTTGTTAATTTCCATACTGGGGAAGTAGCCTGAGAGTGTTTTGTTATACTGTACAATCCGGTATTGGTATAATGACAACAAAGTTGAATTGAATTGAAAAATGAAACAATTTTTCCGTCTCTAAACAGAGCAAATCGGCACTGTCCAAAGAAAAACAAGTATCTCCAAAACTGCAACTTTACAAGAGAGGGCAAAAGCCTTGTTTAGTTTTAATGTAAGTCAATGGAACCAAACTTTTTTCCAAGTGATCTTGGGTCATTTCTGTTGGTCCATTCATCATGAAATTGACAAGACAGTCTAAACAGCAGCTGCTGTGTTCAAATGATGCATAAAAAAATAAATTAAATTCCATTGCTTTTTGATTGCTTGTCTTCCTAAAGTCATATAAAAAAACCTTATAAATACATATAAATACCATGTATGTATTTATAAATTTAAATATACACATATAAATATCAGAGAGCAACAACCTCATCTGAGCGACTTCCTAACACAAGAAACCAGAAATGAATCTGATGCTGGCAGGTCTCTCTGTTTTACATCCCTATGTTGCCCTGTAAGCTTACCTACCCTTCAAGGCTGCACTCACATAAATGATGTGGATTTTCTAGCTGAGCACACCGGTTCACGCTGCTGTTCTCTGCCTAGTTCATTTTCTGTGTTATACAGAAATCTTTTCATCCCAATTTGATTTATAACGTCCAGTTTCCTAAAATAATACACAATCTGCATTTAGCTGACAGGTTTAGCTTTTAGAGACAAACACCGGCAAGAAAATAACTATGATAAGTGTGGCTGTAATGTAATCTTACAAGTAATCATGGTTATATATCCGGTTTTATATTGTTGTAATGGATTGTAGCTGCCTTTTTTGTATCCTGATTAACACTGTTACGTATATTCCATTACTAACAAACTCTCAGTCGAAGTGTTGGTACTTCAGTGAAATCATGACTCAATAAAAGTAAAAGTCACTCACTCACCCTCTAAACTGCTTTATCCTTCTGGATCATGGGGGTGCTGGAGCCTATCCAAGGGCAGAAGGCAGGAAACATCCTGGACAGGCCGGCCTGCCAATCCTTCACAAGTTAGACACACAAATATATATACTCACACACACTCACACCTAGGGGGCAATTTAACATCTCCAGTTCCCCTGACTGCATGTCCTTGAACTGCAGGAGGAATCCAGAGCACTCGAGGAAACCCACACAGACACAGGGAGAAGATGCAAACTCCACACAGAAAGGACCCCAGACGCCCCACCTGGAAACCTGACCCATCTTGCTGCGAGGCAACAGCGCTACCCACTGCACCACTGTGCCACCCATAAAAGAATATCACTGGAATGCTTTTATATATCCAACAACTATCAGCTCAGGAACTGAAGTTCTCTGTTCTTCTATTTATGAAGCACTCTTGATCGACAACAGTAACCATGGTCCTCAAGGCCTACACAATTTAATGGTTGTGCTGCTTTAACACACTGAGATCATGTCAGCAAGGGGATGTAAATAAGTAGGGCCAGGTGAGAGCATTCCTGAGAGCAACATTCTCAAATGCCAGTGGGAGCACCACACTGAACACATTGTCTAGCAACGAAGATTATGTTAAGATACTTTTGGGAAACTGGAACCCGATCAGGCAAAACACTTACATTTGCAGAGGAAAGGGCCTTCAGGGCCAGGTTTGGGTAACACTGAAGTAGATTCCTTGCCTCGCAAATGTGATTCAATAGAAATACTCAAGAAAATACAATTCCATCAAAGTTCGGCTAAAATGTTCAAAATGTCTGTATAATTCAGTTACCGAGTGAACGTGTGAACATAGTCATTAAAGGTGGTTTGGTGTGAAACGAATCATTTGTAAAGAGAAACCTACAGATTACAGATTTCTTAACAGAGCTGGTGGAAGGAACCAGGGTTCCCAATGTCTGCAATACAACTACAGAAATTCAGTTTATTATCCAAAACCACCAGTAAACACATTTCTTCTAAGTCAGTTATTTCATATTTTTGTTTAATGCTGATGAGCACAGTATAAAAAAAGTTTTCTTAGAACACCACAAATAGATTAAATAAACTGATTTTGGTTTAAATATGGTTTAAACCAAAAGTTTATCACAGAACTACAGTAAAACAATATCATCAGACAATACAAAAAATAAATAAACCTTTCTGCAAAGTTGCTCTGAGGCAAAAAGTCTGGTTCCTATCACCACCACTATGAACAATTCTGACTTGGTAAGTTTCTTTCTAGAACAAAGCATTTTCACACCAAACCACTCTGGATTATTTTGCTGACATATTAATCATTTAATAGTACACAAAATGTTGTACTGACGAGAAGACTGAATGGTGCTCGTAATATTAACCACCAGAGGGCAGCAAACGCAATAGAGATTCACCACCAGGACGCATTGTGCTATATTTCAAATAATGTCTTATAATTATTAATATCTAGGAAATATTTAGTATCTTATCTTGACGGCAAATCATGAGGTAAATACAAGAGGCAAATATTACTATGTTGCTTACTCTAATGTGGCCTTGTTCTAATATGATAAGAAACAAGATTTGTAATGATTTTTTTCCAAATCCCAGTTTTATTCCTTTTCCTTCATTGTTAGGGACACATATGACTGCCAGCCAGTGGCAATTCTGCAGCCACTTATTGGTTATACTTCTTCAAGCCATTGGTCCAGCTGGACTTTCAGCCTGTGTTTCCCTTACCATGTGCAGCATCTTCTAGCACACCATCAACTTCCACAATGATGAAACTCTTTCTCAGACTATATCATCAGTGTAAGACTTGTAAGATTTATCATCAGTGTAAGACAGCGTAAGATTTAGATATCATGTATTCTATATCGTTTTTCTTAGTGTTTCTACTCACAGTGGTCAGGCTGGTTTGACCCAGAAAGCTAACCAGCTGTAGTGCATTCATTTTGTGTTTCCCTTCTGCATCACAGAGCTTTAGACTGAGATTTGTAGTGACACGGGAAGCTCTTTAAATAAAACGTTAGTGTGTCTGGGAAAGAGCGAGAATGATGGAGTGGTGGTTCAGGATGGTACAGCCTTTAAAAGCACATGCCTGAAGTAAAAATTCTACTCTCCTTTTACTGGAAATGCTCCAAGAACAACATTAACCCAGTGTTTCAGGCTGCTGTGTATACATCATGAGGAGTGGTGGATGGGTGGGAAGCGGGGATTTGATTTGTCTACTTTAATAATCCCCTGAAAGAAACACTCAAAACTAGGAAGATACCTGACTCTGGCCATATTGACTGGGCCTGGGTTTCCCAAAAGCATCACAACATTAGGATAATCTTAACTGGTAGAGAGACGCTGAAAGAGCAGAACCAGGCATATAATAATAAAGTTAATTTAATAAAAGAAAGTATAAAATGAATACAAATGCATCTTAAAAAAATTAATTAATAGCAATATAAAAGTTAAGTATATATTTTTAATGTGCAGATTATGTATAACAACATCAGGTTATTTTCAGATGAAAAAATTATTATTGATTTGCATTGTAACAAGAGATCTGGCAGACTGTGGCTGACTCTTATCCAGAGAGACTTACAGTTTACATGTACACAGGTAGTGTCGGGAATCTTGGCCAAGGACTCTTACTGGTATAGTGTAGGGTGGTTACCCAGGTCAGGAAACCCCAGTCTACTGCATAACACTGAGAGCTCCCTCTAAGAAAGTTATTACATGTAATGGTTAGATATATACACTGCCTGATGTTGGTTGTCGGTTGATGATGGAAGGAGACATGCATGAGGCAAAACAGAGTAGGTTCACTTATGCCTCTGGATAGTAAATAAAAAGGCTACCCTTGGTCCCTATCACCACCACTATAAAGAAATGAAGAGTCTATAAGTTTCTTTACAGTTAACCACTTCACATCAAACCATTATGTCGATTCAAAGCTTCAAAGTTTTTATTCAGTGTAGAAATGACCAAGTCAAGGTGCAGTGAATAGGCAGATTGCTGTGTGGACTATATGCCACTCAGGCCCTTGCACGAAGCCCTCCAGCTACACCCACCTTACACAAAGTCTGTAGTGTGTACGAGGGAGAGTATAGAAGGATGAGGTAAAAGCTTGATTAGCTCGCATGCATGGGTTAATGGAAGAATTACTTGCAACCGAGTGAGCAGCTCCAATAACCTGTGGGCAAAAACTGCCTCTGTAGGTACATAGATAAAGTGACGTGGAATCCACAACTGTGTGTTGAATTAATACGGACACAGCAAATCCCATCCCATAGCTCCATATTATGGGCCCACAGGCACCATGGGCCATGCATATAACAGCATCCTGAATGATACAGCATTGTTTCTGTTGGATCTCAGATCAAACACACTTTTTACTTATTCCCACCGGTTTTACCCCAGTCTTTAAAAGCAGCACAATGCTGAAATTCAGATGATGCTTACTGGTGTATCTCTTACAGTGTTAAACAATCCAGGCTATATACCTGAAGCAACCGTACTGCACTGCCAGGGTGATCTATAGCAGTGAATGAATGGAAAGCCCAGTTCTGGACTGTCCATTTGCCACTGTGCCCCGCAGCCACAAAGCGCGCACATGACGCTCCTGCTCGACGACACAGAAAGATCTTAAAATAACTCTTCAGAGTTGAGAGACGGACCACCAGGGTCAGCTCCGCTCATTGCCCCTCACTTCACAAATGCGATGGCGCCTTAAACCGCGAGTTTCTTCATCATCACCATCACCACCACCACCATCATCATTATATTTCCATGTCAAACCAGAAAACCTGAATAATAAAATCCGCGGTTACGAAGCTGCAGGCACCAGTTCGCGCGCGCGCCCATGGAGCTGGAAACGACGGCCAACACCTCCTTCGTGGCTTTCGACGGAGGAGTTCAGCAACTGAGTGGCGAGGACACGGCGCTGATCCTACCCTTCGTGCTCGGCGCCATCTGCGCGCTCGGAATCGGCGGGAACGTTTTGCTGCTCGCCGTGGTGACGAACAACGTGAAAACTACGGGCGCCTCGGACACGGCGGCGATGCTCGCCAACCTGAGCGCCACGGATCTGCTGCTGCTGGCGCTGTGCGCTCCTGCACGCGCGCTCACCTACCGCAAACGCGCATGGACCCTTGGCTCCGTGGCCTGCCGAATGACCGAATGGCTGCAGCACGGCTGCTTGGCGGCGAAGGCCTTCACGCTGGCGCTCCTGGGCCGCGCACGCCACGACCTGCACTCCCACGTGGCGAGCGACGCGCAATTTAAGATGAAGCGGACCGTGATGACCGCGGGCGCCGTGTGGACGACGGCGCTCGCCTTTCCGGTAGCCGACATCGTCTTCTCGAATCTGCACGTGAAGGGCAACGTGAGCCTGTGCGTGTCTGAGCTGCCACTCCACTCCTCCGAGTTTGTGCGCGTGTACGGCAAAGTCCTCCCGCTCGCCGCCTACGCCGTTCCCGTCGTCCTCGCTACCGTGTGCCACGTGCGGGCCATCTTCAAGAGCATCCCGAGGGCGCGCGAGGCCAGCGCCGCGCGCCGCGGGGAGATCGCTCTTTCGCTGCTCAGCGTCACAGCGGCCAACGCGCTCGCGCTGCTGCCCGAGTGGGGCGCGTGGGCGTGGGCGCGTCATAGCCCACGCGAGGGCTGCGGGCCGCCCGCCGCCTTACTCGTGCTCGCGGAGGTGTGCATGTACCTGGCCAGCGCGCTCTCTCCCGCCATCCTTCTCAGCACGCTCGTGCCGCTCAGAGAGAGCCTGACGCGCTCGTGCGTCCGCTTGGCGGGTCGGCGCGCTGTGAACAACGCGAAAACGCAGCGCAGGAGCAGCGCGAGCGAAGCGGGCACGGACGCGTTTGGCCGGACTCTGCCGGATCTGGAACATTTCTGGAGCGGCCGACAAAACCCGACGGTACCGGACAACACCGACCCGTTTCCGTGGGAACGACTGGATCAGGGAAATGCTGAACTCTGAACAAAGAATGGTTTAAAATGGGTCTAAATAAACCAGAGAAGTGAATTATATATATATTTAGGTGTTTAATCTGATCTCATGTTTGTGTACCACCTTCATCAGTGGTCAGTTTTTGACCACAGGCCTGCTGTTGACCAGATTCCATATTTGGCTACTGGACCATTACCAGCAGGGCAGTGACACTGAGATGGTATGAAGGTGTCAGTCACAGCCCTGTGGCTGGGGATTTGATACATATCAGTGTCGCTTTTAGGTGTGTCCACTATTCCAAGTGGCTGTCTGGTCAGAAACTGACCACTGATAAAGGGCTAGATTGGCTGCAACAAACTGTGCATTGACAGAAGATCTACACCAGTGTTTTTCAGCCCTGGACCAGAGGCATGCTGCCCTGCATTTAAGTGCTTTCCCTGCCTTCCAACACACCTGATTCAACTTATCAGCTCATTAACAAGCCCTTTCATAGTAACAGGGGGTGTTAAAGCAGGGGATCCACTAAAATGTGCAAGGCAGAAATGTAGATTACAGGCTCAAACAGTACACCAGCAAGATGGAGCTACAAGGTAGCAGTTTCTAGTAACATGGCTGATGAGTCTGGGAAATTTTTTCAAAGCTTCTTGAGAAATAGGACATGTTGGACTGAAGTCCTAGATCAGCTGAAAACCAGGTGCTTCTGAAGCTGCAGGAGGTGAACCAGCACATGTTCAAATAGACTGTTTAGATGAGTTTCTTATTCCTGGAGTTTCCTACCTTAATTATTGAGCACTGCTGATCGGCATCAGTGATAATGTCATTAATAATGTTCTCATTGCTGTTAAATGTGTTTGTCCACTGAAATTGACAAGTCCTTGATTTTGATGTTTTGAAGTGCTCAAGCAAAACAATAATCCAGTCTCCTTTTTTTTCTCCAACTAAAAGATAACTTCATATAAACAGATGATAAGTCCACTGTTTAAGTGAAATTTGCTTCCTAATTTTTTTGACATTCTGACGATATTTAGAATCTACAAGCAGTCACAGTTAATTAAAGCATGCATGCTCATTTCCTGAACTGTCACAGAAGAAGCAACATGTATTTGGTCCCATTTCTCTCTGTTGACTCTGCTAGACTTCATCTGTGTAATGCTTAATGCTTTGTTTGCTACTGTGAGATGTATACAATAAAAAACATATTGTTACACATTCTGTTTATTCTTATCCTGCATATAAACTACGGCTCTGCTTTTGCTCCAAGTAACAGACTGATTTAAGTGTGTCTTTGACTTGTGGAAGCAGAACGGATGGCTGCACACCAAAGCCTCTTCCCTGAGGGACACTATGCCGTATCAGTTAGTCTTAAAGGCCAGAGACTGTTATGCTATTGTTGAAGAGCAGATGGCAACCTTTGGCTGCATGTTGAAAGTGTTTCTTTTTATAGGCTACTTCTCTTTTTAGTCAAAATGTCTCTTTTTCAAAGGGTCTATTTTTTTTACAATAATCTCTGACCTTAAAGACCAGGATTAAAAAAAGGAAGAAGGAAAATGAGCAGCACAGTCTACAGTTGAGCTATAGTTGGTAAAAAAGGTTCTTACATTGAAAAGTAATTGCATGTATTTTCTCTCTAATACACGACCTGACCAAAAGTGTACAGCCACACACATTCCTAAGTACACAGAATCAAAAAACCATACAGCCACACAACCTCCAGAGACAAACGCTGGCAACGGAATATGGTCATTCTGGTCATTTTGAAGAGCTCACTGTCATTAAATACCACCCTTCAAACAAATTTCTGTTCTGATAGAGCTGCCCTGGTCAACTGTACATGCTGTTAATATAAAGTGGAAACATCTTAGAGCACCTGCAGCTCAGTCACAAATCAACAGGTTAAACAAGCTCACACAACAGCTTTAAAGGTTTAAGGTAATCAGAGGGGGCTCAGAATTACAGCAGACAGGAGGAGGTCTAGCTACTAATAATAAAGAAAGCGCAAAATCGAGCACATCGTCAATCACAGGCCTAAAGTAGTAACACATCTGCTTAGCTTTGACAGTGTCTTCTGGAATAGTATTGAGTCGATTTGTGTTTGAGGGTATATTATGGTTTGCTGTTGTTGTGTGGGTCAGACTTGCCAACAAGCACAAGAAGTGATCTTGATTGGATTCCATAACTGAACACTGACCAGCTACACACAAGCGTAAGATAAGATAACTGGAGAAGTGCAGTGACACTGGACTAAGTGGAGTTGTGTTCCTTGAAGCAATTAATTGTGCTTCACCATTTAGCAGATTGATAGACAAACATGTTTTTTTTTCCAAAAGGAAGGCTCTTTCCTATTTCCACATGACAAAGTCAGTCAATCAATCAATCAATCTTTTATTTGTATAGCGCTTTTTTACAACTAATGTTGCAAAGCAGCTTCACAGAAAAGCAGTTTATATAATGGAAAAGAAAAACAGATGTACATGTACAGATGTAGGAAAGGAAATCTGTGTTCAAGCCCCCCCTGAGCAAGCCAGAGGCAACAGTGGCTAGGAAAAACTCCCTTAGAGCAAGGAAGAAACCTCGCGAGGAACCAGGCTCAAGGGGGGAACCCATCCTCCTCTGGTTGATCCCGGTTGAGGAGAGAAAGACAGAACTAACAAGAAAAGGAGCTTGGAACATCTATTAGATCCATTCTGATTAATCCAGGAGGCAGTAATTGCAAAGGTAGAACCAACACATAGGTTCTCTGTTTAAGTGAGAGATAGAGTTCATGATCAGAACCAGATGCTCTACTGTGGTCATTGTAGTCGTTGTAGTCATGTCGGGTGATGAGCTGGAGAACCAGGGCAGGAGACCCATGTTGGAGATGATGCTCTGGTGACTCTAGCAGCTCTGGGGGCTCCCATGTGATTACTCAACTGTTGTTGTTGGGCTCAACAAAGAGAAAAAGGGAGTGTGGGGAGAGCGAGAGAAAGAATGAGAGACACTGGTTAGGAGGATGGAGAGGTTGAGAGAGAGAGAGAGAGAGAATGAGAGAGACTGATGAGGAGGACTGAGAGGTAGGCATTCAACACCTTTGGGATGAACTGGAACACAAACTGTGAACCAGGCTTTAGGGTGTACTCATACTAGACGATCCATACCATGACCTAGCATGTTTGACACCTAAAGTTCATTTGACTAATGCGATTGCTCTGTACCATGCCTGGATGTGGTATGCTTGAGGTGATGGGCTTGGGTACAGTTTAGTTGGACAGAGACAGAGCAGAGAATGCTGTGACAACAATGCGAGTGTTGACAAATTAGGGCTATAACAACCCCCGGCGCAATGACATAAAGCATGCTTGGGCCTGGAACGTTAAGTGCAATGTGAGCATAGGCCACACTGGGGACAGACCTGGGGGGGCAGGGGAAAATCACAGCACAAATCACTTGGGCACAGTGTGAGTATACCCTTATTGCCCAACATCAGTTCACAACCCCACTAATTCTCTTGTGGCTGAATGGAAGTACAACACCGATGTGATGTTCAGGTATTTATATACTTTGCTCACAAACACTAGAGTGTGGGCCTGCTCTCCACTAAGTGCATTAACTGATTATGCTGTAATACTAAGTTGGGACATTTTAAAGACACATTAGGGGGCATTAAGAGAGCTTTCTAAGAAGCTCTAACAAACTATAATTTAAATAGTTAATAATTATCAGAGCTCTGCTGCGCCAAACATAAATAAACTGTTATCAGAAGCTGCTTCTCGCTCTGTTGAACAAATACTCAGAAGTTTGTCCATGCATGGTTGCTATCTAAAATGTAAAAATACATTTGCACACTGTTTGATATCATCGTCACACAAGTTTCATTTCTCTCTTTTTCTCTCTCCCCTCTCTCTTTCTATCTCACCCTCTTTCACACACATACAAAAGGGTTTCTTGAATAGCTAGCTGTAGCTTTAGGGAGGTTATGTAGTTGTGTTCCTATCGTCTATGAAAGAACACAGCAAAGTCAATGTCAGTTAATGGCCTCTCTTCATTTCTCTCTGTACTCTTCCTTTTTTCTCCTTCCTCGCTGTACTGTAAGCGGTACAGAGGTTCAGGAGACACTTATCAGTGACCCATGTGTGAACTGTACTTCAATCAAAGGCAGGAATATTACATGGCGATTTAAAAACTTGCTGATATACACAGTTTAAAATGTAAAGGGTTTCTATTAGTCAGATTGAAGGGTTCATGGTTTTTGTTATTCAATATGGTTCTGTAATGATAGTATATCATTGCTGTCCAAAGAAAAACGTTTGTCAGTTTTTACTTTAATGCTTCATTTGAACACAGCAGCTGCTGTTTACGCTCTGTGAAAAATTCTTGATGAATGGATCAACAGAAACGACCCCAAACTCCTTGGAAATAATCTGGTTCCATTGATTTACATTAAAGCTAAATTGGTTTTTGGCCTCTCCTGTAAAGTTGCCAATTTAGAAATACTTGTTTTTCTTTGGGCAGTGATGATATTACATATTTAACACTGAGACTGATTGTTTGCGGTGTAGCTAAGCTGCAGGACTGTTTAGATATTAGAAATTTGGAGTCAAATTTGATTTCAATTCTAGGTTACAGGAATTAATCAGTTGATTCTTGGAGTCGAATACACTTATAATCCTGAGTACAATATTAATGATATCTCTTTAAGTGTTTATAAATGTTTTGGCACTGAGAGTGTTGTTTGTTTACATTTCAACATAACATTTCACTTTGTTTTCCAATTTGTCTACAGTGAAATATAGCCGGACCATTCTTGTGTAAGTGGTGAACTGTTAAGCTATTATTATTATGATCATCTTTATAATTAGTCTATAGCATGGGAGTCAACACTTGATACCTGAATGGCCGGAATTAAGGAATTTTTGGCACTGACTCCCAGCACTACTAAACAGGTTACAATTTGAAGAATCCCAATTAATCATCAGAGAAATGAAATTGTGTTTTTATAGACTTTCAGTTTATCTCCTTGCCTTTCCATGTTCTAGTAAGGAGACACCTTTGTTTAGTGTCATGAAAGACCTCAGGCTTAGCAATACGCACTCTTTTGGTCTTATTGGGTGCAAATTTTGACCATAAGATTTTAATCCACAGTCTTGAATACTGGGTAGACCTCTCAGGCACAGTTTTAGAAGCATTTAAATATATTTGATAAGTAGACAGTGTATGGTTTCTGTAGGTTACTTTGAGTTGCCACCAGTAAGAAAAGTGCTCTCTAAATAATGTTAATATTACTATTATATTATTATTCCTTGATGGGTCTTTATTACAGAGCATGCATGACAAATGATTCTCCTCCTGGGTCAGTCAGATGAACCGTAAAGTAATAATGGCAATACAGGCAACGTGTGTAATTATATTGTTTAATTATACTGTGACATTATATATCGATATTATTTCATATAATTGACAAGCATAAATTAGTGCCAACATGAACACTGAATTGAAATCTATGTTCTTTAAAATCACCCCAAATGCACAAGTAAGACCAGTAAAGTTTAGACATTATTGTTATCAGTCATCTCTTCCTTCTGGTCGTTCTCTCTTCTCTAGAATCTTCCACATGAGGTACTGGGTGCGCTGCTCCTCACGTCTATGGTAAAATGAGGCACAGACTTTGCGGCGGAGGCGGCTGGCAAACACCTCCCCGAGAAGCATGAAGAAACCAAAGGCCAGGAAGACACAGATGGAGGTCAGGATGGAGCGTTGTGGTGCGGATAGTAAAGGGACACACCCTGGAGGCAGCATCGGAACAGTGTAGGGATACTGTTTATACATGTCTTTAATATCATGCTGAAATAGACCTATGTATGTAGCCGTTACCTGAAAATAAAACAAATAAGCAGTAAAAGTGGAGAGCGTTAAACTCTGCAATGAATGACCCACATTCATACAAATACAGCTGGGTTGTTACCTTCTCAGAGGGTCTCATACCCATAATGTAAATTTCCTGTATGGATTAAACGTTTCCCCTATGCAAGCCCGAACATATTTAAGAACTTGAAAGGGAACAAATCTATATGTATACAGGGTAAAGTTTATTAATCCTCTGGAAAACAACCTCCAAAAACTTGTAGTGCTAGTGTTGGATTGAGTTGTACAATCAATAGGTACTTTGCATTAAACACAGTTTATGGCTAGAACTATGGCTAGAAAAGGTTGTAAATCAGACCATATTAGGTGTCTCCATATTTGCAGAGACACACCCTTTGCTAATTAAACATATGGTTAGGCTAAATAAACTGCAGTCAGAGGGATATGCTTGCAAGCTTCTCCAATGGATGCATAACTAGAATCTTATCCTGACATTCTCCCTGTGTAACTGGGTGCTGGATTTCCTGACAGGCAGACCATAGTCTGTCAGGATTGAAAATCACACCTCCAGCACACGGATCATAAACCCAGAGACACTCCAGGGCTGATGATGCGACTGTCATAGGACTGATCACTAGGGGTGATGAGATGGCCTGTAGGACGGAGGTGGCAAATCTGGTGGCATGGTGTCAGGTCAACAATCCTTAAATGCTGACAAGACAAAGGAGATGATTGTGGATTATCGGAGGAGGGCAGAGTAGCACAAACCACTGCTTATTCATCAAAGGGCAGTAGAGAGAGTGGAGTTACTTGGAGTTGCACAACACAACAGATCTAGTCAAAAAGGCACAACAACAACTGCATTTCCTGTGAGACTCAAGAAACTTGGCATGCCAGCCAGAATTCTGAAGAACTTCTGCAGGTGTATTATTGAAAGCATTCTCACTAGCTCCATCACCGTCTGGTTCAGAAACCGCTCCACCCAGGAGCATAAGTGTCTGCAGCCGGTGGTCAAGACAACCCAGTCAATCACAAACACTTTCACCACTAGGAGGACATTTACCACTCCAGAATCCTCTGGAGGGCCCACAAGATCATCAAGGACAAAACTCATCCTCAAGACAACCTCTTCACACTTCTCCAATCTGGCAGAATCAAGGACCACTAGATTACAGGACAGTTTCTACCCCCAGGCCATCAGAGCTCTGAATACCTCAGTTCCTTCAACAACCATTCCACCTTGTGCTCCTGTGCCACAAGCATCTGACCATTAATGTAGTTCAAGTTCAGTCCTCTTTCCTACAAGATGACCACTAGAACATTACAGACTGCATTTTTTGCACATATCCCGGTGATTCAATGTATCACTTCTATATAAGGACCAGTGTTATTATGTTTATACTGCATTATGTACACGATATATATACACGGTATATGATACATGTATACCTATTGTGGATACTTGAGTCTATAATTGGCTGCTATTACACAGTTCGGTCATTTGTAGTAATACTGCATACTATACAAATGTTCTGCTCCTATGCCTCTCAGATTTGCATTATGCATACAGACTGTATAGTACATAGCATTATATTGTACATTTTCTCAATTTATATACATACCTATCTATTTTTTTCTTGTCTTTCTTGTTGTTCTTTATTTAGTACTTAGTATTTATATTGTAATTGTTAGTACTTAGTAGTGCAGAGTAAGAATTTCATTGTACAGAGCAACTGCTTGTTTCTCTGTGCATATGACAATAAACGCTTGTATCTTGAATCTTATGAGCCCCAGTGCAAAAAATAGGCCCCCAAACCAAAATAAATTTATAATAAGCCTACACTGATCTTAAAATGAGAAATATTAGTTATATCGACAAGATTTAGAAGAGCAGTTTGTATGAGGACACAACCTACTAAGTTCATACTCCAAATAATACGGGGCAACATATGTTCAGAAAGTCAATCCCTACATGCCAAGTAAAAAACATTGCAAATTCAACTTCATCTCATGGATTGCCAAGAGTTTCTCCAGAGGTGGAAAGTAAGGGCAATGTTGACTTTTGTTTTGCTTCTGTTTATATCACTTTTTATATTATTCTTCAGTGGAGTTTCTTGCCTGGAGCAGAAGATGGTGTTTAAATGATCTAACTGAGAGCAGAACATTCGACATGAGAAGAGGTTCGAACATGCCATGGGGGCTATTCCTTCATTCTTCTATGCTGGACTGTTTTGACTCAACAACAACACAATACATTGATGTATCTGACATGCTGCTGAATAAGTTTTTTCCTCACCTAAGTCCCCGCCCCCACCCCCCAGTGCCTTTGGTCCCAAGGCAATTTTCACCTTCAAAGGAGTTAAAACACTGATATATTTAACAGAAAAATTATCACTACATTTAATAAAATAAGTAAATATGATGAGTGCTGTACTCACTGACAACTTAACGTGGACAGTAGCTTTAATCTGATGGATGTCCGAGGCCCATGCCAAGAGTGATTGCAGTGACCAGTATACAAAGTGGTCCAGGCCCAGCATGATTCCACACATCAAGGCGTAGATAAGCAGAGTTAGTGCCCCCCAGAGACTGCGCTTTAGCTCACGAGCGTTCATTTGTACCCCAGATGTCTTCACCAGCTTCTTCTTGTAGCTCATGGGGAGCGTGACATCACCACTCACTCTCTGTAAAGCCTCCATCAGCTGACGTGACTGGTACACATTATCGTGTTTAATGTGTGTCAGGTAGCTATTTACATAGACCACTGAGCTGCTTAACATCAACATTATGAACAGCGCAGCAATGATCTTCTTAGAAATATTGGAAATTTGACCTACTCTGCTGTGTAGCATGGCAAGGTCTACTCTCACACTTTCAGATACTTGAGAGAGTCGTTTCTCCATGGCCCCTACATCTACATTACTCTCCAGCTTAATAAAGTAGTCACTGCTTTCAACTGAAGGCAGTTCAGCCAGCTTATACCTGATGTCTTCTAGAGCTTTACTGGGCACCCAACTGGACATCACCACACTGTGGGTGATGTTGCCTGTGCTGCATTTCAGCATCTGGAGGCTGGAGGCCACGTTGTGGGTGATGTTTGGTACACAGGAGGTGATGGTGTACAGCAGGGCAGTGGAAAGAATGATCTTACGGCCCTGTTTTGTACCCAGCGTCGGCACGGTCACTGTTATTACACAGCGTACAGGGTGCACCAAGATCAACACCACCAACATCACGCACATGCTTACACCTGCTACAATGCCAGCCACAAAGTAGGTATAGGCCAAACTGAACACCATCCACACAAATAGCAGGACTGAAATGGTGGAGGTGATGAGAACACAGAGAAGAATCAGAGTGAGCATCTCACAAGCATCTGATGGACAGGGTTTGGAGTAAGCATTCCACACAAAGGACACTATGAGAGCCAGACGCTGTTTAGCAGACAGCCTAAAAAGAATGAATTTCAAATAAATAAATCAACACAAAACATAACCACAAAACACAAAACATAACCACAAAAAACAAGCAGTCCTCGTTATTAACTAGGTAGGGCAGCTAAAGGGGAATAAAAATTCTGCATAATTCAGTTTTTACAATGTTAACAAATAATTCAGAATGGCTTCAGCAATGGTTAAAGGAACAATATGTAATATATTACTGTACTAAATCAATAATTCCACCCATTGACATTTCCCAGTACTATTTTGACCCCCCGATGTGAAATAATCAAAATCCAGCTATGGAAGCAATCAAATGAACTGGATCAACAGTTTATATCCTATATAAAAAGAGTCCATCCATCTGCTAAATTTCCTTCGAGATAAATAAAGTATCTATCTATCTATCTATCTATCTATCTATCTATCTATCTATCTATCTGAAAAGCTATTTCTATTTGAAAAATAGAGACATCTTGGGTCCAAGAAGGATGGATAATTTCCTCCTGATCATGGTAAACTAAAGTAAGCTTAACTAATTTATGGCTGGCTAACACCATCATGCTAATATACACAAAAGTTAACTGCTGTTAAACAGAGGAGCATATGGAAGGGCGGATGAGCTAAAATATAACAACATCGTATATATTAGCTGATCAATTTACAGTGTAGGCCTGGTTGTTGTCTGCCATTGTCAAAGTCTGAATGTTGCACTCTTCTTGTGCTCGTTTATGTAGGTTGTAGGTGAGCATTGAGTCTTTGGAGGAGGGGACAGAGGCAAACAACTGTACCCCCAGCATGAATGGATTATAAAAATATGTGAAACATCTCTGGAACTCCCCCTTAAGTTGGTAAATATTTAGCTGATGACCTTTAAGCTACTGTGAATTCAGTAAAAAGTAATGAACTACCACTTACAACGACTGTCGTGACTGGTTCAGGGGTCCTGATGCCACATCCATTTTCTCTCCTCCCTGTTAGGACAGGCATAGAAAACAAAACAAGCACAGACATACAGCACTATGCAAATGTTTTAAGCACCTGAGAAAAAAAGGTTCTTTAATAAGCTGGACAGTGAGCATTCATTTGTTCAGAAAAGCTGTAATATTAGAATAAATACAAATAATATTAATACAATAAGCGATGATTTTGTGCGCGAATGTGTTTGCTATTCCAAACTATTTCCAAATTATTCCTCATGGCAACCCAGTATAATTTGTGGTCCAGGGCCTGACTTGGCTAATCAGTTCTTCATTTAAATATATCAAGTCTGAGAGATGACTGGAGGCATCGAGGACGAATCTCAAAACAAACTTATTCAAAACTAGCTCACAAGACATCAGCTACATTTTGCATTAAAGTTGTTTGAATGTACTGTAATGTTTAAATTTATTGTCCAGAAAAAAAAGGTAAACAGTTTTTAAATGGTTTGCTTGGGTGCCTATTGCTCCTGCTCAGTTTAGATCTGACCAAAATCTTGTATGTTCATTTTTGTTGTTTTTCGGTTTTGAGACATTTTGAAAATGCCTGTGGAATTTACACTATGTTTAAAATTAATGACTGATGTACCAAAAGAAAGAAAAACACAAATCACAGATTCCATTGACTCAATTGACATTGAGTAATGTATGTTTTTTTTCCTTCTCCTAAACTAAGATTTATTTCAGACATCTCATATACATCTCATTTCAGCAATATGTTAAAGGTTACACTCCTATAAAGACGGCAGAGATATTTGTTTGTTTGTTTGTTTAACTGTTATTTTCACTTCATAGATCATTCCAAATCAACACCAACAACATGCTGAACACCTAAACTCCAAATCAAAGAAAATGCATGCTTACCTTAAATTTGCAGTCTATTCTCAATACTTTTATAAAACAAAAGATTATAAATATTTAGATTTACTATACAAAATGCTAGATGCACCATCCAGTGTAGATTCATATAACTGCCTATTAGTTGGTGAAAGTAGATCTTTATGCATGCATGTCTGTTCAACGCCTACTTCCTTAATTCTTAATCACTTAAGCACTCTCACTCTCTCTCCCTCTCTCCTTCTCTCTGCCAAGATAGATCAATGATGCAGTATTACTATTGAAATAAGAGTATGTTCCAGGATAAAAGGGGTCAAAATAAAAACAATTATGTCCTGGTCTCATAGTGAGGAGGGACTGACAGAAAATTATGAGAGTTTAGTATTTTGTAGTATTTATTATTATTATTATTATTATTATTATTATTATTATTATTATTATTATTATCTGTTTTACAGAGACATGTATGTGCTCTCCCCATGTGAGTGTACCACAGACCAACCTACTATTGGTATCTAGCTGTAACTATTGACTCTATGCTATACCTATTGTAAAGTCTTACAGGCATATCTTGGGCCCTGTGAGCATAGTTCTTGTGTTCCATGTGCTTTCTCATAAAATTATTGATCACAAAATAAGAGTATGTGAAATCTTCCTAATGATGCAGAAAAATGGTATGATTATTTATAATATGATTATAACGTTGATACTCTAAAAGCACTTTTAACACCACAAATAAAACACATGGTGCCTTGACTGCTTGTAATATACGGGACAAACATATTTAATACATTATAAGTGTAGTAGGAAACTGGGTCTGAGTAAGGAGCCCTGGCTGAATAAGTGTTCTGAGAGCTGTGATAGCTACAGGTCAGCTGAGACAGGCTGGGAGCAGCCTGCACTTCGTCAGTAACCCAGCCAGTTCAACACTGACATCTGCTGGCCTTAAGCCTGAAAAACAACATGCATTTCACAAATCTGTGCCTGCTTTAGAGCAAAGGAAAATTATAAATACGGTATTTCTCTCCATCAGTGTTTGGCTTTATGTGCCCTTATAGGCCTAGTTGCTTTTTATTTGGCTGCTTAAATGATCTTGGATGTCTCTAAGTTTTCTGCAACTAAACAAAGGTAAAACAGAATTCCATGTTATGAAAAAGGTGGAAAAGGTGTGTTGACTTATTTGGAGTCCCTATCTGCTAAAGCTAAAAACCTGTGTTAAAATCCTGAAAGCCAATATTGTTGTTAGAAAGACTGTAGGTTGCTGGGTTGGTGCCACTCTTGAGAACATCACTACCCTTAACTAATACCTATACAGTCTTAAGGGATAACCTATACAATTTTAATTGTGAGCTCAGTTTGGAAAATCACATAAGCAATGTTTATAAAGCAGCATTTACCACCTCAGAAACCTATCCATGATCTGAGGCATCTAAATTACTGCATGAGAAGGTGAGAATCTTGAACACACTTTGTGTCAGCTCATTTAGATTTCTTTCTTATGTAGTTTCCCAGAGTGCTCTATTACTCATACACAGGGGGTGTAGAACACTGCAGTATGCTTTTTGACTCTTGCCAGAATTAGGGAGCATTTTATTCTTGTTCTTGCTCAGGTGCAATTCAGTGAATTAGTTATTATATATCTGTGCAAAAACTCTCAGACCAGCTAATAGAAATAAGGTGGTCTATTTTTTTGTTGAACTTTTAATTTATTGTTCTACTTTCTTCCTTGTAAGTTTTGCTTTATGCTGAACACATTATATTATTATTATTATTATTATTATTATTATTATTATTTGTATTATAAGAACATTTACATGTAAAGCTGCAAATCACTAACAGTCAATCAAGCCTAACGTTCATTGCTGACACATGGTTGCATGATCCCACTACTGGCAGTTGCAGCAGTTTCCTTTAATCGTGTCATGCTAGCAGGTGGATTTACAGTTTTTCTCCTACTCTGTCATGTAGAGCTGAAGCACTTTCTTTATAGCATTTTCTTTGTGAGATTGTGTGTGTATGGATTAGGTTTATGCCACATTTTGGGTGCCTAAACCTGTTTATGCACACACAGTGTGTGGACCTTTCTTCCTTGTCCCCACAGTGTAGATCATTCAATTTTATGTTAAGTATAAGGGTAAGGTTAGGGCCACGATAAAGTCATGGTTAGGGTTATTGTTTGGGGGTGGGTGAAGCTAATGTTAGGGTAAGACTGAGGTTAAGGAATATAGTACGGTTAGAGTCAGGTTTAGGGCTAGGTTAAGGTTAAGGCTAAGGTTAAGGCTAAGGTTAAGATTAAGGTTAAGGTTAAGGTTAAGGTTAAGGTTAGGTTAAGTTCAAGGTTAAGGTTAATGTTAGGGTTAGGGTTACAGTTCAGGTAAGGTTTAGGTTAGGGTTAAAGTTAGGTTAGAGGTAAGGTTAGGGTAATGGTTAGGGTAGGATTAGGGTAAGGGTAAAGTTAAGGTTAACGTTAGGGTTGGAGTTAAAGTTAGGACTAGGCTAAGGCATGGGTAATTGTTAGGGTAGGGTTAGGGTTAGGGTAAGGGTAACGTTGGGTTATGGTTAGGTTTAGGGTTAGGGTAAGGTTATGGTTTGAGTAGTAGTTCTAGTTAAGGTTTGGGTAAGTCTCCAGGAAACGAATGGAAGTCTATGTAATGACCCAACAATTCACAGAAACAAGACTGTAGGACCAGTACGCATGTACACATGAGTTTGACTCAAGATGGTACAAAATAGTCTTTTACTCTCAACACACATATCAGTGAAGATATTGTCACACTGATAAGATATTGTCACTGATTTGAGGCCTATACACATAGAGTCTGGCGTTATCAGGCTTTATAGCTCCTGTGTTATTGAAATATGTACTTTTCCTCATGTCTGTATTACACCAGACCCTTTGGACCACGGCTCAAAGAAGGTCATATAGGCCTGTGTTCAAATAACAGCTATCTTTGTGTCTACACCAAATACACCTCTGGTGTTTGTTGATCTCATCTAACCATAGAACATGGTCCCACTGAAACTTTCATGTAAAGTTTCTCTGTTAATGTAAAGAGATTCCATTCTCAAAAATCGTTGATACATTCATTGTGAACATTTCACACACTATAAGGAAAACACTGCTGTGTTAAAATGGCATAGCAAAATAAAAATCAACACAAATAGAGATTCATGTTTTTCTTTGGGAACATATTTTATGCTTTTTTTTTTGCCACAAGGTGTTTTATTATATTAAGATATATCATATTTTGTAAAGCACAAAAAAGTGAAATGTCATTGCTCTTCTTTTACAAATAAAAGGCCTTTATTAAAACATGTCCAATTGGCATTGAAATATTATAATAAGAAGAATTAATTCTAAGAAGAGTGCCATGGAGATTCAGTTTTAGTATATGATTTTGAACCCTGTTCCATGGAGAACCTCCCACATATACCCCTACAAATAGCAGTTTTTATTTTTATGTCTATTTATTTTGCAATAGATTTATTTATTTGTGTATTTATTCATATGGAATGCTTGGAGACTATCCATGGATCACGGTTTAATATTGTTCTCTTCTGTCCGTTTTACCAGCAATAAAAACTCTCGATTCCTCGATTAATCGTCAAAACAATCGGCCGATAGTGACAGCCCTACACATCAAAATGTCTGATGCTTTGCTCCAATGTAATATAAAAAAAGAAATAGAGAATTAGTTTAAGCGAAACTTAGAACCATAGAAACACAGAAATAGTAAATATATTTCTAGATGGTGAAGAAATCTAATGTATTGTGTTTATATTAGATTTATTATGCACCCCAGCGTGACCTCCTTCAATGTTATGACCCCTAACGCAGCGAGCCGGTAGGGAGGGATGGGGGATCTCAGTGCGCAGCTGCGGAAGCGCGCGGAGCGAAAGTAAAGTCGAGCCTGCTGCTTCGATCAGAAGTTCCTCGACTCGCTATTGGTTTGAAGGTATGTTAAAGCCTGTCTTTCTTCACGGTTAATATACAGTCACTTTGCATTCTGCTGGTAGCTCTTGCTCGACGTGACTACATTTATTCCTCTTAGCTTTTTTTGTTCGTCTGAACGCCACCATTACTGGCTGCCTCCTCTTCTGTGCGACCTGCATGCATTGGGTAAAACATGGCAGTCCGGAGCAGGACAAGCACCAAAGTTAGTCTGTTCCGGAGAGACAGAATCTGATTTAAACGCGTTTAAATTTGGTGTTATGTATGTGGGCTCAATGTTTTGTTTTTGGTGCAGTCAACAGCTTCTGTGTTCATGTTCTTCCTACTTGGTGAATGTGATATGATCGTGAGAGCATCTACTCCAGCTTGTTCTGCTTGTTGTTTGAGTGAAACCAGCGCGTGAAGGAGGCACAGGCGTGTAAAGGTCATGTCTCGCGCGCAGGTGGGCTCCTGTGTGCCCTTGGTAAATTCCTCGAATAATACATAACGCAGCGATTAGTCATCTGACTGGGCCGTTCGCCACGAGCTACTTGAGACGTAATTAAAGTGTGAGGATTTTTGCTTGGCCCTGGGCCAGAAGAGAACACCTTGTCCTGTTCAGGTTTGGGCTGCTTCACGAGACAGTGAACGTGTCTGTTT
Organism: Semaprochilodus insignis; assembly: GCA_034552555.1. Taxonomy (NCBI): domain Eukaryota; kingdom Metazoa; phylum Chordata; class Actinopteri; order Characiformes; family Prochilodontidae; genus Semaprochilodus; species Semaprochilodus insignis. The sequence continues at coordinate 9,387,718 of CM067478.1, forward strand.
GCGCCTTCCCTGTCTGATAAGCGCACACAACAAGAGAGACTTCGCTCTTTGGTGTCTTAACCTCTGAGAGTGACCCCTGTAAAGTGCTATTCCAGTCCTTTTCAAGGTGTGTGAGTGCGTAGTGGGTGTGTTCAGGTGAATCTGTGTGTGAAAGTGACTGAGCTTGAAGGGCAGTGCGGTCAGAGCCCACCTTTCAGATGGTGAAAAGCAGCTGTTCCATTTGACTGACAGCCATAACAGATTAAACCAGCTGAGCTGTTGTTTCAGTACAAACAGAGTAGGGCTTTGTCTGTCTTCATTTGACTTAATCTGGTCCTGCTACACAAAAGAATACTTTATTTGGTTTCATAGCAGTGAACAGATATATGTGTGGATGTACATGCACAGGTTTCTGTGTGAGGTCAACAAACCATGGCACATTTTATGGCTGGGCAAGATGATGACGTTAACGCTGGCGTGATACATAATATTAGATGAAAGACATATCTTGTAGAAGCACTGGGATACCTGATCAGTGATGTAACCTGGGTAGAACCGACCCAGCAAGGGCTGATCAGAACCCAGCTTTCGCCCCAGAAGCACTTGCCCATAGATCTGCCCTCACAGATCATTTTTGATAATAGTATTGAACTTGTCAGGGATAAAAAACTAATGTCATGGCATACCGTGCATCATGAAAATTACCTTGAGTATAGGGATGTGACATTTGTACGTCACACACCTGTAGTGTATGCGGTAATAGGCAGTGTCTGTTCAAAGTTAAAGTGTAATCAGCCACAATTCAGTTCACTGCAAAATGAAATTGTATGTTAGCCTGAAAACATTTTGTAAATAGCTCAATTTTAAGTTCAAGCTTTTCGGTAGTTTTATAATAGTATTGTTGCATAACAACATGCAGAAATATAAGGGTGAGCAAACTCTTGTTGGCTTCTGTGCTTTTTCCATTTATGGAAGGCCTTTGATCAGAACGTCCAACTGCTCCAGATCAAGTCTGGAGATCGTTAATTGGTTACTAGCTGGGTAATGTCCAGGTCTTTACAGCTCAGATCATGGCAGAATACACTGAGATCCCTGTGAATACTTTGCTTTGCTGTCTTTCAAGGTCATTGTATTCGACTGTGTTTTAGATCATTGTGGGTGTAGTTTGAAACAGTTTGCCCATGATCATAGTATCACAGGAGTGACTAAATATGCTATGTAGGTCTATATATAATTCACAAATTAACCTAACTGAAATAGATAGTCGCTAGATCCTGCGGGTATTTGGAATATTTTGGAATAATCGGAATTCCGTTTGTAGGAGGTTGTAAAATATGGGCTGAAATGTCAAATGAAGGATTAGGTTTAGACAGCAAAAAGTTAGTGTGTTAGTGTGAAGTCAGTAACTTATTTATTAGGGTATTATGTTACACTTCTTGAAACTGCAGGGGAATTTTGGGGGAATCATCCACGTGATGATGCAACCAGCTGATTAAGACAGTTGGGCTGTCATGCAGAGATTTTTGCAGAGATTTTTCCTTCACATCTTGAAGGAAGTTTTTCTCAGACAGGTAAAGTTTCCTTTTAGAGAAAATAACTTGGGCTTGGCCTGTGCAGTTACATTGTGGTTTGCATTGTCTGTTTGTTGTAATGTTAATTTCACAGGAAACCGAAAGAGAAACTGTAGAATTTCCCAAGACTGGCCTCAGCACCTTCATTTTCACTTTCTAGTGGTAGATTCCTGTACCTAGCACAAACGAGGCAGTTATTCTAGTGAAATAACTGCAATATTGCAATACTTTATACCACCATGCTGGTCTTGTCTCATCATGACAATATTATTGCGGAGCAGGAGTTGCTACTGTAGCTACTGAAATCTGAAGACTTATGGATATTGTCTGGCATGGGTGTTTATATAATTATCTTGTTTTCTTCTCTCCAGTGCTAATTTTGAGCGCAGATCAGAGGAAAAAGTCCAGAAATTAAAACCTGGGTTTACTACTTCGACAAGTTAAAGGTATTAATATTGACTGAATACAGATTGAACCCTCACTGAAAATGCTTCCACTTCCATTGTGTCAGCACCCACTCAAACATCTTCTCTCCCTCTTTCTGTGTCAGTGTGAAGATGACGTATGCGAGCGACAAGCTGTATAATGAGGTCATAAGAAAGGGGGGGATGTCTGGTCGTTTGTGTACAACAGTCAAAGTGAGAGAAATGGTGCCGCATCTGTCCTGCCTCACGCTTAGTGATCGGGTAATAGTCATTTTTTTACATCTTAAACGAACCCTTTTGATGAAGTGATAATAGTATGCTTTGATGATTGAACAATGTGCTGTTTTTGCAACCACTGTCCTGATTGATCTTGCAGGAGGAGATTGAGGCGAAGAGAGAAACTGTTGGAAATTACAATGCTGTGATTTTGCTGCTGGATTGCCTGCGTAGACGACAGAACTGGCCTGAACAGTTAATCATGGCATTGGTGGCTTGTGAGCATTCGGATCTGGCTGATGAGCTCAGCAATGCTTATAACGAAATAAGAGGAATCAAGAGTAAGACAATTTCCCATATTATTCAAATTGCACAATAATGTTGAGAATAGGGATATTTAAATTAGTATTTATTGCACCAGACAGATGTGACAAATACACTCATTTAAAAAAGAATAGATCACAAATAGTTTCACCCAGAAGGAATCAAGTGTCAGGAATGAAACTTGGTGGGTGGGTTTGACATTGTGAAACATGCAAATGATTCACGATCGGCTGTGCATGTCATATAAGCAAGGGCTGCCCGTGCTGTACCTGACTGACCCAACAGTCACGATTGTGAACATTCAGTGAGCAGTGGTTCCCTCCATAAGTCATCCTGTTAGTGCCAGCACCATTGGCATATGGCTGCACAATCCAGGACTACATACACGTAGACGACTGCCCTTAAGTCAAAGTCCCCATATACTGTAATGGTGTCGTGCCAGATTGTCATGGAGTGACTCCGAATGGCAGGGGGCATCTTCAGTGACGAGTCCCGCTTTTGTCTTGGTGGAGACGACTAACGAATCTGTGTGTGTGAAGGCACCATGGTCAGCGCCAAGGTTAATGGTTTGTTGTCATGCATCACATGTCCAGAAGGTCTAATGTTACCCCACCTCCACCTCTACCACAAAATCTGCAGGAACCGTGTGAGAATATTCAAGCTACATGGGATGGATTATTGCAGGACACCATTAGGAACCAAGACCTATGGCATGTTGTGTTAGCAAACCTGACGGCCCGGTGCCACACAAAAAGACACTACTTCTGTATCTGTAGCTCAGTAAATATTATTATATATCTTCCTTCCTATTAGCATTGCAACTTGACACTTCCTTCTGGGTGCAGCTTTTCTTTTGATGATAAGTGTATGTACGGCACTGTGCAGAATTTTAATTTTTTAATTTAATTTATTTAATTCCCAGTCAAAAGAGCCATTACATACAAGTCATTTATTTTTTTGTCATCAAAAAAATCAAGAAACTTACACGAGATTCCAAAATTAGAATATTTATTTCATCTTTATAAACTTAAAACCAACCAGCCTGTCTGATATATTGTATATTGTATATTTTGTGAATTATTGAGAGTTTAATGTAATTTAAGGAAAACTATAATAGTATAAAAATGTTAACTAGTCAGCTAGGTTTGCTAAAACTGACATTAACATTCTCCCTTACACTCTTGGTTTACATTAGACCGGAGGAGTCTTTAATGGCTACAGATAGATTGCAACACTGCTATGTAGTCATCAGGGGTTTAAACACAACACAAAAAAACACTGTTTCTACTAATCTTACTAATTCTAACTTACTAACTAATTGTAGAACTATTGAAAACTACTACAATCAGTACTGTGTTTTTGGGAATCGATACAGTATCGCAAAAGATAATATTACAATACTCAAGTGTATTTATACCCCTTATACCCCTATTGATGAGACAAAACTTGTAAGTATTGTGAGAAGCAGAAAATTCAGCCAACTTGGAAGTAGTGTGGATAAAATATCTCTGCAGATTTCTTTGAAAACTGAAAGCATGTTTCCTGAAACGAATGGACATGCTAATTAATACATATGTTATTATATTTATTTGTTGAGTAATCTATGTAATCTGTTTCTTTTAAATATTTTCTGCTTTTTCCTTTTACTTAATGTCCGTTATGACTTGAAATTAAACATATAAAAGGGTGGTCTCAGACTTTTGCACAGTACCGCATGTGTAACTAATGCGTTATGTCTATTATGTCTGTTTATCTAGCCCGGGTGCCTCTTGCACTGTCTGCCCCAACACACCTGATTCAGCTCAAAATTGGGCTATTAATTAACTTGTGATATTAACCAGGCTTGTTAAAGTGGGGAAACAGCACCGTGCAACACAGGGGGATTCAGGACTGGAGTTGAGAAGCATAGGTCTACTCATTTCAAATTTCCTCATTAAATATACAATACATGTTTTCTCTGTTTTCATCTTTAGCCCAGAGGACAACCCCCACAGCTGCTGCTGCTGCTTCTGCTTCAGGTCCAGCTCCTGCTGCTACCATTCCTGCTGCTCCTCCTGCCACTCCTCCTCCTCCTCCTCCTCCTGCTCCTGCCCCTGTCCCTGTCACTTCTGCTGCTGTTACTCCATCTCCAGCTCCAGCTCCAGCTCCATCTCCAGCAACAACAGTTACCACAGCAACAGTCCATAATGCTCCCAGCTACACCGCTCCCTTACTGACCCCTGTTCCAGTGGAGGCCCCAACTCAGGCAGCTGCCCCTGCCCCTGCCCATCCTCCCCCCGTGTCCCTTCCCAACATAGCTGCCCCAGGTCTGGCTGAAGCACCAGCCTCAGTTCCAACTCAAGTGGCTACAGCACCTGAACCAGCCCAGCCTTCTGAACCCTCTTCCCCATTGTCAGCTCCCCAAGCTTCTCCATCTCCAGTCTCTGCTCCCAAGATGACCCCATCTCTTATGCAAAAAGAACTTTCTTCTAACACTGGAGTAACACCCTCTTTAGACTCCTCAGATGACTTGACTCCTGCTCCTACTTCTGAAGCATCATCAGCTGCTGCTACTTCCCTCCCTACTAACACAGTAACAACCCCATCCCAGTCCGCACCCAGCACCTCTGTTCAGCCTTCTGCTGCACTTGAGGAGAGCAAAATACCGCTGGCAGTCACTGAGAGCTCCACCTCTGTGAAGTGTCCCATTCAAGACACCAATCCTCCAGAGAGGGTGGCTGTCTTAACCCAGGACTCAAACACCAGCTCAACTGTCAGTCAGGTAAAGCACTCAGTCACCTGTAGTCTAAAGAAGGTAAACCTTCTTAACATTAAACTAGAAAAAGCTTATTCTATTCTGGTAACTTATATGCAAGTTATGTAGTTGTGATTGTGAAGAGCCACATATGGCCCCTTGCACTTTAATGCCCTGGTGAAATGTCATTTGACCTGCTATGAAATAAAAAGAGCAGAACATGACAAAGCTGAGAATAGGTTTTAGTTGTGAGCTACTGCCAAGAGAATAAATACTAATACAAAGACATCAACATAATATTTTCATGTACACTGTAAAGAAGTGTTAATATAACTGCTCGGGCTGCCTTAAAATTTAGAGTTCACTGAATTTCACATACTAAGTAGTAGCAGAACAAGAATGTTTAATTAGGAAAGACAAAGGAGAAAAATAATATATATTGTTTAATATTATTTATTATCTAAGCTCTTTTAGCTTTAATGGCCACATGGAGAGTGGAGCAGTCTGTGGGGAGGTGACATACCTGGCATGCATTTATGATGCAGTTAAACCAGCTATGATGTATTTCTTATTAGCATTTTCCATTTTTGTTCTGCGGTGTATTAACCGATCCTTTCTTTATTTTATCTGCAGCCTGTGGAGACAGTAGAAACCGCGGTGTTGCAAAACTCCCAACCTCAGGCACCATCTCCAGAAACAGCACATGTGTTACCTTCAACATCTAATGATGGAGTTGAGGGCCACCTGTCCCACACTGCTGCAGTAGGTGAGGAGTATTTCAGCAAGCCAGGCACTCTAAGGGAGCCAAGAGAAGAGCAATCCTTGGACAGCTATAATGATCTACAGATCAGCCGTCCCCCGACAGTAATGGCAGACTCCTCACCAGTGGAACCAGCTAGGCCTGTACCTGTGCCTGGGCGTCTACAGCCTGAGGAACTATCAGAGGAGCCCTGCTCAGTCAGTTCTAACGATTTAATGTTCAGCGGTGACACCACAGTGATCACCAGCTCTTCAGAAGTGCAAGACTCACAGCACTGTCCCCCTGAGCAGATGGCTGTACCAACGGAGCCTGTGCCTGTCTCACATCCCACAGCTGCCGCTGACAATGTAATTCAACACTCTACTCCTGAAGAAAACAGCTATCCAGAAGGAGATGCTGCTTTCTGTCATAATCAGCCAGTGGAGGACCATTATGAGTCTTTATCTCAGAGTCAGAGTTTGCAGACAGAGACATTGGTGAACATTGTCCAGGTCTCTGGAGAGCCATCAGTTCTAAATCTCAATGGACAAACTCCAAGCATGATTGGAAATGCAATTCACAGAAATGATAACGAAATAAGCCTAGATCACACTAGCCAAGCTGAAAGTCCTCTTCTGCCTGTCATGTCTGAAGATCAGCCTAGAACCCTCCAGGACCAGGGCATCACACAGTGCATACAGAGAAGTGAAGTTCATGCCAGTGAACGGGCTGGTTCAGCTGCCACTTCTACATGCCAGGATTTAGGATCAAATTCTTCAGGGCTGATTAATTCCCGTCAGCCTGAGCGAAGAGAAGAGGCTGAAAATTTTCAAGGAGTGCTGTCCCATCTTCAGTCTAACCCACGGCTTATGGTAGCTGCAGCAGCTGTTAGTGTGGCTTTGCTGGCCTGGAAGCTCAAGCACTAAGACTGGAGCCAGAGTGCTGACCTGCATGCCAACTTCTAACTGAATGCCACCACCACTGCCTTGAAAAAAGCAGCCAAGTATCTTAACGTAAAGGCTACGTCTTGCTATCAAGCAGCCATATATTATTTATTGCCTTTATGTTTTATTTGATCAATAACTGGTTTTGTGATGAGTAATTTCCTGAAATCAGTTTTGTGATTATTAGGATCATGCGGAGAGCCTAATCAACAATTAAACGAGAACGTCTGGGCTTTCCTGGATTCAGACTCCTTAGATATGCGTCACACAGTTAGCTTTGCCTGTACTGCTTCACAAAACCTTCACTTTTTGGGACTCTTGTTGCACTACTTCTGATTAACCTGTAAAGGTTACCAGTACAGGCAACCTAAATCAAGCTTTATCCCAGAGTTTGTCATGTCACCATGTGTTAGGTATGATGTAAGCACTGGTTTCTTTGCACTAGAGCATAAAGACTGTAGTTTATAGTAGACAATAGCCCCTGCAGCTCTTTAGCACTTAACTAATTTGACTTGTGTCTTCTTATCCATCACAATTTTTTTCTTGTGATGGTACGGTAACGCTAATCTGCAACCAATGCTTTGTTCCTAGTTCCCTCAATATCACATTTAAATCATGTTCATCACAACGGTTAGCTCATGTGCCCAAGTCCTCTCTCCTTGTGAAGTTAAAGCATATATATGATAATTATATTACTTTAGGCTTAGTTTTGTTTGTTTGGATCTTTACACTGCACACAGCAGAGCCTAGTTTAAAAGGAAGTGGACTTTTGGTGTGCAAAATTGTTTTGTAATTTAATGTTTTCACTTCCCTTTCAAATGCCAAGAATGTATCGAGACCTCTCATTCTAAATGGCAGAGACTGTAGAACAGTAGAACTCATTTTGTTAGGGACCAGATATTGTCACAGGCTGACCTAAAAGCATTGCTTGCCTAGTTGCATGGCAGTGTCTGATTATTGTCTATAACTTTTCAAGGTGTGATGTTAATAATCAACATCAAAGATCTTGATAAGTTGTCAGTACATTTTATGAAGAAATGGATCAAAGCCAAGTAAGAGTCAAATTTCATTATCATGTGTAGATGTTTTTCAGCCTTTCCAAAGGACAGTCCTTTTATTAAGTGTCCTTATAGACTTGTTTTATATTTGCCCTGACCACAGATCAGAAGTGTTTTAATAATTATTAATTACATTTGTTATGATGTTACCATTTAGACACAATCTTCCACTTTCTATAGCTTTTGTAAATATATACACGTCAGCACTTTAAAATGGGAACTACTGTTTCTTCAGGTAGGGTCATGCTTGAGTTTGTATGCTATATCCTTGCATGAAGGCTAAATTTAATGTGCATTTGCCTCTTCTTTCTCAAACACTTGTAAGTTGAAACAAAATAAAGTGGTATTTTGGGAAATATATGTGTCCTTAAAATCAACAAAAATACAATTGGAAAATCTACATTGTTATAAAACCAAGTTATGACATGACTTGTTGGGGTACATCACAAAAATCTTATGCCTTTCATTATGCACGGTTAAGCATGATCACAATTTTAAAATTTTAAACATGTGAGAACAATTTTGAATATTTTAAACAAGCAGTATCTGAGGTTTTATATAGCTAATATCTATAATAAGTTTGCAGCACTGATAAACCTTGTCAAATCTTAATAAGAATGTATTAGGTCAAGCATCATTAGGAAAAGAGCTGCGTGTGAAATGGGTTTCCGTGGACAAGCAGCTGCACACAAGCCTAAGATCACTACGTGCAATGCCAGGTTTGCCAGCTGGAGTGGCATAAAGCACTGCCGCCTAGTCTAGCAGTCAGATGGATCTGGCTTTAGTGGATGCCAAGAGAATGCTACCTACATGAATGCATTGTGGCAACTGTCAGTGTTGGTGGAGGAGGCATAAGTGGTCTGTTTTTAGGATTTTGCCTCCGCCCCTTAGTTCCAGTGAAGGGTAATGTTAATGCACACCAAGACATTTTAGGCAATTATATGCTTCCAACTTTGTGGCAACAGTTTGGGGAAGGCCATTTCCCTTTCCAGCATTACTGCTAGACTGTGCACAAAGCAAGGCCCATAAAGACACGGTTTGATGAGTCTGGTGTGGCAGAACTCCAGCGGCCTTCACAGAGCCATGACCTCAATCCCGCTGAACACCTCTAGGATGAATGGAAACAATGATTGCAAGCCCGGCCTGGTCATCCAACATCTGTGTCTGACATCACAAAAGCTTCACTGAAGGTACAAATATTCCCACAGCCACACTCCAAAAGCCTTATCAGAGGAGTGAAGGCTTTTAGAGTCGCAAAGAGGAGCCAACTAAACGCCCATGGTTTTGGAAAGGGGTGTCCAATGAGCTCATATAGGTGTGATGGTCAGTTGTCTGCATACTTTTGGCCATGTAGTGGTATCTTGATAATCGCAGTAGCGCTCAAAATACCGCCCCGTTTTGTGGAATGAGCCAATGAGTGACTTGAAGCGTTACTGGCTAGGAAACTGATTGGTCGAGCGGCATGATGGACACCTCCGTTAGCCAATCACATATGTGATGTTTCTGTTGTAAACACAGAGCCGTAAATATACCTAGTGACGCGGTTCGCCAATGATTATGGGCAGCAGTCAGAAAAAATGCGTACAATTCTACCAGCTTTTATTGCTGTGCGTGTCATTATAAAGGCCTCTGAGAAGCTCTGTAACGTTAGACGTCCGTTATGGAGCTGAATGGCTACCACTGTGAGGGGGAGGGTTGCGGGGAGGCCGAAGACGAGGACACGGCGGGGCCGAAGCAGGTCCGCTCGGTGGTCGAGGCGCCATGTAGCTTCGATGCTGCGACGAGCATGGAGAAGGCTGCGGCCGGTGGACCCGCCCACAGAGAGCGGAGGATATCTAACTCGACCTCGGCGAGACAGAGGCTCGACTCGCTGAGGAAAAACAGGCCGCGTAGGTGTCCCGTTTTATGGCGCTAACGTTAGCGAGCTTCCGCGCTAACTGGCCGTTACACCTCATAATGAACCCAAAGCGGATAGACACGGCTCATAAAACAGCTCTAATTAATAATACGCGGAAATTATGTTTTTACAGTTTCCACATTTGGGTATTTTATCAGGGAAAAAATAACCAGCTTGTCATTTATGTCTGTTTTCAGAAAGATGTTTGATTGCTCAGTCAACCAAATAGCATTAATGTTAACTAAAGATGAAGAGAGCTAAATGGCTTAGCTTACCTAGCTAGCTAATCCAGACCTTTATTAGCTAGCTAGCCAAATATCTCTCCGTTATGTGGCGCCCATTTTAACCTTAATGTTAATCTGTGGCCACACTAGTCCACTGTCAGTCATTTTAATCATTGTGAGAGCAGGTGTGCCAGGATTAACATACCTTAGTAAAGCCAATATTTACAGTTTAACGTAGTGGAAGTGTGCAGGCAGGACTACGCCCACAGTGCATTCACAATATCGTCATAGCTGTCATATAAATACTGTAGTGACATTGCTGGATACAAACCATCTAACATGTCCAAAACATGTCAAATGGCAAACATGTCAGCAGTACAAAATAGAGAAAATCGATTTTGTCGAAAAAGTGCATCAGCCTCACATGAATGAGTCATATGTTATTAGGTTATGTGATCCCTGTGATGTATCTCTGCAGAAGTGATATTCACAGGAAAGGGTTGGGTTTGTCTCCAGATATGAATATTACAATATCAGTCCTCGGTGTGCAACGCACAAACAAAATGTCTTGCAAATGTACTTCCTACTAGGGATGCACCAGCCATTTTTAATAGCTGATTATGATTCTGATTTCTTTAGAGCTAGATTGGCTGATAGCTTGTTTTTGGCTGATTCATAAGGCTCTTTCTATCCAGAGATAGAAAACAACAAACGTTTATAACAAAAGTTGTTTTCTCAAGATCACAACTTGTTTGTCTTGTGATCACAAGATAACAGTCCAGATACCTACCTCATGGATTCTCTGGACTTCTGTAAGTCTTTATTTATTTGTTTGTTTGTTTGTTTATTTGTTTATTTATTTTTGTAATAAAGGTAAAAGGCTACTGGCTGTTTAGCACAATTAGTCATGTATTATGTGCTATGACGTTGTGGTACAGGTGTAGCAGCAGAAGGAGCATTCACATACAGTGTGAGAGCACTCACCTGGCTCAGGTTGTTTACATCACAAAATTGCCACACAGACCAGCCAAAATAAAAATATTAAATTGGCCGACTGCCAATTTTGTGTTGAGCAAACATCTGCCATTTCTAATCTGTCCCTACTATGTGCACAGTACACATTTATGTAATAGTGTGTGTATGTTATTGACCCCACAGCCTTCCCATGGTTTGGCATGGATATAGGTGGTACACTGGTTAAACTGGTCTACTTTGAGCCCAAAGACATCACAGCAGAGGAAGAGCAGGAGGAGGTAGAGAGTCTGAAAAGCATTCGTCGTTACCTCACCTCACACACAGCCTATGGCAAAACGGGCATAAGAGACGTGCATCTGGAGCTGCCAGACCTCACTTTATGGGGCCGCAGGGGCAGTCTGCACTTCATTCGCTTCCCAACCCAAGAGCTCCCTGCCTTCCTGCAGATGGGCCGAGACAAACACTTTTCCAGCCTGCACACCATGCTCTGTGCTACTGGCGGTGGGGCGTACAAGTTTGAGGCCGACTTCCGCACAGTGCGTAGCATACACACATGCATTGTTTTTTGTTATCCCGTAAATGCTTAAACACCTGCAGCCTAGACTGTAGCCGGTGCAGCCTCCTTCAATAAATAGGAACCTGCCATGCCTCTTCTTTCTAAGATGGCAGACCTGCAGCTGCTGAAACTGGATGAGTTGGATTGTCTGATTAAGGGTGTCCTGTACATCGATTCAGTGGTTTCAAATTGGCCACCTGAGTGTTACTACTACGAGAACCCTACTGACCCGGAGCACTGCCAACAGAAAGCCTACAATCTGGAGAATCCTTACCCTCTGCTGCTGGTCAACATTGGCTCAGGGGTCAGCATTCTGGCTGTCTACTCCAAAGACAACTACAAACGTGTCACTGGCACCAGGTCAGTCAGGGCCTAAAAAGACCTGCCAATTAATCATTTAAGTTCATAACAAGGATTTTAGCATCAAGTAGAATATTATCAGTAGATGTAAATGGATAGTGTTGTAATGTGATTATCTCTGACTATGGAGGCAGAATATGTGGTTAATTTTTCTCCCACTTTGCAGCTTGGGTGGCGGTACTTTCCTAGGCCTGTGCTGTTTGCTGACTGGCTGCTCCACTTTTGAAGAGGCACTGGAAATGGCCTCAAAGGGTGAAAGCACTCGTGTAGACAAACTAGTCAGAGATATCTACGGGGGTGACTACGAAAGATTTGGACTGCCAGGATGGGCTGTGGCCTCTAGGTATGTACATTACAATGCTCCTCAAGGAAACACAAACTCACAACTCCCACAACTTTTTTAGCATGTTAAAGTGAGCTAGAAAACAAGAAATGTGAAACGTAATGTGAGAATGAAGGTAAGGTTTTGGATAATTAGAGGTTGCTAATGTTAGAATAACATGGCCAATTTGAACCAACTGCTAGTTCTCCAATATTGGCTGACATGTCTGCTTGACAGTCTTGAAATAAACGTTATATGACTGTTTCATGATTGTTTGCGTGTATCTTAAATTAAGTATAGTTTTGTCAAAACAGACAGAATGATACAAAGTACATGTGTATTAATGGTGGAATAAACAGGAGCTTATTATCTCATAAGTCAAATTGGGACAATGAGTTTTTAAATCTTGACGTTTTTGCCGTGTTACATTGTAGCACCTAATCAGCAGCTTTTAAAGGTGAATGTTATTAATAGATATTTGTTGTTTGTGTGTGTTTCAGTTTTGGGAACATGATGTGCAAAGAGAAAAGAGATTCTGTTTCAAAAGAAGACCTGGCCAGAGCTACACTTGTTACTATAACAAACAACATTGGTTCAATCACACGCATGTGTGCACTTAACGAGGTATGGAATTCACCTGGTCACGTGCTTATAAACTTTAGGGCTTTTTGTTCTTCATTTTTATTTGTTCTTACCCTGGTCTCTCAGCCTCTTTACGGTGCTGCCTTGTGGAATCTGGATCAAGCAGCATTGTACAGGGCTATGAGTGATCAAGGTCCAAGCAGCTTGTGTCATGAAGCAGTAATGTCTTAAGATAATCGTCCTTCACAATATTACAGTGGACAACTTCTTATATTGTAGACATGTCTTTATTCTATGTCCTCTAGAGCACATGTCAGACCCCAGTCATTTAGGGCCACAGCACCACAGACTTCTGTTCTATTCTGTCTCATTTAAAACACCAGATTCAATTCTCCAACTTGAATTTAGAGCATCATATAAAGGAAAATGCTAACAGATTACTCCGTTTAATCAGAGGGTGTGTTTTCTAATGTTTGTTTCCTCTTTAGAACATTGAGAGAGTCGTGTTTGTAGGGAACTTCTTGCGGGTGAATACATTATCCATGAAGTTGTTGGCTTATGCTTTGGACTACTGGAGTAAAGGACAGCTCAAAGCACTGTTCCTTAGACATGAGGTATGTGTTTGTATGTATATTTTCGATTCAGCCAGACGTTAGACTAGTAGCTCTCAATCCTGGTCCTAGAATACTGTTTTCCCAGCTTCTACATGCCTAGTTCAAATCTGGATGCTCTTATTAATAACATAATTAGTCACATTAGATGTGTAGAAATGCTGAAATGTGTAGGGCAGTGATGTTCCAGGACTATCATTGAGATTCACTATATTAGGCAAAACAAATTATTCAAACAAATGACCTCTAAGGTATGATTGACTTTTCTGTGTGTGTTTCAGGGGTATTTCGGTGCTGTCGGAGCGCTGTTGGAATTGTTGAATTCATCCTGATCGTCACTGATCACTGTTAATGCCTCAGGTCATCAGTCCTACCAAAAATTCCAACAACTTTGGAAGCTAACCTAGATGCCTTTACTGTCTGACCATGAGGATATCTTTATCAATAATTGAATCTTCTATGTCTTCTTCATGTCCTTAAAGATGTCCAGCTTAGTCATGTCTGTTTGCTAGGTGTTGCTTCAGGTAAAACTCAGGTATACATTATAGCCTTTGGCCAAGTCTTAGATAGGTATGGCCAACTGCCTACATTGTGACCTAGGCTATTAGCACTAGTCGACAAGATTCACTTGATAGCCGATATTCTGTAGCCACAAACAACTTTTATTGCCCTTTTTTTTTTTTTTTCATGTAAGCACAAAATGGCTTCACAAAGGAATGCATGCTGGCCTCCAAGTAAACGGTCAGTGTGATAATTGTCACAGAGTTATAATACCTTGCATATGCATTCTCATTCTCATGCAGAGTCTTGAATAAGAGCTCAAGGAGACCAAGTCAGGCCAGTCAATACTTTGTTTATAGCGAGGCCCATAAATGAGACAATGTGTTTCATATTCTCAGAAGATGCTCATAAGGACCTTTTATGCAGTTTTCTTTTTCTCCCTTGAACTGTTCTATATAATGTAAAGTTTGATATAGGTTTGTTTTTTGAGTTAGGTTTGTTGTAGTCTTTTATATATGGTACAGAGCAAGTTATCTCGTAAGACCATTCATGCTCCTTTGCTACATATTCACCAGTTTGCTAGAACAGGCTGTACTGGTTTTATAAGGTGTTCAGAGTTGTACCAATAGACTAAATAAATATGTTTTGACCAAGCACAGTGGAGACCCACAAGAACACTCACGTCAAATGTAGGGGAGCTGTGTCTGCATCAAAGCTTTGGTTTGCATTTAACTGGGGGAAAACACTTGCAGCCCAGTTTGAGTAGATATGCTCAACAAATTCATGATAGCTTAAATCTGTGTTCTTAAGAAGAAGACGGTACCAGAATTGTGGTCCAGCTGTGTGTTAACTTTGGTTATGATTTTACCTCAGCGCTGACCAGCCCACCGGTGTCAGTTCACTCATTTTCCTTCCATTTAAAAGGTTATTTTTTGTTCTGTTTTTGTGCTTGGGGTGATATAAAAAGCAGTTTTTTTTCAGTATAGCTCAGTTATTGTCATAGGTAACATTGAAAGTGCCTATAAGTAAGAGACAATCTTGTTACGGATCTAGAGTTGGCTGTATGTGGTTGTACAAACCTTTCGCAACTGATTTCTTCCCTGAATGTTTTCTTTTATAATAAAGCATATTAAAGATATATTTTCTGGACTCCTCGTGTTTACCCAGTACTTGGGCCATGCAGTGCTGTACATGTGTCTGGCTCAAATAATAAAGCCTCAGTGTGTAGACTGTGTACTCTGTGTATAGGGGTATGCCAGTATCTGGCAGAGTTTACAGTACACTATCGCTTCTATTGCGCTGTTAGATCTCAGACTGAACCTGTCCATGGTTGAGGAACTGTTGAAGAACGTGAGTCTCGTCACGCAAGTGGAAAAATGGAAAAACCTTTTCCTAACCGGTGAAAGAGACAGTGTGTGCTCTGGAAGAAAATCCAGCCCCCTTTCAGTCGTGTGAGGTCGGCCTCGAGTGAGCTCCTCCTCCCCCTTTCGTCTCCCCCCCGACTCTCTCTTCTCAGCTTCGCCTTTAAACCCGAGCTCATTTTTTGGTCATTATTAGGAGCCTCACATACAGTATAGAAGCCGTGCTCGTAAAGCAGACATGCAGAGCTTTCTGCGGGGGTTTCCTTGACTTTGTATTTTCAAGGCTGTTACAGACGACTAGCCCACATCCTCAGGAATTTGATCAAAACTGGAGGAAAAAAAGATCGATCAGCTTGAAGTATTGAAGGTAGGACCCAAAGTTCATCTCTGTTGTTGTACTGTGCTTGTTAATAAGCTCCTCCGTCTGTGCGCAGAAAGCGCCGCTCTATAATACCTTCTCGAATAACGGTTCATATGATGAGCGCAGGCAGGCTGTGGTATCAGGATCAGGGCTGGACGACACGTAGACTTCTACAAGAATGTTTGTATTTGACTTTACAGAAGTCCTCTCTCTCCTTCTCTGCTCTGTAACCCCACTGTTGTTTCTCTTTCCTCACTTGGCTGAGTTTGAGGCCATGTGTGTGGGTGAAGCTCAGAGTTTCATCCAAAAGTTTTTCCCCCATCCTAGTTTTTCTATTTTCTTCCTTACTTTCTTTTTTCGGTCTTTCCTAATCACTCTGCTGGATCCAACATGGCAAACTGGCCAGAGCGGTGACCACAATCACTGTCTCATCTGACCACCTAACAGTAATTTCAGCTGGAATAGCTAGTAATTAAGCACTTATACATTTCCAGGACTGATTTCATTGTCCAGTTTTACTGCAGCACTTTGGTTTCCCCATATGGTTTTTAATGACAGTCGCAGGAGGTCAGGTCCACAGTAGGGGTGTAACAATTTGTCAAATCCACGGTTCCGTTTATACCTCAATTTTTGAACCACAGTTCAATTCAGACATCAATTTTTGAATCATGGCTTTGTTCAGACCTTGATTTTTGCGACACAGTTTGGTTCGGTTCATACCTTGATTTCTGAGCCACCGTTTGAATCAGTTCATACCTCATTTTTTGTTTCACAGTTTGGTTCATACCTCAATTTCTGGAGGATCTTCTGGAACCGCAATACAATACCAAGCATGCTTGTATCATGGTTTTGGTCTCAGTTTCAAAATTGTTACAAACCTTTATCGTCCACAGGTATAACTCTTTATTATAGATCTATTTTTTGTGATTGTTAAATGTGTGACTAAAGCTCTGCAACTGGTTGATATACGTTAATTGAAAAAAAGCCCTGCATTAGGCATAAGGGCTCTGCTTTTGCAGTTTCCTAGTCCTACAGGCCAGCACCCTATTCATAGCCTCCACAGTCTAGTGCAGTTATACAGTATATTATCTGTTATTTTTGTCCATGACCGTTTGGTCACATATATGAGCACATATGTATGGCATAACAATACCACCATATTAGTCCGTATGGCATTATGATTTCAGCCATTCCCAATCTGTTGCCCTGTTTGTAAAGCACAGATCACTGGTTGGGTTAATAAATGGATAGTCTGGCCTGTACTGTCCTCTTTACCATAAGGATTACATTGCCCCACCAGTAAGTCTAGCTCTAACTTTGAGTTAAATTCCTTTAACCGTTTGCAAAGATCTGTATCAAAGTCTTTTTTTCTGCCAAGTGTTCTCATAATAGTGTTAGGCATGGTTCTCTACACATGGTCGAAAGAATGCTTTTTGTCTCTGTGTTTTTTATAGCCTACTTGGGTTTTGCACATAATTATGCAAACTCTAGTGTGTGCTTTCATACTCTGGGTGTCTGTTGTTTGTTAAGTCCAATCACAAATGCACTATGCATATTCCTACATGTAGAACTTCTTCAAACCAGTGTATGCATGACATGTATTGTGTTGTGTTTATGTTAGAGGCATAGACAATGTGTATGTAATACAATGTCACTGAAACTCATTTTTATTTATTTATTTTATACTGAACTGTGTTTATTATAGTGTCTAATAGTAGTGAAATGTCAGCTTTATTCTGAGAGTATGTACATCTATATTGAGCTAATCTGCCTATCTGATCTATACATCCTTCACCTTTGGGGGCCATATTCAGAATTTACAGTTGTTTTCTGGCCAGCTGAACACACAAGAATGCTTTGGAGTGCTTAGCAGTAGCAAATGACATGGACATAAAACAGTTCTAACACAGCTATGGAATTTTTCACTAATAAAAAAATTAAATGCTCTTTACTGGCCTAGCAAATAACTCAATATGAGTCACTCTTGTCAGCATTTCATAATAAAGCATTTACCATCAGCATTTTAATTAAGGGAAATTTGAAGGCAAAGAAGAACTTAAAATGGCTACAATACACACCTTGTAGAGAACTGCCAGAAGAATAGTGATGCCTAAGGATCTCGGACCTTAAGCTGTCATTGACTGCAAAGGATTTGCTATCAAGCTCCTCATATGTCATATTTAAGATTATGTTAATTTGTCAGCTATTACAATCTGAATTGTCCTGAAATAAAGGGAGCTGTGAATAAAAATACTATGAGTCCAGTATTGTTAAACCAGTATGTAAATCGTTAATCTCTTAGCATTGGTGAGGGTGTGTTGCTGCCAGACAGTCTTTTCTTGAGTGAATAAAGAAGGCACACATTGTTTTTCAGGTCCAGACTGGTGAAAAATGTCCCTTAGATTTTGTACTATGCCCCAGGCATACCAGGTCACATAGGTGAAAGGTCAAAGGTTAAAGCTTATTTTCAAATGCCTAATGAAAACAGAGTCTCACTGAGATGCTGAATCTGGCTAATCTTCTCAACCAAACAGATGGTCATGAAAATACACATACTGTACACACAGTAAGTTTATGTTAGTTACACAGTGCCAGTGGCTCATCTCTTTAGCCAGTCTGTTTGCTTTTCTAAACTACAGACAGCTGGCTGACATCCGGCTTCCACAAAGACCCAAATTCACACAGACGTTCACTGGAATACTCACTAACTATGCTGTTGTTCTCAGCTCCATCAAAGGATTCCTCTCTCTCACCTTTCTTCTCTGCAGGCCTAGCTATGGAGCAGTCTCAGAGGTGGCAACACATAGTCATCCTATGTCTTGGTGTTTGGTTTCCGTCATTCCTTGCTCAGACAACACCTACTGTACGGCCAAGCCCTACGCCAACACCTCAGTCTCCTGAACGTCTGAAGTTTCGACTGAGTGGTCACCCACGGAAACACAACGAGGGTCGAATCGAAGTGTTCTATAAGGGCGAGTGGGGAACCATCTGCGATGATGACTTCTCCCTGGCTAATGCCCAGGTACTCTGTCGCCAGCTTGGGTTTGTCTCTGCCACTGGCTGGGCACACAGTGCCAAATATGGAAAGGGCACAGGTAACATCTATAAAATAAAGTTCAGGATATCTTCACAAACAGACAGCATATGAATGCACCTAGTCCCATGTTTGTATGTGTTTCAGGTAAGATCTGGTTAGATAACGTGCAGTGCAGTGGCAGCGAGAGGAGTATATCAGTGTGTAAGTCACGAGGATGGGGCAACAGTGACTGCACTCACGATGAAGATGCTGGGGTGATCTGCAAGGACGAAAGACTGCCAGGATTTGTGGATTCCAACGTCATAGAGGTAGTTTATAACAAACTGCTCCACTTGCATAGACCTCTTTCCAACATTATAGAGGTACAAACATTTACATTTAAGGCATTTAGCAGACGCTCTTATCCAGAGCGACTTACAACCATGCTTAGGGTTCCGTTAGATAATGTTTCCCAGCTAGTATAAGAAGGTTAGAGTCTAAAACTCGCCATGAGCTCAGACACTGCCCAAACAAGGGCCAGTGCAGATACCTAGAGAAAACAATACACAAACATATATAAAGCATAAGTGCACTGCCTAGAAATCCCAACCCAGCGCTCATACCTAGAGAGAAGATAACCATAACCATAACAAACTGCTCCATGTGCATAGACATTTTTCAAAACATCATAGATTTACAGTTTGTAATAAACTGGTCCACGTGCACAGAACACTTTCGGACATTAGAGAAGTACAAACTGCATAGGCTGCTTCCCAGGAACATAATCTCCTTCATATTCGTAGATCAAGTGAGCTATTATAGTCCAATCCTCTATAAATAGTGCTGTTCAAACAGGGCCAACGCCTGGAACAGATGTTAGTTCACTGTATACAAATGTATATATTCATAGTATATCACTGCTGTCTAAAAAAAATCTCATATCTCCAAAAATAAATAAAGAAAAAGAAATTTTGAAGTAATTTCTTATTATGCCAAAACTGAAAATGGAGATACAAGCTTAAAATATTAATCACTGTAAGGTCATTGTATCATCTCTCAATATATATTAATGCCACTTTGAAGAATGGATATTTTTTTGAATAACAACAAAACATATAATCAAATTTGATAATTGTCTGTTATATAAGAGTAAGCACTTTTTAAGCAAAAATAGCAGAGGGTATTTTTAATTCTGTAATTATATTGTCAAATATGATAGGTTATTTGTCTCTTTAACTCTTCAAAATCTAATATCTAATCTAATGTATAAGTACATAGAAACTATAAATATAAAAGTGATTATTTTGAGATTTGTAAAGAATTTACCACGTTCATCTGTGAGGGTCCATGAAGTTAACCTCAGTCCCAAAAAGACATTATATGGGGCCCACTGCACCTGTAGCAGGTTTTTCTGATTAGCTGATGTCTGCTACAGACTTTTTCCCTTGACCCTTTACCAATTCACATCTGAGGTGGATTAGCCTAACTGGACCTGGAATTCCTCTGCCCTCAAAAAATGAATGCATTAAATTTATTTGACTTAAATTGTGTATGTCATTTATCTTCCTGAATAAAACATCTCACATCAACACAATTTTGTCTGTCAGTTTGGCAAAGGTTATGTTATAATTTTATTAATGTGAAAATGATGCACTCTTTTCAATCAAATAAGTTCACAAAGCACAATAAGTACTTTGCAGTGTGTCTCCACTCAGTAGGGACTGATCTGTGTCTGTTGTCCAGGTGCAGGTAGATGAGAGGAAAGTGGAGGAGGTGCGTCTGCGGCCGGTGGTCTCTGTGGCCAGCAAGCGGGTGCCTGTGACCGAAGGGGTGGTGGAGGTGAAGTACAAAGACGGCTGGGCCCAGGTCTGCGATAATGGCTGGACCCCAAAGAACTCTCGTGTCGTCTGTGGCATGATGGGATTCCCCCATGAGAGGAAGGTTAACAAGAACTTTTACAAGTGAGTGAACTTAAAGATACAGTGTTACAGGGGTCTGTTTCAGGTGAAAACTTTGGATAATTCAACTTCACAAATAACAGCCTCTGCTGACACACATGTGGAGCACTTTTGGAAATGCTGTATCATCAGCACCTGCGTGTGCGTTTGTGTTCTGTGTGAGTGTGTGTGGTCTGTTGGTGAGCAGAGATTCTCACTGCTGTGTGGCCGTTTTTTGCCAGTATGACAGAAAGTGCAATGTAGTTTCACAGCTCTATGAGAAATAAGATCGTAATACAAAACGCAAACACACATGCAAATGTTCACGTCAAAAATGTAATGCACATATGGAATACTTTACATTCATACAGTATATGGGTTATTCTACCATTGTGATGACAAATGGTTTCCCAAATTTTGGTGCTTTTTAGACGTATTGGGCATCCGTGATGTCAATGTTGTGTTATTTTATGTGAAACAAACATCATGCTTGATTTTCAGATTTTGAAACATGCATTTAAATGATTGTTTAACTGTATAAAAAAAAACTTATTTTGATAATAATTTCTATTTGGGTCAGTGGAGTTACAGAAATGTAATTTTTAAACAAGAATTCTGATAAATTTGGCTCACATGCTGACAGCTTCATGTGTTGCATGTCAGCGGTGTTACTCATAAACATTAAACGATTTAAAAATTTCTTGAACTAAAATAATGTCATGAGAGCAATATACATAATTGCCTACATACAAAGCGACATTTATACTAAAACAGCAGTGGACTGTATTTTAGAAAAGCTCAGTCATTTTATCAGTAGTGTCAGTGTTTTTCCAACTTCACTTTTTTGTTACAACTTTATGTTTTATTCTTGAATTCTTTATCAACATTCGTACCCCTTTTCCCGCCGCAGTGGTAGAATGACCCTTACACACAGCACGTACATTCACAGACACATAGTCTGCCTTGGTGCCTGCTATGAAACACTGAGAGCAGTATGTTAGTCCACTCATTTAACACTGAAATAGCTCCTGCATCAATAGTCCACTGTGCCGTCTGGTTTAGAGAGTACATTGACATAACATCAACATTATACAACCAACAGTAACCACCATGCTCATATGTGTTTGTCAGTGTGGTTGTTTAGATTCTGCTTCATTAAGCTCAAACTGTAATCCATATATGAAGTGCAAAGGGTATGAAACAGCAATGGTATGCAATATCAGATAAAACATATATTGCAGTCTTTATATTGTATGTTATTTAGTAGACTTCCTGAACCGCTTACTGGGGAAAGTGAATTAAGAGTTGGGGGTCCTGCCCAAGCACTTGGTAGAGCAGTGTGTGTAGTGTGTACTCAAATTTGGCATAGCAGAGTTGGTCATGTCTGGAAGGGGAATCAAACCAGCAGTCTTCCATATATGGGGTTGTTATGTTATCTGCTGTGCCGTTTGAATGTCTACATGTGCGCCAGGTGTGTGCACAAGGTAAAAACAGTTGTAATGCCAATTTGTACTCATTTCTATACAATACAGTTCTAGGTACTTTGCTTTTCACAGCTGAGTTTGTCACAAAGCAGCTTCACAGAAATCTATTACACAATATCCCTGGTGGATGTAAGGAGGCTGTGAGGTGGTTGCTATGATATATGTTGCTAATGGACTTCATTGTGTCATCGTCATGAAGGGCATTTATTCCTATGAAGAAAAAAAAACAGTATAACAAGAAAAAGGAGAAGAAGAATATACCATCAGATAACAATAGTGTGGCAAATGTTAATATACAGTAAAGAATAAGGAAGTAAAGGAATGCTAATCATTAGACAGACATATTCATATTAATCTGTGACAAATTTGTGACTAAGTTTTAAAACCAGTTTAAAACAGTGCAGTCATATTCCAAAGTTTGTTCATGGTTTTGTTGATTTTCAAAGTGCAAATAAATAAGCTACATGGAGCAGATTTAAATATAAAATTATTCTGCAAAATAAAGATATTGGAAAAATTAAGCATAGCATAATAAATATGCCATGTGACCGGCACTCAACTTTTGCATGCACTGTATAACTGATCCCAATTTATAGCGCATACCTTGAGATAAGATATGAAGAAAAAAGATGAATGTGCTGAGATAGATTGTACAGTATAGCATGGGGTATCTTCCTAAAACCCATGGAATGTTGGAGGAATGTCACACTTTCAGGAATCCACGCTTCTCCAAAGTCCAGACTTCAACCCACAAGAACCACACCCACACAGGCACCCGCAAACCCACACCTACACTCTATCACCAGCACCACTTTCCATACAGTATAAATGGCAGTATGCACACATAAACCTGCTCAGGCCTTCCAGTGAGCTGTAAGGGGCATGATGTGATCCAGTATGCCATCTGATGGGGTTTGTGTATGGAAATCAGTCTGTCTGCATCAACTTCCTCCTGGGGAGACCTCAAGACGACCTCAAGATTCAGCTATTCTTCCGTTCTGCCTCACATCACACATCCTCACACACATACTTTAAACAGTGACTCATGCTGTCTGATAGCATTTCCACCGGCCCCACATAAACTTTTACAGTTTCTGGAATATTTTATTGGAACCTGTAAATGTAACACATTATTAAGAATGTGGTATGTCTCATTATGGAGAGTCCAGCAAATGAATGAAACACATTGATTTATGTTTTATTTTCTGTAATAAAAGATATTCTGTCCCATTTCTTTCAGGCTACAGGAAACAGTAGTGATTCGTCTGGGAAAATTAGTGTCACATAACTAAAAACAAAGGAAAGATGATGATATATTTTAGAACAGCACTAAGATTGTAGGGGCAAAGGAAATAAGCAGTGCAATTCTGTATTTAGGGCAGGTGTGGTGAACTGTGACCCTGGAGGGCTGGTTTCCAGCACAGTTCAGTGATTTCACTGCTCTTAAAACCTTAGCTAAGTCTGGTAATTAACTGATGAGTTAAATCAAATGCATTTAGGTAGGAAAATCACCAAACAGTGCAGGAATCCGTCCTCCCAGGACCACAGTTTGCCACCCCTGATAAGATTACATTACACCGCAGTGTTTCCCCACATAGGCCACACATTAGCCATATATTTACAGCCCCTAATGTTTGTCCGATTTTAAATTTCTATTTGGCATTTTTTTCCATTTTCACAAATAATTTCTGTTCCAAATAACGGTGTTAATCAGTGCTGGCTTCTCTGAAAAGCTTATCATGCCAATATCATCATATCCCCCAACCCTATTGTGGGCATCTTCATCTGTATCTGCATCTGTGAGTTTGTGTGTCTGTGTGCTCGTGCCCACATGTGTGTTTGACAAGATCTCCTTATCTCCTGCAGGCATCTCAGAAAGAGATCTGCTGAGCCAAAAGGCAAAGTTAGAGTTGCAGCAGACAGGTACTATCTGAGGGGAAGAAACCAGCATTGCTCTTCCCCTAGAGGTTTACAATGTAGGTTCTCTTTTAGAGACGTATCCTGAGAGGCGCTGCGGCACTAGTGGTTGTAATCACCTTCCGACTAACACTTGCTTTCACTGCTTTGTTCAATTATCTGATGGATAATTGAAGACAACAAATGCCTGGTTCTTAAAGTACAGGGGAATCCCACCAATTTGTCGTAGATTTCTATGTAACTCAATTGTTGTAAACAGTCATTCACAGTGCTTTGGTGAGAAATTATTAATTGTAGAGAAGCCTACTTTACAGTGGTTGGGATAGAACCAGGAGTCACAATGTCTGCAACATTAATATATGACCATTTCATGAACTATTCAAAACTATCAATGAACCTTCTTAGCGTTTTACCTTCTCAGTGTTTAGGTGTAATGCTGAAGATGGTAAAATAGTGGTAAATCTGTAGTGGTATATTGGCTCTCAACACCCTGCATGTACCTCTATCTCTAAAGAGATAGAATCTTAGGCCAAATTCGTATCTTAACTATCACAAAACAATGTTTCAGTCATCAAGCAGGGTATTCATAACAATTTCTTTTAATAACTTTCTGTGAGGGAGTTTTTAGAGGCATTCAACTCTTCAGACATCTGGTTCTTATCAACACCACTGTGAACGATTCTGACTCAGTAAGAACTGAGTATTTCACACCAAGTCACTTGGAAATACTTTGTTTACATTCATAACTTTTCAGTGATGAAGAAAGTTTGGGAGGGGGGAATGGAATTCTCCTTTAATATCCTCATATTCAGTGGTTTTCACATACTGTAACTCCATAGCATTTATTCACTTGTTCAAACATATTGTGCCTTGAAAAGAAAGTCAGACTGTAATAGAAGCCAGAGGAAGTGGTTGGGGCCTAACTGACGCGAGAAAGATGTAGTAAGAATGTAGGGAATGACACAGGGACCACTGGCTGTGCATGTGTCTGTGTAAACATTATTAGATTGTGTGTGTGTGTGAGTGTGTGTGTGTGAGAGAGAGAGAGAGAGAGAACATACAAGAGAGAGAGAGCACTTAGGGATACACATGCCATAATAACAATGCAATCAGCTTACACTAACAATAACACGTCTTTCTGCTGCCTGCGTCCAGCCACTAAAACGGCATATTCTGTCACTGTGATTGACCATCTGCAACATTGCAAAAATGTCTTGAAGTGCTCATTTTTGTCTGAGTGAATGACATGTTCGATGTCTGTAACTAAAGCATGGGAAAGTTGACTGGCTAAAGGACTTTGCATATAGAGATCAGTAAAAATGATACACTGTAGTAAAACACCCTGGCAGTCTAAAACAATTGCTCACATGCACTTATGTTACATGATGTTTAGCTGCTGTCTTTATCTTGTTGATGCTTAGTGGGACCATATCCTATATTTTTCTTGAATTCTACTTTCCTACAAAGTCTATTTATGGCATTTGCATGTTTTTATGTACTAAAAATTCTGGTAGTTCATTTTCAAATTCCCACATTTTAACCTTTTTTAATCCCTTAGAATTAAACAGACTGTTTTTGTTACCTCAAACTACATACTACTATGACCAGTGTTCTCCCTAATCCTGGAGAGCTACCTTCCTGCAGTGTCTAGGTCCAACCACACTCTACCAGACATTTTCCAACTAATTAACTTCTTTAGTGGTTCCTGATTGGCTGGGTCTGATATTTTGGTGTTAGGTGGGGGAGGGGCTGCATGTTACATGCAGGGTGGCATTAAACTCTGCAAGTAGCTCTCTAGGACCACGGTCAGAGACCATTTTACTACACTATACATACTATACTATTGAATGTAAATGAATGCCCTATTAATAGTGGTGCACTATTTAGTATGTTAGTATGCTAAACCTTTAAAGGCTAAAAATACATGTAAATACATTGGGTTTTGTGACATCACAGAAACAATTAATTATGGTTCTGCAGCTTAGTTTCCATATATGGACTGTAAAGACTGTGGATTGAATAGTACTTTTTGAAACTTGAATCATGTTTAGATAGTATATCTTCTTTTTTACTTCAAAAAAGTGAGGGAAATGTGGTTCTCTGTGATAAACCAACAAGACAATGCAGGATACTACAGTTAAGTTAAATTCAGGAACTGTTCAAAACTCACTGAGATCTTCTGGGGGTGTGTCAGGAGATTTGTGGAGCAGCAAAATCCAGCGGCTATGAGTGGGCCTTGGTCAGCAATACAGAATTTGTGGGTAGAAGTTACTTTATATCATGAATTGAGCAGTTTTTTGACAGTGTAGTGTTTATCAGCATTTTGTAGATCCTCTACAGTATTTTCCAACATTGCCCCACATTATCTCAAAGCGTATGGGGATGAGATTCCTGAATTTCTCTTACTAAACTGTGTGGTGTCTTACACTGTCTTTTTTTTTTTAGAATATCCATAGTTTATTGTAATTTTTCTCTTTTAAGTGAACAGACATGATACACACAACCAAATCAGTTGTTAGACATCACTAAGTGATGCATACCTGTAAGTAATTCTTTTTGACTGTCAGTGTCCATAAGAAGCTCTTGATACGACGTTATACACCTTCTCCACCTGTTGACATTGTCACATCTAAGCTTGCCTCAGTGTAAATTCTCAGTAGTTGGCAATCCTCAATTTGTATTTATCAGCTTTCCCATGCAGTCATTGTATGTGTTTGCATGTACGTGCTGCTTTTGTGGTGGAAATGTGAATGTTTTTCAGTCTAAATGGATGTTTGCCTTGCAGGCAGGAAGCCAAAGCTAAAGCTATCACTAAAGCTAGCTCTAAATCTAAACCTGGCAAGTCGGCAGCAGGCAAAAGGTAACCTTGGAAAAACTGGGGGAGAATGACCGTGGTCAAACTTACCCAGAAATAGAATGTGTACAGCTGATGTTAACTTTTTATGTGAGTTTGTATGTGTGAGCAGTTTTTTATAATTATTTTGTTTTGCATAAAATCTAAAGTAATTCTCCAAAATATTTGATAGAAAAGATTAAAAAGATTCAGAGAAGTCCCATCCTTTACTCCATGTGTACGATGGTTTGAAAGTCTTCATCATTTGAGCACAGCAGCTGCTCTTTACAGTGTGTGAAAATGTCATGATTAATGGACAAATTGAAATGCTCCAAACATATTTGGAATAAAATCTCTTTATATTAACAGTCAAAGTTTTATTAAACATTTTATATGTATATGGAAATGTGTACATGTGTACAGTGTGTACATTTCCTTTGGGATCAATAAAGTGTTATCTGTATATATCATAATTTCTATTCATGACTTTATATTACTGTTGTATAAAACTGTATATTTGGGTTAATAGAACTATTCTGGTGTTTAGTATTTGTTATATTTATTATCTAAGGTGTATTTTTTGTATTTAAGTACTACAAGGGATACGCACCTAAGATTTTCACACGCCTTCACACCAATGTTAATGTGACGTGACAATAAACGTGACTTGATTTGATGTTTTTGCCTTCTTCTGTTATGCTACAATTTTGAAGTAATATCTTTATTTGTGTGTTTATTTATTTATATCTGACTAGGGTTGTTGATCTTTCAAGCTGACATGAGAATATACAGCCTTTGTTTTACAGCCCTGTTTTACCCTCTCTTCTGGTCGTCCTCTCTCTCAGGCTGTATGCGGAGCGGCAGAAGAACAACTTCCTGGTTCACTCTGTGGCATGTTTAGGCACAGAGGTGCACCTGGCTGCCTGTCCTTTGGAGTTTAGTCAGGCCAATGCCACTGAGGTTTGTCCAGGGGGGATGCCTGCTGCAGTCAGCTGTGTGCCTGGACCAGAGTATGCCCAAAACCGGGCACTGAAGAAGAAACTCAAAACCTCGGTAATATCTGTGTGTGTTTGTGTGAGATGCAAAGCTTTACATGCATTTCTGCAGAGCTGTTCTCATTGATGTCTCTCTCTCTCCTCTCTGTCTGTCACTCTCTCTCAGAGTACAGTACGTCTGAAGGGTGGAGCAAGGCCGGGAGAAGGCCGTGTGGAGGTGCTGAAGGGAACTGAATGGGGGACAGTGTGTGATGACCGCTGGAACCTGCAAGCTGCCAGTGTGGTGTGCAGAGAGCTAGGCTATGGCTCTGCTAAACAAGCCCTCACTGGGGGCCGAATGGGACAAGGTGAGAAAAAGAGGGTCACAGAGAGAAGGAGGTTGATTTGTTGGATTTAATGCTGCTTGATATAAGTGTAGTCACAATGCAAGATAGTCTCTGAAAATGTATACAAAAAGGTAACAGAAGTTTCATACAATTGAAAAGTAATTATGTGAAACTTTGAAATAGTGATTCCAAACTTCGGGACCAGGTGTGTTTGTGTGAAGCACTTTTAGTATTTTGTGTGTGTGTGATGTTACAGGCATTGGGCCGATCCATATGAATGAAGTCCAATGTGCAGGCCAGGAGCGCTCTCTGTGGAACTGCCGGTTTAAGAACATTACGGCTGAGGACTGTAAGCACACAGAGGACGCCTCAGTGATCTGTAACGTCCCATACATGGGCTTTGAGAAAACGGTCAGAGACATCCCTCTTACACCTAAACATACTATTAATATACATCTAAAGCTCATTGCAGTGTATAGATATCAATCAATACCAATCGCCCTTATCCTGTATATCGAAGACTCTGTGTCTTTTTCTGTCCCTCATGTTGTTACTTCATAATGCACTCTTGTTTGTTCCTGAAGAATTTTAATATATTTTACCACAATGTAAACTTAAGATACTTAAGTTACTATTCTACTAATTGATTTTAAATTTGCAGCTGAAGCATTGCAGTCTGACAATGTGCTTCATGCAAATATGACTTGAGAACATGAACAGTTCACATTTTGCTGGAACATGTTCATGTGAATATTCTAACCCCTGAAACCTGTATGTCTCAGCACTGGAAATATCTGTACAACAGTTTGAAGAAGTGTTCAAAATGATACACCCTCCAACATTTTACAGTAATTGAGGTTGAAAAATGATCAATGATGGAACAAGATTTGAGCTTTATTACCCAACAACAAAATCTGGGGGGTCTGTGATACACCTTTATCAAACCATGTAACACTGACGTACATTAAGATAAGCTAAGTAAATTGAATATAGACTAAAGTCAATTACAAGTGATAAAAAGAGCCATAAAATTACTACAATCTAAAGACACAAATCTCCATCAATCTCCATCTTACTATTTCTCAATTTAGAATCATGCACACTGGCACCCCTAGTGGCCAGTGCCCAAGGCTGCAGCCACTGAGTTAACATAGCTTTGCCCAACAGTGCCTTCATGATATGCCATGAGATCTATGTGATTTCTATGCAGTTTCTTGTCATTTTTGTATACGATCCCCACAGTGAAACTGCATTTCTCAGCCTCTTTCTAACACTCCTTCCTGTATGGCCTTGCTGGTATTAAGGAAGTTGACCCCTACCCCCTTACTTTCCTCCTGGACTGTGTCCCGCTCAGGTGCGAATCACAGGGGGACGTTCACGCTTCGAGGGCCGTGTGGAAGTGTTGCGATCTGAGGCTAATGGAACCCAGCACTGGGGCCTGATCTGTGGAGAAGGCTGGGGCACCAAAGAGGCCATGGTGGTGTGCAAACAGCTGGGTCTCGGATACGCCAACCATGGCATGCAAGTAGGACACTAACACTAGTAGTGGCACCTATCGCCCACTCCCAGTGCCTGCTTTGCCTGATACCTTTACTGAGGTCCTTCACACTCACTGATGGTCAGGGTTGGGTTGCACTGGAATACAAACAACAGTGGGATATATTCAGAATACAAAACTGAAGCATTCACTACATGTTTTGAAAAAAGGTTGTATGGGCGTAGACCTTTCTTAGTTCCCACAAATTGTATAACATCTTTGGGGAAATGAAAGATGCTGTATAAGAAGTGCTATTGTAGTATTTCCTGCTTAATACAAAACAATCTCACACATTATTCTGAGAACGTTAAAGTTTAAGAAAGGATGGTTTGCTCTCAAAACAGACCTTAGGAGTAAAAAGGGTTTTTTTTCATTGTTATTATTTTTATTTTCTATGCAGATGCATTTCCCTACGAAATCATCCCAATAATTCTAGAATTATTAATTATTTCCAAATAGAGTTATTAAAATCTGGTCAAAATATTTTGATATTGAAATTGAAAAAATGCAATGTCAGTTTATTCCAATATAGTGTAGCCCAGTTATTTCACACAAATAAATGTATTCTGGATAAGTTACTTGTGTTTTTTATATTAAATACATCACTGAATACATTCATTATTCAGTATTCAGTCATGAGTTCAAAGTATTCCACCCAACCCCACTGATGGTGCATGCTAAACAATCACTAACAGTACTAACAGTAGCACATACAGGGCACATACAGGAAACTGTCAGCTCAATGGACAGCAAAAGGACGACTTATGGGGTAGTGCAGGAACCAGACAAAAGGTGACTGTGTGTACTAACATGCCATAGGCTATGTGTTCAGGTGCGGCTGGTGGGCGGGCGGTCGGAGTACGAGGGGCGAGTGGAGGTTCGGGTGGGTCAGCGTTGGGGCAGTGTGTGCAGTGAGGGTTGGACCACCAAAGAGGCCATGGTGGCCTGCAGGCAGCTAGGGCTGGGTTTCAGCATGCATGCTATTACTGTGAGTACACAAACATACACAGACAAACACATGATCTGTACTGAACTATGGTAAAAGCAGCGTTGTACCATGCATTAAAACTGTCACACATGCTAGAAGAAACTAATCCAGGGTGAATATAGATCACGGCTGCACACTTAACACCTTAGTCTGGGCTACAATATTGTTTTACTTATAGAACCAGTACAACTTTTCATCAATTCATTCCTCTTAAGGCACTGAGTACATCTTGATTACAAATACATCACACAGATTGTTCTGCCAGTATTTTTACTGAAAACCAGGAGTAAGTCAATTTTAGAAAAGATTATGTCAAAATTAATTAATGATGAATTATTTATGAATCATTTTTACATGTTTTTCATTTATGTATTTTGTGCTGAAAGGAGTAATTTTAATTCATTTAAGGTTATATTGTTTTTCAGCATTTATTTTTAAAAAAGAAATTTACTGCTGTTTGCTATTCAGTAACAAGGTCAATTGAACAAACAGTGTAATTAAGGATTTGCTGCTCTCCTAGGCATGCTTTTCACACGTCGGCATGCATTTCACACTGGCTAGGCAAAATCTCCATAGCTTGATCTAATACTTTAATTCAATTTACCACATATTTATCGAGCTTTCCATGAGCTGAGTCAGCTGTCCAGATTAGTAGATCTCTAGCGGGAAGGCTGTCACTTATGGACAATCGCAAAGCTAAACACTCTTTGTGTTTGTGTGACGTTTGCTAAGGAAACGTGGTACTGGGATGGCAGTAACGTGACAGACATGGTGATGAGTGGAGTGAAGTGTACGGGAGATGAACTGTCAATCAGTCAGTGCCAGCAGCACAAAAACGTCAACTGCCAGAAAACAGCTGCGCGATTTGCCGCAGGGGTCATCTGTTCGGAGAGTGAGTGGCACAGTGCTTTTTAAGCATGTTGAGACAGACACACTGTTTATTCTAAGGATGTTCATTTCCAGGGCTTTAGTCCAGCACACTTTAGTGATTTCTTTCCATGACCAGATTTAGACTCTCCTGGTTTTTCTTGTGGACAGATCAGCTCATGAGCACACGCAAGCATTGGTATTCACTCAGTTTCACTCAGTTCAGTAACAACAGTTCAAAGTGAGGTTAACTTTGTTTTTGTGGTCTCATCTGATCTTTTTTAAGGATAAAAAGCCCTTAATCTGCAGACACTTTAATCTCCCTTTGATGGCGGAGAGATAGGACAGTATCAGACCTTTTGTCTGGCCTCTATCCACAGACCTGCAATTTGCGGTTCTTGTTTTAAAAGTGGAAGTGTCAGAGACTGACAAAGATCAGAACCAAAACTCAGACAATTATACACTGCCCTTTACTTTCATCACTTGACAGTGATGTCTAAAACTGTACACGACGGTCAAAACAACAAACACTCCTATAAATCAAATGTCTGCACTTTTCTAGGTCAACACAAACCACCAAGACAACTCCACTGTATACACTGCTTACAAAATACCAGCCTCACAGTAATGTGACTATAAATATGTGTTGATACTTTACAATGTATCCATATTAATCTTTACAGTGCTTTATTCCTGTGCTCTTTTCCTCAGCTGCATCTGATCTGGTGCTGAATGCTCCTCTGGTGCAGCAGACGGTGTACATAGAGGACCGGCCGCTGCACATGCTGTACTGCGCTGCAGAGGAAGACTGTCTTTCCTCAACTGCTGCCAAAGCCAACTGGCCATACGGCCACCGCCGCCTACTCCGCTTCTCGTCCGAGATCCACAACATCGGCCGTGCTGACTTCAGGCCTAAAGCTGGACGCCACTCTTGGGTCTGGCACGCATGCCATGGGTAACTACAAGGAGTGTAAATCCCTAACCTCACAAAGACTTCATCTAAATATGATTATTTAGAGAAATGAACGTTTATCCACAATACAGTTTGACTTGAAAGCCTTGAGTTGTGAGTTGAATTCAGCTGATCTTGTGGTTAGACCTAACTTTTAGCATGTGTAAGGTATAGTGACCCTTTACCTTAAGTGTTTAACAAATGATTAAACGTTCCATTTTGCCACAGCCAAAACAACCATAACACTACCCAAACTTGCTAAATGCTTCACTCCAAAAAGTACACGACTTGAAAACAGCTTTAAACAGCTGTACGGGCCTAAAATGTCATTAAAACAAAAACGTCTCTTAATTATTGGCAGTGTGTGTCACTAGTGACTCCTAAGGTTACACACTGATTCAAACACATTGGATGGAACTGCTCACCATGTGGTCATGAGGGATAGGGATGCAGTCTCACTTATTGCTCTGAAATGCAGGGATGTGGCTAAAACCCTTTATGTTATGGTAGTGACATGAAAACATGGGGCAGCAGTTTTAAGTAAAGTTTTTCATTTACAAATAAAACTAAAAAAAAATTGAAAGTGGAACTTTCTGCTGGCAACCCAAAGCACTGTACAATCTGTTCTACTCCCTGCCCCAGCACACCTGATCCAACTCAAGACTTTATAATGAGTTGATGAGCTGGATCTGGAATACTTGAAACCTTGCCGTGTAGTACTGTGGGTCACCAGGAGTTGGTTTCAAACACTGGCATAAAGGAAAGGGATAAATGTCTATGTCTATGTGTTTTTGTAGGCATTACCATAGCATGGATATCTTTACCCACTATGACCTGCTCTCTATCAATGGCACAAAGGTGGCAGAGGGTCACAAGGCCAGCTTCTGTTTGGAGGACAGTGACTGTCATGAGGGTAAGACAATCAGACGGAAAGGCAGACAGACATATTGTCACCTAAGAGTGGAAATGCACACAGTAATACCTGCATGAATTTGCTTGTTTGGGTTTTGTGTTGCAGGTGTTTCAAAGCGATATGAATGTGCTAATTTTGGAGAGCAGGGCATCACTGTGGGATGCTGGGATTTGTACAGGCACGACATTGACTGCCAGTGGATTGATATCACCGATGTCAAACCAGGAAATTACATTCTGCAGGTCAAACATTTACCCTATGGAAGTAGTGCTGTATTTTAACCAGTTATATTTACCGGCTTATTATTGAATAATTACTGAGTTAAAATAATTAAAATTACTGAGTTATTTAAATTATGGGACCAAGGAAAATTCCTCTACTAGTAGGCCACCATTGTCAGACTATGATATGTTTGCAGTGGAGCCAGTCCTGCAGAAAATAAGACAATCAAAAAAGTAATGTCACAGCTGAAAGGTTGAATGATATATTCAAGTTAACGTCTAACAAGAGAACAAGTGTGTGATTTTGTTTGTATCATGTTCATTTCAGGTCGTGATAAATCCTAATTATGAGGTATCTGAGAGTGACTTCACAAACAACGCCATGAAATGTAACTGCAAATACGACGGGCACAGGATCTGGCTTCATAACTGTCATATTGGTGAGAGCATCACACTGACACACACCTCTGTACACAAAGGCGCACTTTAGGTCGGGGTGCCCAAACTGTTTGTTTTGATGGGACAAAGTCACTGGTTGTGGTGGGCCGAGGACCAACATGACAATACACAAATGAAAAAGAAGGTAGGTGTTAAATCACGTTTTATAGATTCATTTCATGACATTATGCTGTATTTTATTACTAATATAATTTTAAAAAGCAATTAAGAATTGAATCTATACAGTTGAATGCAGACGTTTGGCTGCCTCAGTCAATTTATGTGTTGTCTATTTTCTAAGTAAAAATAAGTCAACACATCCTCTACACTTCTGGACATTTTAAGACAGCTGCTGTTTACTTGCTGCATTAGCAAATGGGGGAAAAAACAAGCACAAAATGTGGCGTGTCAAAGTTATGGCACATTTTGTATTTGATTTTTTCCACTATGTTAAACTTAGTAAATCAATAGAAATTTGCACAAAAATTTGGTTTCAGACATTTGCATGTGAACGTATATAGTATAAAAACATGTTTCTGGTGGTCCAAATCAAATTATGGGTCACACTTTGGGTAACCCTGCTTAAACTGTGTACTTCAGGTATGAATAATGCTAGTCCATTATTCCCTTTGTGCAAAATCAAAACAATAAGTTCGTACTGACTCCTGTCTGTGTTTCTATCCAGGTGATGCGTTCAGTGAGGAGGCAGAGAGGAAGTTCGAGAAGTACCCTGGACAGCTCAACAACCAAATCTCTTAAACCGGATCACTAAATCCCTCATATCTTTTACATATTAATCCAGAAAGGATCATATGCAGTGTATCATCCAGGTTACACCTCCGCCTTCATCCAAAAACATAATCAGTGTATCATATATGTACTTCACATCACAAGACAGCAATCAATAATCTTCTATAAAGACTGACAGCAGATCTGTAAAACATGGGCATTCGTTTTTGGATCAGGAGAGGTCTGAACATCACCCAGTCCTTCTAAGTGTGTAACACTTAGCATGAAAAATGCCTCATTCTGTTCAGTGGCATGGACTTAACTGTATGTTTATGGTGCTATGCATTGCCTGTCAAAAAAATCCTTATTATCACAAAGAAAATGAGTTGCCGCGAAAGTTGCCTTCTACTTGAATAATACTTTCATTAGACTGAACAGCTTAACTGGCATCACATTGCATGAATGTTTTCCATGATGCATGTTTTTTTGTGCATCCGAGCATTACAATGAACATGCAAAATGTTTACTGCAGTGTCTATGATGGACATTCTTAAAGGAGTGAATGTTATCTTTAATTCCTTTTAGTAGGTTTTATTAACGTTTACAGGGCATTTTTAAGACTAAGCTTCATCTGTTCTTCTCCAGGTATTGTAAAATAAACATATCATGTCACATTTCTAATGAAAACATTAACAAAGTTGTTTTTGTTTTTTTAATTTATAGTTTAAACTTTAAATACCACATATGGTTAACAACCAAACAAGAACCTTTTTAAATTACTGTCATACCGAAATAAACTACTTTTTAAGATATGACGTCTTGCTGATTGGTTCCTGACAGCAGTTTATCACTATTTGGCTCAGAGTATAGACAACATTCCTTTTAGGACGTTGTGCTACATACCAGTCAGTAATTCATTAACATTTAAAATACTGTTTATTGCTATTATGAATTATACATGTTTTGTGCCTTACAAAACTGATATAACGGTGTAAGAAGAGCACTCGTAGTGGTCACATGTGGTCTGTAGAAAACTGCAGAGACAAACATTTCTCAAACATACTCATGTTTCAAACATTTAGTGGCTATTTCATGCCACTTTGCTGTAGAACGAGTACCGGTCAATTTTTAGAGAGAATATAGTGCAGATATCCAACGGACACCCTTGTTCACATATACAAGGGTGGACAAAATACATGTAGACACTAATATGCATTAGTGTACATCAGTAGTAAACACCACTTGTTGTTCATTGTGTTGTTCATCTTTGGAACAATATCTCTCCCAATGCAGTGAATCACTTTTTAAAGAAGATAGACCATTTATTGTTGAACTGTTACGGAGAGGTGAGCTGAAGAATGTGGACCTTGGCGTTCTCAAAAGAAAATAATCTAGATGAAGAAAGCATAATACTGTTTCAAGTGCTTCTTGGCTATATAAAACCTAATGGTTTATCGCCATATAAAACCTGGTTTATCCATGGATTTATATAAAAGTAGCCTTTAAAGGGAGCCCTGACTGTTATGACATATAGGCCCCAATATGGTGTACATGTCCAAAACCATTCAAGTATGCCGACTAAACCCAGCAAAATACTTTATTTATAATTATAATAATTTTACTAGTAAACCACCGTTTTTATGGCCACATCAAAACTCTCTCTCTCTCTCTCTCCCTGTCTGTTTTGAGGTAGGAACAGCGAGCTAAATATCTCACTTAACTAATATGTCATTCAGTCTTTCCATCTTAAGCTGGAACATGATATCACACCAGATAACTTTTCTGATTGACTGCACTAAAACCATACGACATGACAGTGTGACAATGGTGGCCTACTAGTTGAGGAATTTTGCCTATTTGTGTTATTTTATAATAAAACATTCCCATTTGGTTTGTTTGTGATATTTTAATAGTGTTTGACATGTACACTATTTTAAGGTATAGCAGCCAGGTTTCCCTTTAAATGGAATCCAATTTATAAACATCAGGTTTGCAAATTGCTAGTCTCCTTTTTTTTTTTTTGGTTTCTCATTAACAGAAAAAAAGAAACTGTCTTTAATAGCGCCGTATTATGCCATACTGTCAAACAGGGATACAGTGCTTTCAGTCTCTTTAAAATGTGACCATTTTTTCATAGGGGGACATTGTCTACTACCTGTACACGTGCATGCCTGTCCTCATCATGACACTCTCTTAAGCTAGTTAACCCAGCACAAAATAAACTATAGACAACCATTCGGTATGTTACAGTTCACATTTGTGAATCTTTCAATTCTGCTTTAGACTGTCCTTACTATCCTCATTCCTTACATACTGAAATATCACAAGCCACATCTCGGGGCTCCTTCTTTTCTACATTTCAGATAATCTTACTCTCTTTCCCTATCCTTTATTTCTCTATCCTCATCTTTCTACGATTTTCTTCACCTTCTTCTTCGACTCTCTCCTCCATGCCATCTTATGCATTAGTTAGTCTCTTTGACATTATTCTGTAAACTCAGGGATCATATGTAGCAGAAGAAGGTCTTGACCCCTGCGGACCACCATCTTGATGCTGTCGCATGTTCTCACAGCATTGTAGATCTCTTCTGATGTGTTCACTTTCACCCCGTTGACCTCCAACACAATGTCTCCTGGCTTCATACCTGATCTGAAAAACACACACACACACACACACACACACTTGGAAGTTAGATCACAAGAAATTCATGAGTCACTTTCCAGCTACAGCTGTGTGCAGAAGCTTGTACTATCTAGTGAATTCTTACAGTGGTTAATTTATGTATCTGGGTTTTTTTGCAAGTAATATTAGGAAACAACACTCGCACATTGCACATTTTTAGTCAGTCCCTTTAGCTACAATGATCTCTGATACTTCAATTATGTAATGTGAAGTAAAGTACTGTGCAAAAGTCAGAGACCATTCATTATTTAATGTCCAGTCAAAATGGTCATTAAGGAATAATTATTTAGTGTAAAGTGAAAAGCAGATATTAAATAGAAAATTACACAGAAGTCTCAAGAATGACATTTAAAAATGCATTCAGTATTAAATGTGAGTTCACATTTTGCTTTTATACCAGCTTTCATTTTTTAGTTTTTGCAGGAATATTTGCCAAGGTTCATGGTAAACAACTCCAAAATGAAGAGCAGGATTAAGACATTGATCTAAAGTAAAACATTATCCTGTAAATTGTGTAAAACCAAGCTCACCTGGCACAACTACATGGCATTTATGTATGATCAGAAATCACTGCATTCATAGCAGATGCTCAGCATGGTGAGAAACTAAGATACTGAACCCATAGTCAAAAGACTGTTTTTGGTAATATCGGTTTTGCTTATTGTGTTCTCGACCACAAAAAAAAAAAAAAAAAAATGTGTTCCTTTATTGTTTTTGCATTTTTTATTCATTTTTCAATAGCTATATTGGCCCCTTAATTATGCTCTTACCTGTTGTTTTGGCAAATATAATTGAAAAGAGAGGCCAGGTGTTTTATGTTTAACTAAATTGTGCTAAAGGAAAATAAATGGTTGTGTTTTTTAATTAGATCACTAGACAGTATACAAGTGTAAGTGTTTAACTACAGACTAATGCTGTGTTCTCATATTTGTGTTAAAGAAACAAAAATCCCAGCGCCTCAGCAGTATGTGTCCAACAGCAGCATGAAGTTGCACAAACGTTGGTACAGTGACAGCATTACCAGCAAAAACGGATGATCATGAAAGGAAAGCTTTATCAGTGTAAATTATTTACTTAAGAAGGAATAACGCAGGAGGACATTTTGTAGCATTCTGTTCTTGCTGTATAGTACTGAGATGGCATTAGGTGTTCATGGTTCTCCAAAAAAAATAAATAAATAAAATCAAAAAAATAATAAAACATCCAATGTCTTTCACCACTACAGTCAAAGCAAAAGTTGAGGAAATTTGACTTTTGGCACAGCTAGTGTTCATTAGAACTCGCTGTAGTCTGCAGAATGATGGTGCTTACAGTGACAGAAATTTCCGTTGTGGCTTCTTTGATTGGAATATTCAGTTTGCCATCATCTACCAACCGTGAACATGTGAACGCAGCAGAAGTGTCTTACAATAAAAGCATCCTGCTTACCTGCCTGCTGGAGAGCCGGAAATGATACGATGGATGAGAATTCCATGGGTTACATCAGGGAATGAGGGGTCGCGCATCTTCAGCTCAGTAATTATACTGGAGGGAAAAAAAGGATGTATCAGAAATGACTGCACTGACTCTACATGGGTTTGCATTTTCTTAAGTGGCAGTATATACGGAATATAGTTTTAGTACCTGGGAGTAAGAGTTAACATCATCACTCCTATGTAGCGCCGTTTGGTCTCAGATTCATTTAACTGGGACTCTAAAGGCAAAACACATACGAAAGTGATGAGAGACACAAGGCAGCATCATTGATGGAAAAAGGCATGAAAGACAAGGATCCAATCTTACTCGTTTTATCTGCAGCATGGTTGAGGAACAGGCGCACTCTGTCTGAAGGAATGGCAAAGGAGATCCCAGCAGTCACCTTCATTGTGTTAATGCCAATGACTTCACCATCCTAATAGTAATACAAGTCAGAAAACAAATTAGGGTACTCCTGGTGCACGTTACTTCTTCAGTGGAAAGTGCTTGTATTTCACAA
The DNA here is from genome assembly GCA_034552555.1 of Semaprochilodus insignis. NCBI lineage: Eukaryota > Metazoa > Chordata > Actinopteri > Characiformes > Prochilodontidae > Semaprochilodus > Semaprochilodus insignis. Next base: position 9,427,269 of record CM067478.1, read on the forward strand.
TACATGTAGGCTTTACATTTCTTCCACACACATACAACACATACACGGCATCCACAGTGGAGGAACTTACCAAATTAATAAGAGGACCACCAGAATTCCCAAACTGTTAAAAAACAAGCAATTAGTTAACATCTGGAAAAAAATATATATGTATGTATATTACCTGTTACTTTTCTCAGACAGATGATACAGAACATACTCACATCAATAGTAGCATCAGTCTGTATGTAATCCATATTGTGGTTGGACAACCCGAGTTCTTTGCTTCCTCTCTGAGTTGAGCTGACTATGCCAGAAGTGATGGTGTTCCGTAATGCAAAGGGGCTTCCCATGGCAACCACAAACTCCCCTTGACGTACCTCTGATGACTTGCCAAGACGCAATGTGGGCAGAGGATGCTTGAAATAAACACACAAGAACCAAACATGAGCCACAGAAGCACTGCAAAAGTGCGGTCAAGGTATAATCACACCTGTTTTCTTATACCATGTATGAAGTACCAACATCACAACTGTTACCTTGGGATTGATTTTAATAGTTGCAATGTCTGCAACCTGGTCCACGTCTTGCACAGTGGCATTGTAGGTCTCTCCAGTGGTGAGTTTGACACGAACATCGCGCTTGTTGGCTACTACATGAGCATTGGTCACTATTAGGCCATCGCTACTGATGACGAAGCCAGAACCATTAGAGACAGGGATGTCTCGGCCAGAGAACACGTGCCTGTTAAGATACGATTAACAGTACAGAACAGCAAACGTGTTTGCTTTTTTTCTACATACAGTATTTTCTTGGACACTAACTGATTTGTATAAAGAGAATAATGTAGGCCTCTTAAATCAGACAATTTAGTAAAAAGCACACATTTACCTAACAATTTAGTCAAGAGTGTACCCATTGTATGCAACTGCTTGCCCATTGTGTATATATACACATACCTTCATACTTACATAGATACATACATACACACACTGCCTGGCCAAAACCTCTCAAACTCTCATGATCTGTTTGACTGCCTTTAGCTTTGATCATTGTGCACACTCGCCATGGCATTGTTTAACAGGTCCATCACTCGGGAAAAGGTCAGGTCGGGGGTCATGCACAATCAATCTTAGCAAAAATACAGAACGAGCATGTCATACAGAAATGACTGCAGCTCTGCCTCTCTTTTGTTTGGCAGTTAGAGCCCTGGGTGTGAGAGTTGTCTGGACTCATCAGACCACATGACATTTTTACAGTGCTCCAGAGTCCAATCTTTATCTTTATGCTCCCTAGCAAATTGAAGCCTGTCCTTATGGCCACTCAGCTGTTCAGTCCCAGGCCTGTGTTCTCGTCATACCGCGCATGAAGACATGCTTTTACTTTCGCTATTAAACATAGCCAGGAGTTCTGTCGATTTTTTACCATTAGACTTAATCAAGCATTTCAAGGTCTTTGATAATAGTCATTCAAGATTTTTATTCTGACCACATTTCTTCAGTGAAGCTGAGGGTTCTCCACTATCCTTCCAAGTTTAAATAATGTGTTCTTAACCTAATTCCAGCCATTTAAGCTTTTCCATATTTCCCTTGCTTGATAATGATCACTAATTTGATCCTTCTAAAACAAGTTTTCCTTGACCACAGGACATGTCTTCTTACACGATTATATGTCTTCCCACATGGTTGTTTAAAAAATGAGAATTACTTACTGCATCAATTAGGGTAAAAAGAATTGATGATTACTGAAACATATTAATCACTGCAGTAATTATCTAATCAAAGGCAGCTAAGTATTTAGGCCTACTAATTAAAATCGAAATGGCCAGGCACGGCATACATACACACATACACACACGTACACATCCATACAGTATATCACCCACCAACCACTTCATTTGGTACACCTCCTTGTTTCTACACTTATTTCTGTGTTATCAGCTCCAGATAGGTGCACCTTGTAGTTCTACAATTACCGACTGTAGTTCATCTTTTTCTCCACATACTTTGTTAATACACTTTTCACCCTGTTCTTCAATAGTCAGAACCCCCACAGCACCACCACAGAGCAGGTATTTTGTGGGTGGTGGATAATTCTCAGAACTGCAGTGATATTGACGTGGTGCTGGTGTGAGTGGATCAGACACAGCAGTGCTGCTGCACACCTTAATGTCACTACTGAGAATAGTCCAGTGACCAAAACTATCCAGCCTACAGCGTCCTGTGACCACTGATGAAGGACTAGTGGATGACCGACACAAACTGTGCAGCAGCAGATGAGCTATCATCTCTGGCTTTACATCTAGTGGACAGTGAGTGGACACAGTGTTTAAAAAAAAATCTGATCCACTCACACCAGCACAATACACACCAACACCATGCCAGTGTCACTGCAGTGCTGAAAATGATTCACCACCCACATAATACCTGCTCTGTGGTGGTCCTGTGAACGTCTTGGCCATTGAAAAACAAGGTAAAAAGGGCTAAAAAGGTATGCAGTGAATCGGATAGACTACGGTCAGTTTTAATATTATGGCTGATATTATATAGATACAGGCCGTTATGACATGATATGATATGATATGATATGATATATGATATAGATAGATAGACAGACAGACAGACAGACAGACAGACAGACAGATAGATAGATAGATAGATACCAGACTACCAGACTGAATACATACAATAACAAACTCTATTGTAAAGTCTGTGACTATAGTCAATGACTGAGCTTACCGTCCTACGATCTCGATGTACACCACAGCAGGTGCTGAGTTCTCCACCACATCTGCAATAAAGTTGTACTTGTATCGCGGACTGTCAGGCTTGTATGGGGCAGCACATTGAGCTACAGGAACCAGAAAGCGGGGTAGAGAGTTTCTGAGCAAGTTTGTACTGGTGAAATCGTCTCTGCCCTGCTTGTTCCTGGTGCAGTGTAACACTGCTGCTCCGCTCAATCCCAGCCCTACTGCTAAAGCTCCGAAGAAGCACCTCCGAGCTCCACTACCGCTGCTGTCCTCCCCATGTCCGTCTGACAGCTCTGCTCTGAGGACCTGACTATTTCCTTTCGTCTGGGTCTCCGAGGAGGTGCTGGACAAATGTCGGACGTGTCTCAGAGCATACAGGCGCTGTTGAGGGTCCTTCTCCCGGAGCAGTCCCGTGACTGTCCGCATTAACGCTCCTTTCACATGAGTTTGTGCCATATTGCATCAGATCATGAGCTCAACAGTCCACAAGAGCTATACTTCTCATAGTCTGCAGTTATTTCCCCGAGAAAAACAACAGCTAGTGCTGTTGTGTGATAACAGTATCTTCACAGACATGTCTCTACATGTACAAGTAGCTCTTATTGTTGCTAAAGACTATATCTGGGGTAAACTTGTAGTATCCTCTATGTCACTAGTTACTCTTTCGTCAACTTACCGGAAGTACATGGTAGTTTAAAAACCGCGCATGCGCGGACGTGCGACTCATAGGCTGCGTCTCAAACCGCATAAACGGCACTAAGAAGTTAGTAGGGATTAGTACGTCAGTATGCGGACTAAGACATAGTCCCAGGCTTCATATTAGGTCTGTGATAAAAAAGCACGTCCAAAACACCACCAATGATGCCGTTACTATTTTGCCCATACTGTTCAGTACGATAGTACTCAGACTGGGAGCCAGCTCTAAGGAATTTCTAATTAAAGGGCCCACATCACGGAAAACCGAGTCTAAAATAATATGCACGCAATATGTAACATGCAAACAAGTTTCAGCATTTACCATTCATCAAGTTCATACAGTCCATATAAGGAATCTATGAACAGCCCGTTTAAAATATATTGTTTCTGTGACGTCACAAATATCTAATTCAGTATACAATTTAGCACCACCTACTCATATTTAACCAGCCAATCAGAACAGAGTTTATTTATCTTTGACCACTCTTAAAAGCACAGTAACAAAAACACCCTGCTTCATTCTAAAAGTAAAGTGAGGTTGGAAAATTGTCAAGTGAAATTAATTGTAGCCCTGTTTGGTGCATAAAAACGAACATATGTTATAAGTTAACCTCAAGAAGAAAAAAGGATGTAGGTTACGGGCCCTTTATATGAAAGAAACCATATATTTCAGGCCAACTGCCTCTAAAATGGTTCTGTAACAGCACAGACAAAAAGCCTCAGGCTAATAAGACAAAAAAAAAAAAAAACATAAAAAATTAAGGATTAAAAAAAGCTCAAATTAAATTGACAAAAAACAGACTTTGCCTTTGCATGGTTGCAATGGTTCTATATCTTTTTTTTTTTTACCTTAGTTGCATTATTTTAAAATGCAGAGATACTTGTTGGAAATGACTTGTTCTCACTGTTTATAAATCATTTGAAAAGCTCACTACATCTTATCCACTGCAGTGCATCCCAAAACAAAGTCTTCCCACTTAAGTAGGATTATACAGTGCTTAATATAAATAACATATCTGAAAATGGACAAATAATATAAATGTTTAATGAAACTGGCATTTTTAATTGTGTAATTAATAAGATAAGTCAATTTCCAAGCATATACAACATACAGAAACAAAAAACAAGTTAACATCTCATTCTGGAAAGAAGCAGTATCACGTCTGTACACTGGATGTCACTTAAGTGTTATTTCCAGTAGTAGTAACCAGAAAAGCAAGATTTTCAGTCTTTTAAATCCTAATGTTCTGGTCTGGATCCTCTATTGAAGCACAGTCCGTTTGACCTTTCGTCCCTCTTTATCTATGGCAAAGTTGTAGTTTTTCGGGTTGTCCAGGGCCTCCTCAATCCGCTGATCCAAATTATCCAGTGTGATAAAGTTCTTTGCCTCTTCCTGGAAAATAGATTGCAATGTGATGATGGTGATGGATGATGTGCATATGGATGAGTGAGAATTGAAACCAAAGTGTGATGATCTAAATAGGTATTTCACATAGGACATTCCACATATCAGATATTACCTGTTATGGTAAGAATGTATGTAATACAATCACATGTAACATAATTAATAAAAAAAGATGATTTTTCATTTATTAGTACACTAATCTCACCTGTAGCTGCAGAATTTGTCTCTCTTTTTCTTTGATATAGTCCTCCAGTTCTTGCTGACGCAAGATCGCTTCCTCTCTCTTCTTCTGTGCAGCAGCTTCAGTCTCTTTCTGCACACGAAGTTCACTAACGCACACACAAGCACAGGGTAGGTCATACTTTTTTAACGGGCAGGCTTTGACAGAAATTTGACTAAAAATTGTCAATTTGATCATAACATTTTACCTTAACCAGAAGCTTATTGCTTATTGATGTCATCCAAATTGTACATATGTAATAATATGACTGTGGACATTGCTTGCCCCTTTCCCATGTTTTAAGGGATAAAAATGTTTTGGCGTTTCTTTTTTAGAGGTATCAAGTAATATTAAGAACAGACTTAAAGGAGCAATATGTAAGATGATGCTACCCACTGAATCCATACTCTAAACAATAGGGGGGGAACATATCACCAGAAAGTTGTGGTGTTCACCCCTATCATAAGAAACAATGAAAATGCACAGTCCCTCCTTGCCCCTCTTCACTCCTTTTCAGTCTAGAAGAAACGTTGTGAGTGTAGCATTACACTTCATCCCTTTATTCACAAATTCAGTCTCCAGTGGTCGAAAACAACAACAATGTTAACTCTTGTTTTGCTTCTGTTTATATCATTCCTTTGGTTTGCTGGTAAACATGTTTTTTTGCCCAAAGCGGGTGACAACTGTTGCTTGCCAAGAGTTTCAGTTCTCATTGCATTACTGATCCTTTCTCTGGCTACCAGTGATTAAATAATCTAACCAAGAGCAGAAGCGTCAACATGACTGACAAGAGGTTAGAATGGCATCAGGTCGGTGCCATTTCTTCCATGTTGGACTGATTCAACTCCACAGTGACTAACATCATCTTGCGGTTCAAAGTGGTATCCTGACACAGGATAGGCTGGTGCTAGCTGGTTAGCATGCTAACTTAAGTAGATATCTCTGCAACATGATACACAGATGTCTTTGACACACCATCAAAACGTTTTTTTCTTCATAATCCATTAATGACATTAGTTAGCTTTGGAATGTTTTAAACTACAAACCTTACAAACTGCACCTTTAATAGACATAATAAACAAAACTACAGGTACAGGGTACAGTTACATAAAGACTCCAAGTGATTTGTCCACATTAAATGTTCACAGTTTTTTCAGCTTTTCCATTTGCTGAATGAAGTTTTACTCTGTTTGTTTATCTCACCGTATTTTACGCAGCCTGAGGTTTTCTGCATCATTCCAGGCCATTAACGATCTGTGCTCCTCAGCCTCCTGCTTGGCTCTCTCCTCTGCCAGTGAACCAGTCTCCTCCTCATACCGCTTCCGCAGCATCTCCTCTTTAAACTGCATCCTGGACACACAACACATGCAGTGGAGTCCTCTGTAATGGGGTCCTATACTGTGCTGTATGAAAAGCTCTGTGGCAAATTTTTGGCACACTCAATGTAGAAGCACCCTACAACTGAAGCTGACATTCAGGATAGTCACCGGCAGCGTTCAAAGCTAAACATTACCATACAAATTAGTCTATGGCATTTGGGATGCACCTGCCATTTCCCTTTAGACCTTTCACACATCATTACAAAGCATTATCCTAACTTTATTTTATAACTTGCTTTATTACGTCCAAAGTACGACTTTTATAGAAAATGCATGGATGGGCACTATGCATCAAATGCCTGAACTCATTGTACTGGAATGCAGACTGTCAAATATTTGATGAAAAACTGACAGCTAAGAGAGCAAACTGGTACAGCATGATCCCTGAGCCATTCATTCCCGCACACACAGACACTGCGAGATGAATCTCTGCTTTTACCTGAGCGCTCTCATGATCAGGTTGTATTCGGTATACCGCTCTTTCAAAACCACCATCTCCACCGGGTCCACCGAAGGAGGGGTCTTGATCCGTCCAGCTTTGGATTTTGCTTTCGGGTCCGTGCGAGACTTTCTCCCTCGTACCGTCTCCACTAGGACAGCAGCCCGGGGAGACAGAAGGCGGACTACAGGAGTCCTGCTCCTGCAAACTGCCTGAAGCATTATAAGCTCTAATGTACAGTCAGACTAAAGAACAGCCGACAGAGTGGTGCAGGCGCGTTATAGTCCAGTCGCAACACGCAGAGGACAAACAGCGTGGCTACATAACATTGAACCCTTTACATGAGGCTACCATATTCCAAACCTTTCACAGCGGAAGAAGTTCGTCTTCTTCGACTCTTCACTTTCAGGCTTCATGTACATACGTTTACTGCCACCTAACGGTAAAAAGGAGAACCGCACTCTGGCTGCTTACAGTGTCATTCTGGGCATTCAGCCTAAAAAATATATACAGTATTTTAGCACAGTTAACGTTGTTTGCGATGTTATGTAGTATTCTGTAGAGAACTGCATAACCTACTCTCAGACTCAATTCTGCATTAACCAGCTTGCAGAAAAACGAGCCACCCTAAAGTATCCAACCTAAGCACTTGTAATTTTCAAGCTAGCTAAATTAATTACATATTTAGAAAATTAATATTTGTTTAAAGAGATTTGGTATCTCTTACAAGATATGCTGTCTGTCTGCCTTTTACTTTATGACTGCCTATTTCTTTTTTTATTTATTTATTTTTACAGTTTTTTACTTTTATTGTGATATACTGTTATGCTGATACACATTCCTTGTAATAACTTACTATATAGCCTATAAAAAAATCATTCAAACTTTTTTCAATTTCTCCCACCTTCAAATTCATCAGAGGGAGGCTCTAAACCAGAACACTGCTGTAGCGGCTGCTGGTTTTAAGCTGGTCTATTGCCGGTCTGATGGTTGAGATTGATGAGATTGTCAACCAACATTTTTATTGCTGCTGACAAACATACCAGCATCCAACACACAACATTGGCTGGTTTTGCTGGTAATGGTCTATGCTGTTTTTTTTCTAGCAGGATTGTGTATCATTGTTCCAGCTTTTAGTTTCTAGAATTGGCGACGTTAGCGACGATACGATACCATTTCATTTTCACCAAAACCTTGGTGTACTAATCAATAATCAATTAACAAAAGTGCATTATGTTTGTCTAAAAACTACTAATTAAGCAGATACATTTTGAAAAACAGCAATCACAAGATGGGCCAAATGCAGGCAAACCCATCCATCAGTCATTAAGTAAAGGCAGGTAAAAGTCAAAAATCAAGATTTAGTAAAACTTGGAAACATGACTAAAAAATTACATGAAAGTCATCAAAGACGACTAACACAAAAAGCAGCAACTCTTGAATAATAAGAGGGCAGTAATAATGTAAAGTGGAAATCCAGGAGGTATGTGTTTTTTAGCTACAGTGTCATAAGATTTACTCATTTGATTTGCTTAATTTACAAAAGAAAAAAAAAGACAAATAAAAAGTTGGTCCCCCTTGTTTGAAAACGTCACATCACTACTTTGCAGCTGTGGTGCAAATAATGGGTTATTAGACATATTTTGTATATTTAATTACATAAGACTTTGCTTAGTAAAGCATATTTATAACATATGAAAAAAGAGCACAGATTAATCACACACAGGAGCTTTTATTAGATTTATTAAAGTATGTATTGTTCTTAGATGCAGAGTAATAAAGTTTAGCACCAGAAACATCTGATACGGGTGCTTCTCTGCAATTGTATCCCACTAGGCATTGGCTTGGTTTCTTATTATTAAGATGGGCGTACAAAACAGAAGCAGATGAGAGCACACAGATATTTACTACTGTAGCGTTTTTATCTAATACATTTACCTGATAGGCAAACAGTTTTATCTACCATACGGCTAAATTATCTTTAAAACATATATTTCATTTCACATACTCAAATCAAATGCAATTTAAGTGCTGAATAAACAGTACTTAAAAACATAAATAATAAGCAAATGAAGTGCCATAGCTCTCAATGAAAATTAGACTGCTAACAGGTTTTTAATTTCAATACTCACTACAGTTATATGTGTAGATTAATATCCTGTTGGCGGATTCTAAGATGAAAGTCAGCACAGCCTCATTTTCAGGGGCACAGTAGAATCCACCTTCACAAACAGTTGGTTAAGAGTTTGCGCAGAAGGGGCTTGATGGCCAATCGTGACTGACACATAGAATTTGCCAACAGGATATTGACTTCTGTCTGGGCAAGTGCTGCGGTCAGCATTCTCTCCATGGTGGCCATCTTGTTTCAGTTAAAGTGTGAAGAAGAAGGGGGACGATCATGGTGTACCTCTTGTTTAACACAAGGGCTCGTTTGTCTTTAAAGCAGTAATGTAGTATGAGCTTTGAAGGACTGGTTAGATGTCTGAATGTTTCGGTACTGGGGTTAGGGGTTAAGGACAATAGCTTAGAGGATTGAGGAGATAGTTCTGGGCTCTATCCGGTTAGAGGTAAGGTAGGGTGTGGAGATTTGGGTGTTTGGCTTCTTATGAGGGACTGTACGTGGTAATTTGGCATTAGTAAAGAGTTGGGGAGGATAGGTAGGAAGCAGGAGTTGGACGGTTTTGTGCAGCAGGGTTGATGGTACATGTAAAGGAGCTAGGGCAACAGTGTGGTGTTGATGGAGGTATCAGGATAAGGGGTTAGTAGGCTTGGGCTTAAGCCAGTGCTGGCAAGGAGTAATACGTCAGTCGAACCTCTTCTCCCTCAAGCAGTTTCCTGGTGGAACAAATATGAATGCAATTATAATAAAATCAAAGAGAAAACATGAAAAAAGAACAAATATACAGATATATTATTTCTCATGAGCACTGAGGAAAGAAAAGCATACATTTGCTACAGTTGCAAGAAAAAGTGCTTAGGAATTGCCTGGATTTTTGCATTGATCTCTAGAAAAATGTGGTCTGATCCTTATCTAAGTCATTTATAGACACTCTAACTAATAACACACAACATTTACACTTTCTTTATTCAGCACATTGAGTAAACAGCTACAGTGCAGGAAACAAAAAAAGTCAGTGAAGTGAAGTGTTAATGACTTTAATGAGAGCTAACTGACAAAAGGTATTTCGATTAAGGAGATAAGACCGAAATTGTGGATTTCAAAGGTACTTTGCCCATTAGCGCTGGAGTGGGTGATTTTGTAGAAACCAGGAATTGTAAGCTTTTTTTTTTTTTTAAATCCAAAATCACACCCCTTACTTTCAGCCCTCCCTCTTAAGACACTCTCCAAAAAACACATAAACATGCACAGCCTGACTAGTCCTGGCAGAGAGCATGGAAGAGAGGCATACAATGCATTGTGGAACTTAAAGAAACTTTGTCATAGCTAAAAGTAAACTTGACACCTCACTTTTAAATGAGCCAGTATCGACCAACAGCAGATAAAAAACTTGTCATGAGAGTCACAGGTCCGGTCCATGTTCTGCTTTATTTCCAAACTCACCAAATAACACTGCAAAACAACAGATGCACTCACTGCTCACCTCCCCTTGCTAAAAACTAAATGGTAAACCCACCTGTATTAGGGCTCGTCAACATAAAAATCCTTGCATAGTAAACCTAATATATATTTTTAATGGAAGGTTGTAAGGTAGGTAGACAGACAGTCAAAACTGTCTGAATCAGTCAGTCCTGTGGCCTCCACAGACAACATTTTCTTTTCTTTTTATTGTCCGTAAATTTGATTTATTGATTGCTACTGAGATGTAAAGGCTATTTCAAGAAATATAAAAAATATGTCTGAAACAAATCACCTACTCCAGCTACAAATAAGGCAGCCTGGTTACTGGCAAATCAGTTCTTCCCAAGAAAGGTTCATTTGAACCATACCTTGATGCAAACAATTTTCAAAAGTCCTCCAAAGACATGTTATAGAAATGCAAGAAGCTGCAAAAAGGTTATAAAAGCATTCCTGAAGACTTGACTGTACATCAGTCCACAGTTAGGCAAAGCGTTCACAAATGGAGAAAATGTAGGACTGTTAAAATCACTCAAATCCTAAAAGAGGTGAGAAAGCTAATACCTATAGACTCTATGGACTACAAAATCTTTGTCCATGTCCCCTTTTAGAAAATCACTGAACAAGAATGGTGTTCATGGAAGGTGCCACAAAGAAGCCTGCTACTGTCTAACTGTAACATTGTGGTCCATCTAAAAGTTTGCCCAAGACCACCTGGATGTTTCACAATGCTTCTGGGAAAATGCTTCTGGGTTGTGTTATGACCTAAAGATTGCTGTGCGAGCAAGGCGGGAAGGAATGGTCCAAAATTCTTCCTCAACATTGACATTCACTCCTCAAAACTTATTTGCAGCTACAGGAAATATTCAATGGAGGTGAAGCTGCTAGGGGAGACCTACAGGTTATTAAATTCAAGGGTTCATATATGTTTTCTAGCCTGCAAAGTATATGTTATTCTATGTGCTCAATAACTTACTTCACTTACCTTTTCTTGCAACTGCATTAACTGAAAAACACTTTGATGTATTGAATTATTATAAAATTTTACTTGTAGGCCGCAATCTCGATGTCCAGAGCCATCTTTACATTCAGCAAGTCTTGGTATTCCTTCAAGTAGCGTGACATCTCCTCTTTGGCCTCAGTGATATCCCTCTCTAGATCACTTATCCTCCCCTATAAAACAAATAGGTTTACTGAAAAAACAAGTATGACACACAAACAGTACCACCAAAGCTGGTAAGACCTGCGAGACAGACGTTGCTGAGGCTGCATGTGACACTTGTTCAAATGAGCTCCTGTAAAGAAAAAAGGTTCTTGATTGAAAAAACAGAGCTGCCGTATATCAAATGAATATTTTAGACCAGAATAGCACAAACCATGATGTCCTGGTGTTACTATATTAAGATTCTGTGGTTGCTGCAAGTAGAAATATTCAGCTGTGCATCAGCTTTGTTAGAATGAGTCAGCAGTCCACACAACCGTCTGTTTACTCTACCTGAATTGATTTCTGACACAGCACAGTAGAAACACAGGGCGATACTATTCCACTGCTGCATATGGTTACTTTAGTGGACTGTGGGTTATATTGCCATTTAGAATACAAGGTCATGTCAGTCTTCAGATCTAGGCCACCATAAATAATCACCACTGCTTTGTTATAGGACAGTATCACATTCATGGTGCAGCATCTCAAGGCATGAAAAAAGGCAAGAAACATTAGTGCATACATTAGATGTGGTCATCAATTTTCAGTGAGTTATTTCAACACTGAGAAGTAAGCAGTCTGTTGATTCTGCACTATTCCCTGTACTGCAGTGTCCTTATGTCTGTAATATTATTCTGCAAGTGCACAGAATACCAATCACCTCCTGCTCTGGCATGGAGCTCTCCTGCACTCTTGTTCCTCCTGTTTCTGCTGAACTACAACACAGTTGCCACGACTCTAGTTACCATTTCTATAATGCTGTTACATTCTTTAATAATAATACATTTATAAAAGAAATGATCAGCAGAAATTCTAATTCTATATTAATCCTAATTCTATAATTCTAATACAAAGCCTGTAGAAACTATATCATGTTTTACTATGCAGTTTTGTACAAACATCCCAACATGTTTTGTAAGATGAAAATTAAGTAAAACATCTTTTATAGAGGTGCAGATAGATGTTGTATAGTACAGATGTTGTTTAACTATAACAGCGGTTACCAAATCTGGTCCTCAGGTCCTCTCACTGATGTCAGAGCAAAACCTGGTGTCTCCAAAATGCTAACTTTATAGGAGATGGGTGTTCCTGGGGTGTTCGGCAAAAAAAAAAGCTCAAATTTGCAGAACAGAGTTCCATTTTCTACTTCATGCTTTGAGTATAGTACCTGATATTTGGCCACCTCTTTGCCCTGGGTCTCTTCCAGCTCTCTCAGCTGCTCGTTCAGTGAGTTGATGACATTTCTCAGTGTCTCCACCTCAGCAGAGCAGGACAGAAGCAGCCGCCGGTACTCTGCAGTCTCCTCCCGCACCGAGCGCACAGCTTCTTCCTGCTTGTTGGCCACCTGCGCCACACCAGCCACCTTCCCCTGGTACCACACCTCGGCCGCCTGCCTGTTGCGCTTGGCCAGGCTCTCGTACTGCACACGGATCTCCCTCAAAGCGGCCGACAGGTCTGGCCTGCTTACATCCAGCTTCTCGCCCGAGTTGAGGCTGGTCACCTGCAGCTGCGCCCGCAGCCCCTCCTGCTCCTCTGTAAACACCTGCTTCAGGAAGGCCAGCTCCCGCTCCAGAGAGACCACGCTGACCCCAGCATCATAACTCCACAGTGTCGCCCTGCCTGCGTCCTCTCTTGCACGCTGCAGCTCCTCCTCAGCCTCCTCACGCCGCCTGGCCTCCTGCTCCCAGCGCTCCCGCAGCCGCGCCTGCGCCTCCCGCAGCTCGTCCCTCTGCACCTCCAGGCGCGCCTTGTCCTGGGCCTCCTGGCGCAGCTGCTCCTGTAGAGCTCGTGCCTCCTGCTGATAGAGCTGCTGCAGGCGTGACGGCTGACTCTGCCCGCGCCGCAGGGCCTCCAGCTGCAGCAGCAACGCGCGGTTCTGCTGCTCCAGGTGCCGCACCTTCTCGATGTAGGAGGCGAAGCGGTTGTTGAGCCCCACTAACTGCTCCCTCTCCTGCACTCTGAGCCCCAGCAGCTCGGAGCACACCACGGTCATGTCATTCTTTTCCCAGCTCCCCGCCGGCTCGAAATTCAGCAGCCGCCGAGAGGAAGAGGAGAGGGGGTTCTGAGAGAGGCGGTAGGCGCTGGAGTGGTCGTCCCAGCGCCGGAACAGGACGGAGGAGGAGGAGGAAAGGAAAGGATCCAAGCTCATGTTGCAGGATTTTTTAGTTGCTTTTTTTGGTTAGTTTTTGAATGATGTAAATGTGTAAGGTTTCTTTTTTATTGAGAAGTTCTTCTTCTAAGTCCCCCTTGTTCTGCACACCATCAGTGGAGATGAACCGGCACTGCACCAGTTCAGAAATACTGCAGAGCAGCAGGCTTTATAGAGGACACACAAACAGCCTGACGCTCGCACACACAGCTGCTTCCAGGTCTCGGCCAATAACGTGCATGGCAGCACAGTGAAGCTGAAGGTTGGTCTTGTGTTTCTCTCTTCATCAGATGAGCATATGAGAACGCCAGTGTGTGTGTTTATATGTGAAGCAGTGCATCTATCACTTTTGTTCATGTCATATAAAATTGTAACATCAATTTATTTTACAAGTAAATCAAGAAAGAAACTGAAATAGTGATTCTTAGTATTAAAACTGCTTTATATAGATATATGAGTTCCACCAAAAGTACTCTACTATTGTAAAACGAACAGAGAGCTTCTCTCAAATGATGGGTGCCTGGCCTAATCAACCTACACTATTAAGCTCCGCCCATTCATACATGGACGTTATGTGAAGTTTTTCAGCCTGGACTTCCTGGACAGCCAACCAGAACAGATGTCATTTACATGAATCATAAAGGTTAAAGATAGGTAGGAAAATGGACATATAAAATGAACTATGTCTGATTATGGTACATAAAACCAAAATCGAATGTGGTAAAAGTAGTAAAAGAAGGTAATAATGAAAGTGAAAGAAGGTAAATTTACTAATAACTGACTGTTTTCTCAGATTCTGCCCAGGCAAAGATCACACCCATGATGCTGTGATAGATATATAAGTAATTAAGTGAGTAAGCAAGCAGTAGCTCTCCAAAGAGAACCCTACTCACAACTGCAGAGTGACATAACATATATATGTGTGAGACACTGTAAACTGAACACTGAATAACAAAATCTTCACTAACACGAAACAGATCACATTCAGCACTGTAACTCTTCCCGTTCCCCCTTAAAAGTTGCAGCAGGTACATTCAGGCCTCTCAGGCGAAAAGCTGAAGCGTTTAAACTGATGTATGTGGAGAACTGGACACCATTTTTAGGAACAATTCTGAAAGAATTAATGAACGTTTCAACATGCCTGACACAGAAAGTCTGCTTTTTGCTTAATGTGGTCTTGGTGACGGAGATTTGCCCTTTAAATATGTTAGACAAACCAGTTTATTCTGGATGGTTCTGTTTTTTTCTGGTTAATCCCAGAAGGTACCAGGCTACTGGTGAGGAGAGAAATATTGTTTTCTAAAATTGATTTAGTACCTTACACAAACTTTGTAACCGAGCAAACATTAACTGTAGTCAACTAGTTAATGTTAGCTACCATTTGCCAGCTAGCTACATTAGTCATTACCTAGTCATTAGTCATGTTATCTAATGTTACTCAACATTTACTTTTGAAGCATTTTTCTTTTTTGTCTGGCCAGTTCTGTTTAATGTCTGTTTAAAGGTTATCTAAAGTTAGCTAGGTGTCTCAGATGATAGCTAGCAGTTGTCAGGTAATGACAGCCAACTCGCTGGGTTAGATTAACATAGCTAGGTACCCTAGTTGTAAGAACAGCAGTCCTTAGGCTGTAGGTACTACATACAAATAATTCTTAATAATTAATAAAGTTACTGAGATACATTAATTATAGAGATATGTGTCTAAGAATTAACACAGTTCTTTTGCTCTTTCTTTCAAGTAAGTTTTGAGTCTAGTTTTGAATGTAGAGAGTGTGTCTGATTCCCGAACGGAGAAAGGGAGAAGATTCCACAGTTTTGGGGCTACACAAGAAAAGGCTCGACCACCTACTGTGGTTCTTCTAATTCTAGGGACTGTCAGCAGGCCGTTATTTTGTGAGCGGAGGGCATGTGTGGGTTTGTATGACTGAAGTAGTTCTCTAAGATACTGTGGGGCCTGGCCATGTAATGATTTATACATTAAGGGTAGAATCTTGTACTCAACACGAGATTTAACCGGTAGCCAGTGTAATGACGACAATATTGGGGAAATATGATCATATTTTTTTGTTCTTGTAAGGAATCTAGCAGCTGCATTCTGGACCAGGTGGAGCTTATGTAGTGCCTTATTTGAGCATCCTGCTAAAAGGGTGTTACAATAATCGAGCCTAGAGGTTATAAAGGCATGCACCAGCTTTTCCGCGTCTTTTAAGGATAGGATATTGCGTACGCAATGTTATGCAGATGGAAGAATGCTGTCTTAACTATATTACAAACATGTGCATCAAAAGACAAACTGGTATCGAAGATGACGCCTAGATTTTTTAGAGTGGAGCTTGGAGTAATAGTGTGACCGTCTATATTCAGGACAAATTGGGAGAGTTTAGTTCTCTCTGTATTGGGTCCAAGTAGCAGGACCTTAGTCTTGTTAGGATTAAGTTGAAGGAAATTGTTAGTCATCCAGTTTTTTATTATTAACGCAGTCTTCAAGTTTATTCAGGGCCCCTGATTGGTTGGTCTTTATTCATTTATTTTTGTTTTTAAGTTTTACTTGTTCTTCCCGCTTTGACATGGGCCTATCCAGACTGGCCTCATGCTTATACAGGTTTACAGAAAATATTTGCTGAAAACAAATAAACTCCGCCCCTTTTATCAGTCCACCAATCTTTTATCAGTCCACAGCCTGCATATACTTCATAAAAGAACCTTTTACGTTTAAAGAACCTTTATTTAATGTTGCGCTGAGAATGTTTCTGAGTACCATTAAAAGAACATTCATCAAGGTCATGTGGCATTCTTAGGACTTTTACATCACATTTTCAAGTTCCTTTACAGCTAATGGTATGCTAGCTGTATTGGCAGCTGTATTCCACTAGCCTACCATTAGGTACAAGACAGCTTCTTGTCCATGAATCTTAGCAAACGCACAGAATGATTCAAATGTGCAGATATGTCATAGCCTGATTTCCAAAATTGTGTAGGAAAGTCAACATTAGATACGAAATGTTTAAACTTGCTGTAAATCAGTTATGAGTAAATGGTTAAATGGTTAAGATGTAAACAATCACTCAGAGCAGTTTGGTGCGAAATGCCCTGTTCTCTGTTGTGAATTAACAATATTTACTAAAAGTTTTGACTAATTAATTTATTATATTACATGCATGGTGGAGAAATATATGCAGGTTGTTCTAAAGCAATGTAATCTCCAAAGAAAACTATTTGTTTAGATTTATGTGCACTTTACAATCATCAACATTACACCCCTTTGTGACCCCTGGTTCCTATCACCGCCACTGTAAAGAAATCAGGGCCTGTATGTCTCTCTACATATTAACCATTTCACATCAAACCACTCTGAATGAATCTGTTTACATCTGTTTTAAAAATATTCTTGGTGTTTCAGTACAGAACTGCTTCCTACTGTCTCAACAACCACAACACTCAGTTCTGTTAATTCTACCAATAATTACCATTTGGAGGGGTTATTTTCCTGGTCCTGTTCATGGATGGTGCAGTGACTGAATCCTCACTGTTTCTCAATTTCTATAAAAAGAATAAAAGATTTGCATTTCAGTAAACCACAGTACAATGCAACTTTTTATACAGTAAAGAAGTAACGGATTCTCATAGTATACACAGTGTACTAGAGTCTGAAGATCTGTCTGAAGATCTAGTAACATTAAATAGAATACCTTAAAACTGAGCTTTGGCATCCTGATCTTGGAAACACAGAACCTACTGAAGAAGATGTTTGCAGCATTGGACTGTACTTCAGGCTCTTCATTCCTCATACTGTCCCACATATTGGTATTTGTGGCGAGCTCATGAAGTAATAAAGTTGATGCTTCTCTGGGTTTCTGTGGATTCAGGGATCCTCCATTTGGAAAAATGTTGAGCTTCTCTTATTCTGGTTCTGCTTCTCCATGGAGCTCTGCTCTTCCGTTGTGTTATTTTCTACGACTTAATGTGATTATAATCTCTATAGGAAGCTCACGGGTGACTTCATATTCTTCTGGTGGCGTCCTCTCAAACTTTGCCTTCTCACGCTTATATTCCTCCTCTCTCTGTATCTGCGGATCCTGTTCTTAAGGTGCTGAACAGTCTTTTGCAAAACTGTTCTTCTCCATCTTCTAAACCTCCTCTGTGCCAGTTTCTCTCATCCTCTCCTGTTTGCTCCTTCTGCAGTGCTGCTTCTTCTACCCCTTGCTGTCTGCCACTTGTTGAAGTTGCTGGTTTTGCTCCTCTTCATTCTGGCTTTCCTGATCGCTCACAGCAGAGTGGATTTTCTTTTTCCAGAAGAAGCAGCCCCAGCACCCACAAAATGTAGGACTGCATGGTGAGCTCTGCTCTTGCCTGGACATCATCCTCTTTTATTTAACTTGACATTAAAGTCCATATATGTACAGAACAAAACCTTATAAATCCTGTATGTTGCTCGTTCTTCGATATGTACACATACATATATAAACAACGAAGTAATTCAGTGCCCCTGATTGGCTGGTTTTTATTCATTTATTTTTGTTTTCAAGTTTTACTTTTTCTTCCCGCTTTGACGTGGGCCTATCCAGACAGGCCACATGCTTATACAGGCTTATAGAATATATTTGCTGACAACAAATAAACTCCGCCCCTTTTATCAGTCCACCAATCGCTGCGCTGCAACCACCGCTTAACTCCAGCCCGGTGTCCGCGCCAGCGTTTGGATTTCAAATTCAAGTAGTGGCTAAAGGATGAAACTGCGGAGGTTTAACAGGGAGAACCGTCGTGTAGAGTCGCTCATGTTCAGACTATCCAAACACAAAATCACCGTCGTTATTAAATTTAACAGAGCAAACGTTAACTGTAGTTAACTAGTTAATGTTAGCTAGCATTAGCCGACTAGCTACATTAGCTCCTGCTGCTCCTTCTCGGCCTTGCTCTCTGGTACTTTTTGAGGCTGCTGGTTTTGCTCGTCTTTGTTGTGGTTTTCCTGATCTCTGCTCGCAATGGGGATGGATTAGTGGTGTAGAGTAGGTTATTTTCAGACTATCCAAACACAAAATCACCGTCATAGTTAAAGCAAACGGCTTCGACCTGCCTGACACAGAAAGTCTGCATTTTGCGTACTGTGGCCTTTAAATATGTGCAGACAAACTGGTTTGTTCCGGATGGTGCCGGTTTTCTCTACTTCACGCCAGAAGGTACCAGTCTACTGGTGAAGAGAAACATATTGTTTTCTAAAAAGTAATGTATTATAAATAAACGTATTATAAGGTTTTTACAAGGCATGTAGAGCATTATATGAAGATACTGGACCGATTTAGTACATTACACAAACTTAAACAGAGCAAACATTAACTGTAGTTAACTAGTTAACGTTAGCTAGCATTAACCAGCTAGCTACATCAGCTCCTTCTCCACCTTGCTGTCTACCACTTGTTGAAGCAGCTGGTTTTGCTCCTCTTCATTGTGGCTTTCCTGATCTCTGCTTGCAATGGGATGGATTTTCATATCCACATACATATACAGAAACAAAACCTTACAAATCCTGTATACCCTTTAAAAATGCTGACTGCATTTTAAACATGGTTTAAGGAGCTCCTCATCCACAAATCTCTGGCTTTCAAGTTCTCCGTCTTGCTGTTTTCCCATTTGCTCCTTCATTGCTTTCACCTCTCTTTCCGTAACTTGCTCGGTATCTTGCGATCCTGTTCTTAAGGTGCTGAACTGCCTTCTGCAAAACCCTGATCTTCTCCATCTTCGGAACCTCCTCCATGCCAGTTTCTCTCTCGCTCTTCTGTTTGCTCCTTCTGCAGCGCTGCTTCTTCTCCACCTTGCTGTCTGCTACTTGTTGAAGCTGCTAGTTTTGCTCCTCTTTATTGTGGCTGTCCTGATCTTTGCTCGCAGCAAGATGGATGTTCTTTTTTCAGAAGAAGCTGCACCAGCTCCCACAGAATGTAGGACTGGGTCAGCTCTGCTCTCACCACGGCATCATACACTGTATATAGGAAACTTAAGAAGAATTAGTAAATTCAGCAGTGTTCTTTTCTGAATAGAAATGTTCAGTTTGTGTTTTTTTTTACTCGATGCAAAAATGCTCAAAAGCAGCTACAAAATAGAATTAATTTTTCTGTTTGTGTTCCGTGAACTGTCTTAGCTGTTCAAACGATTCTGTATGGTAGACGGCGTGTAACAATTGCTGCTGAGTTGATTGTGACAGCAGTATTTATATGCTACAGGCCATGCCCACTTTTACTGTTTCTGCAAAAATGGAGCGCAGTGGGGGAAAAAGAACTGCGCCTTCCATAGCTTTAAACTAAAATGTGTCATGTGGTATGTGGTGGGTGTGGTGACACATAAGATTAAAACTCGGATTTAAGGTTTTACCAAGAAGAGAAAGACAGAATAGGTGTTTTATTTGTGATAGATGTTTTAAAACTGTCAACAGACCTTATAGCCATATGGACTTTATGGCATCCTAATAGTTTTGCCTAAAAGTATTTTTCCTATGCAACGTCTGTTAGAAAAAAAGTTAGGAAAAAGTCATAATATATTATTGACTGTGTAAATATTATATAATATTAAATATAATACACAGAAAATGTTCATGCAGTCCTGCACAATCAGTGGATGCACATCTTTCAACAGTGTACCTGATTTTTCAAACAAATGGGTTTGACTAAATAATAGCCTACATATACTTAATGAAAGAAAAGTTTAAATAAACTTTATTTAATGTTGCTCTGAATGTTTCTGGGTAACATTAAAAGAACATCTGTCAAGGTCATGTACCATTCGTAGGACTTTTACATCACATTTTCAAGTTCCTTTACAGCTAATGGTATGCTAGCTGTATTGGCAGCTGTATTCCACTAGCCTACCGTTAGGTACAAGACAGCTTCTTGTCCATGAATCTTAGCAAATGAAAATAGAATACCTTAAAACTGAGCTTTGACATCATGATCTTGGAAAACCAGAACGTCTTGAAAAAGATGAGCTTCTCGTAAAGAAATATGGAGCTTCTCTTACTCTGGTGGTGTGTTCTGCTCCTGGTCAGTTTTATTATATTCATTAAAGGCTCTAGCTCTATCAGCCTGGCGCTGAGCTCCCTTCATTGGCCTAAACCACATCTGGCTGTGAGGAACATCTTGGTAAAATGCTCTATCGTGTGCTGCTTCCTTCTCTCCAAATATTTCTGTTAGGCCTCACGTTTCTCTCTGATCCCTTTTACAATGGCCTCCTTTTTCTGCCTCTCCATTTCCTTCTTAGCGTCTTGGATTGAAGGTAAACTTTACATTTTTTTCAAAGACCACTTTTGCCCCTTCTGGCAGATTGCTGATAAACGTTGCCTTCTCTCGCTCATATTCTTCCTCCCTCTGTTGTTCTCTCTGTGCAATTCTCTCCTTCATTTTCTCCAGCTCTTTTGTCAGTTCTGTTCCTCTGTCTCTGACTTACAGGTTCTCTGGCTCTCTCTTTTCCATTTTCTGCTTCATTGCTTCCACCTCTCTTTCCATAGCTTCATTTTTCTCCCTGCACCTTTTCATCTTTTTGTAAAGGGGCCAAACTGCCTTCTGCAAGTTTCGTATCTACACCATCTCTCCCATATTCTCCTGTTTGCTCTTCGTGCACCGCTGCTTCTTCTCCACCTTGCTGTCTGCCACTTGCTGAAGCTGCTGGTTTTGCTCCTCCTTATTCTGGCTTTCCTGATCGCTCCATATAGATTTTCTTTTTCCAGAAGAAGCCACCCCAGCACACACAGAATGCAGGACTGGGTGGTGAGCTCTGCCCTCGCCTTGACATCATTCTCTTGTATTGCACTTGACTTTAAAATCCAAAATTACAGTATTAATAGGTGCTGAACTGCCTTCTTCAAAACCCTGATCTTCTCCATCTTCTGAACCTCCTCCGTGCCAGTTTCTCTCACGCTCTCCCGTTTGCTCCTTCTGTACTGCTGCTTCTTTTTCACCTTGTTCTCTGCAACTTGTTGAAGCTGCTGGTTTTGCTCCTCTTCATTGCGGTTTTCCTTCTGTCTCGAAACGGAATGGACTTTATTCAGAAGAAGCTGCACCAGCACCCACAGAATGTAGGACTGGGTGAGCTCTGCTCTCACCTTGGCATCATACTCTGTATATAGGAAAGTTAAGAAGAACGAGTAAATTCAGCAGCGTTCTTTTCTGAATAGGGATGTTCAGTTTGTGTTCTTTTTTCTCAATGTTCAAAAAAATGTTCCTTAGTCAGCAGCTACAAAATAGAATTACTTTTACTGTTCGTTTTCCTTGAACTGTCTTAGATGTTCAAACAATCCTGTCTGGTAGACGGCGGGTAACAACTGCTGCGGAGTTGTGACAGCAGCATTTATAAGCTACAGGCCATGCCCACTTTTGCTGTTGCTATAAAAACGGAACACATTTAGGCCACGCCCACACTGTGGGGGAAAATAACTCTACCCCTACCATAGTTTTAAACTAATGTGTCGCATGGTACGGGGTGGGTGTGGTGACATAAGATTAAAACTCAGATTTAAGGTTTTACCAAAAAGCGAAAGACGGAATAGATGTTTTATTTGTGATAGATATTTCAATGCATGGTCTTTGCTGGTTTAACGTTTGGCCAGCATGGTCTTTACTGGTTTAGCAGTTGGCCAGCATTGTCTTGGCTGGTTTAGTGGTTGGTCAGCAGAGTCTTTGCTAGTTTAGCAGTTAGCCAACATTGTCTTTGCTGGTTTAGCTTATTCATTAAAACTTATATTTAGACGACTGCCAGGTGTATTTAATGTGCTACTAAATCATGTCTGACTCCCTGACCTTTCAGTTCTGCTGCATGCGCGCTCTCTCAGCACTAGCATAGCTAAGCCAAACTCAATGGTTACTAGCTGTTCAGCAGACTAACATTATCTGTTTATGTATTATTTCATTTACTAAAATATTGTCAAAATGTTGGCATATTAATTACTGAGAGAGTGTTTTGCGACCACCAGCAAAATAGGCCAGGTTCGTGCTGGTTTGTGCTGTTTTTTTTCAGCAGGGTGCCAGCAGCAAATGACAGCTACCTTGTTTGGGAATAGTAAGAGAAATTTAAACAAAGTCTGTTAAATTCATACTAATGTTACTAATCCATAAATTTTCCAAAAACAAAAGCAGGGAAACACAAAGATCTGGAAACTGCTTTATGTTAGCGAGTTAAACACGGTTAACTGTAAAGGATAGCTGCTGTTCTCAAAAGCCATACCTTTGATAATAACTATTGAACATGTGTTTCTTAACAGTAAGCTATTTATGGTATTTATAAACATTGTTAACACATTTTCCTAATTTTGTCCTTGATTTGTAGCTCTAGTTCTAAGTCATCTAACTATGACTCTTGTATCTTGTATCCCTTGTTCAAATGGTGGTTTTAAATTGCAAGAATTTCCATTGATGGCTCTCTTGATAAAAGAGAAAAAGTTTAACAGCTACCACAACGCTGTGGTTTCTTAATCAGTATAGTACGCTGAATAATATCATTTAATAATTTGTTAAAATTACTAATACAAATGTAGTAACACATCATTTATTTTATAATCCTTACTTACTAATGTAAATCTTGCTAGAATAAGTTAATGTGAATTAGTCTTACAGACCCAAAAAGCTTCCTAGCATGCTCAATGGTTTTGTTATTTTTGTGTACTCTTATGTTTAATGTTTGGATGCATTTCGCATGTTTTTAGTTTTACACATTATTTTCACCATGACGGTGTTTAGTGTTTAGGTTTATCAGTTCAGGCTTTTAGCCCGAATACCAACATAATATGCATTAAGCCATTAGCATCCACAGAAATGTGTTATTCTACTCTATGTACGGTATTTGTTTGATACTCTACAAAAATATTATTGGGACTGCTTTAATTGATTCCAAAGCACTACACAAAGAAGAATATATGATTGAAGGTGCCCTATCTAAATGCAGAAGAAGATTAAACATTTTCAGAAAAAATTGAGTTTCCCTCTTTAAACAACAATGCAAGTTTAGAAATGAGAAAGGTAAGACACATTTTCTCATTCACAATACTATTAATAATGACTAGTGAAGTTTACAGACGCTCTATAGAATTTAAAGATACTCTATCCAAGACGGATTAATTGTACCAGAGAAAGCTGTGTAGCCTGTGTGATTTGACAAGCATGTTTGTACAGGATTAAGCATAAATTCCCTGAATTAAAACAGACAGTCTGGGTTAAAGGATCAGTGCCTAATATGATATACAGCAGAATACTTCATTAACATAGACCATACTAACATGTCTGTTAGCAAGTTCATTACATTATTGTGTGGTGGATTAGAACATGACTAGTATTACCAAGAGAACGCCATTTGGATAATTTGCAGTTATTGTTAGACTGTATAAACTATGGGCATTGCTGATCTAATCCATCTTGAATAGAAAGAGGTGATCATCCCAAAACTGTTTGGTCCAAGCCGCTTTCTTTCTTACCCGGATCAATTTGGTAGACAAGAAACTATTTATGACGAATGCTGGTTGTGTGTTGCAGAAGGCCCTGCTGGGACAAGAGAGCATGAGGGAGATGGAGGAGATAAGAGATTTGCAAAGGACAGTTCGGCACCTTAAGAAAGCAATCCAAACATGCAGAGAGAGAAGCTATGGAAAGAGAGATGGAAAAAATGAAGAAGAAACTAGAAAGAAGTGAGACTGAGAATCGGAAAGCCAAAGATAAAGGGACAGTACTGAGAAGAGAGCTGGAGAAAATGAAGGAGAGAATTCCACAGAGAGAACAACCAAGGGAGGAAGAATGTGAGTAAGTAGGTAGGATTAACAGAATTAAGTGTTGTGGTTGATGAGACAGTAAGAGGTAGTGCATGCAAATCACACACTTGGTATTGATACAGTACAAGCAGACTAGAACAAATGTTCTCCAGCCTTTCTGAGGGACCTGTGCTCATAATACCCTGTAACACTTAAAGGGCAGTTCCACCAAATTTTTTAATTTCTGGGTAATTTAGTCCCTGAGATCTAAATAGATTAAGTGGTTTGATGTGAAGTGGTTCCTTTGTAAAGAGATTTACAGGCACTGATTTCTTTATGGTGATGGTGATAGGAACCAGGGGTCACAAAGGGGTGCAATGTTAATAAAAGAAAGTAGGCATAAATCTGGAATAAAAAAAGTTTTCTTTGGGGACTGTTTTGCCTTAGAAAACCCTGCATGTATCACTCCACCACGCATGCTTTAAAATAAACGGATTTTAAAAAGTCAAAACTTCATCACAAAACTATTATAAAACAAACTAGCAGACATCAGACGGTTTAAATATAACTTTTCATGTAACAACTTTCCACAAGGGAACTTTCAGAAGTATATAACTCATCAGGTGTTTGGTTCCCATCACAAAACTGTGAACAATTCTGACTCGGCAAGTTTCTCTAGAAATCAAATGAAATGAAATGAAATCAAAGGTTATTTCTCACATACATAATCATACACTGTACAACTATGTTTTGATAACATGCTTTGACAACAGAGAACAGAGCATTTTACACCAAACCATCCTAAAAGACTTTATTTACATCTCAACTCTTTCATAATGTAGACTTTTTTTAAAATATAGATATTTTTTAAATGTAGATATTTTTAAAATATTTTTTGTTTAAAATGTTATATATTTTTTAACATTTTGTATCTAATGTTGACATTACACAATAGTGGAAACCAGGTTATGACAATCTCACCTTTGAATCGGTCTGTACATTTGCTGAGACTGAAAAGAAGCTTCTCAAAACGTTTGAAATACAGCTGAGATAACAACTTAAATTGCTGACATTTTCAGGAAGCATTCAATCAAAAAAAAAAAAGAACAATATGCACTGACTTCTCTTCATGTTTGATAGCGGTTTAATCACTGAATAAAGTATAGGTTCCTCAGAGGTGATTGCCAGATAATGAACTTATGCTGTCATTAGGTCATAAATACAATCAGCAGTTTAAAAGACTTACAAAGGCTGCCTTCTCAAACATGTAGCCTTTCAGCTTCATCATCTCTGTCTTCTATTTTTTCACCTTTTGCAGTGTTCTTCCAGTGTCTTCTCATTGTCAGAGCCTCTACCAGAAACTGTCTGCCTCCCAGGCTGGTAAAGCATCAATGGCTATTTGTCGTCTACAGAAGATCTTTCCTCTCCAGAGTTGCCAGAACATTCTCAAGAGTTTTTTGTAAATTACATAAATCTCCCAGTCATTGCAGCTGATTTTTCTGTGTGTATTTCCAGTAATAGTAGAAAATATTCAACACGTCGTAGATTTAACATTAACGCAGAACTTTGCTCTTTCTGTCCCTTATCTCCAAACAGTGCTTAAGAAGCTTTTCAATATCCAGCCGCCCTTACAGAGTGGAGCAGTGTGGCTCTTCCACTCAGAGCACCTACTCAGAATCTAGCACTGAAGAGGCTGAGAACAGTCTGTTTTCTTCAAGAGTCACAGCAGATTCTTGTTGCCCAAGATCAGGTAGGCAAAGCTCAGGTATTTTTTTTTACTTTCATGTCAACTGTTATACAAACCATAGACTTTAGTATGTTGTTTTCACTGTGACATTTTGATATATACTGCACTGTTGTTGATAATACGTCAAGTGTGTAGAGTTCAGGACGTTTTGTAAATAAGTCTCATTGTGCTGAGATTTTTGGATGAGGAGGTCCTTAAAACATGTTTAAAATCTGGTAAATGTATTTTTGTATTGTTTTAACTTTACATATTAACCTTTTCACAGCATTTCAGCTTTACTGTGCATGAACTTTTTCTTTTTCAGTATTTCTGGCAGCATCTTCTCAACATCAGCTCTTCTCCTATGGATTGTAGAAACCATTCACCTCTCAGGCTGTTTATGCATCTCTCTGTCACTGGGCATCTTCCTGTCATTTTAGCTGAAATCTTCTCAGCGCATTTTCAGTAAATTAGGCTGTTAACAGTTTTTGCCCAATAGTTATTTTCTTTACACCAGTAATTCACACCAGCATTATGAGAGTTTTCCTGTGTTTTAGAGAAGTTAGCAGCACCAGCTTGAAGAAGGTAACTAGTAAACATTTGCTAGTAATAGTCATTTGTACCAGTAGTCATTTGCTGAGCTGAGAAATGTGACTGTTGTTTGGATATTCTAGACTACTGAGAGTTTGAGTGATTTTTTGCACTACTGAAAAGTTATTATTGTAGTGATTCTTGTCACCGTGTTATCCAGTAAATTTGAACAACTTTGTCTATTCATGTTTGAATACAATATGAATTTGGAAAATTCTTTCATTCACTTCACATAAAACTTCCTAGTTTCTCTGTTTCCTATAGAATAGTGTTTAATGTCTGATGGGCTGAGCAGAGTTTATCACTGTTTAAGACAGATTACGTGATTAAGAATCAAAATAACACTTTATTATTATTAATTCATTTTTAAGACACTTATCCTTCTGGGTCATGGGGTTGCTGAAGCCTATCTCAGCATTTCCTGGGGGAAGGCAGAGAACACCCTGGACAGGCCACCAGAGATATAAGCATTCACTCACAATCTTTGGATGGGGGGAGGGGAGAACATGCAAACTCCACTCAAAAAAGGACCTATGAATCGAACCCAGGTCTGTCTTACATTATTAGATGTTAATTCTACAGACACATTGAAAACTCTTGAAACTCTATGCATTAACTAATACATAAATACATAAATGCACTCTCTCTAGAGGGGGACAGGGCAAAATGGTCATCTAAAACAGCTCAGATGTGTCTTTATTAGGGGACTGAAGGCAGCCTGGCCTAATCGACCTCCACCATTTAGCCCCGCCCATTCATACATGGATGTTATATGAAGTGTTTCAGCCTGGACTTTCTAGGCAGCTAATCAGAACAGAGGTCATTTATATATATCACTTAAAGGCCACACAGAGTTTGAAATTTGTGCATGACTGATTTTGGTACATAAAACCACACAAACGTTATAAGTGTAAGATGTGAGAAAAATACAAGACAAATGCAGAACACTGGCCCACTAAAAGAAGACATATTAATAACTGATGTAATAACTGACAGTTTCCTGCACTCATCCTGAAGCATCACACTTATCCAAGTTAAACATGTTCCATCAAAATTGTATATCTGATGGTTTAAAGGCCTAAAGGACTTGCAGTTAGCACTTATCTGCCCAAATATGAGATCTGCTCATCCGTGCCTCTTCTTACTGTGAAAGCTCTGTAAGTTTGGTCTGCTTCCTGACACCCTCACCGACTTCTACAGATGCACAATAGAGAGCAACTTCAGTTGCTGCATCACTGTCTATATGGTAGCTGCACTGCCTGAGACCACAAGGCCATTAAGAGGGTAGTGAGGACAGCCAAATCCATCATAAGTAACAAACTTGCACCTATCAGTCCTGTTACCTGAGGAGAATCCAAAAAATCAGGTTGGTCAGTAATCATCCAGCAGACGGCTTGTGCACTATACTACCATCTAGTAGGAGACGCCACAAGACCCATGATAGAACAACTGGTAATGGACAGTTCTATCCACAGGCTATCAGGCTTCTGAACAAGCTGTAAAGCTGTGAGTGCTTCCCCAATACCATTTCATTTTATTTTCTTGTTCATGAATGGTGCAGCGACCCATTTTTCTGTAAAAATAAGAAAGAATTTGCTCTTAAGTAAAACGCTGTAGAACCGCAGTGCAATGCACATTTTATACAGTTAAGAGATAAAGGAGTCTCACAGTGAACACAGTGTACTAGAGTCTGAAGATCTGTTTAATAACATTAAATAGAATACCTTAAAACTGAGCTTTGGCATTCTGATCTTGGGAAACCGGAACCTCTTGAAGAAAGATGTTTGTAGCCTTGGACTGATTGTACACTTATTATCAGTGCATTTCTGAGCCTCTGAGGCTGGTTCCTCTGCTTGTGGTTCCTGAACTGAGAACTGAGGCTGTGTACTAGATTCCTCATTCCTCACACTGTCCCCTGTACTGTATTTGTGTTGAGCCCAGTGAATAAAGTGGATGCTTTAGGCTCCTCTGGGCTCAGGGATCCTCCATTTTGGATAAATATGGTACCTTCTCTTACTCTGGTGGTGTGTTCTGCTCCTGGTCAGTTTTATTATATTCATTAAAGGCTTTAGATTTTCTATCAGCCCAGAGCTCAGCTCCATTCATTGGCCTAAACCACATCTGCCTGTGAGTGAAGATCTTGTTAAAATGCTCTATCATGCGCTGGCCTCCTTTTTCTCTCTCTCCATTTCCAGGTGCAGCTTTTCCTCTTTTTGCTTCTCGATGAAGCTCTGGTGTTTTTTCGGTTCTTCTCTGCATCTTGGATTGAGGAAAACATTTTATAGTTTTATCAAAAACGAGTTTTGCCCCTTCTGGCAGATTGCTGATAAACTTTGCGTTCTCTCGCTCATATTCTTCCTCCCTCTGTTGTTCTCTCCGTGCAATTCTCTCCTTCATTTTCTCCAGCTCTTTTGTCAGTTCTGTTCCTCTGTCTCTGACTTGCAGGTTCTCTGTCTCTCTCTTCTCCATTTTCTCCTTCATTGCCACCTCTCTTTCCATAGCTTCTTTTCTTTCCCTCCATCTTTGCTTCTCTTTCTTAATGTGCCAAACTGCCTTCTGCAAGATGTATATAAAAATAGATGTTTTATTTGTGATATATGTGATATTTGTGATAGAGGTTTTAAAACTCTCAACAGACAGAAGGCCCTCTAGCCACATGGACTTTATGGCATCCTAATAGTTTCGCCTAAAAGTATTTATTTCTATGCAACGTCTGATAGAAACAAGTTAGGAAAAAGTTGTACTATATTATTGACTCTAATTGTGTAAATATTATATTACATTAAATAAACAGAAAACGCTCATGCAGTTTAGCGCAATCAGTGGATGCACGTCTTGCAACAGTGTAATGGGTTTAAAACAGTTGACTAATATTTAATGTGTCTAATATTTAAGGTGTCTAAATAATAGCCTGCATATTGTCGCTGTCCAAAGTATCTCCAAAAAACAAGTATCTCCAAAATAGCAACTTTACAGGAGAGGCCAAAACCCAATTTAATTCTAATGTAAGTCAATGGAACCAGATGTTTTTCCAAGCATGTTTTGGATATTTCTGGTGATCCATTCATCATGAAATGTCCACCCAATGTAAACAGCAGCTCATGTGATCAAATGATGCAAAAAAATAAAAATCGACCAAATTGGAGATACATCGTTTTCATTGGACAGCGACGATATACTTCATAAAAGAAAAGTTTAAAGAACCTTTATTTAATGTTGCGCTGAGAATGTTTCAGGGTAACATTAAAGGAACTTCTATCAAGGTCATGTACCATTCTTAGGACTTTTACATTACATTTTAACATCAGTTTTATATATATATATATATATATATATATATATATATAACAGTGCTTGAACAGAGTAAACTTCAAATGAAGTTCAACAATACTTGAACAAGAATACTTTTATTATTAGTAGTAGTAGTAGTAGTAGTATTACGAAGATGACTTAACTTTAATACTAACAGTAACCAATAAACTCGTGTCGTGTTCATTCTTAGACATGTATCTCTACAATGAATGTATCTGAGCAACTTTATTCATTAGTAAAAGTTATTTGTATGTAGTGCCAAACAACATTGTCTAAAGACTGCTATTCTTATGACTAGGTTGCCTACATATGTTTATTTAACCTAGCAAATTAGCTAGCATTATCTGACAACTGCTAACTATCAGTCCATACACCAAGCTAACTTTAGATAACCTTTAAAGGGTCATCCCTAAAAGCAAGAGGATGGAGGACCACCAGTGGTTAAGTAATCTTAGCAGCTGCGTTCTCGAATGAATCGAATCGAATGATTTTTCACTCGAAGGCGTTTGTAATACATGAGCATACAGTTTGCCAGTTGTAGCTCATGACTAATACAACTAGCTGTTTAGCTAATGCTAGCTAACGTTAACTAGTTAACTACAGTAAAATTTGCTCTGTTATACTGAAATTCGTGTAGGGTACTAAATCTTCATATAATGTTCTACAGACCTGGTACAAACCTTATAATACAGATAACAGTTATTAAGTTTTAGAAAACAATATTTTTCTCTTCACCAGTACACTGGTACCTTCTGGGGTGAGCCAGAGAAAACCGGCACCATCCGGAATAAACCGGTTTGGCTGCACATATTTAACAGCCACATCTCCGTCACCATGGCCACAGTACGCAAAATGGGCTACACTGCAGAGGAGTAGTTTCTTCTAAAAGTATCATTTCTATGTAATGTCTGTTAGAAAAAGTGAGGAAAGTGTAGTAATGTATTAATATGTTACTGAACTGAATACTAATGTATATTAAATATAACACACATAAAACGTTCATACAGTCCAACACAATCAGGTTTTCAACAGTGCACCTGAATACTCAGACAAATAGGTTTAAAACAGTTGACTAAATATGTGTCTAAATATGAGCCTACATATACAAAAGAAAAGTTTAAAGAACCTTCATTTAATGATGTACTGAGAACGTTTCAGGCTAGTACTATCAAGGTATCATGTACCATTGCTCCTAACATTGGGAGAACTTTTACACAATATTAAAAAAGTTGTGGGAGCATTTAGTTGTAAGTATAGCAGTCCTTAGACAACGCTGTAGGCATTACATAAAAATAACTCTTAATAATTAATAAAGCTACTGAGATCCATTTATTGTAGATATTTGTCTAAGAATTAATACAATATAAATGTATGGTTTAATGATAGCATAAATGTCAAAAATCTCTTAGTATTATTAATCATCTTAGTATTATTATTATTAATATTAATATTATCAATAATAATAATAATAATAAATAGAGGCGTTTGTGTTTTACGCTCCATTTAAAAATGTATGAATTTTCTCTGTATGAGTTTAATATAAGCTTCTTATTTACTCTCGCTAGATGGCGCTGTCAGTCTAAACAAATGTGTTTACAAAGAATTACCACAAGCGTTGAATGTAACATTTACTCCCCCTGTCAAATATCTATAAAACAAAAAACAAATAATTGTAATAAAATAAATACAATTTAATAAAATATTAATGAACTACAATGATATTCAGTCCTAAAATAAGCAACAACTTGCTGTAATATCTCCTAAATAAAGTAAACCATGGAGTTGGTTCACTGTATAATAATGTACATATACGGCATATATGATTTGCATCATTAAGCGTTCTGGGTTCTAAGTGTAATAAGTGTTTTGAGAATCTGCATATTTCACTGTTTTACTCTAGCTCATTTTTCAACTGCTCAAAAACATCTTAATACTGTAACACATCATCAAAGACATCCTTCTTTCTGCAGCAAGGATCATGTATTAAAACATTTTACAAATTTACAGGGTTTTTTTTCCAATCACTAAACACACATCAAGTCACATCAATACAGCAACACTAGTGTTCTGTCACTAAAAACAACATTATTACTGAAACGATTTAAGTACGGGGCGGCACAGTGGTGCAGTGGTTAGCGCTGTTACCTCACATCAAGAAGGGCCTGGGTTCAGTTTCTGACTGTGTCCTTTCAGTGTGGAGTTTGCATGTACTCCCTGTGTCTGTGTGGGTTTCGTCATACAGTCTAAAGACATGCTGTCAGGTGAATTGGAGATACTAAATTGCCCCTAGGTGTGAATGAATGTGTATGTCTGCCCTGCAAAGGACTGGTGGCCTGTCCAGGGTGTTTCCTGTCTTCCCCTCCAGTGAGTGCTGGGATAGGCTCTAGTACCCCCAGGACTCAGAAGGATAAGCATCTTAGAAAATTAATGAATAATCAACATGTAATTCAAATTATTAATCACGTAATCTTGTGTAAACAGTGACAATGATATATAAACCTTGTTTCTTTACACAGATCAGAGAGGTTTGTAAGTAAGTAAGTTTTCGTAGTATTCGTTCATCTGCCTTCACATGCAAATGAACTTGAGTGACATCCCGTTCTTAATCCATAGGGTTTAATAAGATGTTGGCTATAACAGCTTCATCTCTTCTGGAAAGGCTTTCCGGAAGGTTTAGGAATGTGTTTATGGGAATTTTTGACCATTCCTTCCAGAAGCATATTTGTGAGGTCAGACAATGATGTTGGACAAGAAGGCGTGGCTCGCAGTCTCCGCTCCAATTCTGGACTCTGTGCAGGCCAGTCAAGTTCTTCCACACCAAACTCTCTCATCCATGTCTTTATGGACCTTGCTTTTGCTTTTGCTACTGTTTACAACCACATACTTGACAGATACTGCTCTTACACTTCGCACGTCTTGCACACATACTGTACTGTTTGCACACGTTGTCTTTGTCTATTTGTCCTTATTTGTCTATTTGCACACATTGTCTTTGTCTATTTGTCCTTAGTTGTCTATTTGCACTACACTCTATATATATATATATATTTATACACATATTCTTGTAACTGCACTGGAGAATAAGCCTGACCGTGTTTCGTTATACTGTGCAACCCTGTACTGGTATAATGACAATAAAGTTGAATTGAATTGAATTGAATTGAATTGTGCACTGGTGTGCAGTCATGTTGAAACAGGAAGGGGCCATCCCCAAACTGTTCCCACAAAGTTGGGAGCATGAAATTGTCCAGAATCTCTTGGTATACTGAAGCATTAAGCTGAAGCCGAGCCCAACTCCTGAAAAACAAGCCCACGCCATACAAACAACCTCCACCAAACTTTACACTTGGCACAATGCAGTCAGACAAGTGCCGTTCTCCTGGCAACCGCCAAGCCCAGACTTGTCCATTGGATTGCCAGGCAGAGAAGCGTGATTGGTCACTCCAGAGAACATGTCTCCACTGCTCTAGAGTCCAGTGGCGGAGTGCCTTACACTACTGCATTCACAGCTTTGCATTGCGCTTGGTGATGTTCTTGAGCTCATCTGAAGGCCACATTAAGTTTGGAGGTCTATAGCGATTGACCCTGCAGAAAGTTGGCGACCTCTGTACACTATGCTCCTCAGCATCCGCTGAACCCGCTCTGTCATTTTACATGGCCTACCACTTCATGCTGTCATTCCCAATCACTTCCACTTTGTTATAATACCACTGACAGTTGACTGTGTAATATTTAGTAGTGAGGAAATTTCACAACTGGACAGGTGGCATCCTATCACCATACCACGCTGGAAGAACAGTTCAACAAATAGTTGTGCCCAGAAGGAATCAACCAACAGGAATGAAACTTGGGGTGTAGGTTTGATATTTTGAAACATGAGAACGATTTTGTTTCACACTTAGCTCTACCTGTCTGACCTACCAGCCATGATTGCAGACATTCAGCGAGCAGTGATGCCCTCCATGATTCATCCTGTTAATGCCCGCACCATTAGCAGATGGATGCACAGCGCAGGACTACATGCATGCAGACCTTTACGCTGACTGCCCTTTAAACCACTGTCATGGAGTGAGTCAGAATGGCAGAAGGTCATCTTCAGAGACAAGTCCTGCTTTTGCCTTGGTGTAGACAACCAACAAATCCGTTTGTGGAGGCAATATGGTCAGCACCAAGGTGATTTGTTGTCAGATGTCACATGCCCAGAAGGCCTGGTGTCACTCTACCTTCACAACTCCATGCCAAGACATATACATGTTGCTTTAGAAACTTTTTTAAACTTCAAATTCATACTGAGTTTACACATGAACAGACAAAATTGTTCATATTTACTGGATAACAAGGTAAAGAGAAAGCACTAAAAACTTTTCAGTAGTCCAAAAATACTCGGAAACTCTCAGTAAATGAGGAGATCCAAACGACTGGTTGAAGAAAATGAAGAAAATGACTACAAAGCAAATGCAGATAACATTTTATTTTAAATATTTTCACAAGATGTCAGCTGAAAAGACTAGGAGATGCAGAGTGACTGACAGGTGCGTAATCAGCCTAAGAGGTGGATGGTTTCTACAATCCAGAGAAGAGCTGATGTTGAGAAGATGCTGCCAGAAACACTGAAAAAGAAAAAGTTCATGTTCCTGATCTTGGGCAACAAGAATCTGCTGTGACTCTTGAAGAAAATGGACTATTGTGGTCTTGGACTGCTTTCACCCTCTTCAGCGCTAGATTCTGAGTAGGTGCTCTGAGTGGGAGAACCACATGATGGCGCTGCTCCACTCTGTAAGGGTTGATGGATACTGAAAAGCTTCCTGAGCACTGTTTGGAGATAAGGGACAGAAAGAGCAAAGTTCTGTGGTCAATGTTAAATCTACGACATGTTGAACATTTTCTACTCAATTTTCCATTATTATTGGAAATGCACACAGAAAATTCAGCTGCATTGACTGGGAGACTTACCTCATTAACATACAGAATAATGTTCTGGTAACTCTGAAGAGGAAAGAGATATTCTACTGGAGAGGAAAGGACATAGATGCTTTATCAGCCTGAGAGATGGATGGTGTCC